>OX375869.1:66943212-67229902 GCA_947359475.1 Heligmosomoides polygyrus bakeri
CCCTAGATTTTTGACGAAGTTTACACGAGAAATTTGGCCAATTTCGAAAATACCGGTTTTCGATGACGTCATCGTCCGCGCAGCTCGGCCTAAAGCACCCACGTCCTCGATATTGTCGAAAAATCGATTTCTTTGAAATTGGTCGAGAGTGACACCATTCGATAGAGCTTTTCGTTATGAATAAAAAGGTGTTACTGGGAGTGTCGGAAACCCAAATACGGGCGAGTAAGAAGGCAAGAAACTTCAACCGCTAATTCCGCTACCCTAAAACGGCAGATTGGGCTAAGGCAGTTTAGCCAGCTGAAAAGTTCTGAGCTCGCCACCGTAAAGTACCTTAAGTGCTCTGTTCGCGTCTGTGTTTGTCGTTTGTCGTTAGCTCGCCGCGTCTTCTCGCAGTGGTCCACCGAAATCGGAAAAAAATGCTTCACACAAGCCTCACCTGCATTTTCGCACCGCTGTAACATTGCCCCCTCCTAAGCTAGGCCATTCTACCTTAGTGTTACAATAGACCGTTCGACTGCCTACAAGACTTACAAGTTGCAACCTGAAAGGTTCCAACTTGACAGAGCTATTGTGCTCCGAAGACGCCCACGCGTGCAATTTAGCGCAACAACGGTTGATGTTCTCCGCGCTATTACTCGCCCAGATTACCGTTTTTCCCACTCCAATTGAAACCATTCAATTCAGCATGAGAAGCTCTATCGAATGGTATCAAGCATGGTCCAACTTGAAGACATCGATTTTTCGATGACGTCATCGTCCTTCCGCCGCGGCCTCGTCCTCGATGCGAAACAGTCAAAAATTGATATTTCCAAAATCGGTCGATATTGATACCGCTCGATAGTGCTTTCCATGCTGAACGGAACGGTGCCATTGCGAGTTTCGAAAACTCAAGTCTGGGCGAGTAGGAGCGCAAGAAACTCTAACCGCTAGGTTTCGCCGCTCTAAAACGGCAGCTGAGGCTAGGCAGTTTGGGCAGCTGAGGAGCCACGAGCACGTCGTCGTAAAGTACCTTAAGCGCTCTGTGCGCGTACGCATTTTAAGGCCGTTAGCTTGTGGCGTCTTCTCGCAGTGGTCCACGGAAATCGGAAAAAATGCTTCACACAAGCCTCACCTGCATTTTCGCGCCCCTATAACATTGCCCCCTCCAATGCTAAACCATTCTGCTTTGGCGTGCAAGCAGAACGTTCGACTGCCTACGAGACCTACAAGCAGCAACCTGAAAGGTTCCAACTTGACAGAGCTATTGTGCTCCGAAGACGCCCGCGCGTGCAATTTGCGAGCGGTCGCCCCCCCCCCCTCGATTGAAAGGTTCGATTCTCTATGCATGTTCATGGCGCACTCCAAAGGCTCGCTGGGACAGATTGGAGCTAATCCTGAGTGGGGTGGCGAGGAGTCTCTGATAACATTCTCCAAACGGCTCGAAATAGTCTTGAAAACGTCGCAGTTCCCAGTGCGATAAGATAGAAGCGCAGGGGACATGCGCTCGCCCACTCGATTGATAGGTTAGGTTCTGTGTGCATTGTGCACGGCGCACTCTCGGGGCATTCCTGGCATGACAGAGCACTGGCGACGTACACTATCTTTGAGATACTCCGAAAGCACGCATATCCTGGGAAATAAGCTGCTCTAATCGCCCGTACAGCCAATTTTGGACCACCCACGGCGAAAATACGGGTGGTCCGGTAAAGTATTACACACGTTTGTGTAGATCTCGAAGAGGCGAATCGAATGGTACCAACCTTTATTCAAGAAACCTAAAACTGAAGGAGTTATGAGCGTGCGACCCTTTGCGACGCTATGTTGGCGTTTTTTCGCCCACTTTTGACCGTGCGGCGCGAGCGGTATTGTAAAGCATCATATATGTAATTCCAAAAGAACAGCACGGCTTCACGTCGGAAGCTTCTACTGAAAAACTGATTTGTGATTCTTTATATGACTGGCACACAGCACTGAATGATGGAAAGTCAGTTGATATTATCTACTTTGATCTCTCTAAAGCGTTTGATAGAGTATGTCACAGGCTGCTACTTCAGAAGCTTATTAGGTTTGGTATTTCCGACCCACTTTTGATATGGTTATCGTCCTATTTATATGGACGACACATGACTGTAAAGATTGGGAACAGTTATTCGGATAGTTACGTATGCTCTAATGAAGTGCCTCAAGGTGGAGTCCTTTCACCTCTGCTTTTCTCAATATATACCGCTGATTTACCACAAATTCTGAGAGTGCATCCAAGTTTGGAGGTAAAAATCTTCGCAGACGATATAAGAATTTACTGTGCTTATAGTTCTTCAAACGAAAATTTGATACATGAACAGATCTCACTCTCTATACGAAGGATGATGGAGTGGTCTAGTAAGTAAAAGATTCCAGTCAACTTGGAAAAACAATACACCTTCATTTAGGACCGTATCCAGCACCCTCTTACAGCTTTAATGAGGTTACAGTGAGACAGGAGGATATTGTTAGAGACTTGGGTGTTGTTATCGATGCTTCATTGAAATTCTACAAGCATTTGGAAGCTACTGTAAGAGAAGCAGTGGCATCGCTGTTTACCCTTCTCAGAAGCGTTCAATGCAATGATGCGAAGTTATTGGTTAGACTGTATAACAGATACGTCCTGCCTCAGTTGGGGTATTGTTCGACAGTCTGGAGTCCTTGTGTTAAGAAATATGTACTGTCTCTGGAAAAAGTTCAGAAAGCATTTACCAAAATCGTATTCTACAGAGCTTTCCCAAATGAAAATTACCCACAAAGTCTTCCTAATTACAGAGACCTACTCGGTGTGAAGAGTCTCAAATATAGAAGAGTTGTCAAGGATTTGACATTTTGCTTTCGGATCATTCGGTTGGAAATCAAGCTAAGTGCCAGTAAATACTGGATTTCTAAGCCATGTCATGGGAGAACAGCAGAGATTGCAATACAGCACCGCAAGCTAATCCGCCAGTTTAATAAACTTGCGTTTCACTCATTTTTTCATGAGGACAACGAGATGGTTAAATCAACTTCCCTTAGACATTGTGTCATGCAGAAGTTCTAAGGAATTCAGACTCAAACTGAAAAAGGTCGATGTTCTAGGCATGCTTCAGATCGAGGATGTCACCTAGGGTACGGAGTCTTCGTTGGACTATAACTTTTGGGAACTACTGCGAGTGTTCTGTGAAGCAAAGCAGGCTAAATTTGTTTTTATCTTTAATTTGGACTACTACTTAGGGGTTCATTATCGTTTTTTTCAGCTGTTGACGCATAGAGAGACCAACGAGTTCGCCATGGTCTAATTTCCTCAAGAGTTGTTACAAATGTCCTACCAGTAGAAGGAGAGGTTACCCATGGTGACCGCCCACAAGAAGTGTGCTTAGTTAACAGTTTTTTCCATTCTAGTAAGTGTTGAGTGAGTTTGGAATGATTGACCATGCTAGAATTTCGTCCACACACCGCATTTTTTGCCTAATCTGTTTTCTGCCTTCACAAGTGTTTTCTTGTGTGGCTCGTTCTCATTCGTTCTCATTCGTTCTTGTTATTCGCTCATTTTTCAGGACTGTTTTCCTTCATTTGACCAACCAGTGGTCGTGAAATCTCTTAGAACATGACATTTGCTGCTATCCTTAAAAATCCAAATCGCAGTCCGTGCTTTCTTTTTTCTCTTTATTAGAGTTTTATTCATGATTTTGTTTCTGTATGTACAGCTTGGTTAATAGTTTGCCATTATTAATGTTGTTTGTGTTCTAATGTTTGTGTTTAACGCTTGGTATTGAGCGCACAATTATATGGTTAAATAAGTAATAAATAATACATCGTGTTTAGATTCTGGTCAGCACGTTCTGCCCTATTTCACTGTTTTATTTTCCAGATTCCACTTCAAATTGTACCAACAACGGTTCATGAAACCTAAAAATGAGAGTGGCCTAGATGCTTCGTTATGGTTCGAAAAGACTAGCTCATTTCCAATTTTTTTTGAGGTCAACTTGTTGGCTCTGATTATACATACTTATGTTGTAGTTCCCATCCAAATATGTATTCGAATGATTTTTATCCAAATGTGAATATCCTTACTCGATTATTCTAAAAATCGCATTTTTTAAATGTATTCCAGTGAGGCGCGTGTAGCGCATTCCGAGGAGGTATCGCTGTCACGTGCACACGATACTAGGTTCATTGTTCGGATTCCACCCCCAAACCAACCACCCTCCCTTCAAGGGGGGAGGGGAGCTGACTTGTTCGTCGGCTAGCCACCGAAAGTCATTGAAATGATAAAAATTAGTGGATAGCTGTTTACATAACGTGGACCAGAAGCAGCGAATGTACGTAACAACCACTCCTATCCCCTTGCCAACTCCGGGGTCATTCTCAAAGCTTATGAGGAAAATTCGCCCTATACTAACCCTAAACCCAACCCTAAACTTGGGTTTGGTCTCTCGACTTTCATACGGGCTCTTCCGGTAGACACTGGTCTAGATCTAGAATGCGCAAATGGCAATGCCCGCCGAGTTTTGAGCCTCGTACTCCAGAATCTTCATCTTCTCTCCCAAGTCCTCCGCTGGGTGACTGTGGATCATATGGTGGTCTATCCTGTTTTCGCATCAAGTTACTTCTTCATCATAATCTGCAGTTCTCGGCTTATTTCCGCTGCGCCTCCCCTGCTCTTGAGTTGAGAATTCAGCAAGACCATGCAAACAGTTGCTATTCTTACTAGCTGAGCAAATCAGTTTGGGTTTCGTACAAGATGGTCATGTAGACTGTTGAAGACAAATTAGGTTTAAAATTGCTAGGTGGGACCTCATCCGTGTTTTACAAGCCATACGCTGCTGAGTTAAAACGCTTACTTCATAGAATACAAACGGCACCATAAAAACAGTTTTCGTAATGATAATGCTGAATTTTAGAACAATTCTTCTGGACACTCAGATGAAGGTTTATGGATAGTTTAACCATGAAGAGCAGCTGTCTCACGGGATTTTGTGGTGCTCATTCCCTTGCCCTTTTATGCTGTTCTTTTCTTCAATTTGGGTGGGCAAGTGGTTATGGATGTGCACTTTCCTTTGCATGTTTCTGTGCCAAGCGACCATGACATATGCATCAGATAGGTCAATAAGGTCTGATGCATATGCATTAGGCATCAGACCTTATTGACGCCTAACGTCTCAACCCATTCCGTCTTTGAAGGCCTAAAAATGGCACAAAGATTCGTATGGCACAAGGCTATATATCCACACGCCTCATCAACTATCGCATCAGAGAAAAGCTCTACGAATGACAATTTCCTTGATCCAGCTCTTAAGTTTCTTTAAATACTCTGAAGATGACAGACATGTGGGTTAAAATATAGATGGTTCAATAGAGGTGATCCTCGTTACAACCTCATCCAGCATAGTAACATGCAGAACCTTCTAGCTGTCGGGAGTTTTACTAGAGGACACACAGAAAATAATTTTTTCTGTTTGCTGACTTTATATATTATTATATTTTTAACTGCATCTGGTGATTTGAACTGAGAAAACAAGAAAAAGTACGATCTCGTAAGATTTCTCCGCTATGCTTCTTGAGTGGCTGTTTACAACCCGAAGTACTTGTTCATGTCACCTCACCAGACACAGAAGATGTGCAGTTGTCAGCATAGCGACAGTGCATAAAAAAGGAGTGACAATAAAGTTCTAACCGTAAGTCCTTGTCGTAAACAAATGCCTACATGCTTGGGGCTTCCCAACAGCCAACTTCCCTGTTTGCGCAAAACGTTCTTCCCAGACCACTGAAGACAAACCGACGTATGCCCTTTCCGACGTCTACCAGCAGATTTGTTTAAAGCCCAGAGGCGTTATTTATTCCACGATGCGGACCAAAAAGCCCGAAAATTCTTTCTATTTCAAACTCTGAAAAGCGGTATAGAAAGTATTAGGTTGACTGGAAAGTTCTCAGCGTTTTGAGTGCTTCATTTTGAACTACATAACTTTCTCAAATCTTATCGGATTTAGTCGAAATAGGTCGTTCTAGCTATCACACTTGCCGAAAGGTCTTTTGTCGACCTATTCTCTCAGCAAAAAAATAGGTGATCGAGACTCGACAAAATGTCCCTTCTTCCAAGTGGTGCCACTGGAAACTGCTCGCTCTGCGAGCTAAGCCGAACGCGGACACTCGATTGCAGGCGATAGGCCGTTGTGACAGGCCGGCCTACGAAGACCCATGTCACATCACATGGTGTATGAATAGTCATGTTTTTCGAGATTGTGTTACTGCGTCCGCGGGAGCCAACGAGCACTCGCAGAGCCCGGCGAGTGTGGAAAGTATGCGAGGGTACCTGATGCGAGGACGGCATCGGGGGCAACTGAGCTAGTCCGAAAGTCCCGTAACGTAAGCAGGACCGCGTAGCAACGCTGAATATGGGTACGCTGACGGGCCGCTCGTGCGAGTTGGCTGAAGCACAGGAGCGTAGAAGAGTTGATTTCTGTGCGGTGAAGAAGACGAGGTGGTCCTGCAGCAAGTCCAGGAACATAGGACGAGGCTTCAAGGCCGTTCTCTGTGGAAGTCCCAGGACCACCAGTGGAGTTGGGGTCATCGTCTCCGAACGATTTCGTGACTCGATTGTAAGTGTCGAGCGCTCTAACAATCGGTTGGTGAAGATCGTTGTCGTCGCTAAGGAGCAACTCTATCACTTCTTCTCTGCGTATGCTCCGTATACTGGAGATGCGGTGCACCATGAATCAAATGGTGGCGAATGAAATAGAAGGAATCGTAGCAAGAAGCTGCAAGGTTGGAGCTCGGCATCACTATGCTTGGACGATGCAAGGTTGAAAACAGGCATGGCTGTGGACAGACGACGTGGTTCGAGAGAAGAAGTCGCTCTATCACGTCTTTCCCAGCGACAAAACAGCCGATAACTGGCGGAAGTACCAAGAAGCGAAAAAAGCTGCAAAAAAAGGCAGTGGCTGTTACAAAGGCCATTCATTACGGAGTTTTCTTCAAGCTATAGAAAAGTTTTTCGGCATCAATGATGAGAACGGCAATCTACTTACGGACTGCAGGAAGGCATTGAAGCGATGGCGCGATTATTTTGAGGAAATCTTTACGGTAGAATTTCCTCATCCAGCCATCCCTTCGACGGCTCCAACCCACGGCACTATTCAGAAGATCACCGTGGAGGAGACTGAAGCGGCTTTGAAGAAGATGAGGCCAGGCAGAGCAACTGGGCCCGACGACGTGGCGGCTGACCTGTGGACGTGAAAGTCTCGGTACCCTGCTGAGTGGTTGACGAAGTTCTTTAATCAGGTTGTGGCGGAGAAGAAGGTGCCTGAGTGTTGGCGCCAAAGCACTCCTGCAGACTGCCCTTCTTCTTCCAAATCGGAATCGGAAGAAGAGCAGTCCTGCAGACTGCCCCAGTTACCGTCCGATTCGCTTGCTATCGCACAACGTGAAGATCTTTGAGCGAATCCTCGACAGACGAATTCGTGAAATCGTCAAGCTCTCCGACAATCAGTGCGGCTTTGTGTCTGGTTGTGGGACCATTGATGCTATACGCGCCGCCCGACTCCTAGTGGAGAATCATCGCGAGAAACAGAAGCCGGTGCATATAGCCTTTCTCGACTTGGAGAAGGCTTTCGACCGCGTACCGCGTGAGGTACGCCTTACGACAACACAACGTACCTGAGAAACTCATAGAGTGGGTGCGGATGCTCTAATCTT
The DNA here is from genome assembly GCA_947359475.1 of Heligmosomoides polygyrus bakeri. Taxonomy (NCBI): domain Eukaryota; kingdom Metazoa; phylum Nematoda; class Chromadorea; order Rhabditida; family Heligmosomidae; genus Heligmosomoides; species Heligmosomoides polygyrus. The sequence goes on from OX375869.1 coordinate 66,950,893, forward strand.
GCCCAAAGAGTAGAGTGTAAGCTGCACCTGGAACCTCCATGGAGTTTCCCATGTTTGTTGGGGTGCACCAAGGTTCTGCGCTTTCTCCACTCCTCTTTGTTGTCGTCATGGATGCCATTACGAGAGATCTTCAGAAGCCTGTCCCATGGACATTGCTCTATGCTGATGACGTGATGCTCGCTTGCGAAGATAAGGATCATCTCGAGCGAGAGGTGCAAGCTTGATGCAAGCTTGATGTGATCGCTGGGAGAGCTTTGGACCTTAACGTCAAAAAGACTGAGTAACTAACGACGGACGTGAACGAATCCAGCGCCATCAAGGTTAACGGCGTCGAGCTCCTTCGCAGTACCTGGGATAAGCAGTAGCATCGGATGGCATTCTGATGATTGAAGTGAACCCATGCATGAGTGCAGCTTGGTTCAAGTGGCGCTCGTTGACTGTGGCGCCCGTTGACCCTGCGATCGTCGATTTCCTTACAGTAGGACTCTGCTGTGATCGTTTGGCCTGGTGCCAAAAAAGTTGTAATGGATCACACCAGCAGCCGACCACCACACAGTGACCACTACCTTTTTTGGTGGACGTTCGTCTTAGGAAAGCGCCTAAGGAGTTCGTCGACGTTTAAGCACTGTCCGAAACTTTCCTGTTATCCTACGAATGCTCTTTTCATCACAAGTGATGATTCCTTCAAAAACGGGTCAGTTTTGTTGCGTAAAATTAGAGAAGAACAAATCCACACTTGACTGATTTGCCGAGCTGTCTCGGCTGTGGACTGTACCAATCCGAAGTTGAAATAAAACATCGTTCGGAATTGTTCCTCCGACATACTTCAATAAGCCCTTCAAAAACGAAATATGAAACAACGTTGAAACATAAATTATTTAATCAGATAGAGCGAAAAATTCTGTACAGAAAGTAGCAAGTAGCGAAGAATGGAAGTTGAATTTTTACTGAATAATAGACGAATAAAAATAGTAACACAAAACGCTGAAAACTTTCCAGAAAACCTAATAGCAACATCAAAAGGCTCTTTAACGCGCGTGGTGTTGGAATGCATTGCGCAAGTTATGATGTCATCAAGATGGACGGAAGTGAACCACTGAGGAGGCCAAAAGCATATGCAACAAACTATGTTATTAACGTCCGGTCTGAATTTGGGTCTAACGTTAATGGTAACAAGGTGGTGAACAATGCCGATGAAGTCGCTTCGAGTTGGAACGAGAACTCTACAATACCGGCCTTAACTTTTGGTCATTGGGCGGAAAAAGCGAAAAAAACCGCCTTTTCCGCCGCTTTTCTGTAGCGCTCTTCAAATTGACCGCATTGTAAATTGAAACACATATTCGTGATCAACACCGAGCTCTCTTCCCGATAAGGTGAAAAGCGCATAGCGAGCGTCTGAAATGTAGTTCAGTGACCTAATTTCTGCCCGGCACGGCTGACCCCTGTGCTCGCGGGAGATAATTACACCCACAGCTCCCAAGTGGCTAATGAAGGAAAAGATTCGGCCCTTTAAAGCCTAGTTTCTGCATTATATACATAGTCACACATAGTTCTCTGGATTCCCTAGTATATCACGATCACAATGATCTAATTCCTTAAAGGATCCGACAATTTAAGTGTTGTTATTCTCAGAAATGCCTCCGCTTTGGAGGACTCTAATTTCGTCATATCAAGCTTGTATGTGCTTATACTCGTTTGTCACGTTGGAGGCGAGAGTGGAAATCAAGCTGCGAAGTTGGAACCTTTAAGGTTGAAATCGTTAGCGATTGTGCGCTGCCAAAGTTGCCCATATGACACTTCTTCGTAGTTAGCCGTACACTTTTCGTATCATTAAAGTGGGCACAAAATGGTTCCTTTGAAGACAGGAACGTAGATATTTGGAGGCCTATGAAAACACCTTATAGTCTTCTACAGGTAGGATTTCGACTGGTGTGGAGGACATTTTGGCCACCCAGTTACAGAGCAAACTCACCTCAAATGCTAACTGAGTGTCATTTTAAAAAATGTCCAAAAACTAAAAAATTGTCTACGAGGCCATTCCCTAGTTAATTCTGACTCGAAGGATAGTTCGATTTCAAATTTTCGTTCATTTGTACCGGTTTTTCACGAGTCAAATGTACCATAGCCCTGGTCGGGACCCAGATTAGTTCTGGAGTCAGTCCACTCTCCTGCCTCTGTGACCCCTCGCGCCATCTGAGAGGGCCGTAAATCGCCTAACTACAGTTTTCACACTTCCGGTGCCGCGGCGCCATATTGATCCTTCCAAACGAGGGTGGAGTAGAATAGTACACCAAACAAGGTTTGGACAACTACGACCTCTCCCTTATACGCTTGTGTTTTTCGTTTCGCATTTACGCTTTAACAATGTTTAGATGCGTGGCGCATCCCAGAAAGACTGCTCGAACTCGCTTCACTTTCACAACGCTTTCAAAACTAACGCCTTCGTTCTCCGAATCACCCTTTATTATTTCTCACCAACAGTACATCCCATGAAGGAAAGTCCTAGAATGACACTTAGATAACATTGGATGAATGTCAGAAGCATGGTAAGGAATACTTAATTTAGTTAGGTAGTTGATAAACACCTCTGAGCCTGCCAGCATCGTAGCTGGATAAGCCCGGTACATCAGTGAATTTGTGACTGTGTCCTGGACTCACAGTGAAAAATTTCATTTCCTAACAACTTTAGGATGCGTCTCAAGAAACTAGTAGGATCTCACTGATGTATCGCAAAATGTGTTAGAATTAAACTACCTTTTTTTCTTCATAAAAATACATCGTGGAGTATAAAGGGCAGGGTTAGAGACTCCTTGCTTGGGTTTTTATCTTTGCATGGTTCAGTCCTACGGAGTGTCGTTGAGACGACGTAAATTCGAGACTTTGACAAGTCCTTTGAAGTGCATCGCGCGATCTCATCTATTAGTGCGCTATATGCTTGCTTCTTCGCAGTAAGCTGTAAGAACCCTTTTATTCGCTTGATCGTTAGATAAACAACAAATACAATAGTGAGGAACACATATATCCCCTCCAAGGTGGTTCATGTAAGTGCCATTTACACTATCAATCACATAATAGCTACGGAGAACTTTTGGAGTGCATGGCGCAAAATCATCTTTCAGTGCGCTATATGCTTGCTTCTTAGCTGTAGGCAGTACGAAGCTCGCTGGGTTGACCGCATGGATCGGTTTCTCCCGACCACCCATGCTTCCTACTTATTGTTTGAACACTCTTCCAAGACGTTGCGATTTTTATTCGATTGATAGCAGAAGTTAAGCAATAAATACAACTATAAGGTACACATGTCCCCACTTTGGTAGTTCATTTAAGTGGCATTTACACTATCAATCAAATAAAAACTACGGTGAACTTTTGGAGTGCGTGGCGCGATCTCATCTTTTAGTGCACCATATGCTTGCTTCTTCGCTGTGGGCTGTAAGATTCTCCCATTTGAAGGTGTTTAGGATGAGCGCAGCCAGGCTACGTCCCTAGCGCGACCCGCGGATTCGATGCCGGCGAAGCCGGCTAGCCTGGCATGGCCCAGCGTCGGCGCCTGTCATGCCGGCGACCGACGCTGGTGTAGTTATAGAGGAGAAACTTTCCTTTTAGGGCGCCACAAGGATATGTAAGTTAAGTTATGTAACAGTATTTGAACGAATGCGTGGCTCATCCTAATGGGTTGGTTGTAAATATTAGGTTGAGTCATAAATTTTGCAACATTTTTGTTTTTTTTCTGGAACTCAAAGTAAATCTGCTGACGTACTATCACCTGTATCACCTGTCGTCCCGTTGATCATCGACTTGCTCGAGCGGGCGCCAGCAGCGTCTCCATTCGTCCCTGTCGCGTGCCAGAGTGGTCCAATGGATCCTCCTCGCTCGAGGGACACGAAGAGCGTCATATCGGTCGTTCAGGGCTTTCACGAAGAAGTCCGACCAACGCGTTGGTGGGCGTCCTGGTGTTCTTTTGACATCCCGCGGAATCCAGTCTGTGACGGCTCTCGTCCAGCGGGTGTCTGCGAATCGCATTACGTGGCCGGCCCACCTAATTTTCGACGACTTGGCCCATGTGACAGCGTCTCTGATCTTCGAACGTCGGCGAAGCTCGGAACTCCGGAGGCCTTCTCTCACTTGCGTGAGTCGTGTCACTCCGAGCATCGTCCTCTCGATTCCACGCTGCGCGACGCTGATCGCGTGTTCATCCTGCTTTCGTATAGCCTAGGTCTCTGAGGCGTATGTTAGGGCAGGAAGAACAGTGGAGTCGAATAGGTGGGCACGGAGTCGGACGTTCTTCGTTTTCTTCACGACTTCTTCGACGCTCTTGAAAGCTCCCCAAGCCGCTCGTTTCCTCCTGCTCAGCTCGGGTGCTAGGTCGTTGGCCATGTTGACTTCGCGACCCAGATACACATAGCTGGAGCATTCGGAGATGTTCGTTCCGTTGAGCGAGAATGGGGCATCAGAAACCCATCCGTTCTTCATGAACATCGTCTTCGTAAGATTCAGCTGCAGTCCAACGCTTCCACATACACGATCGAAGTCGGCCAGCATTCGCTCCGCCTGACTGATGCTCGGTGTTATGAGAACGATGTCGTCAGCGAAGCGAAGATGGTGCAGTTGCCGGCCGTCGACCTTCACTCCCATGTCATCCCATTCTAGTTCGCGCATGACGTTTTCGAGGGTGGCGCTGAAGAGCTTCGGGGATATGGTATTCCCTTGTCGAACCCCTCTCTTCACGTCAATGACGACGTCGTTGTAGAATGGTGAGATCTTGGTCGTGAATCCACTGTACAGCTCTCCTCTGATGTACTGAGTAGGAACGCCCTGGGTGAGCAGGGCTTCCATGACCGCTTCAGTCGAAGTCGAATGCCTTCTTCAGGTCAATGAACGTAAGGCACAGCGGCAGCTTGTACTCTCGCGACACTTCGATGAGCTTCGTAATGGTGTGTATGTGGTCGATCGTGCTGAATCCTTTCCGAAATCCTGCTTGTTCGCATGGCTGTCCTTCGTCCAGCGTTCTACTAATCCTATTCAGGATGACTCGAGTGAACAGCTTGTAGACTACGGACAACAGGCAGATCGGGCGATAGTTGCCAATGTCGTGCACGTCTCCCTTCTTGTACAGCAAGACGGTCTTGCTGGTCTTCCACTGAGATGGAACCTTGCATTCGGACAGGTAGCGTGTGAAGAGCCGCGCCAAGCTGTTGATGAGCGCTGGCGGGAGGTTCTTCAGGTGTTCAGCTCTGATCCTGTCAGGACCGGGTGCTGTACGTTTCTTCACCGACGAGATGGCGTGTCGGATCTCGGAGGGGAGAACAGAGGGGATGACGTATCCATCCTGCGGAAGATGGCGTAGGGGCAGGTGGACGTGGCTATCGAAGAGATCGGAGTAGAAGTCGTGAATGACTTTCTCCATGGTCCTTCTGGAAGAGGTGACGGTTCCGTCAGGACGTCGGAGAGCGGTCATCTTGGTCTTGAAGTTGGCGAAGTTCCGGCGGGCATTGCGGATGCTCAGCCCTGCCTCTGCTGCTTCAGCCAACACTTCCGCCCTTCTCTCCTTCAAATCTTCCTTTATCGCCGCTCTGCATAGCTTTGCAAGCTCGGACGTCAGTTGATAGTTGCCTGACGCTCGTGCTGCTCCACGCTGGCGTATCAGCTCGAGAGTTTCCGGAGACAGGCGTCTCTTGGTGGTCTTCAAGCTCTCGGCTCCCTTAGCACTATCGTGGAGATGGTGCACGAAGCGATCGTATTCCTCGTCGACGTTGTCCATGACGGCATCTTCCCAAAGGCCGACAAGAGAGGTGTAGAGATCCCAGTTGATGGTCGTTCTGGGACTCCTCTTCTTGAACTTCGCGGCCTTCTCTCCTTGACGCGAAAAGCGGAACCTCGCGCGAAGGAGGCGGTGGTCCGATCCCGTGTAGAACTTGGGGACAACGGAGACATCGGTCAGGCAATACTTGCGATTGAAGATGATGTGGTCGATCTCGTTGTGGAACTGGCCACCGGGGGATTCCCAGGTCCATCGTAGGGAGGGAGGCTTCTGGAACTGCGAGTTTCCATGGATGGTCTTGGTCGACATGATAAACTCAGACAGCCTTTCACCTTGCTCGTTCCACTCCAAACCGTGGGTTCCGATGTGAAGTTCTTCCGGCGACCTTCGCGGTCCGATCTTGGCGTTGAAGTCGCCGACGATCACCTTGTAGAAGGTGTGATCTTCCTTATAGAACTTTTCCAGCTCCACGTAGAAGGCTTCGACCTCTTTGTCGTCGTAGTCGGATGTTGGGGCATACGCGACGAACACAGTCAAAGCTGGCACGGAACCACATCGATTCAGTCGCAGACGTCCGATTCGGCTTGTCAGAGACTCGTACGAATCGATGTTCATGGCCAAGTGCGTGTTGACGAGGACACCAACGCCGCCTACTCCCCTGCTGTCGCATGTTCCGAGGAACAGTTCTTCTCCGGAGTCGTAGGCGGCGTGTAGGGGGTGGTGTCTTCTCGTCTCGGTCAGTCCGATGACGTCGTACTTTATCTTCTTGGCTTGCATCATCAGGTCCTCGACGGATGCTTCCGACGCAAGCGTGCGGGCGTTGTAAGTACAAATCGTCATCCTAGTCCTTCTCAGTTTGCGCAGCCTGGTTAGGCCCTGAGATTTTAGCAGCCTCTCCGTACTCGTCCTTCCCATCGCTGCAGAAATGGGGGCTCTTTCGGGGTCAGGGGAATGAGGCCCTTTAGTGCTGCTGTGTTTGACTTCCATACAACACGGGTAGCTAGTCAGGCTCTGTCGTGCGGGCGGGGTACTCCGGGCAGCCAGCCAGACTGCCTGAAGGGACGGGGCGAGACTTAAGGCGGCCTCGAATCGCCTTACATGTACTCCCAGTCTACCGAGTGCAAGCTTTTGGCCGAGCCGACACAGTTACAATCCGCACAGTCACGGACACATCCACGCACACAGTGCACGAACATGCCGCTCCCACGCACAAGGAACGCATCGACCCGACACAGCAGGAGCAAGGAGTCCATCCCCTACATCCCACCTGCGTCTCTGGGCAGTACACGGTCGCATTTGGTTCGCGTTTAATTCCCCTATCCACCACCCGGGGACGCGCCACGTGGCCCTGCGACAAGCGGCCCGAGATCCCTCTTAACAAGAGAGCCCGAAGGCTCTCTATCGAGGGAGATCCGTGGGACGTACTATATCGTATTTAAAAGCTTTTTCCTAGCGATCATTTCGGGTTATGAGTCGTATGAACGATATGACGCTCTTCGTGTCCCTCGAGCGAAGAGGATCCGTTGAAGCACTCTGGCTCGCGACAGGGACGAATGGGGACGCTGCTGGCGCCATTTCGAGCATCAACGAAACGATAGGTGATACTGGTGATTATTTGCGTACAGTTGTATACGCTTACCAGTGAAATACTTATATCGACACAGTGTTAAGGATGACATTAAGCGAGAAAACAGGAAAACCTCAACAAATACAAATGTTCTAACACATTTGCTAAGCCTGGAGCGGCTGGTACAGAGGCTATACCTTGTTACAGGATGTTTTGTTGCGATCAAAACTCTTGCGCCGGGCGGGACTCGAACCCGCATCTTCTGCTTTCCGGGCAGCGATGTTCGCCTTACACCACCGGCGCTGTTTGACCGCACGTAACATCCGCGATATCCTCGAGGTCCGTCAGCACCCACCCGTGATACGGGGATGGGCCGGCCGCTGATATCAGCATGGAACCGGTTAAGCTGAAGACCTGAAGACAAATGCCCCTACTACGAATGGAGAGCTGATGACAGCAATGCCTAGAACGACTTTCTTCTCATTGCAAGCAAGTGGCCGAATGCTTCAAACACACTATGTAGCTTCTTCATGGAAAGCAACAGGTGATTGCTGCTTTACTCCAAGGTTAGGCAAGAGAAGAAACTCTAGAATATAGACCACCCTATTGCATCTAAGCTAGGGCGCCACGGCATGAAGTCATCAGCACAGAAAGTACCCGAATTACTAACAAAATTCTAGAGGAATTCGCGATATAGTGAGTTGAACGCTTCTCAGAAATCCACGGATATGGTCGAGATTTGTGTATGGTTCGTAGCAAAAAAGTGAGACCAGTTCGGTGAAGACGTCATACCACACTGAGCTATTATAATGCATGCTTTTTTCTGAGCAATTCCTATGTTGAATTGACAGAATTGATTGCCTACTACATAAATATGAGCGGTCTAATTCGTTCATCTGTAACCGTTGTCGAATAGTCAACAGATTTCGATGGATTTCAGGAAATCCTGGCTTAAATTGTTCGTCGGAAGAGGGAATCGCGTGACGAGTTGAGCGGTGTTTTCAAGGCGAAGCCCAACCAGCAGGCAATTCGGCTGGTGGTGCTTCGGACACCACTCATAGTCCCACAAAAATTAGCGAAACAGTGTCTTCGAGTCAATTTTTCTTATTCTTCTGTTCCAATTTGAAGAGTATTCCGAAATACTGAATCGGCATTGTATAAATTGAGTGTGAAAATTTGTCTACAGCTCGAAGATTACCTGGTCAATCCTTAAATGTTCTTTACTATATGTATGCTCACCGTAATATCAGGTTGTCATAAATTTTGAATCATATCTGTTTTTTCTGGAATCCAAAGTAGACCCGCTGAGGTTTTCGTTTGAATCCTTCATTGCGATCGTTTTAAGTTAGGAATCGCTAATTTTTCCTGCGTTGTTGAAAAACTTTATTCTCCAGAACGATGACCACTCAAGTGAAAAAGTGTGTGGTTTCATTTTCAGTTAGTCCAAGTTCGGCAGCAACCTAGCATCGAAGATCAAGCACATTCACAAATTCACCGGCAAGTCCACTTCTAACCGAAAAAAATTATTGGAGGTGATGTCAGAGGTCCCCTTCTGTCCAGAAGGGTAACAAAGACAAACGGTTCGTGGGAGGAACAACTGCTGTAAACAACGGGCCCCAATAAGTCTAATTCTTCTCAAACCACACTAGAATTGACCACTGATCTCAGCATCTCCCAGTGAACCACCGCTCGTCGGCTGCAGTAGACTGGAAGGTTGCCAAAATCTCCTTCATTAGTGCGTCATGCTTCTGCCGAACAAAAAAACAAGTAAATCGCTGCGCTTCCAACTGCCGAGAGCTCCTCCACCGGTTCAAGCGAGGTGGCCTGGATGGAGTCCTTAAAAGCCGTGAAAAGCGGATGCTTTATGAGAACCGCGAAGCAGGAAAGCAATGGCTGGAATGTAGCGAGTCGGGGTTCAGACGTCAGAACCGGAGCTCCACCAAAGGAAGGTCCTGCTGTGCGTTTGGTGGACGTGTAGTGGTCCAGTACACCGGGAGCTGTTCCACGTAGTCAAGCCATCCTCGGCGCTTGCTTCTGCCAACAACTCGACTAGTTCCAGCAAAAATCAGTGGAGAAAAAAGTCGATACGAACCAATATTTTTCCTCCAGGGCAATAGCCGACCGCTTGCGGCACTTCAGACGCTGGCAAAAATCTAGGAATTGGGTTGGACCAAAATCAAACACGCACCATACACCCTGGACATTGTGCCTCTGAATGTCATGTTTCGGTCAATGGATTACTTCCTCTGTGTTAGGCGCTTCGCCAAAGGTCACGGCGGTGGCACACGACTTCTGAAGGTCGAAACCGACCGAATTGTACCGAGATGTAATCCAAACCGACCGAATTGTACCGAGTTCATGAAAAGCGGAAGAATCTTGTAGAGGATGACGGCAATTACTTCGTTTAAGTCAATCACTTTTCATTTGTGGTATAGTCTTATTTTTGCTGGACTTTCTGCAAAATTTATGACTTAAACTAATATTAAGGACCAATAGTAAAATTCAATTAAGCATTCATTTTATAGCAGGGATCCAAGGGTAAAAATCAACGTTGGGCCTTCACTTCATAGCGTGTGCCACATACAGGGTGTCTCAAGAAATGTATACACTGTTTGAAAGGTGATAACTTCGCTCACACTAAAGGTACTGAAAAGGTTAAAAGTCCATATGAAAGCTTAGAAAAATAGAAATTTTATGACAGGTATGCATGCATGCACTGCCTGCACTGCACTTCCATGCACTTGCCTGATATCTTGTATTTTACATTCGATTGATTGTGTTCCGCTTGAATACCTGTTATAATTTCATCACAAAGTGGCCGTATCGATTGATTTCTCTTTCTTTTAAGGTTTAAAACTTGAAGACACACTAAGGCTTGCGAAAATTGCAGGGCATCCTAAAAATGCAGGTTTTATTTGAAAGGTTCTAACATTGCTGCTAGCAAAGTTTTTGAATATGTTTGAGACTCATATGAAAGCACAGAGTAACGAGATTTCTGGGACGTGTAAAGAGTCAAGATTGCGCCATGCCCCAGAGCGAAACCTTGCATTTCGGACTCGAATGATTGCGCATGGGCTGAATGCCTGTCACGATCTTGTTACCGTTGCTGCATTCGTTGCTGCATGCTGCGCGCTGGCTTTCAGGTGCACCCTGAATCGAAGTTCATGGTTCGGATTTCTCGCCAAGGCCAACCAGGCCTTCCATCTCTACGAAAACGATGAGTTGGTATCAGGCTTCTCTGGTAAGGACCAAACACTCATGGATGGACTGGCCACCACAAGTCATAGCATAAGTCACATAAAAATTAGATTTCCCTCGAGGAAAAATAAAAAATAAGTTAAAGAAAGTAAAACTATGGCAGAAATTGAATGGAAGTCAACAGTCAAACAGAAATGAAAGAGTTTGAATGGCGAGTTCTAAGGCGTTGTGAAAATGAAGCGAGTTCGAGCAGTCTTTCTCTGATGCGCCACACATCTAAACATTGTTAAAGCGTAAATGCGAAATGAAAAACACAAGCGTAAAAGGGAGAGGTCGTAGTTGTCCAAACCTTGTTTGGAGTACTATTCTACTCCACCCTCGTTTGGAAGGATCAATATGGCGCCGCGGCACCGGAAGTGTGAAAACTGTAGTTAGGCGATTTACGGCCCTCTCAGATGGCGCGAGGGGTCACAGATGCAGGAGAGTGGACTGGCTCCGGAACTAATCTGGGTCCCGACCAGGGCTACGGTACATTTGACTCGTGAAAAACCGGTACAAATGAACGAAAATTTGAAATCGAACTATCCTTCGAGTCAGAATTAACTAGGGAATGGCCTCGTAGACAATTTTTTAGTTTTTGAACATTTTTTAAAATGACACTCAGTTAGCATTTGAGGTGAGTTTGCTCTGTAACTGGGTGGCCAAATGTCCTCCAGACCAGTCGAAATCCCACCTCTAGAAGACTATAAGGTGTTTTCATAGGCCTCCAAATATCTACGTTCCTGTCTTCAAAGGAACCATTTTGTGCCCACTTTAATTATACGAAAAGTGTACGGCTAACTACAAAGAAGTGTCATATGGGCAACTTTGGCAGCGCACAATCGCTAACGATTTCAACCTTAAAGGTTCCAACTTTGCAGCTTGACTTTCACACTCGCCTCCAACGTGGCAAACGAGTATAAGCACATACAAGCTTGATATGACGAAATTAGAGTCCTCCAAAGCGGAGGCATTTCTGAAAATAACAACACTTAAATTGTCGGATTCTTTAAGGAATTAGATCATTGTGATCGTGATATACTAGGGAATCCAGAGAACTATGTGTGACTATGTATATAACGCAGAAACTAGGCTTTAAAGGGCCGAATCTTTTCCTTCATTAGCCACTTGGGAGCTGTGAGTGTAATTATCTCCCGCGAGCACAGGGGTCAGACGCGCCGGGCAGAAATTAGGTCACTGAACTACATTTCAGACGCTCGCTATGCGCTTTTCACCTCATCGGGAAGAGAGATCGGTGCTGATCACGAATATGTGTTTCAATTTACAATGCGGTCAATTTGAAGAGCGCTACAGAAAAAGGCGGTTCTTTTTCGCTTTTTCCGCCCAATGACCAAAAGTTAAGGCCGGTATTGTACGCTTTTCGGATATGGAATCTGATGGGCCTAGACGACGTGATGCCATCCACTTGGGATTCAGAAGGATTAGGGGCCCTAGTTAAAAGTTCCGACTCCACCGACACAACTTCGGTCGAAAAAAAATTTTCGCTGAAACTTCGTCTAGGGGGTTATTTGTGGTGCTGATCACGAATCTGACACCTGTTTCATAAGCGTCAATATCTTATAAAGGATTTCTCACCTTGAAAGAAAATCGGAAGAGGTACGGTGGTGAGAATGATGCGATGAGAATGAAACAATGACGAGTTTTTATTGATAAATGTTGTGCCTAAAAATGACCAAAACTACCTGAAATGTATCAGCGAAGGAATGAAAAACCAAGAAAAGCCTACCTCAAAGAATCTTCTAAAAAAGGAGGTTAGCAGGGATACAATGACGCAACCTGATCCCAGAAATTGAACACTGCCTCTTTTCGATCCCCAAATTGTCACCTCCAAGGAACTCGCTTAAATAGTCTCTATATCTACGGCTGTTGATACCGTACTTCCGCTTAGCCATCAATTTAAACTTTTGCCAGTGACACTCGATGTTCTGAGTATGAGCTTCTGTGCTGGAATCGACGAAGTTTAACTGATGGTTCACGGTCAAATGGCTGTAACCTTGCGGCAAAGATGAAATTGGGTTGTAAGCGCGACAGGAATCGATTATTATGGATGTACCGGGACGAATGTATCTGGTTATCAACCTCAAAAGCGTTCCAGCGTCTCGCGTACGCACCAAAACCGGGGAGGACCTTCCGCTTCCACGTTCGTATCCGCCGAAGAGCCACTGAGCCCAGCGTCCTCGGTTGTACTCCCGCTTGGCTACAATCGTCTCAATTTCTACCGTGTGGCCGAAACCACCTAAAACCAGACGTTTCCAGCAGAAGTATTCGCAACACACGTATCGGAAGTAATGTTCCCATTGGATGATGGGAACAGTACTTCCGAGACGTGTGTTGCGAATACGTAGGATGACTAACTTCCAGTTCATATTCCTTAAATGCTTGCGTTCCATTCTCCTGCAACCAGAAGTGGGATAAAGCGAAAAATTTTCCCTCCGTCAGGACACTGCGATCAAAAAACGATTCCTTCGTAATAGCGACAGAGGGAATGGTTCCTGCGGTCCACTGCGATTTCTTAGCAGCATCTATCTTCTGCAGCATCTCCATCTATCTGCTGTCTGACTAAGCGTCATCGAGGTATTGCAAATGGGACAGGGAGGCGTCGGCAACAACCTCCATACTTCTCAACCACTCTTGGAAAGCAGAGCTGTCCATGCCAAGCTTTTCGTACAAATATTTCAATCTGAAGTCACACAGTTCGGCTTGACGTCGATTCCTTTGGAGAGCTCGAAGTGCCATGATCTAGCGCATTCAACGAACGACTCGAAGCGGCAGTCACTCCTTTTCTATTTCCCGCCAATATCGCGGATTTCGTAACTCGATGAACCGAACACTTAGCTGCCTCTTATACTCCCGCCGCGGGGCGGTGCGAAAAACCGATAGCTATGCCAACCATCACGCCGTGCCGCGCGGCGGCGCAGGTATAAAAAGCGCCTTACCCATGCCAACCTCTACCTGCCGTCACCGGCAGAAACTTTAAGAATGTAATCCTGTGCCTTCCTGCATCTATCCAGCCAAATCGTGAAAAACTGATGCCAGATTCGTGACCAGAACCCCAAATAACCCTCCCCCTTAGAAGAGGTTTCAGCGAAATCGGTGACCCTGCTTGGACCACCCTTGTTAACGCATGGGTGGTCTCCGACCGAATCGTTAAAAACGGATGTCAGGTTCGTGATCAGCACCCAAAATAACCCCCTACACGAAGTTTCAGCGAAAAAAATTCGGCCGAAGTCGTGTCTGTGGAGTCGGAACGTTTAACTAGTGCCGGTTTAGGTTGTTGGCCGAGTCCAGAAGTTTTGATCGCAACAAAACATCGTTAGTACAGCTTACAATCTCGATACCAGCCACTTAAGGCCTAGGGAAACTGATTTGAATTGGCTATTATTTATGGCAGTATTTTTGGAAAATTCGTATTCAAACATAGACATTGTTAAATTTGCTAATAATGGACTACAATTCCCACCTTGTGGTAACCCAATATTTTGTTTGTAGATCTTGTTAATGAATTTGCAGTAGCTATTATTTAATAGGTAATTAATCAAACATAGAGTATCTGTAATATTATAGTATCTATACCTACTGTTTTCTCCTACTTTATCTGTATAGAAAGTTTCATAACCATTGCTGGCTACACGGTGCTTTTCTGAATTTTTAAAACACATATGTAATGGTTTTTTATGTTTTCTATCATGACATTATGTGGTATATTTGTGCATTGGGCGAACTGATGATTTGAAACCTTAGATTTTAACCATCTTTGGAGAGTTTTGAGTGGAAATTTTAAAGGAAGAATGCAAATCTTCGACGATGTGCAACCTAGAAGCGGATTCATACAGCAATACATTTCAATCGCCACAACGTTTTGGCGCGTCTCAGAGCTGGCTTTGCGCAGTATCTTGTGGGATTTTTTCCCTTTTCGCCGATTCATCAGAAGGTAGCGATCGAAAGACAGCGATCGCTTTGAAATGCACCGTGCAATTCTAACTTTGTTACGCTTGACATTGGCTGTGGTGGCCTGCCATTTTAGCCTGCGTAATGAATTTTTTGCAGCGTTCGAAGACATGTCAGTTCTTTATCCGATGCAAGAAAAACTGGCACTGGGTGACCTAGAAACGTAGTGATATATTCGTTGGGCTTGCCGAGTAACCGAACTCTACCTAACTATCTGATTCGGGCAGATAGCTGCAGTCCCACTCGTCTATTGTTCAAAAAGCTGATAAAAGCGAGACAGTCAAACATTACAAAGAATCCGAACGAGGTCATCATCATCATTATCATTAGCGTTTGCCCTGCTTGGTAGCGGGGCCCGCTCTTCTGTTGTGGTGACGCCATTTCTCCTGATCAAACGCTTGGTCGGGATGCACACCAGCTTACTTCAACTCCAACTCTAGCCAACGTTCCTTCGGGCGTCCAGTGTCCAATCGCGTTACTTCGGCCGTCCACCTTAGCATCTTCGTCTCCATTACACTGAGGCGGCCTTCAATTTTCATCGTCACGGGCCAGCACTCAGCACCGTACGTCGCTACGGGGCAAACTACTGTTCTATAAACCTTCGATTTGAGGTGCTCAGGTATTGTCCTGTCGCATAGCTCCCAGTCAGCGAGCGCCATTTGACCAGGCTGCACTCACACGTGCGTTCACCTCCAACTTTAGGCTGCCATCGGACGTGACTGTTGATCCAAGATACTTGGAAGATATAACTCGTGAGCTCAGTACCATTGATCTAAATAGATCTGTGCTCATTCACATTCATCGTCAATATTCCGTCTTTTTGACGTTTACCTAGAGTCTGAACAATGCCAAGCGATCGCGCCACGCCTGTGCCTGCGGCTCGAGTTCGGTTTTGTCTTCACATGCAAGCATGACGTCGTAAACATACAGCAGCGTCCAATGTGCCGCTATTTAGAGATCTCGTGAGATTACATCCAATCCATCACGAAGGCAAAGAGCAGTGAGGATACCGCAGATCCCTTGTGCACCCCTACAGAGATCGGAAATTCCATCGAGGTCCTCGCTGGCGCTAGCACTCGGCTCCTTGGGCAAGTGTACAGAATGCGCACCCACTCAATAAGCTTTCAGGGATGCCATGTTCTCGCAATGCGAACCATATAACATTTCGTGGAATGCGGTCGAAGGCCTTCTCCAAGTCCAGGAAGGCAAAGTACACCGGTTTCTGTTTCTCGCGGTGTTTCTCTAGCAAAAAACGAACGGCGTGATGGCATCAACGATGCCACAGTCAGAGACGAAACCACACTGATTCGTGGAAGGCTGGACGACATCCCGGATACGTCCATCGACAGTTTGCTCAAAGACTTTCATGGTGTGCGAAAGAAGGCGAATTGGACGGTAACTAGTGCAGTCCTTCTTCTGCCCTTCTTCTTCCAATCGAGATGGTCGTGCTTTGCTGCCAGCTCTTGGGCACTTTCTTCTTAGCAACAACCTGACTGAAAATCTCTGTCAGCCAGTCAGCAGGGCACCAGAAGAAAGCGGCAAAGAAGGCAGCGGCCGCTGCTAAAGCATACTACGCTGATGTCAGCGAAAAATTGGAAACGCGCGATGGTGAGCGTTATCTTTACCGACTCGCCGAAGCTCGCTGTTGCCAGGCAGAAGACATTGAGAAGTTCTTTGGCGTTAACGAGAGGAACGGTCATCTTCTGACGGATCGTAAGAAAGCTGGGAAGCGATGGCTCGACTACTTCGAGAGAATCTCGAATGTTGAATTTACCCATCCTGCTATTCCTTTTGCATCTCCTGTACGCGGTCCCGTTCAGATGATCACAGTGGGCTAAACCGAAGCAGTCCTGACGAAGATGAAGTCAGGCAAAGCCACTGGCCTCAATGAACTGCCAGCCGACCTATGGAAGTCAAGCATGACGGGTATTATTATATAATGCTAAACAAACCCACCATACAGGAAGCGCGCGCTTGACGCTAGCACATGGAGTCCCTGTACTGCCTAAAAAGTCAGTGTAATCAGCCGCCAGAGAACGTTCCAATCTACTGCGATTTACGACTGTCCACTCACTCAAGTTGTGGACAAATTTCCAAAACACTGCGATGGCATTGTCACAACGCTTTGGAAATTCGTCCACAACTTTTAGAGTGGCGACGAGCAGCAATTCTCCAGTTCTGCTATTTCAGTGGTGGTGATTCCTGCGATGCTGGTCGTTTCAAAGGCCTGAACAATCGCACTTGCCACTTCCTATTAAGTTGAGATTGTTATTAATAAACATCTACCAATTCCTCAAGCTCTAAAAAATTGGGACTAAATTTAGTAGGAAGGCGATGGTTACAGTATTTGTCATTTCAGCTTTGAAGAATGCGATCTAGTAGAAATATCAATCCTTAAAACCCTAAAACATGCTCGTGGAATGCTTTGCAAGCAAAATGAAGATCTCCACTGCGACAAAGTGAGCCGACGATCGTATATGATCGGCCACCAACGGACTTCATGCGCTTCGTTTCTGTAACCCGATATTCCATTGGAATTCCAATATTTGGATCGAATATTCGAGAAATCGCGGTGTTCGAATATATTCGAATTCAAATGTTTGACAATTCGTACGACTCGAAACCTTTCGAATATTCTAACAATATTCGAGCTAAGGTGTTGTGTTCATGACCCGCTTCTTTATAACGTTTGGCCAGTCATTTTAAAAAATCTCTCGCTTTTCCATTAAAGAAGGAAATTTGGAGTAGTAGTCAATGGACTCAAACGCATGGTCAGATTATGTGGCCTTCGATAGAAAAGTAGACAAAGCTTTCTCGCGGTACAATTTATGCACTGAGAAAAAAATTCTAGAGCAAGGAGACAGGACGAAATTCTACAACTATATTAACTCTCGTAATGGCGGAGGAAGAAGTGCTCTTAAATGCGTGCCAACTTTGCTCAGTAGTGATGGTCTATACTTTCCTTCCCCTTGCGAGAAAGCCGATTTGCTTGCTAGGGAATTTCAAAAGGTGTTCACGAAAGTTGATGACCAGGGCAAAGACATGTTATCGAGTAGCGATGATGCGCGAAAAGAGTTCCCTGAGGTGAGTCCTTCGTTGTGGTTTCACAGAGAATAAATATCTAGGATCATCGTGGAGTTATTTAGCGTCGCCGGATCATATACCACTAACTTTTATCAAAACCTAGTTGACTACATAGGATTTCCTTTGGAATATATTTTCAACGGGAGCTACATGAGAGCAGATGTCCCTAAGAGGTGGAAACACGCTTTTGTCACCCTGATTCCTAAGAAACCCCCTCTTATAATCCATCAAACTACAGACTAGTTAGCATAACGTCCGTATTCGCGAGGGCATTTGAAAAAATCGTCGGCAAACATATTCTAAAGCATCTGGAAGAGAAGAAGGTTATCTCCTGTAATCAGTTTGGATTCCTAAAAGGAAGGTCCATCGAGACCGCCACTCTCACAGCACTAAATGACTAGACAAAAGCTGTAGAGGAAAAGAAGCGTACAGATGTTATATACTTTGACTTTTCTAAGGCCTTTGATAGAGTTCCACTGATGAAACTTCTGCAAAAACTGAAAATGGTGGGCGTTCACCACATGATAGTAGACTGGATACGAGATTTTCTCTCAGGAAGGACATACCAAGTCAAAGTAGAGGGACAGTATTCCAGTGCCTTTAAAACGTTCAGCGGAGTACCGCAAGGAGGGGTACTTTCCCCTTTGCTGTTTCTGATGTACACCTACGAACTGCCGCAATTGGTTTCGAGGTTCGGAGTCGTTTGCAAAATGTACGCCGATGACATTGAGATTTACAAGACCATTGAGAAGACAGATGATACCGTTTCTATTCAAGCAGCGGTGAACTATATAGATTCCTGGGCTGAAAGATGGGAACTACCTTTGGCAGCAGAAAAATCGCATTCTTTCATTATTGGAGAGAATCGCGCCAGTGGTAACCCTGCATATAAACTGAGAGGTGTCACTTTGCAGTCAGTAAATGAAGTTCGTGACCTAGGTTTCTTAATATCTAGGGACATGAGGTTTGACCTGCACTACAAATCATTGGTTAAAAAGGCAAATTATCGCATCTACAACCTTCTTAAGGCCATAAGAAGCAGAGATCCTCATGTTCTTATTCGAGCATATAAGACATATGTAAGGCCCATCGTACATAGAATGCGGAACCACCGTTTTCAACCCTACAAAGAAAAAAGACATCAGACTTCTGGAGGGCGTTCAAAACAGCTTTACTCGCAAACTTATGATGAGATGCCACGGCATCACTTACTATCATATACCAAATAGTGCTGAGAGAGCCAGAATGTTGTCTTTACCAAGCCTTCACAGTAAAAGGAAAATACTTGATCTTCTCATGTTTTTCAAAATACTCACAGGAAAGGTTTCTATTAGCCCACTCGGCTTTTTCGGTTCATCTTTAACAAGAAATAGAAGGGGCAGACTCAGACTCTATGTTGCGGTTGTAAAATCGCGAGCCAGAACAACTTTCTTTACCTACAGGAGCATAAGGGAGTTCAACCTTGTTTTGAATGCAAATCAAGATGCCTTCGGTCTATCTCTGCGTGGTTTCAAGAATCTACTGTTGCGTTTGCAATAAATCTAATCGGATGTTCTTTTTGTACTTTTTTATTGTACCTTGCTGTCACTCCGTGGATGTTTTTTTACAATCTACTTCTACGTGTGGCTGTGGCCCATGTCTTGAATAAAATAAATAAATAGTAGTTAGCACTTGTTTTATAGAGGTGCGAGATCATAGAATAGAGAATATGTAGAGCGAACCTGATCCATTTCTGATGTAAAGACGGGAAGCAGCAGGATACTTTCTTTGATTCCTGCAACCTTGGCTTAACTATGGAAAGCTCGGCCTTTAAATAGTACGCAGTCAATGTTTTATGAAAACTCTTCTTAATCTAACAACTAAATTTCGGTTTAGATCAGTCTTAGTGTTTCCAACATTGAGGATGTACAGCTTTAGGGCCCCGAATCGGGTCTCTGAGCTCTCACGGGAAAAGGGCTGAACTCGTTGATTTTTAGAGATATCCCGTATATTTCATGCGTGCTAAAATCCTACTTCTTTCTCCACGTAACGTTGGATAGTAAAACTTGAAGAACAGCGGAGCATTCAAGAACGTCGCAAACTTCCGGCCCAACCTAATACATCTCCAGACGCCGAAGAAACTCTAAGAATGTGTGCTTGGCTTCCACAAGATTTGGAGAGAGCTGACCGTTAGATGAGACAAAAATTTTTTCTTCCCGTTGGTTGTCGATACCAACTTTCTGACCCTTGAGTGGGAAGGGGCATCAGCTGAAACCTGAAATTGACTGTTATCTTTCTTAGTGACTACGGTCTGAGGTTTCTCGTTGTTCCTCTCCGATATAACGTCATAATTCACGGTCTACCATATGAGGCCATGGGGTTGTGGAATCGATAGAGCAGATGCGCTACTTGGCAGAATTCTACGTTGAACGGCTTCGGAACTCATTGCTAGGTGAGAGAGATCGACGTAGTGAAATCTTTCAAAACACAACAAGAGGAGGCAAGAGGAGCTTCTCTAAAAAGCTAAGAATCTCAGATTGGTGAAACGAAATTTACCAATGAAGTTGAATTTTCCTATTCTATGGAACCACAAAAACAGTGGCCATCTACCAAAACTCTTCTCACGGTGTACTATGTACATCATGCAAATAGTGACTTTCATAATATGAACGCCCTAGATAGAGTACCAGTAGGGTGCGAATTGAAACCTCTATAGAAGTTTCCATTTCAATCCCAGGTATCACGGCATTTCAATAAATTTTTTTCACAACAACCGAAAAAAGTTGTCTGCGCTTCCAAGTGCTTGAAGTTCATCATCAATTCCGCTGGGATGTGTTTGCTCCATCTTCCACTTCACGACCTAGTGCCGTATGAATGTGTCTCGTATGAATACTCTTTTCTCGTTGTCGGCAGGTATCAACCACTTAAGACTGAAAGGCTTCATTGACTTGCAACTGTTCAGCATCTCAGCAGAACACACAGCACAATTATCCTACAGCTCGATGTTCCACTAGAGGGTTCACGGAGCGGGACCAGTCGTTTTTTTCTCTCGCACTTCTACTTTCATCACTGTGTTGTTGAAAATGAAATAAGTACAACAAACTATTGTATCGTAATCCTTCCATGGACGCGTATGGAGCAGTGGGCAGATGGAGCCAGTTGCGAGTTGCTAGTCCGTTCCGTATTAGGTCCTCTAGGTTCGATGTCCGGTTTAATTTTTCTCCTTTTTCGTTTTGGAGCCACTAACTCTTTGCAGCACACAATTTTGTCTAGCAAGTGAGCATTTGCAGTCTATACGGTAACCCGAGAATTTACATGGAATGCGTCGCGGGTTCCGAAAATGTACCGGTTACTGCCAATGCTTATTAGGTGAACTGTGATCACCCAGTTCTCAACCAGCGCTCGATAGTGCACAGCTTCACGGAGGAATCGAACCATACAGGGAAGGCTCTATGCATGCATGCAAGCACCATGAAGGAGTACTTCCGCAACGACAGGAGGAAGAGCGCATAGGACGCCCCCCAACCAATGCTCTTTTCTGTCTCCCTTCATGCTCTGAGATTCACACATCGGAGGCAAAACTGTAGCGCACATGGGACAAATGCATTCTATCTATACTCCTCTAATTGAAGTCTTAGCTACAACCAGTTATGTCGTTAATATCAAAGAAAATGTCGGCGTTATCGAACCAATAAAAAGTGCATCATTGAGATAACGAGGCAAATACGCCACATAACAGCTGCCCGATAACCGACAGCGATTACGCCCAGTGTTTATCAAGTTTAATAATTCGTGATAACTGAAAAAATAGGAGAGGCTAGAAATATAACCTGATGGAATGAGGGCGCTAGTAATGCCTGCGAAGTCTCAGCGGAGAAACCGTAATACTCTGTAACGAATCTTACTACGAAGCAAGTACAAGTGAGAAAAAACCCATTACTCAAACTGCAGCATGAACGCCTCTTAGTTTGAACACCCTCATAGTAACAGGAACCTTAAAACAAACACATATTTAGGAAGTTAAAAAACTTTTGTTCCAATTTTTTAACCTTAAAAACTTTCAAATATTTTTAAAAGCTTGAACATGAAACTCGCCGTCGAAAAAGTGATGAAATTGTCCGGTCATAAAATACTTACGTTTTCAGGCTTTTGTTATCAGAAATGTGTAGAAAAGCAACAATTTTAGGCACGAGTGGATCGCTCATTATTGATAGACTAAATACTGTTAATGTGGAGTTGCACACAAATCAGCAAAAAACCAAAACAAATTCAGCAGAAACAAACACAAAAAGTATAATGCTCTTTTCTGCAGCTTAAAGTGAGGTTAAAAACACTTTTCAAAAGCCTCCGGATAATACGCGACTCACCGTATAACGTAGATTTTCTCTGGAATCGGGTAGCTCACCTTTACGCCAATTCGAACCAGCTCCGGTCAAGAAGCATTGGATATAACGCTACTCCCGCCATAGCACCATTCTTACCAGAGAATGCCTTCAGCTTCCATGGAACTTCGGCAAGATATGCCATAGCGTTTCAAGCTCTTTCATATGCCATATGAAAGAGCTTGAAACGCTGGTTACAAATATACCTTCCAAGTTTGCTAAATGGATCTTTTAAACGAGTACTGGCCTATGAAAGTTTCGTTGTCGACTGCATGCCGTGTGCGCTGACGATGCGATGGGCGGAGCGTTGCGTAATCAGTGCAGCCATTAGCAACGTCGACAGTTGCGGCGACGGCGCAGTGGTGGTCGCCTCGCCTTGCAGGAAAACGACGACGGGTTTGTTCCCTGCCGATGCTGGTGTTTTTGCATTTTGTGACTAATCGACAGACCCTTTATCCTCATTTCCAATATACTTTTGGGAAAAAAGACTTGGTGTTTCAATCTGATACTGCCTTTTCATCTTGAAACGTTTCGGCTGTTCGAAAGCCAAAAGGCACATGGCACTATACGACTACCGAGGTCGGGAAGTCATTTCGATCATGCCTCGACTATAGGTGTGTTATTTTGGGGTGCTGATCACGAATCTGGAATTTGTTTCCGAATTTCCGCCTCCTTATGACAGGTTAAGGTAGATATCCTGCTGTATGTAAAAGAAGGTGTGTATGCGTATGTGCATGCTTCCTCGTCCGTCCGTCCGTCCGTCACAACTGGAGTGGGGCACGGCTTATTGGTGGTACTCAACGATTGATGGCGATCAACAGCAGCCCGAAACTTCAGTCCTGGGGGTAGCAAGGTTCCTTAAGTTGAATGTTTCGTATTTATAGTCTCTACAAGCATTTTAATATCCTCTCCCCCTTACAATGAAGTGATGATTTTCTGAATATTCCCTAGCATTCAAAAATGTTGGATTTTTTTTTTCAGCGTGGCGACATTATATTACCGGAACGTGTGGATTTATAGATGGTGATCCAATCTCATTCGAAGGTGTTCTTCTTGGGGAAACCACGACATAGATGGCAGCTACAATTTAGGGTGAGAGATTATTACTCCGAGAAGTCGTCAGTGCGGCTGAGAGGCCGTTCTGACGGCTGGGGAAATTAATAAGGGTGATGAGGTCATAAGCACCAATTTCGCTCAAACCTTGTACATGGGAATTAATTGGGGCGCTCATTACGAATCTAGCATCCTATTTTAACTTACTGCACGTGAAAACCAAATTTTGTTACCATTCTACTTCAGCTCGGAAAAGGTGATATGTGATAGTTGTTGCCAGGCGCCTGCTCAAAAATATGTTGCAAATAAGGATAAAGATTGTCTCTGACGATAAGTCATAAGATGCAAAAACACCAGCATCAACGGAAACCAAACCCGTCACTGTCTTTCCGTAAGGCGAGAATACTGCCATTGCGCCGCAGGGAATCTTGCGAATGGCTACGCTGATTACGCAACTCTCGGCACATCGTTTCATTAACGCCCACGACGTGCAGTCGACAACGAAACTTTCATCGGCCAGCACTCACTTAGGAGATCTACGTAGCAAATTTGAAGTGCATGTTTATAATCAGAGTTTCAAGCTCTTTCAAATGGTATAGATCTCTTCCCGAAGTTCCATGGGAAGCTGAAGGCATTCCCTGGTCAGAACATTCTTAGGCCCCGTTTATACTTCCGACACCAGGCGACGCGACGGCATGTATAGTAGCCAAATTGGTCGATCGCGCCGCCCGATCAATGTGCTACAACGTCGCGTCGCTCGGCTTCGAAGTATGAACGTCCCCTTATAACGCACCAAGGCTGGACTCCAATCCCACACAGGAAATGAAGGCGGGCAAGATGCTGAGTGTTTGTGATCAGATCTACCGTTCTATTGCCTCGTTCATAGTCATGAGCAGCAGTGCATCACATGCATATTGAGATTTGCGCGGCAATATGTAGAGCACAGTGTAAGATAGCCACTAGAAGCTGCCGTAAGTTGGTAGATTTCGTCTTTCAGGAACCACAGATGTCTGCTCCAACTCATATTACTCAAAACAATGCATCACGCGTTCGTTTTAAACCTAGAGCAGCTTTTATACAGGATATATGTCGTTGCATAATGTTTTGTCGCAATCAAAAGACCTGCTCCAGACTGGGGTCGAACCAGCATCCTCAGCTTTCCGCACAGGATTCTCGCCTACTATATCAATAGCGTTGCTTGATCTAGCAAAATGTCCTGATATAATGGGTGACTGCTGACAGGCCATGGTGGCGAGAATATCGCGAATGTTGAGTGCGATTAAGCAGCGCTAGTGGTGGAATGGACTAGCATCCCATCCGGAAATAGAGGGCGGGGGTTTGAGTCCGCCTGGCGAGAGAGCGTTTTCACATCACAACACCATGTTTACTCAGTTTTTTTCCTGATTAGTCTGACATACCTATGGTATCCTACTATATATAAAAGAGTAAGCGGTTGTCCGTCCGTCTGTCCGTCCGTCCGTCTGCCTATCCGTCTGGCCTTTCCTATCCTAGACGTCGAGTAACAGGCGTCCGGGTTCAGACCATGTGTCACCCATGTCAGGTCGAGAGGGTCAGAAGGCGTGTCACCGATGTCGCGCAAAGGGCTTTCGTACTCACCATCAGAAGACATGTCACCGACGTCGTTCTACAGGCGTCCGAATTCAGAAAAGGTGTCACCGACGTCGTTCAACAGACGTCCGGGTTCATAAGAGGAGCCACCGACGTCGTGCAACAGGCGAACGGGTTCGGAAGAGCTGTCGCCGAAGTCGCGCAAAGGGGGAAGGGGGGGGGCAGGTACAGAAGACATGTCAGCGATGTCCTTCAAAAGACGTCCGGCTTTAGAAGACGAGTCAACGATGTCGATTAAACGATGTCCGGGTTCAGGCATGTCACCGATGTCACGCCGTGAGCGTGGGAGGACAAGTTTGGGGGGGGGGAATATCTTGAAAAGTGAAATTCTTGAAATTCGTGAAAGTGATCTGGAAGGGGGAGGGGGGCTGGAGGTGACACGGAGACGGGGAACCAGTAATACGGGATCTCTAAAATGGGGTCAGTAGACGGGTCCAAGGGAATGGGGAAACCAATAATGGCGTTCAGTAGACGGTTACCAATAAGGGAACAAGAAAGGAGGAGTTAATTAAGGATGGTTATTAATAAGGGCAATCAAAAAGAAGGGGTCCAGCAGCTGAAGCGGACAAGAGGGGACCACTAAAGGATGACCTGTTCGAGAGAACCAGTAAGGTGGAGTGGGAGGGGGGGGGGGGTGGGGGTGGCGTCAGGATTCAAAAGATGTGTCAGTGTTGTGGGGCAACGGGCTTCCGCGTTCAGAAGACGTGTCACCGACGTACAGAGGCAGGCGCGTTCGCTTATCCGTTTAGTATCTCTTATTATTGACAGTTTTGAGGAAAACATTTTTCTAAAACATAGGAGAGAGGTTATCTCCTCAATGGATGATATCTGTGTGATTCTTTCCATCCTCTAACAGTGATGACTTTATTGGGAACTTCATTTCAAGAGAGCAGTTATATGAAACACCTGTATCACAATCGCAGAAGGTTTCGGACATGAGCAAACCGAATCAGCATGGTATGCGTCTGTGTAAAGAAGTTTTTCAGGGTTTCAGGGTTTGGGGGCGAAGCCCCCAACCAGACGTTTGGCGGCCGCTAGGCCGTTGAACGTCTGGTTCGTTATAACTCGGTTTTTCATACTTGTACTTCGTATTACAGAGAGTATCCCTGATGACATGGGCAACATTAACAACCGAAAGTTATTCCCTTCCCATTTTCTTAGTTATCGAAACTGCACTGAAATCTAAACGTTTCCTTACACGATCTTTAAGTTTTCTGGTGGTGAGTCTGATACAAGGAAGAAAACCGCTGCGTAGAAGATTGGGGCAGTACATAAGATCGGTCATATTACAATTTGTCGAGGCAGTAACATATGTATGTGTTTACTTTAAATTGGTTTTCTTAATGTTATTACAAAATGTGTGCCTTCAATAAGATTATATTTGTTGCCATTTCTAGAACATTTTAAAAGTCTATGGTAGGATGCCAAACTTGTCAGTTGGTGGTAACCACCAGCCTTGCTCTTAGTGAACAAACTTTGTTGAGGCATAGTCATCGAGGCATTGGGGACGTTGTTAGTAGACACACTGGAAATGTACATATGTAGTAGACCTAGATCGTATCGTATCGTACTAGAAGATAAGATTTTGAAGACACAGAGAGGAAAACCAAATGGGTAAGCCATTAGTAAGGGAAGTTATGAGGAGTAAAGGGGTTCGAGAAGATTCTAACTCCTAATCGACAAAGCGCATCATTCTGCACTAATTTATCACTTAGCGGACAATTTGAAATCTGTCATTTCACGGTCCTGTTTTACAGCTTTCTCACCTTTTTTAGTACCTGATCAATGAACGCTATTTAATTGCGTCCTCGAACGGCCTCAACATTTACACTTATTCCTTGTGTAATTAAACGACCTAGTCTTAGCTACACAGAAAATTTGCAGTTGGAAGATTGTTTTCGGCCCAATTGTAGAGAAGACGACTTTTTGCAAAGTAAACAAATTGGAGCACAGTTCGACATGCTTAGTTAATTTAGGTTATCGACTGTGTTAAATCATATCTACACTTCCTCTTCTTCTTCTTCAGCGTTTGTCCCGCTTCGTCGCGGTGGTCCGCTCTCCTGGTGTCGTAACGCCAATCCCGATCCTGCGCTTGATCAGGGTGGACGTCAGTTACTTTCATGTCCATGTGTAACGTATCCGACCAACGCTGTTTCGGGCGTCCTCTAGGCCGCTTTCCTGACACTTCCAACTAAAGGCGTATGGACCGCGGGTGACTCCAGCCGTCCAGCGCAGCATCTTCATCTCCATGACGGTGAGGCGCGTTTCAACTTCCTTAGTCGCAAGCCAACACTCAGCGCTGTACATTGCTACTGGCCGGACGACTGCTCTGTAGATCTTCGACTTCAGGTGCTCTGGTATCTTCCTATCGCAGAGCACGCCAGTCAGCGAACGCCACTTGGACCAAGCTGCACTCACGCGTGAGTTCACTTCAACCATCAGACCGCCGTCAGACGCTATTGCTGATCCCAGGTATTTAAACACTGAAGTGCGTGCAATCTCAGTGCCGTTAATCGTAATGAAGCCGGACTCGTTTACGTCAGTCGTTAAGTACTCGGTCTTCTTGACGTTCAATTTGAGTCCGAACATCGCTAAGCGGTCGCATCAAGCTTCCACCTGCCGCTCGAGATCATCTTTATCTTCGCAGGCGAGCATCACGTCATCAGCATGGGACGGGCTTCTGAAGATCTCGTGTGATGGCATCCATGACGACAACAAAGAGGAGAAACTCCATTGAGGTTCCAGCTGCAGCTTGCACTCTACTCTTTGGGCAAGAGTAGAGCATCCGCACCCACTCTACGAGTTCCATATAACCTCACGCAGTACGCGGTTGAAGGCCTTCTCCAAGTCGAGAAAGGCTACATGCACCGGCTTCTGTTTCTCGCGATGCTTCTCCACCAGGAGTCGGGGGGCGTGTATGGCATCAATGGTCCCACAACCAGTTACGAAGCCGCACTGATTTTCGGAGAGCTTGACGATTTCACGAATTCGTCTATCGAGGATCCGCTCGAAGATCTTCATGCTGTGCGAAAGCAAGCGAATCGGACGGTAATTGGAGCAGTCTGCAGGACTGCCCTTCTTCTTCCAAATCGGAATCGTCGTGCTGTTGTGCCAACACTCCGGTACTTTCTTTTCCTTTACTATCTGGTTAAAGAAATCAGTCAACCAGGTAGTAAAGGAGAAGTTAAGAAAGCTAATTTTATCGACATTGCTAATGGTAATATTTTCTAGGCCCCCGTAATCATTGCCACCTACTCTGACTAACCTAAAACGGAAACAACAACCACGGGGATATCAATACCGGGGTCTCAGAATGAGAGGATATTGAGAGCACTGCAATACCGCCACCTATTTTGGTCTTGGTCGAGAAGAGCTCTGATGGGCAACAACGTTGTTTTCTTTTTCCACGACAAATGATCCTTTAAAATCACTTCTTACGAGTCAAAAATTTTAAAAACGAAGCACAAATTTCTGTTCAACAGCTCAAGCTGCATACTCTTACTAGCAAATTGACAATGCATTTGTCAGTTTGTTTTAAGCTCGACAGAATCAATTGAGGGGGCATGATCCTGCAAAACAAAGGTGTCTTGATGAAAGGAGCTTATGTAAGCATATGGAAAGCATACAAGGCTAAATGGGGATGTATTCTATGCGCCTGAAACCGATATGTCCACCATACAGAAGGATGAGCTCTGGAGCTCTACCTGGTATGCTCTTACTAGCAAATTGACAATGGGCGCATTGGGCGCGCAAGTGATGTCGGAGCGCAAAGATCCTCTCAGTTCCTAACAATTTCGGCTGCACCTTGTGTGTATCATAGACAGTGAACCCTTTTAGTAGTTAACCAAAGTGCAGCAATGCAGCTTCCGCACTCAGGCTTCGATTGTGTGACCATTTTTCGATTTCAGTGAGTCACTGCAGTAAGATGTGTCGTGCTAACGAACTAGAACTCTGTTACGCAGCAGGCGACTTACGACGGCTTACGCTTGGCGACTTCGTGCTCGAGGCCCTTCGGCCACGTAAATTGCCGTGGCCCCAGCTGTCATTTCCAAGCTGCAGACGCAAACGGCCAAAGTATGCTTTGTGGCTCGACTATTGAAAAGCACTATCAAACGGTGTTAATTCTATACGTGCTTAGCATCGAGGAAGCTTGCGTTAGCTCGTCTCATCTCCCTGAAGTAGTCGACTGAAGAGCGAAATAATCGTCACACACACAACAACTGTACCTTCGCACCGCAATAACTTCGTCTCCTAGTTATCTACACAGTGATGGTTGACTATTAAAGCTTTCCACTGTCTATAACATAGACAAGCTAAAGCCGAGACTACTCGAAATTGATAGGTGTTGCGCTCCGAATATGCTTGCACGTGTCCAGTTTGAGTCCCGTGGAAGTCCCGGGGTACTCGGTAGGACTGCAAACTTGTTCTATGCTAGATGTATGGGCCTAAAACCACTTTGCCCTTTCAGTCTAGAATACTTTCCATTAGATAAGCTACTTTCATTCTTGCTCCTTTGTGTTCCTTTCTGTCAAAGATCAAATGCCGCCGAGGCAGTCTACATAGGGCTAAACAATATCCCAGCTAGCATCTGGCCTTTCCTACGATGAGAAACCCATGGTATAGTATTAAGTGGAGTTACCGTATCTGCTCCATCAGGTATATGAACGGTATATGAAACAGTATATGAATTATACTCCGGACCGTGCGGTTTCTGAACTCACGTTACCAAAGATCCCACTAAATTAGGGCCTTACTACTCGTAAATAATTCTCTGCAAGCTTTTCCTCAATTCTTAAAACACGCTGTGCTCTGCATATCAGCTGACAATAACTGAACTACTTATATTAGGAGAGCTATTCCACCCTTAACTTCCAAGTAGCGAAAACTGGCCCTACTGCTGCCACTACGTCGGAACGAAATATCCACTGGCTTCGAATGCAGGGGGGAGTGTGATAACGCATGACATGTATGTCCACATTCCACAATTTTTGTGCAGTCGGTTTTGCAATTTGACGCTACCCGGTGTTAGTGTGCCTAGGGAAAGAAAGTTATTTATCATTGCAGGACATGTTTATACAGAGTTGCAAGCTTTGCTTTCCATTTCTTTCTACTATGTAGAGCCCATTTGTAGTTTATTTCACAGTTTTTTTGGTGATTTCAAGAGAAATTTTATCAGCAATGTACCGCTAAACAGTCAAGACGGACATTTAAGAGCAACCTGCGAACATCTAGCTGAGAAAGCTGGTTCTTCCTTTTTTTTTGCTACTCTCTCATGTTGTATTGGAAGTATCGCAACATTCCAGTATTACTCTAAATGATCCTTCCTTTTTTATAAAAACGTTAAGCAAAATTTCGCAATCCTTTTTCTCATGTTGTGTCGGATCGTGGATCATAGGACACCGCCTCAGTGACCGTCTCCTTTTACCCACTACGCGAGACAGGTGTCTTCGGATAGCCCAAATCCTTTGGTTGACTGAATAAAAGATCACACGGGCGTTGTTCTTAAATGTACCTCCGTAAGGTCTAGTTTCAAGAAAGAGTCCGCCATCTTTGATTTCCTTTTCGAGTTTGCGATTTACCCTGATTGTTATTGTTACACTTTTATTATGATTCCACTCAGTCACACCCTGCTTGAGATTGAAGCCATACAGCGCAAAACAACCAAAATTGCTTTTTCGAGTTTTGTTAGGAAACAAAAACTTAGAATCAGCAACTTTAACGGCCGCAAAAAAATATTAAGATTGCCGAATTCTAGAGAGTTTTCAATTACGGGCTTGAAGGCAAGACGGATGTACGGCATTTACTTCTCCTCGCTGAGAACGTGGTTAGTTGGTGGAGAGGCCTTGCAATACTTGCAGTACTTCTAACATTTTTCCACACCTGGGCCAACTTTGCGCATTTTCAAAATCTTTACAGACTCATTCGAGTCACATATGTACAGCACTTTAGCGGGGGGCACGGGTGTCATAATAGTTCTAAGTTCGACTCAGATCGTTATACCGTTACAGCGTCGTAGTCTGGTGCTAGACATCACTAAACTTGAGAGGATAAGCACTGCGTTCGGGCTTCCCCAACCAATTGAGCAGGACTATGACTTCTTCTTCTTCTTCTTCTTCTTCTTCAGCGTTTGTCCCGCTCCGTGGCGGGGTCCGCTATCCTGGTGTCATGACGCCACTTTTCCCGATCCAGCGCTAGATCAGGGTAGACACCAGCTACTTTCAACTCCATATGTAACGTATCAGCCCAGCGCTGCTTCGGGCGCTCTCTAGGCTAGGCCGCTCTCCTATTACCTCGAAGTTAAGGCCTATCTTGCGGACGCTGTCTTCCTTTCCACGCAGAGGCTGAGCAGGGCTATGACACATGATAAAATCTACGAGTGAAGTGCAAAGTGCATCTCAAAAGAAATGCTTGATACCATCATTGATGTCTCCACCTCTTCGTCAGTAATGAGCATCAGGGACGGTGCACGTTGTTACACACACATGTGCTCCAGGTGCTCGCCTTACCTGAGAGAATTCTCTCGAAAAGTTGTTTTATGTAACAGCGGTAACAGCGATACGGCTGCTATCGTGGTGACGAGGTTAGGACCTTGCAATGCAGGTTAGGTTGATGAGTCTCCAGCGAAAGGACGATGGAGTACATCGAGCAGATTTTCCTCGGACAATGAGGACTTTAGCGGCGGATGAAAATCACTGTTAGCTCGAAAAAAATACGTGAAAACTCAAATCAGCGATATGCTATTATATTTTCCTGTATAGATCAGGAGTTGCACAACAACTGAATCTAACGAAGCTGACGCTCATGAGAAATACACTGACTATCGGATGCCCCATTCTCGCTTAACTGAACGAACATCTCCTAGTGCTTCAGCTACGTGTATTTGGGTCGTGAAGCCAATATGGCCAACGACCTCGCGACGGTACGCCTCGGAGACCTGGGCTATACGAAAGCAGGATGAACACGCGATCAGCGTCGCGCAGCGTGGAATCGAGAGGACGATGCTCGGAGTGACACGACTCACGCAAGTGAGAGAAGACCTTGCTGCTGGTTGTGCTCACTCGCAAACTTCCTTTCACCTATGTAGCTCTTCGAATCGCATAATGTAAGCGAAAGCTTTCAAGTACTCTTTGGTACCGGCTTCTTCACTTATTTCACATTGTTGCTGTCAGATTTTTGCCGAGAAGATATTTAGAACTAGGCAACTAAAACTCAGAGGAACAGTCATGAGCTTGCACTAAATCTTACTTCTTAGAGTTAGAGCTTGAACAGAGCGCCGTAATCGACTGATGTATCAAAGCGGATAAAACCGCTCATTCCACAGCCCACCTGCTGTGCCCCTATACATCAAGAGGTGGAAGGAATGACTCATTGTATCGGTATTATTTAAAGTCGTTCTTTATCTTGTCTACCTTCGCCCAGCGCACTTTTCTAAGCCTCGTTGTACTATGACGGGGCATACCACCGCACCTCGCCTACTGTAGCGCTACAGTACACGTGTACAGAGCTGACAGGGTTTGAAGGCATCAAGAAGTCTGAGAAGGATATACATATTCTAAATTATTAGGAAAATGTGGACTTGTAAGTAGCAACGGCTGGTGTGCGTTTAATTAGAAACACTATAGGTATACTACTATAGAAAAATAGGTATCGCGAAACCTTTGAGTTGCCTGATTTCAAACCAGTACTAGTTGACGTTAGTTTAACATCCACTTTGTTTGTGAGTCCTCTGCTTCCCGCTGTTTACCTGGATAACATAGCCAACGGTTTTTACCCATCCTACAGAGAAGGAAGTTCGAAGAACTTCGACTGTTAGCAGCGGAGAATCAGGAAGCTCTAGACAGTTCATAGTACGGAAGTAGTTAATCAAGAGAGAGCTGTGAGCGTGATAAACAGTTCGAACAGCTCCGAGACACAGGGTGGGAAATTACAGCTGGACGTCTTGTCATCGAGGAAAAATGAGCTGTTCGGAGGGAGATCCACGCCGACGGGACGGGGCACGCCAGGCCTCGTCCGTCACCTCCGCTCCTGTCTGAGCGCCCGGCGACCAGCAGCTCCCTGGTGGCGCTGTGGCGCTGAGGCGCGCCGCTCGGCCGCCAGCGACAGGTGTTCACGCAATCTACGCGACTGCGATGAGCTGAAAGCCTATCACTATCATATATCACTGATTGATTACAGCCGATGAAGAGCTGCGGCGTTTTTTCGCGCCCCACGGCCACATCTCATAACGGCGCCAATGCGTTTTTTGCCCTTGACGAGGGCCGTCGGCGCTGAGCTCCACAGCGACACACAACTGTCGCGGTGGGCTGCTGCTTCTTTGGCATGGAGAGAGTCGGACAGCACTGGACCATGCGGCCTCTGGGACGTGATACTGTAGATGAGAAGCAATCGCGGGGAGAAGACGCGTGGATTTTCCTTGGGCTGTCTACCTTCCCTTTGTCTTCACCTTTGCAGTACTACTGTTTTACGTATATAGAGGAGCCGCTGAGTCGCATACCTTGTTTTTGCCATAAAACCTTCACTTCATTAGTTCAAGAATATTGAAGCAAACACACCATGTTTCGTCCTGTGTTCGCGCACGTGAGTGTGTCTGTATTCGATATGGCCTTTGTTCTTGTTCTTTTTGATACAATGCCCATTTTGTGCGTGTCGAAATAATGAAAAGGACCGATAGTTCAATGAAGAAGTTACTTTGTAGAAAAAAGATTTGATAGATAGAACCACGGCAATCCTCTACCTCGAGGAATTCTGCTGTTCTGCTTCAAGCTTACAGTCACTTGTTAGGCCTTTGGTCGAGTTTGGGACAGCTATGCTTGACCCATATAAGCGCAAAGTTATCGACAAAATAGAAGAAGTTTAGAGCAGTTTCACACGGAAAGGTTCAAGTACGAAAGCATACCGTCTGCCCACTAAAGGACTTCTATTTTCAATTTGCAACTCGCGCCTCTAGAAGGCCTAAGTTCGACTTGTTGACGTTTCACAAAATAATGCATGGGCGAACTGGCTTACAGCTAGGGTCTTTTCTTCGCGTGATACCTCTCTTCATTAGAGGTATTCGAGCGAAGTATCTTATCTAGGCTTAGATTAGATTACAGGAAATACTCCTTCACTAACCGTGTCTTCGCCGATTACTTTGGCCAAGGAAGAAATTTAGCTTCCCTTCCAGTCATTCTTTCTTCAAAAAACTTATAAAGACTCACCTTAACGATTGATAAATAAGTCCTTTTTGACGCCCTCCTATTTGTTTGATTAATTAATTAATATCGTTGTTCGTTCTAGCATCAACTCGCCAACTTTTTCCGGTTTGTTACATGTTTGTTCTTTCTTTATCTTTTTCTACCTTCTTCCGCATCACTATCTTTTTGTCGGCATTTCGACTGGTAACGTTTGTATTTTCTCACTAATTTCATTAGTCTTATCCACACCTCTGTATTAATGAATGTCGTGCGACTTACATATCCAGCTGGTCAACATTTGCACCTTCAGTGTTCCGAATCTTTCATTGGACCACCTGGTATCTCTAGAGTCTCATTTTCAGCCTCAGTGTAAACTCCTTCTTTGCCATATTTACCTATGTCCAGAGTAATCGGTAGAGATCTCAGTTGCGTGCTTGAAGTCACTTGATACTCTCCACTTTTATCCTCTCCGTATACTTTGCATATTGTATAGTCACCGATGATCTTTGTCCTTGTTTTTGTTCATTCATTTATGACATGGAAAGTCGTCTGCAGCTTCTAAACGGTCACCAACCATCCAATATTGGGCCTGTGCCATCTACTCTTATTTCGTGTTGCGTTGTTTTGGCTGAGCTCCACAGGACGTTATTTATTTATTTATTTATTTAGTTAGTTAGTTAGTTATGCACAACGTGCGCCATAAACGTAGAGCCTAATGTTTTGCGGCAATTCAAAAGCCTAAGTACAAGGAGTCTGCAATCACAAACAAACGTATAGTGAGACTAAAAAGTAGTGTATGAATTGACTGAAAGGAATTTAAGCAAATAACTTTATTGAAATCTTGGATGCAGTGATCGGCTTGGCGAACAGTATAACTATGGCGTGATTCCGATGGAGTAATGAAATCACTTTCAAACAGCTAGACAGAAGGAAGCATCTAGGAGTCCGGTCTTAGTTCCGGTCATACCTAGACCTTCGTTACGCTTCCATTCGACGCTGCTTCTAAAATAACTGAGATAATCAAACCGAATTTGCAGTAGTACATTGTATCAATGTCAAGAATAAAGCTATATGTACATTATATATAAAGAAAACACAAATCTAAGATTAGGGTATTGCATA
The DNA here is from genome assembly GCA_947359475.1 of Heligmosomoides polygyrus bakeri. NCBI lineage: Eukaryota > Metazoa > Nematoda > Chromadorea > Rhabditida > Heligmosomidae > Heligmosomoides > Heligmosomoides polygyrus. Next base: position 66,985,849 of record OX375869.1, read on the forward strand.
GGCTCCTCTGCACTTACATAAACACTGAATAACAGCCGCCGACGTCAAGCACAAAAACAGAGTAGACATAATGACTCACTAAGCATGACTAAAAAACACACAACACAAACAGATATTCGATCATAGTAACCACGGCACCATATCTCAGGAAACTCGCGACCCATTGAGCATATACTGACGGAGAGGTAGGTCTGCAGTTAACTGAACAATACTGAAACGCGGAATGACCATAGCCTAGAAAATTCGAGATTAGCATAAATACACCTGAAATACGCCTGAAATAGTTCAAAAGGAAGAAGACTCATACATCTAGCACATTGATAGAAAAAAGAATGAAAAATAGTTGAGTAATGTCTTCGATTTATCCTAGTGTAATGAACATTTAGGCTATTTATTCTTGAGCTAATAGGCCTATAGACCCAGTACTTGCTCGAAAGTAGCTTAACCTCTCTCCTTAGAATACAGTAGCAAAATACCATGTCCGCCACTAGTCCTCTGCATTGTAAACATCGTCGGGAAAACATTCTTAATCGGCCTTTGTAGAGGTTTTACGGATCTTTATCGGCTAAGGTTCCGGCGGTGTCGCCTTCTTCAGAGCTCTACAGGAAGCCAGACGGAAAGAAATGGACAGCTAATTACAGGTAGCAAGAGCACATGCCCGACACCCCTTAGTCAGCCAGGGCATCCACAGTGCACAGCGTGGCACCTGGCGCGGCTATTTGCTGCGGCTGTCGGTCTCCGCCTCTTCATGTAGTCCAAATTAACGACTAGTACCGAAGATTGTTTCGGACCACATTATTCACTAGGAGTTCTGCTTATCTACAACTAGTCGTAAGCCGCGTCCTCGGACGCTTGAAGGTATTGAAGATACGAAAGAAGGCGAACAAGCGGATAATTGGTTTGCCGCCTCTATGTCATTGTCTATGTATGTCACAGAAATCATGGAACTACCACTGGGAAGAAACTGATTTCCTGATCGCTACCTAATTTGTAGCTATTCAAACATACAGTGCAGCTTCAACCATAGAACAGTTCCCACACGGTGCTTCATGAATTAGGCAATCGAAATTTCTGTTCTACAAGAGGGATCTCATCGAAGCAAAATGTAGAAGGGTATGTGGCCACATCTGCACCACTCCATTAACTGCCACTTATCCAACAACCCAGTAATATTCGCGCAGATCGAAATACGCGAACTGCAAACTGCAAAGCATAACCTCAACTGTTAACATATCAACATATCCAAATTTCCACTTCTTTGTGGTTATAATGCGCCCAAAAAATGGGGACCGTGAAGAATTTTTGGACACTCCGATTGTAAATGAATAAATGATAAATGTTGCTATTCCTACTTCCTCGTTCAGAATTGCTACACATTGTGGGTCTTTACAGAAACTGATTCAACACAGAATATATCACGAACTAGCCGACGTTTGGATCGGACTATACCTTTTGTGTTGCCGAGTAACTTCGATGAAATTTTTAGTGCATTTTGTGGAGTTCCTCACAGTTCTTGTCCGCTGCGATGGTTTTGTCAGGAACAAGGAACCTAGGGTGGATCCAATCAACTGCTGACCATCAATCAGTCGCCATGACCTTCCTTCGTGCAATGCCATCTTTGAGAAATGCGTGGGAGCTTCGTCGTGGTTCAACCATTGACCTAAACGTCGTCGATTGTCGTATGCATTTTTCGTCACACATCAGAATCACCTGTCACCTGTATCACCTGTCTTCCCGTTGATCATAGACTTGCTCGAGCGGGCGTCAGCAGCGTCTCCATTCGTTCCTGTCGCGTGCCAGAGTGCTCCAGCGAATCCTTTCTCGAGGAAGGAGAAGGGTGCCATATTGTTCGTTCAGGCCTTTTTCGAAGAAGTCCGACTAACGCGTTGGTGGGCGTCCTGGTGTTCTCTTGAATCCAGTCGGTGACGACCCTCGTCCAGCGGTTGTCTGCGAAGCGCATTACGTGGCCGGCCCACCTAATTTTCGACGATTTGGCGCACGGGACAGCGTCTCTGATCTTCGAACGTCGGCAAAGCTCGGAATTCCGGAGGCCTTCTCTCACTTGCGCGAGTCGTGTCACTCCGAGCATCGTCCTCTCGATTCCACGCTGCGTGACGCTGATCGCGTGCTCATCCTGCTTTCGTATAGCCCAGGTCTCTGAGGCGCATGTCAAGGGAGGAAGAACGATAGAGAACGGACGTATGGGCTCGGAGTCGGGCGTTCTTCGTCTTCTTCACGACTTCATCGACGCTCTTGAAAGCTCCCCAAGCCACTCGTTTCCTCCTGCTCAGCTCCGGCGCTAGGTCGTTGGCCATATTGTCAGAATACGTTCCAGAAAAGATCACTCTTGTTGTGCAAAGGAAGAGACCAACACACTTCGAGGCGACGAGATTGATGATGCTCGATCAAATCGTGCGGCACTCACCGAGATTTTTGCCTTTCCAAGCTTCATAAAACGACCGTTCTACGGTTGCGTGGTCATGGTGGCGATCGTTACTTCAAAAATGAACTTCAGATTCGTGTTCAGCGACCTCGACTGCCCCAGGGCTAAAGTTTCGAACCGCCTGGACGACATCCACGAAAAATCGATAATTTTATCAATATCGATTGATAGCGATCGATGGCGATCCTTCGAACGGCAATCCCAGACTCGTGTTCAGCGACCGCGATTACCCCAGGGCTAATGTTTCCAAGCAGGTAGAAGACGTCTGGGTGTTTTCCGCGATTTTCGCGCACCGTAATTTGATCAATGTCGATTGATGGTGATCGATACTTCAAAAACAAACTTCAGAGTCGTGTTCAGCGACCTCTATTGCCCCAGGGCTGAAGTTCCCAGACAGAGAGAAGACGTCTGGGTATTTTTCGCCATTTTCGTACCTAATTTCCCACCCCCCCCCCCTTTTCTCCCGCCCCTATTTTATGACTAATTTCTGAAGCGGCGGCGTCGATCGATAGTATGACTCAGCACTTAGCGCGTTATTATAGAGTATATGATACATGATATACGATTATAGGAGTACATATGTAGTTGTGCGGTGATGTATTGTGATGACTGACCGGATGCAGGAAGTTCTACACCTCGGAACCTAGAGGTATTCGTAATCTAGGACCTCGTACGCTTTCATACATAGCACGTCCTCCAAGAACTAAAAAGTCATATCAGCAAGTGTTTTCTAAACCTAAGAAATATGTAGATTATAACAGAGTAAATCCAAGTAATCGTGATAATAAGTTTAATTGTAAAAGTATGAGAAACTGCTAGTTTGATCTTCGTTTCGCACCGGTCCTTAGACGAAGCCTAAACAGATAAAGTGTCCTTCCCCTGTGCTCGTCAGTAGGGAAGGAAAGGAAGATCCATTTGCTGCAACCTAACTTGAAATCCACCTGCAGGTGTGGGACGTGAACAATAACAAAAACATGTAAGTATTAGATCAATTATAATAGTAGTGCTAGGAAGACACCACAAGAAATAAATAAACCTTGAATGAAAAGGAGCCTGGAGATGAAAGAAAGGTAGGGCAGGTACAACTACGTAGCAGTGACCGGAGAGCGCACCGTGACTTAACGAGAACATCCACTATAAAGAAGGGCGGGGGAAAAGTATGGTGGAAAGGGGAGGGATGGTTGAGGTGGTAAGGAACAACCTAACCACACAGAACGAAACGATAGACCTCCGCTCCGAACCACCAACTGCCCTCCAGTCCACTACCACGAGTTCACATCCACCACAAGTTAGAGAATATTTCGTTATAGCAAAACTTATTTGGATTCAAAGAGTAATCAAAAGATCAGCAAATGAGTGAAAATAATACCAATCAAAGCATTTACATAGCGAGGTGGTGGCGTCCGCTCCTCCACTGGACACTGCTCTGCGAGCTAAACTGAGCACGGACACTCGATTTAAGGCGACAGGCCGGCCTATGAAGAATCATGTCATATCACATTCCGCATGACAGCTCAAGTGTTTCGAGATAGTGCTACGGCGTCCGAGGGTGAAAAGTATAGGAGGGTCCCTGATGCGAGGACGGCATCGGGAGCAACTGAGCTAGTCCGAAAGTCCCGTAACGTAAGCAGGACCCGCTGAATGTAGGTGCGTTGGCCGCTCGTGCGAGTTGGTTGAAGCACTGAAGTGTAGAAGAGTTGATTTCTGTACGGTGTAGGAAACGAGGTGGTCCCGCCGCAAGTCAAGGGACATAGGACGTGGCTTTGAGGCCGTTCTATGTGGAAATCCCAGGACCACTAGTGGTGTCGAGTAAGCGTTTCCGAAGATTTTGTGACTCGGTTGTAGGCGTCGAACGCTTCGACAATCGATTGATGAAGATCGTTGTCGCTGGTAAAGAACGACTCTATCAGTTCTTCTCTGCGTATGCTCCAATCATGGACTGGCTGCTGACTGCTCCGATCAAGCCAAAGATGAGTTTTGGAGCCTGCTTGATGAGATGAAGTGACCTTAAAGGTGCAGAGCAGAGGTACCGTAGAAAGATGTCACAGCCGCTGGTGACCTCAATAGGCACGTGGGCGCCACGAAATACGGGTAAAGCTGTCATGGTGGATTCGGTTATGGGTAGTGTAATGTAGCGTATCCTTGAATATGTGGAATCGCATAACTTCACCGTAATGAACGCAGTCTGTGAACGTGACTTCCACCTCATCTCGTTCTATAGTGGGAGTACCAAGACTCAGATAGACTTTGTCCTTGTGAGAGATCGCGACCGGAGTCTTGTCACATACGCGAAGATTGTGCCGTATGAGACGGTCGCCCCACAGCATCGACCGCTGCCCGCACCTTTAAGGTCATCTCCGAGGTTGCAGCAGCTTGAGCGATGCGGTGCTGCAAAAATCAAGTGGTGACGAATGAAAGAGAAGGTAGTAGCTGTGATTTCTCGCGTACGGTTCTTGGCAGTCACGACTTGTCTACGAAAAATGGAAGAAGGCGACCGACGCGATTCGTCAAGCTGCACAGTCGGAACTCGGCACTACGTCCGAAGCCTGGACGATGCAGGGTCGACAAGCAGGCATGGCTGTGGACAGACGACGTGAAAGCGAAGGTCCGAGAGAAGAAGTCGTTCTACCACGTGTTTCTCGGCAAAAAAAACAGCCGATGGATTGCTGTACCTGAACCGGCTTGCTAGGAACCGCCGAGGATATGGAAAAGTTTTTCGGCATCAACGATGAGAAGGCAATCTTCTTACGGACTGCAGGAGGGCATTGAAGCGATGGCGCGATTACTTTGAGGAAATCTCTACAGTAGAATTGTCTCATCCAGCCATCCCTTCAACGGCTCCAACCCACGGTGCCGTGCAGAAGATCACCATGGAGGAGACTGAAGCGAGTTAGAGGAAGATGAGGCCAGGCAAGGCAACTGGGCCCGGTTACGTAGCAGCGGATTTATGGAAGTCCAAGTACTGATACCCTGCTGAGTGGTTGGCGAAGTTCTTTAATCAGGTTGTGGCGGAGAAGAAAGTGTCTGAGTGTTGGTGCCAAAGTACGACGATCCCAATTTGGAAGAAGAACGGCAGTACTGCAGACTGCTCCAGTTATCGTCTGATTCGCTTACTTTCGCACAGCATGGAGGACTTTGAGCGAATTGTTGATGGACGAATTCGTCAGATCGTCCAGCTTTCCAGCAATCAGTGCGGCTTCGTAGCTTGCTGTGGCACCATTGATGCCGCCTCCTGGTAGGGAAGCATCGCGAGAAACAAAAGACATTGCATATCGCCTTTCTCGACTTGGAGGAGGCCTTTGACCGCGTACCGCGTTAAGTAATATGACACGCCTTGCGAATCATGGAGTTCCTGAAGAGATGATAGAGTGGGTGCGAATTCTCTACTCTTGTCCAAAGAGTAGAGTTCAAGCTGCAGCTGGAACCTCGATTGAGTTCCCCATCTCTGTCGTGTACGCAGGGTTCTGCACTTTCCCCACTCTTCTTTGTTGTCATCGCAGATGCCATCACACGAGATCTTCAGAAGCCTGTCCCATGGACATTGCTCTATGCTGATGACGTGATGCTCGCTTGCGAAGATAAAGATGACCTCGAGCGTCAGGTGCAAGCTTGGTGCGACCGCATGACGGTGTTCGGACTCAGATTGAACGTGAAGAAGACCGACTACCTAGCGGCGGAGGTTACCGAGTCCAGCTCCATTAAGGTTAGCGACAGCGAGCTGCCACGCACTTCGGTCTTTAAATACCTGGGATCATTAGCGTCTGACCGCAAACTGATGGTCGAAGTCAATTTATGCGTGAGTGCAGCTTGGTCCAAGTGGCGCTCGTTAACTGGCATGCTCTGCGATAGGAAGATACCAGAGCGCATGAAGTCAAAAATATATAGAACTGTCGTCCGGTCGGTAGCGATGTACGGTGCTGAGCGTTGGCCTGCGACCAAGGAGGTTGAAACGCGCCTCAGCGTCATGGAGACGAAGATGCTGCGCTGGACGGCTGGAGTCACGCGCATGGACCGCATTCGAAACGATGCTATTCGGCAGAAGTTTGGTGTCGCGCCGATAGCTGACAAGATGAGCGAAGCTCGCTTGCGGTGGTACGACCACGTTCTGCGTGGAATGGAAGACAGCGTCCGCAAGATAGTCCTTAACTTCGAGGTAATAGGAAAGCGGCCTAGAGGGCGCCCAAAGCAGCGCTGGTCTGATGATACGTTACATAGGGTCTTGAAGGCTGCTGGTCTCCATATTGATCTAGCGCTCAATAACGAGAACTTGAAAAGGTTATTGTCATGACCTGTTTTTAGTTGCGTTTTGGTGTGCAATACTCTCGTGGCAAATTCTTCTTTAGAGCCGCAAGTGCGAGCAGTTCTTAGAGTTTTTACATAGATCGTAGCTTTTCTGATATTAGCTGCTAGATCGATATTAGAATGAAAATCTCTTGATATTGAAGTTTAAAAAATCTGTTCTATTATGAGGCTCTGTTGTTCTTCTATTGTGCAAGACATCTTCAAGTCTAATTAGTTGCAAGAGTACTCGTTGTCATGTAGAATATCTAGGTTTAAGACGTTATTATAGACGCTGATAAGTTTGTTATAAATACCACTGGTGCTGCTGTTATGAATAACTAAATAAAATGTCGTTCATTTAATGGAACGCAATAAGCAGGTGGAGATAAGGAAGCACAATTGAATAGACGTGTTTGAAATATAGGAGGTTTAGCCAAAAGTGGACAGCATGTCTAACCTGGGGTACCTCTATTTTGTGAATATACTGTGAATATAATAATGATCAGGGAATTGGCAATAACTATTATTAAGATGATAATCTACGAAATAAATTCTTTCGTGTGTAATGTAGTGTTTATAAGCTTTATTATTATCTGAGGAGTTTGTGTAGAAAGTTTTATCATAGCCATTATAGGCAATAAAGTCCTTGTTAGCATTTTTAAAACAAGATTTGAGCATCTTCTTAGCAATGTTGAGAATATTGCCATGGGGAAAATTGGTAAACGTATTATTAAAGTCCGCAGAGAAAACTTTTAAACTGTTGCCTCGTATATTTTGTAGCCGTTCGCATATATTTATATTTTGAATAGACCAGCATCCTGTAATTGTTCCGTTTCTGGTTCTGATGGTGTCGATTTAATTTTTAAAAGGTTAAATAATAGATTAAATACAGAACCTATTACTAACTTGGTCTCAACAAATTCACGAAGCACAGAGTTCTAGGTCTAAACCTATGAAAAGCGGGAACCGTGATAAATACCAACCAAGGTATGAACATTAAAAATGCTAAAATTCGGCATAGCGCGGAAATCAAAAAACTTGCCACTGGCTGTAAAGCACCTTCGCTCCCTCCTGAGCTACCGATCTGCTCGCCTCGACTTCTTTCACAACCTAATATCTCCACGTGTAACATACACAAGCGTACTAGGTGCTAACAGTGCAATCCAGTGCTGAACTTCTAGAGCTACTAGCTCGTTGGGTTCAATGAATTTGCCAAATTGGAACACACCTTGCTACTGCAGGAGGGTGGAGATTCTCTCAGTGCTATTCATTTTCGCTATTCAAATATACGCCTAAGATAGTTCTCTGATAAGAGATGAGTTAGATGGGTACTGTGATAACTTATCTTGGCTAGCAAGCTAGCGTTTCAGCTATCAAGCAACTACCTGAATTTGAATGTCGCGCTGCAAATTCGCTTTTATATAGGATCAGTCCAATGTGTAATCTGTGCTAAAGCATTGCGTTAGAGGGCAACGTCTCCGCAAACACCAACCGCTTAGAGCTGTCATCATGCTACTTATACATACAGTACCATCGGTAAACGTTCGCCAAAACGCGGCCGGCGGCGGATTAATCCGCCGCCGGCCGCGTTTTGGCGAACGTTTACCGACGGTACTGTACTTGGAATTTCGTATATCGCTCAACAAATCTCCCCCGCTTCTAACTGTAAGATGGATCTGCTCATAGCGCAGTCCAGGGACCGGATTCATCAACGACTCACAGCAATTTGACGGAGAAAATTACAGCCGAAATGCCTGATAGCGCGGCTTATTAAGCGATGAGCCGCGTTATTTATTTATTTATTTATTTATTTATTTATTTATTTATTTATTTATTTATTTATTTATTCAAAGCAAAAATGTAATTCACGCATGGAAACATAAAGCAAACAAAAAACAAGAACAAAACGTCATCACACATCAATCGACTACAATGACAATTAAATTCGTCGCGTGTGCCCGCGCCGCGTGTGGCTGCTCTCCTATCCCCGGCGCCGATATTCTGTGTCGTCGACTTCTTATTCCGAACATCTACTAATTCGACGACTCTACCTTCGATATTCCGCGACCTTATACGTGCAGTGGACTACCTAACGCTGCTTGGATTACCGCCTGGCTGTCACATTGCTAGCTCGTTGATTCGACTTGGGTGAGGACGCCTTCGTCCGGCTGACTGGGATCGATAGATCGCAAGTTTTCTCGTGGCAGGAAAACACAAGTTTACATATCGTACTTGCCACCCTACTCGGTGAATAAGATTCGTATCTTTTGAAATGGCTAGTGAGAACACTCCTCTCTCGTCTTGAAAGCTTCAGGGCCGTCCGGTCAAAAGGTTTTGTCAGTCTTCTCCTCCAATGGGAAACGACTCGTTGGCTGATGCGATCGATCTCCTCGTCAACGACGCCCAACTCCCGGCGCACCTGAAAACGGTCCTAGGACACCTGTTGGACAAAGCTGCTAGGACTGAAGAGCTCATGTCAAGGAACCGTGAGTTGGAAGCTCAGCTAAGACGTGAAACTGAGGAGAAAAGCCGCCTCGCCAGAGAAGTAGAGACGCTTAAGGAAGCTCTTGCTAAAAGTAGGCAAGCTAGTCCAGTCAAAGCTCTTGCTACCTCTTTTCCTGATGACAATTGTTGTGAGGAAAAGGAGCGAGTGAGATCTGTTGTTATTGCAGGAGTTTCAGAATCTCGTGACTCAAGTACTGTTAATAGAATATCATTTGATCTTGATTGTGTCAAAAGGATCTTTGACTTTTTGTCGATCGAATGTATGCCTGTTACGATATACAGAATGGGAAAGCCCAAGAACGACTACGCTAGGTTACTAAAAGTTGTGTTGCCTAATTCTTTCTTCCAAAGAGAGTTGTTGAAAAGAGCACCAAGGCTGAAAACCTTCCCAGTTTCGGGAATTTACATTCGCCGCTCGCTCCCGAGACTGGAGAGGGAACGTCTCAGTGCTCTTAGAAAAGCTAGAGCCAAGTCGGCTGCTGTTCTTGATTCTAATGCAACGTGCGAAAATGCTGTGCCGTCGACTACCTCCGTGTGTCCATCCTCCAGTGATCACCTCATGTCCAGTGAAGCCAATACATGTTCAGGGTCGGGAAACAGCAACTGACTCCTCGGAGCCAGTCCAAGTGTGTCAGATGCTTTTCCACTAATATTCGCTCCTTATTTAAAAATAATGAAGCATTGAGGTTTCATCTAGCTAAATTCGACTATGGCATCGTTGCTTTATCGGAAACTTGGCTGAAACCTCAAATTGACCTGGGTTCCTTGCTAGGTGATGTAACTGAAAGCTATGAAGTCTTTAGATGTGACCGTGAAAGGAGGAAAGGTGGAGGAGTGGCGTTATTGATCAAGCGTACGTTTTTCCCTGTTCTTGTCTACATCGAATCAGTAAGAGGTGGTTATGAGATAATTGCAGTGGATGCAATTATAGGACAAATTAAATGTAGAATTGTACATTGTTACAAAATTCCCAACTGCAAGGTTACGGACTGTGAGAAAATGATAAAGTGTCTCGGCGCCTTGTGTGCTTGCAATTATGCAAGCTTACTCATGGGAGACTTCAATTTCCCTGGAATAGATTGGAGTAGCTCAGGATTTCCTCATGTTGGGATAACTAAAACCTTGTTTGACACCATGATCAACCATGGCTTTTCGCAGTTAGTGAAGTCGAAAACTAGAGGAAAGCACACCTGGACCTATTATTTTCTAATGATGATTCGTTAGTCACGCAGGTCACGGTTAATCCCCCTCTTGGATCAAGCGACCATGCTGTAATCGATTTTTTCCTCAATAGAAGTGAACCTACTGAGAAGTATGTTATTAGAAGGGACTTCAAACAAGCTGGTTATAATACGATCAGTGAATATCTTAACAGTATCGATTGGCACGGATCTTTTGGCTCAGTGACAACAGTAAACGACATGTATGAAATGTTCGTGTTTATTTTACAGCATTGCATTTCGTTGTTTATACCTCTGTCCAAAGTGAGAGTCTCTAAAAGGCACATTCCAAAATTTCTGCACTCTCTCTTTGACAAAAAATTAGTTCTGTTTAAAAAAGCTACTTTTTCCAATTCTTTGGCAGATTGGCAGGCCTACAAGTTAGCTTCAATGAAATTTGACAACAAACTGCATAAGTACAATTGCGTTGTCGAAAGAAAAATAATTGAAAGTGGAAATAAGTATGGTCTATTCAAATACATTAGGAAGAGACTGCAAAAGAGAGTAAAGGTGTCCACACTTCTAAAGCGAGATGGTGGACTAGCTGTTTCGGATCAGGATAAAGCAGAGTGCTTAGCAAATATATTTGAGTCCGTATATGTTGATCATTCCAACGTGGGGGACAACGCCCTGGATCTTATTGGTTCATTTCCCGCAATGGAAAGTTGCCCTTGGACTGATCAGAACGTGCTTTACAAGCTACTCTCAGAAATCAAAGGGTCTGCGGACACACCGGATGAAGTGCCTTGCTATTTTATCAGGAAGGTGGCTGCTTCGCTGATTACGCCATTGCACATCGTTTTCAATCTTAGTCTCTTTAGAGGGGAAGTTCCAGTTAGGTGGAAGCATGCCTTTGTATTACCAATACCTAAAAGGTCGCCCCTTAACGATCCATGCAATTACAGGCCTATCAGCATAACCTCGGTGTTCTGTCGAACTTTTGAAAAATTGTTGAAAAAGGTCATTGTAGAACATTTAGAAAGGTCTCAAGTGATATCGGATAGCCAGCATGGATTTAGGAAAAACAGATCGACGGTTACTCAAATGCTTGAATCGTTGAATGACTGGACCCTCTCGCTTGACAGAAAGAAAAGTGTGGATGTGGTCTATTTTGATTTCAGTAAGGCATTTGATAAGGTCAATCATAAAAAGCTCCTCCTGAAGCTGCGTCACATCGGAATTCATCCCACGATTGTAGCCTGGATTGAATAATTTTTGAACCATCGATCGTTCCAGGTGCGAGTTGGTCAGTCATTATCTCTCGCAAGATCTTGCACAAGTGGGGTTCCGCAGGGTAGCGTGTTATCACCAGTGCTCTTTAATATTTACACCTATGAACTCCCCAGAGTTATCGAAAGCTGCGGTGTAACATGCAAGTTTTTTGCTGACGACCTAAAAATCTATAAGGAACTCTCGAATGAGGAAGATTCCTCGGCTGTTCAGACATCTATTGACGCCGTTTGCTCTTGGTCGACAGCCTGGGATCTCCCACTAGCGCTAAACAAAACTTCTGTACTTCGTCTCGGTAGGAGGGTATCTCCACGCCCGTACACTGTTGATGGAAGCGCTATAAATCAAACGAGTTTGGCAAGAGATTTAGGATTCCTAATTGACGGAAAGCTCAGTTTCGAGCAGCATTGCTCGTTTATAGCAAACAATGCGGAACAACGACTATTTATGCTTTTCAAAACGCTGGTTACCAAGGATCCGTGCCTACTCATAAAAGCGTACAAAACGTATGTTCGCCCTATTTTGGAGTACGGAACTACCGTTTTCTCCCCTCGCACTAAGAAGAGCATCATGAGATTGGAATCTGTTCAAAATAGCTTTACTAGAAAGTTAATGATCCGTGCCCTGGGATTCAGCTACAGTTGTATACCCTCAGGTACAGATAGGAATAAAATGTTGAATCTGGAATCATTACAGGAGAGGAGATATATGTTCGATCTCATCACGTTTTTCAACATATTATTAGGTAAAATAAAGGCGAATATTTCCGATTCTTTATATTTTCTTTCCTGCAGCACCAGAGGCAGTAGTGTTAAGGTGAATGCAGATAGACCGCGATCTATCCTAAGAGCCAAGTTTTTCACAGTACGCGCCAGTATGGAGTACTCCAAAATTACGAAAAAGTTTCCTTCAATTCGAGGGGTCAATCATTTGAAGAACATAATTCAAAACTTAAGATTAAACTAAGATAAACCTAGATAGTTTCATCGGCTCTGAACAGTATTGGCGGTTTGCTATGGATCCGTTAATCCTTTGCGTTTTGTTCTCGGTTTGTATTCCATTTGTTTCATTCTCATTTCACTATGGCACTAACATCTCTTTTACAAGGATCTGCCTGGCTTACAACACTTTTAGGTGCGTTTCGTTTCATGTACTTAGTGTACATGCAATAAATGTTTAAATGTTTAAAAACTTCAACAAGCGATAGCTCTACTCCATATATGTGTGGACATTGACATTATATCGTCGTATCTAACAAAGAGCAATTTTAGTTCCGTAAGAGTTCTATAAGTTAAGAAATCTGTTCTAAGTCTTGACTTTGCAACTGGCACACGCAGTTTGAGCTTTCCTCTGACGGATCTTGTCAGCTCTTCGTCCAAGAATTCTGTGTCGTTATTCAGCTTTTTGGTGAGAATTTTAAACATCATGATAAGATCTGCTCTCCTTCGCCTTCTTATTAGTGATGGCAGACCAAATAGTTCAGACCTTTGAGGCCCGTCAGGAATCATGTCATAGCTGACCGGGAAGCATCTCATCATCAGCTTTCTGGTAAAGCTGTTCTGAATGCTCTCAAGAAGATCGATGTCTTTCTTTCTGGTCGGATTAAAGCCTGTTGTTCTCGATTCTACGATTGGTCTTACGTAGGTCTTGTAAGCACGGATGTAAACTTCCGGGATATTTGACTTCAGGACTCGGAATAGGTTATATATACGGTAATTTGCTTTTCTCACTAAAAGGCTACATGTTTGCTGAAAGAAAGTTTCGTCGTAATTGTAAAGCCCAGATCCCGAGCTTCTTCCACTCTTGCTAAAATGACCGCAGATAGTATAGGTGGGGGTATCAATGTGACTTCTTGATCCAATCATAAGCAATGCGTTTTTTTCTGCCGAAAGAGGCAACTCCCATTTGTTTGCCCAGCTACTGATATAATCAATTGCTATCTGAAGTGTGTTTGAATCTTCTGGGCTCACGATACTCTTGTAGATCTTGGTATCGTCGGCGAACATTCTACACTTAACGCCCAGCCTGGTAACCGAGTTAGGCAGTTCATATGTGTACAGTGAAAACAAAGCGGGGACAGTACTCCACCTTGGGGTACACCACTAAATGTAGTGAAAACCTCAGAGTACCTTCCTTGATCCTAACCTGATAAGTCCTATTTAGTAAAAGCTGTCTGGTCTAGTTGACGATCCTGGGATATATTCCCACCACTTCCATTTTTGCCATCAATTTTTCTAACGGAACTTTATGGAAAGCCTTGGAAAAATCAAACACTTCAATAATTTCTTCTCTATGAAACCAAAGTGTAGGCTCCATTGTGGCAAAATGTGGCAAATCCTTACGGTCATTTTTCGGCGAAATCGTATCGTCAAATGTCTCCTTATTGTAAACCTTTTGGAATACTTCACCTAGCAAGTCGGCTTTTTCCTTATCAGCAGAAATCAGCTCACCACTTACCTTAGACCTTAGTTCCTCCCGTACTGTTGAGCGCATAGGGCGAGGAACTCTTTCCACCGCTGCCTGTCTTGGGCTATTTCTTCACACTCCTGCCTAGAAATATTCATAACTTCCAAGTCATTCAAAAACGTGCGACGCCACGTGTTTTTTGGGCGATCCCTGGTTCGCTTTCCTGGCGGTGTCCATTGCATGGCTGATCTTGGCAGGCAGTGCGCCGGCATTCGAAGAATGTGTCCGGCCAGGCGAAGTCGGCGCTGCACAACGGTTTCCTAGAGGTTGCTCGAGCAGCAGCGTTGTAGTACTTCTCCGTTCGTCAAGCGGTCCGCATACCGTATCCTCATTATTTGTCGTAGATATTTGCAGTGGAACGCGTTGATCCGACTGATGATGCTAGCTGACGTCTTCCATGTTTCGCTAGCGTACACTGCAGTGGGGACGACTATCGAAGAATACAAACGCAGCTCGACGCTATTTGAAATTGAGGACGACGTCCACAGTGGCTTAAGCCTCCGGAACACTGCCGTTCCCTTCGCAATCCTGCATCGAACGTCAGCTTCAACATCTCCGCTACTGGTGATCATGTTTCCCAAGTAGGTGAAGTTATCCACTACTTCCAAGCGATCCGGTCCTACGTAGATGCCGTCTCCCGGGGTCATATTTCCTGCGTGCATGACCTTTGACTTTTCGGGACTAACTTGGAGGCCGATTTTGCTTGCTTCCTGGCTAAGGCATTCCGTGCTTCTTTGAATAGTATCGTTGTCCTCAGCGAATATGGCAATGTCGTTGGCAAAGTACAGGTCCATAAAGCGACCGCTAGGTCAAGGGATACCCCCTTGTACTTCGGCTGTCGTTCTTCTCAGTACGTAGTCGAGTGCGATGTTGAAGAGCAACGGTGAGAGAACACATCCCTGCCTGACTCCTGTGGTGACTTCGAAGAATCTTGTATTTCCGAGAGTTGTCTTAACGCAGCGCGAGGAGTTGTGTTATAGACTTCTAAACACCTTGACGAAGGTCGCAGGGCTCCGTAGAGACTGAGTATTTCCCATAGTGACTCACGGTGGACACTGTCAAATGATTTCTTGAAATCGACGAAGTTTATGTAGAGCGGGTAGCGATACTCCAGGCACTACTCGATGATGTTGCGTAGCGTAAAGATGTGGCAAAACGCATTGTGGCAAAATGTGGCAAATCCTTACGGTCATTTTTCGGCGAATTCGTATCGTCAAATGTCTCCTTATTGTAAACCTTTTGGAATACTTCACCTAGCAAGTCGGCTTTTTCCTTATCAGCAGAAATCAGCTCACCACTTACCTTAGACCTTAGTTCCTCCCGTGCTGTTGAGCGCATAGGGCGAGGAACTCTTTCCACCGCTGCCTGTCTTGGGCTATTTCTTCACACTCCTGCCTAGAAATATTCATAACTTCCAAGTCATTCAAAAACGTGCGACGCCACGTGTTTTTTGGGCGATCCCTGGTTCGCTTTCCTGGCGGTGTCCATTGCATGGCTGATCTTGGCAGGCAGTGCGCCGGCATTCGAAGAATGTGTCCGGCCAGGCGAAGTCGGCGCTGCACAACGGTTTCCTAGAGGTTGCTCGAGCAGCAGCGTTGTAGTACTTCTCCGTTCGTCAAGCGGTCCGCATACCGTATCCTCATTATTTGTCGTAGATATTCGCAGTGGAACGCGTTGATCCGACTGATGATGCTAGCTGACGTCTTCCATGTTTCGCTAGCGTACACTGCAGTGGGGACGACTATCGAAGAATACAAACGCAGCTCGACGCTATTTGAAATTGAGGACGACGTCCACAGTGGCTTAAGCCTCCGGAACACTGCCGTTCCCTTCGCAATCCTGCATCGAACGTCAGCTTCAACATCTCCGTTACTGGTGATCATGTTTCCCAAGTAGGTGAAGTTATCCACTACTTCCAAGCGATCCGGTCCTACGTAGATGCCGTCTCCCGGGGTCATATTTCCTGCGTGCATGACCTTTGACTTTTCGGGACTAATTCGGAGGCCGATTTTGCTTGCTTCCTGGCTAAGGCATTCCGTGCTTCTTTGAATAGTATCGTTGTCCTCAGCGAATATGGCAATGTCGTTGGCAAAGTACAGGTCCATAAAGCGACCGCTAGGTCAAGGGATACCCCCTTGTACTTCGGCTGTCGTTCTTCTCAGTACGTAGTCGAGTGCGATGTTGAAGAGCAACGGTGAGAGAACACATCCCTGCCTGACTCCTGTGGTGACTTCGAAGAATCTTGTATTTCCGAGAGTTGTCTTAACGCAGCGCGAGGAGTTGTGTTATAGACTTCTAAACACCTTGACGAAGGTCGCAGGGACTTCGTAGAGACTGAGTATTTCCCATAGTGACTCACGGTGGACACTGTCAAATGCTTTCTTGAAATCGACGAAGTTTATGTAGAGCGGGTAGCGATACTCCAGGTACTACTCGATGATGTTGCGTAGCGTAAAGATGTGGCAAAACGCATTGTGGCAAAATGTGGCAAATCCTTACGGTCATTTTTCGGCGAATTCGTATCGTCAAATGTCTCCTTATTGTAAACCTTTTGGAATACTTCACCTAGCAAGTCGGCTTTTTCCTTATCAGCAGAAATCAGCTCACCACTTACCTTAGACCTTAGTTCCTCCCGTGCTGTTGAGCGCATAGGGCGAGGAACTCTTTCCACCGCTGCCTGTCTTGGGCTATTTCTTCACACTCCTGCCTAGAAATATTCATAACTTCCAAGTCATTCAAAAACGTGCGACGCCACGTGTTTTTTGGGCGATCCCTGGTTCGCTTTCCTGGCGGTGTCCATTGCATGGCTGATCTTGGCAGGCAGTGCGCCGGCATTCGAAGAATGTGTCCGGCCAGGCGAAGTCGGCGCTGCACAACGGTTTCCTAGAGGTTGCTCGAGCAGCAGCGTTGTAGTACTTCTCCGTTCGTCAAGCGGTCCGCATACCGTATCCTCATTATTTGTCGTAGATATTCGCAGTGGAACGCGTTGATCCGACTGATGATGCTAGCTGACGTCTTCCATGTTTCGCTAGCGTACACTGCAGTGGGGACGACTATCGAAGAATACAAACGCAGCTCGACGCTATTTGAAATTGAGGACGACGTCCACAGTGGCTTAAGCCTCCGGAACACTGCCGTTCCCTTCGCAATCCTGCATCGAACGTCAGCTTCAACATCTCCGTTACTGGTGATCATGTTTCCCAAGTAGGTGAAGTTATCCACTACTTCCAAGCGATCCGGTCCTACGTAGATGCCGTCTCCCGGGGTCATATTTCCTGCGTGCATGACCTTTGACTTTTCGGGACTAATTCGGAGGCCGATTTTGCTTGCTTCCTGGCTAAGGCATTCCGTGCTTCTTTGAATAGTATCGTTGTCCTCAGCGAATATGGCAATGTCGTTGGCAAAGTACAGGTCCATAAAGCGACCGCTAGGTCAAGGGATACCCCCTTGTACTTCGGCTGTCGTTCTTCTCAGTACGTAGTCGAGTGCGATGTTGAAGAGCAACGGTGAGAGAACACATCCCTGCCTGACTCCTGTGGTGACTTCGAAGAATCTTGTATTTCCGAGAGTTGTCTTAACGCAGCGCGAGGAGTTGTGTTATAGACTTCTAAACACCTTGACGAAGGTCGCAGGGACTTCGTAGAGACTGAGTATTTCCCATAGTGACTCACGGTGGACACTGTCAAATGCTTTCTTGAAATCGACGAAGTTTATGTAGAGCGGGTAGCGATACTCCAGGTACTACTCGATGATGTTGCGTAGCGTAAAGATCTGGTCGCAACACGATCTTCCGTTTCTGAATCCAGCTTGCTCCTCCCGCAGTCGATCATCAATTGCATCTCGAAGCCCTCTTAACAATACGGTGCAGAATACTTTGCCTGGCACTGACAACAGGGTGATACCTCTCCAGTTTCCGCAATCCGATAAGCTTCCTTTCTTCGGCAGTTTGACTACTAAGCCTTTTTTCAATCCTCTGGCACTTCACGTTGATGCCAGCAGCTATTTAAGAGTGTCGTCAATTGTTCCGCTACCGGTGCGGCTCCAGCTTTTAACATCTCCGCTGCAATTTCGTCGAGGCCAGGGGCTTTTCGGTTTTTGAGACCTCGTATTGCTGTCTTTGTTTCCTCTACCGTTATGTAGCCGGTATTGACGTTTAGCTCTCCCAGGGCGCTTTCATCATCAAACATAGGCGTTGCGGATGGCTGGGGCTGGTTGTACACTTCACGGAAATGTTCAACCCATCTTTCGTTTTTTTCAGCTTCGCTGACCAGTAGTCTGCCACTTTTGTCCTTTATAGGGACGCATGTGTTGAGCCTTGTTCCCGTCAGCTCCGATAAAATTCGATACAGTGTTCTGAAATCACCACGACTAGTTGTGCCTCCGTTTCTTTCTGAGCGATCCAAGCTTTCTTATCGCGGCGACATGACGCTTTTACCTGTCGATCGAGTTCCGAATAAATTTCGCCCGCTTCCCTTGATTCATCAGGCGTCTTGGCGCATTCTTTTCTTTGCTTCACTCGCTTCCTCTCATCTATCAGCTTCCAGGCTTCTTCTCGAATCCATTGCTCCTTTCGCTTGCCTCGTTTGCGTCCGATGGTCGCTTCAGCGCTTTCACATAGTGCGGTCTTGACGGCATCCCAGTGTTCGTTAATGCTTTCGCATTTGTCAAGCATACTAAAACGGTTTCGTAGTTCAACGCGGTAGTTCCTCGCTGTTGTATGGTTCTTGAACTTTTCGACGTCATATGGTGGTCTGACAACCGGCCTTTTTTGCAGCTTCAGCTTCAGCTTCAACGTAGCCCTAACAAGATAGTGGTCTGTGCCTACATCCGCACCTCTGTACCCACGTGCATCGTTGACTGACGTCCTCCATTTGCGGCTGATGCAGATGTGGTCAATTTCGTTTGCCGTCGTGCCGTTTGGCGATCTCCAAGTTTTCTTGTGGATGCCTCGGTGGAAGAAGAATGTATTCGCGATGCATAGATCGTTGAAATCGAAGAATGACACGAGCCTTTCTCCGTTGTTGCTTAGGCGGTCCGACGATGCGAATGCCCCGACAGATTTTTCAATGCCTTTTCGATCGCCTCCCACCTGCGCGTTGAAGTCGCCTAGAACAAGCTTGAGGTCCCGTCGTGGCATTTCGTCAATGGCATCTTGTAGCCGTTCATAGAAATCGTCCTTCTCGTCGTCGGTTGCGTCTTCCGTTGGAGCATATGCCAGTATCATCGCGACTCTGGTATGCCTCGTTCGAAAGCGCGCAGTGATGATTCTGTCGTTTACTGGCTCACAGCTAACGAGAGAATTTGAAGCTCGTTTGCTAAGGACGATTCCTACTCGTCTTTCATGCCTGCTTTCTGGACCAGAGAACAGGATAGTTTTCTATCACTAATCAAGCGTCCACTTCCAGTCCATCGGACCTCACTGATCGCGAGAATGTCTAGGCCGTAAATATCGAATTCCTAGAGGAGTTGGGCGAGACGCCCAGTTTGGTGAAGCGTGCGTATGTTCCAGGTACCAATACGCGTGATGTTCTTCGGAGAGAAAACTGAGTTCAGTATCAGTTCTCCCGTCACAAAGCTCGGCTTCGATTTTCCCTTTTCAGCAGTATCCATATAGTCCATCGCTTCTGTAGCATAATGGTTTTTTTACGGGGACGGGTTGCTGGCCCGTCGCTCAACCCTCCTCCTTTTTCATCCGGGCTTGGGACCGGCAAAGGCGGAGCTTAGTATAGGAATTTCGTTATTAATCCTAATACGTGAGTTTATGAATCTGTGAAAAGCTAACTTATCCTTAGATCTGGTTACCTTTTTTCTATGTAGCGGTTATATCGATGAAGAGCTCTGATTAATTTCGCGGAAAGCACGTCATATACCTGCTAGTCCTCAGGTCTTCCCGTTGAACGCGCCTTCTCTCAAAGGCGAAGGCGACAACGATTTAACCTTGTAATATGGGTGGGAAGAGTGTTCCCACCATAACAGATTTTCCGCATTGGTACGAACAATTCAAGTGTATGATGAAGGATAGCAACCAACGTTTTTTACAATTGATCAACCGTTCCCCGACTATTTACGATACCTATCCAATCAATGCTCAGTAGGTACCTCCCAACTTGGTTGTAGTCTGCAGATTTGAAGTCTCGAATCCATCTAAATTTCTCACTTTTTATATGATTTGCCAGCAAACGAAAGGTAACTGTAGCGTGATCACTACTGCCAACCAGAGTCCTACTCGAACATCACTTACAACACCCTTTCTACTGCATAGGACAAAATCCAAAACTGAACTTCCTCTGGTCGGTTCTATACAAATTGTTCGAACTCATAGGTTTTGAAGATTTCAACGAAGGTCTTTGATGCGTTATCATGGGTTCAAGACATTATCTCCGGGAGATTGAAGTCTCCAAGTAATACTGTTGTCAAGTCGGTCAATTAATAATCGCTTATAACTTTACACAGTTGTCTTGATCCAAAGGCGCCACAGTCAGGAGCTCTATACACACTTATGATACGAAACATATGTGATTCAAAGTTTAAGTCACATATCAAGACTTCATAGGAATTCTTCACTGATTCTGAGAACACTTCGCTAAATGAAATTGACTTTTTCATCAATAACAGAATACCACCCCCTTTCTTTTGAAGCCGATCACATCTAACCCATAAATACTGCCCACACATAACACCAAGGAGCGGACTGACATCATTTTGACTAGTCAACTATGTCTCTGTTAGTACAACTACGTCATAATCGCAAAGACATAGATTAACCACTAGGGCATTTAAATTTCTCATCAATGATCACGTAGAAGTAGGGGAGCGCGGTATTGAGGGACTTAGGAAAGCTGAAGGCTGACTGTCGCTGCTAGCCTGAGTTGCCTGCAACATACCTTTAGTCTCAACTTCTCCATCAACCCTGTCAACAATCCTGCGTTGCTCCTTTCTACGCTTTCTCTCTTATCACGTTAACGAAGGGCGTATAAATATGCCCTTGAATGTGGGAGAGAAGCGTAGTCTCGGAGCACGCCTCAGCGCAACCCTTTGGAACTTGCATGCTGGTAATGCGACTTAAAGAAGACGAGGCATATTTTGAGCTGCCCTCCCCATACGATATACTGAGGTGGGAGTACATTCTATGTTAAGGTAATCAATCAAATTTACCACATATGCAAAATCCTGGGCTAGCACAGCACATGGTTTCGGAGAGGATGGTTCAGGTACATGTAGTACCACTCTCCATCTCTTTGTTTGCTTCTTTACAGTCGAACTCTTCCTTAGATACAACATTAGAATCTCCAGTAGTCGCTCTAGAACTTTCTAAACCTGCTAGTTTTTCTCTAAGAGAAAGATTATCTTCCCTTATGAGGCGAACATCTTCGTGCAGGTCGGCGTTCCTCTTGATAAGCTCCCGCATTTCTGCTCTGGTCTCCAGCAGTAATTCGATCACTAATTCGATCGCTTTGCTTGACATATACTGAAGCCCGTCCCTGTACCATCAACGTCTGCAATTGACCCGCAGTGTCCGCTGCATTAGCAGTCGATGTCGATTTCGCCGGATGTGCAACACTAGGACCGCGAGCCGAGCCATCCTTCGACTGATTTTCGACGCCCCTGGCCATTTCTACCAACTGCAGACAGAAATTGATACGATTACCTTCTGAGGTGGCAACGATCCGGAGATAAGCTTGACTCGTTGCCACTCGAGACGACGCGTTTTACCGCAGACAAGAATCGTACGAGTTGAAACACCGCTTTGATAATGAATCGCAAGAACCGAGTGGATAGCGACCGTACACGGTTGGAGCAGATGTTGAATGATGTCTGAGTTTTCCGCTGTGAATTCTTGGTTAAAGTTATGTAAGTCGTTGATCCACGGATCTCCCTAGATAGAGAGCCTTCGGGCTCTCTTGTTAAGAGGGATCTCTACCCGCTTGTCGCAGGGCCACGTAGCGCGTCCCCGGGTGGTGGATAGGGGAATTAAACGCGAACCAAATGCGAATGTGTACTGCCTAGAGACGCAGGTGAGATGTAGGGGATGGACTCTTTGCTCCTGCTGTGTCGGGTCGACGCGTTCCTTGTGCATGGGAGCGGCATGTTTGTACACAGTGTGCGCAGATGTGTCCGTGACTGTGCGGATTGTAACTGTGTCGGCTCGGCCAAAAGCTTGCACACGGTAGACTGGGAGTACACCGTAAGGCGATTCGAGGCCGCCTCAAAAGTCTCGCCCCGTCCCTTCGGGCAGTCTGGCTGGCTGCCCGGAGTTCTTCGCCCGCACGACAGAGCCTGACTAGCTACCCGTGTTGTATGGAAGTCAAACACAGCAGCACTAAAGGGCCTGAGGCCCCTGACCCCGAAAGAGCTCCCATTTCTGCAGCGATGAGAAGGACGATTACGGAGAGGCTGCTAAAATCTCAGGGCATAACCAGGCTGCGCAAATTGCGAAGGACTAGGATGACGATCTGTACTTACAACGCCCGCACACTTGCATCGGAAGCATCCGTCGAGGACCTGATGATGCAAGCCAGGAAGATCAAGTACGACGTCATCGGACTGACCGAGACGAGAAGACACCACCCCCTACACGCCGCCTACGACTCCGAAGAAGAACTGTTCCTCGGAACATGCGACAGAAGGGGAGTAGGCGGCGTTGGTGTCCTCGTCAACACGCACTTGGCCCTCGTCAACATCGATTCGTACGAGTCTCTGACAACCCGAATCCGACGTCTGCGACTGTAGCGATGTGGCTCCGTGCCAGCTTTGACTGTATTCGTCGCGTATGCCCCAACATCCGACTACGACGACGAACAGGTCGAAGCCATCTACGTGGAGCTGGAGAAGTTCTATAAGGAAGATCACACCTTCTTCAAGGTGATCGTCGGCGATTTCAACGCCAAGATCGGACCGCGAAGGTCGCCGGAAGAACTTCACATCGGAACCCAAGGTTTGGAGTGGAACGAGCAAGGTGAAAGGCTGTTTGAGTTTATCATGTCGACCAAGACCATCCATGGAAACTCACAGTTCCAGAAGCCTCCCTCTCTACGATGGACCTGGGAATCCCCGGTGGCCAGTTCCACAATGAGATCGACCACATCATCTTCAATCGCAAGTATTGCCTGACCGACGTCTCCGTTGTCCCCAAGTTCTACACCGGATCGAACCACCGCCTCCTTCGCGCGAGGTTTCGCTTTTCGCGCCAAGGAGAGAAGGCCGCGAAGTTCAAGAAGAGGAATCCCAGAACGACCATCAACTGGGACCTCTACACTTCTCTTGTCGGCCTTTGGGAAGATGCCGTCATGGACAACGTCGATGACGAATACGACCGCTTCGTGCACCATCTCCACGATAGTGCTAAGGGAGCCGAGAGCTTGAAGACCACCAAGATACGCCTGTCTCCGGAAACTCTCGAGCTTATACGCCAGCGTGGAGCAGCACGAGAGTCAGGCAACTACCAGCTGACGTCCGAGCTTGCGAAGCTATGCAAAGCGGCGGTAAAGGAAGATCTCAATGAGAGAAGAGCGGAAGTGTTGGCTGAAGCAGCAGAGGCAGGGTTGATCATCCGCAATGCCCGCCGAAACTTCGCCAACTTCAAGACCAAGAAGACCGCTCTCCGATGTCCTGACGAAACCGTCACCTCTTCCAGAAGGACCATGGAGAAGGTCATCCACGACTTCTACTCCGATCTCTTCGATAGAAACGTCCACCTGCCCGCATGCCATCTTCCGCAGGATGGATACGTCGTTCCCTCTGTTCTCCCTTCCGAGACCCGACACGCCATCTCGTCGGTGAAGAAACGTACAGCACCCGGCCCTGACAGTATCAGACCCGAACACCTGAAGAACTTACCGCCAGCGTTCATCAACACCCTGGCGCGGCTCTTCACACGATACCTGTCGGGGTGCAAGGTTCCATCTCAGTGGAAGACCAGCAAGACCGTCTTGCTGTACAAGAAGGGAGACGTGCACGACATTGGCAACTATCGCCCGATCTGCCTGCTGTCCGTAGTCTACAAGCTGTTCACTCTAGTGATCCTGAATAGGATCAGCAGAACGCTGGACGAAGGACAGCCACGCGAGCAAGCAGGATTTCGGAGAGGATTCAGCACGATCGACCACATGCACACCATTACGAAGCTCATCGAAGTGTCGCGAGAGTATAAGCTGCCGCTGTGCCTTTCGTTCATCGACCTGAAGAAGGCATTCGACTCCGTCGAGACTGAAGCGGTCATCGACGCCCTGCTCACTCAGGGCGTTCCTACTCATTACATCAGAGTCCTTCGAGAGCTGTACAGTGGATTCACGACCAAGATCTCTCCATTCTACAACGATGTCGTCATCGACGTAAGGAGAGGGGATCGGCAAGGGGATACCTTATCCCCGAAGCTCTTCAGCGCCACCCTCGAAAACGTCATGCGCGAACTAGAATGGGAAGACATGGGAGTGAAGGTCGACGGCCAGGAGCTGCACCATCTTCGTTTCGCTGACGACATCGTGCTCACAACACCGAGCATCAGCCAGGCGGAGCGAATGCTGGCCGACTTCGATCGTGTATGTGGGAATGTTGGACTGCAGCTGATGTTCATGTGGAACGGACGAGTTTCTGATGCCCCATTCTCGCTCAACGGAACGAACATCTCCGAATGCTCCAGCTACGTGTATCTGGGTCGCGAAATCAATATGGCCGATGACCTAGCGCTGGAGCTGAGCAGGAGGAAACGAGCGGCTTGGGGAGCTTTCAAGAGCGTCGAAGAAGTCGCGAAGAAGACGAAGGACTTCCGACTCCGTGCCCACCTATTCGACTCCACTGTTCTTCCTGCCCTAACATACGCCTCAGAGACCTGGGCTATACGAAAGCAGGATGATCACGCGATCAGCGTCGCGCAGCGTGGAATCGAGAGGACGATTCTCGGAGTGACACGACTCGCGCAAGTGAGAGAAGGCCTCCGGAATTTCGAGCTTTGCCGACGTTCGAAGATCAGAGACACTGTCGCATGGGCCAAGTTGTCGAAAATTAGTTGGGCCGGACACTTAATGCGCTTCGCAGACACCCGCTGGACGAGAGCCGTTACCGACTGGATTCCGCGGGTTGTCAAAAGAACACCAGGACGCCCACCAACGCGTTGGTCGGACTTCTTCGTGAAAGCCCTGAACGACCGATATGACGCTCTTCGTGTCCCTCGAGCGAGGAGGATCCATTGGACCACTCTGGCACGCGACAGGGACGAATGGAGACGCTGCTGGCGCCCGCTTGAGCAAGTCGATGATCAACGGGACGACAGGTGATACAGGTGAAGTCATTGATGAATCCGACCCTAGGACTCTCGCGTGTAGCAAGCATACGGAGGCAAAGGACATCATACGCGATCGGACAGCAATGCAGTGATCCGAATCTCATTTATTTTACCCGAATTATGCTGAATGAAAACGAGAGTGAACTGATGGCAAATTTAGCAACTTGTTACCGAAAAATGTAAGCGGTTTCTCCCTCCCAGATTAGTGCGCCTTCGCAGCTACTGGAGACCAAGAATGTCCAAGACCCCTGACGATCGAACCGCGTTTCATTCCCTTTTTTGAAGGTGCGCAGTTGATTGTACAGCAACCCCTCGGAGAATCACACCATATTCAATGAACGTTATTTTATAATGCACTCCACCCGGCTGATATTTCGATTCTCGTGTAGCTCAAGGGGGAAAGGCTTCCATAGCTGTGTAAGATCGTAACATCTAGTGATGTCTTCGAGCTATTACGAGGTGAGGCCATTCAACGTTGGAAAAACAGCTGGAATTTATCGGTGAGATGGCCGACGGCCGCCCCCAAAATTGTGAGGACCTCGACGAGAGAGCAGAAGTAGACGGCGAGCGGCAGCGCACGACATTACGGCAGTCCTTTTAGCAGTTCGAATGACAACCATCAAGTGTCATAATCGATTAGAGTGCTGTGGTAAAAAATGATAAGTGAGCAACTGTCGATTCGCTCTTGATATCGATATCCTCGAGAGTGACGACAACTGAACTGCCGACGAATATTTCGCCGAATGCCCGCGGGATCGCCACAGTCGACTAAGGAGGGATGATGTCGTCAAATGGGCACCACAGTGCCAAATGACTCTAAATAAGATAAGTAAGAAGGAACTGTAATTCCAAAAAGCCATGCGAATGACAGTTACTAATCGCGCAGAAGGTTTGAACACCAAGATGCAACAATAGGATTTATGTGCTAGACCCCATCATGAAGAAACGTCTCTCGTCCAAACTTGAACACGTTGACGAAGACAGCGATTTTCGCGTATCTGGCTCGTGGGACGAAGCACCGCACAAATGTGACATGACATACCGTGACCCAAACCTCGTCTAAGGATAAATTTTGGATCCCAAACATGATGATAATGTTCGCCTCAACAGTTACGATCGGTTACCCTCCCCCATAATTCTATATTTTTATTTTCATTTCTATTTTTTATATTTATCATTATTTAAATTTTTATTTTATGAAAAAATTAAATTAAAATTTGCCTTAAAACACAGCAAACATGCAGGGATATAGCGCATTGATCGATCAGATCGCGCCATACACTCAAAAATTTCGCCGCAACTTTTATTCGATTGATAATGTGAGTGCTACCTACATTAGCCATCAAAGTGAGTATATTGTGTTCTTGACAGTGGCTATGGTTGTATCGTTAACAGGTGTCAAACATTATGATAACAGAAATTCTTCTGCGATGTTGCGTTCGATCAAACGGCGCCGGTGGTATAAAGGCGTAGAGCATTCCCGCCCGGTCAAAGGGAGGTGCGGGTTCGAGTCCCGCCTGGCACTAGAAGCTTTGATCGCAACAAAACATCGTTGTGACAGTTTACAACCTCGATGCCAGCCAATTGAGGCTTAAAGAAACTGATTTGTATTGTTTCTATCAAGACCATCAGCTTCACTGGTTCCATGCTGATATCAACGGCCCGGATACGGGTGGGTGCTGATCGGTCCCACGAGGTGTGGATGATCAAACGGCGCCGGTGGTGTAAAGGCGTAGAGCATTAACGCCCGGTCAGAGGGAGGTGCGATTTCGAGTCCCGCCTAGCGCTAGAAGTTTTGATCGCAACAAAACATCGTTGTGACAGAAATCCTTCTACCAATCGAATCAAAATCGCGAGCTCTTGGAAGAGGGCATGGCGCAATCCCGTTTTCTTTGACATTAAAAATTACCGCCTTCCTGATCATTAACGCAGGTTTTAATCCAATATTTTTCCTCAAAAAATGAAATTTTCATAAAATTTTGAACAGCGTGTTAACCTATGTACTGGGTAGCTGAATTAATTTTCCTGACACGACTTTCGATTTAAAAAGAGCCCGTCCGTAATCGTCTAAAAGGCATCATGTGAAGCATCCTGAATAACATCTCTGGGCGAAGTTTGGATAAACCGGATATCATTCTTGTTAAAATAATACGCTGTCGCGCACCATTGAGCGACATTGTCGTCAACGTGTTAAGGTGGATATACTTAGGGCTGTCATTCACCCATATTTACTGACCTATGCAGGTGAAAAGTTAAATGACCTCCTTTCTTATGAGAGTGCTCAGACGTGATTCGTTCATAAAGTTCTGTCTTGTGGGAGGAGATTTCGCTAGTTCTTCAATTTAGGCTCAGGCCCACGTTGTCTGACCGAATCCACCTCTAATCTCCTTAAGATCATCAAGAGCCATGCTGCACTCAACTTACCGCATGTGAGCCGCATGCTTCTCTGCGTGAGATCTAGAAAATGATAAGATCCTGATAAAGGTCGTAGTTGCTCTTCTAAAAGCGAGTATTCTTCCAGTATGTTCTTCTAGTAGAAATCATACCAGTTGGCAGAATTAGACGAACTGAAAAGAAAGACACCAAAGATGGCAATAACTCTGAATACGCCACGCATTATGCTGCCTCCATGGCATATTATTGAGGCTGCTTGAATCCGCAGCACAGCAATGATTTGGTGCGGCCAAATTATATTCAAATATTCATATTCAATTATTCAACATTTTTACAGTTCCCAAGAAATTTCGGTGCCAATTTACCGATCACACAGGGCTGGAAAGGCTTTCCTGTGCATGCTGCAAACCAAATCCATCCTCCAATCAGCACATATTGCATGAAAAATCCCGTGCCTTCGTCCGGCTTCATCACATGATTTGGATATGCAAGCATCGCACCACTCATGGCTAATGTAAGGAGCTGGTACCTCCGTTCAAGCCCACCACAATACATTACACAGTTATTAACTTTATGGCGTTACACCTGGACAATAGGAACTCGCTGCGCATTCGGAGGAATTACTGGCTGCCGAATTCAGCCTGAATCGCGGACTCCCATCCGTCCAGGGTCGGTGAATTGGCACCAGACTGTGAACGATAGCATTGGCAGCCAATCGTAAGTCATTGTTTAGGCCTAATACACATTCAAATTGTATTCATATCGCTTACGTAGAGGGCGTGGCGCATCCAAAATAACAGAATTGAGTAACACTGTCCTACAACACGTTTTGCATTTCGACAGATAAAACCTCTGCAGCGATGATGAGATTTGTAGGAACAGGGTTTCTAAATGTTGTTTTGGATGCACCACGCACACTACTTCTGCGCGATGTCGTGAAGACAAGTTCAATGCGTATTTACTTTAATCAATGGCTTGTGTGCATGGAAAAGCTCTAGGCTATGACTACTAACGTAAAATCAACAGCATAAAAAGGAAGCAACGCGGAATGGAACTTTAGCGCACCAGTATGGCAGATTCAGCTATGAGCGTCTGCCAGTTTATATGCAGGAGCAAACCAATAACGATCATAGGCGAGAACTCTGGTGGTGGATACAGCTATGACTTTATTTTACAGCCTCTGACCAGAAAGCGAAACCCCAAATTCATCCACATTTATCTGCAGCGTATCCTGAGGCACGGGACGAACGAACCGCAAACCATATTTAACAACTTCTTCCAACTACTCGTAGAAAGCATTGAGATTGGTCTCATCATAGACTAACGCTGGTGAGTAGTACCGATTAACTGATTCGACAATGAGAATGTGGACAAAGGATGGCCAGATGAGGTGGCAAGATTTCATAGAATTCGACGATACGAACGACACGGCGAGGCACACCTCTGACATTGCGGGATGGGAGCTTTTCTCCCGCATGACTAGTTATGTCTCTTAATTGTATTTGTATTGCTCCTTCTTCCGATCCTTGGTCTCCTGCAGGACGATCACATAGAACCTCCCGCCGTTTCCGAAGGAGCGTGTAGGTCTGCGTTTGAAGAGACTGTTCTTGTAGTTTCCCATCAAGTAGTTTCCATGGCGTGTTGTACTCGTGTCGTCTTGGCCCAGAACCAAGGAAGTCCCATTCCATCTGGAAGTTTCGTGCCTCTTAGCAGTTACCGTCCGACGTCAAAGACGGAGAGACCACCGTACAGGGAGGGTATTGAGGACGGCGTTGCGGTGTCGTATCAAAAAACCTCGTCTGCTTACAAAGTCGTATGAAAGACGAGCGTGATTCAGATTTCTACGGGCTCCCGAAGAATTTTCGCTCTCTTTCTCAGCTTGGAAAGGCACACCGAAGGTTGGAAACCTCCGCTGCACATCGCAGTTGGACACCTGCTGCCAACTCCACGCCACGATGTGACGCTGAACCATGAGAGTTGGGGACGCTGCTACTAGTAATAACCTTAGTTTCGCAGCCTTTAATCATGGCCCAAAACCACTTAATTCATCCAAATTTCTCTGCAAATCATAAGAAGCGCAACAAATGAGCCAGCAAACCACACGAGACAATACAAGGTACACCAACAAAATATAAGAAGCGATCATGGGGCACCAGAGCGGGGACGAACTCGGCAGGGTTCGGTGGAAACAGACCAAGTTCTATAGGTCGTTATCCGTACGTCAGCATCTGGAGCAGAGAAAACAGACGACAAATGAAGCTGCTGAAAAGACTACAGCCAAAAAGGAAAGCATGGATTCACGGGGGCTGGAGGAACTCGTCGTATGTGGATAAATTCCTCCTTCATCGCTTACAATCAGAAATCAACGTGCGTTCATCCCGGCCGGCGGCGCTGGATTTTTGTGACATCCTAGTATTCTCTGGCACTCTCTAATATGGGCAGGCAATCAGCGAAGAAGACGACTGCATCCAGTGAAGAGAACGATGCGGAAATGCCTTTATGGGCTAGTAAGTTAATTGAGAAATTTGGTTCCTATTCCAGTAGTATTCAAAGTGTGTTCGCGTCGTCTTTCGATCGCTTCTTCGCTTTGACCAGCGAAGTTCAATCCACGCAAAACGCGATCTTGGCTAGACTGTCCGACTTAGAGGCGAAGATAAATTGCAAAAATAATGTGCCATCAGTGCAAAAGAGTCTGCTGTATTCCACAATAGTTAAACTAAATGTGGATAAGGAAAAATCGATGAAAAACAACGCAAGACACGTGGGTCGGAACCGATGAACAGTCGAACGACGAGGAAACACGCCGATTCGATCGTGAGATTCTGAAGGAAGAAGTGTTTACGTCTGGAAATGAGGACCTCATTCGCGAGTTTGAGGCTGGGCGTATTACTGCCCAGCGTCATCCTCCCGGTAGGCCTCACAGAAGCGGAGGTCGAGGGCATATTATCAAGATCTCCCTCCCTAGTCAAGGCCTTAGGGACGCCCTTCTGTCCCATATGCGTTGCGGTAGAAAGAGCCTTACGCAACGTTTTGTTCATTTGAAGGGATTACACTCCTGAGGAGCTCGAATTGGACAAAGGTTGCGTAAGGAAGCGGGAGACCTCAATGCTAGGGAGGGTCGCCTCGTTTATGTTGACCTATCAATCGACTGGGCGCGACAGCTCGCAAGTTGCACGCGCGGGCGTGTTCGGAGCGCGATAACTCTGTCAGCTTCCAATCTTACTGGCTGGAACGTGTGGATTCCGCAGGCAGTAATATTCTTTAGTTAAGCGTCAAAGCATAGCAAATTATCTTACGAATTGGCAAGGTTACGGCGGTGCGAATATGCAGGTTGGGCATGTGTGACACGATATTTGCAGAATTCGGTCAACCGCTGCGGGTGCACGAGGCGAGCCAACGGCATGCAAACTCGCGGACGAGTAAAGCACCGAAGGCGTTTTACGATGACGTGCTCGCAGCTCTCCAGATGCCTGAACTGCTTTAGCACAATCTGCCATTTTGGAGTCTCGGAGGGCGACGGCGAAGTTCTTTCCGCCCTTACTCGCTCAAATTCGAGTCTTCGACTCTCTCAATGGTACCACTCTGTTCAGCTCGAGAAGATCTATCGAATGGTGTTAATCTCGACCAATTCTGGGAATATCGACTTTTTGACAATTTCG
Source organism: Heligmosomoides polygyrus bakeri (assembly GCA_947359475.1). Taxonomy (NCBI): domain Eukaryota; kingdom Metazoa; phylum Nematoda; class Chromadorea; order Rhabditida; family Heligmosomidae; genus Heligmosomoides; species Heligmosomoides polygyrus. Next base: position 67,017,328 of record OX375869.1, read on the forward strand.
CATCAAAGGCGAGGCGGCTCAAGGCCGCTGCAGAGGGACAATGACGTCATCGAAAATCGATATTTTTGAGCCGGGCCAAGTCTGATACCGTTCCATAGTGCTTTTGGTGTGAATTGAATGGTGTTACTGCGAGCAGCAAGAAGTGTAATCTGGGCGATTAAGAGCGCGGAGAACATCGAGCGTTGCTGTGCTAAATTTGACGCACGGGCGTGTTCTGAGCGCAATAACTCTGTCACATTTGAATCTTTCGGGCAACAACTTGTGCATTTTGTAAGCAGTAGAATGCTCAATAAGCGCGCTGAAACACAGCGATCTAGCCTATGAATGGACAAAATTACGACGGTGCGAATATGCTGGTAAACCTTGTGTGACACGATTTTTTCCGATTTCAGTCCACCAGTGTAGGAACGCGCGATCAGCTAGCGGCCTACGAATGCGTAGCGTAGCAAATTAGCTAAGGTACTTTACGATGATGTGCCCATAACTCTCCAGCTGCCTAAACTGCCTTAATCCCAGCTGCCATTTTAGAGCTGCGGAGGGCAGCGGTGAAGATTCTTCCGCCCTTACACATTTGAGTTTTTGACACAACAGATGGTACCGTTTTGTTTAACTCGAAAAGCTCTATCGAACGGTATTAATCACGGCCAATTCCGGGAAAATTCATTTTCTGACAATTTCCCTCGCGGACGAGGGCGCTCTTCGCCGAGCCTGCCCAGACGATGACGTCATCGAAAACCGATATTTTCGAAATTGGTCAAATGTCCTTGTCCAAAATCATCTAGGGTTTATTTGGTGCGCTGATTACGAATCCGATATCCGTTTTTGAAAATTGCGCCGATTTCGACAGGTTTTGGATTTCCTTCTGGATAACTGAGGGTGGTCGGGACAGGAACACCGATTTTGCTCAAACTTCCTCTAAGTGCAGGGGTTATTCAGGGTGCCGAATACGATGCCGAAGTCGATTTGGCCGATTATGGCGGGAAACCACCCATACCGATAACTGAGGGTGGTCACTGATCCTGATCCTACCAACCTCAAATGACTGCAACATGCCAAAATCGGTAGAGTTTTCAAAAACGGATTCGTAATCAGCGCACCAAATAACCCCCTATATGAATTTGAACGAACTTTGGACAAGAACTTTTGGACAAGAACTTTTCGAAATCGTCGACTTTCGATGACGTCATCGTCTGGGCAGGCTCGGCGAAGAGCGCCCTCGTCCGCGAGGAAAATTGTCAGAAAATCAATTTTCCCGGAATTGGCCGTGATTAATACCGTTCCATAGAGCTTTTCGAGTTGAACAAAACGGTACCATCTGTTGTATCAAAAACTCAAATGTGGGCGAGTAAGGGCGGAAGAATCTTCACCGCTGCCCTCCGCAGCTCTAAAATAGCAGCTGGGACTAAGGCAGTTTAGGCAGCTGGAGAGTTATGGGCACTTCATCGTAAAGTACCTTAGCTAATTTGCTACGCTACGCATTCGTAGGCCGCTAGCTGATCGCGCGTTCCTACACTGGTGGACTGACATCGGAAAAAATCGTGTCACACAAGGTTTACCAGCATATTCGCACCGTCGTAGTTTTGTCCATTCATAGGCTAGATCGCTGTGTTTCGGCGCACTTATTGAGCTTTCTACTGCTTACAAAATGCACAAGTTGTTGCCCGAAAGATTCAAATGTGACAGAGTTATTGCGCTCAGAACACGCCCGTGCGTCAAATTTAGCACAGCAACGCTCGATGTTCTCCGCGCTCTTAATCGCCCAGATTACACTTCTTGCTGCTCGCAGTAACACCATTCAATTCACACCAAAAGCACTATGGAACGGTATCAGACTTGGCCCGGCTCAAAAATATCGATTTTCGATGACGTCATTGTCCCTCTGCAGCGGCCTTGAGCCGCCTCGCCTTTGATGCGAAATTGTCAAAAAGTCGATATTCCCAGAATTGGTCGAGATTAACACCATTCGATAGAGCTTCTCGAGCTGAACAGAGTGGTACCATTGAGAGAGTCGAAGACTCGAATTTGAGCGAGTAAGGGCGGAAAGAACTTCGCCGTCGCCCTCCGAGACTCCAAAATGGCAGATTGTGCTAAAGCAGTTCAGGCATCTGGAGAGCTGCGAGCACGTCATCGTAAAACGCCTTCGGTGCCTTACTCGTCCGCGAGTTTGCATGCCGTTGGCTCGCCTCGTACACCCGCAGCGGTTGACCGAATTCTGCAAACATCGTGTCACACATGCCCAACCTGCATATTCGCACCGCCGTAACCTTGCCAATTCGTAAGATAATTTGCTATGCTTTGGCGCTTAACTAAAGCATATTACTGCCTGCGGAATCCACACGTTCCAGCCAGTAAGATTGGAAGCTGACAGAGTTATCGCGCTCCGAACACGCCCGCGCGTGCAACTTGCGAGCTGTCGCGCCCAGTCGATTGATAGGTTCAATCATATATTCATTGTGCACAGTGCACTCCAAAGTCTCGCCGGAGCAGAGTACAGCAATTTCTGAGTAGGGCGGCTGAGGATTTCTCGTAAAACTCCCTAAATGCTCACTCTACAAATGTCCCCCCCCCCCCTTCGATTGATAGGTTCGATCCTATATGCATTGTGCACGGCGCACTCCCAGAGGATTCCTGACGTGACAGAACACTTTACGCCATGCTTAATATGCTCCGAGAACATACAAGCCCTAGAAGATAAGCCTCCCCAAGAGCAAAAGTCTGCTCCAGTCATCTTTGACCACCCACTGCGAAAATGCGGTGGTTTGGCAAAGTCGTATATATGGTTGTGTAGATCTCGAGGAGACGAATCGAACGGTGCCAACCGTTTCTCATAACACCTCAAATTAGAGGAATTGTTAGCCTGCAACGTTTTCGGCGCCTTGCGGCCGACAACTCGTCCGCGGCCGGCCTTCTCAGTGGAGCGCAAGTTTTCAATTTTGGCCATTTTTTGATCTTTCATATGACTTGTATATACCAAACGATAGATCTCGATCTCCTGAGCTCAAATATACTCTTGGTTTTTCAAATGGATGATATTTGGGCGAGTTATAACAAAAAGACGCAAAAACCGCAAAAGTGCGGTTTTTCGGCGTCTATTCAAAAGACGCGTCCGGTACTGTAGAAGCGATAGGGAGGGTTACACTTCTGGAGGTGGTGTACTGGTTTTGGTCCTAGGTCAGCTGCCGCACCATTTGTTCGCTTCACGAAATTTCTCACCTTATTGCCAGTGTTTGATCCTATGCGTGAATGTTGAAGAACAAACCATGTACTTTATCTTGTTCTATAGAAGCCCGGCTTGTGCTTCATCGATGTTTCACGAGGCCTTATCATTTATTTCGGAAGTACTAGAAGAAAGTTCGAACCGTATAATTTTAGGAGACTTGAACTTCCCCACTATTGAATGGTGTCAGACAGGTATGGCGTCCAAAGTCTATGGTTCTGCCCGGGATTTCTACAGATTCTGCAATGAATACTCACTCTCACAACTGGTTAGAGCTCCAACGCTGGGATCTAATATTCTAGATATAGTCTTAACAAACAACGTGGATGTGTTAATGATGTACGAGTCTGTGAGCCGTCTTCAACGTCCGATCACAACATGGTGCCCTTCCATTTCAGTTTAAAGTGGATGAAAGGGTCACTTAACTATTCACGATACGATTTCGCTAGGGGTGACTATTCTGCGATTTGTCAAAGACTTCTGCAGATCTACTGGCGTAGCGAAATGTCGCATTGTCAGTCTGCAGACGATTATTACTCCTTCTACCTACTAAACTGCTATCAACTTATTAGAGAATATGTCCCAATTAAAACCAGTGGAAGCGAGTACCGCTATCCAATTAGGATAAAAAACTTGCAAACAAAGTAAAAAGTCTCTACTTAGCCCGAACAAGAATAGGCATTCAAAAATACATTCGTTTCTCTAGAAAGCTAAAAAGAGAGTTGGCGAAACTAAGCTTGCAAAATGAGGAAAGAATAACCCGAGTAAAGAACCCTAAAGTATTTTATAGTTTCGTAAATGGACGACACAAGTTGAATAAGGGTATTGGGTCCATATTCGGTGACAGTGGTGTGCTTTGTAAGTCCGACGCCGAAAAAGCAAGTGTTTTCGCATCTTTTTTCAAGTCGGTATATAAACAGTATCCAAATCGAGAAGTTGATTGTCCTCTATTTACCCCATCTAAGCTAGATTTTCTTGATATCAACAGTGAACTGGTATACAAAACGCTCATCGGCTTACCAGCTCGCAACTCCACTTCACCGGATGGTATCCTATACATTTTCCTCAAGAAGGCAGCAATTGGACTAGTCCCTGTTCTCACACTTCTCTTCAATTGATGTCTTCTTCACGGTGAATCTCCATCAATGTGGAGGAAAAGCATTGTTAAACCAATTTTTAAAAAAGGAGAAAAGACCGACTTTAAAAACTATAGGCCTGTCTGTCTTACTTCCTCAACAGGTAAGGTGTTGGATTGTACGCAGTCAGCTCTATAGTTATCTTCGTGAAAGGAATCTTCTTACAAAAATTCAGCATGGATTTCTTGAAAAGAAATCTACTGTGACAGCTCTTAGTACAACTGTTCCTATTTGGCAGAAGATAATTGACTCTCACGGACACGTTACTGTGTGCTATTTAGACTACACAAAGGCATTTGATTCTATTAATCTTGACCTCCTATTTGTCAAGCTTCGCGCTTACGGTATAGAAGGATGCCTTTTAAAATTTTTGCAGTCGTTTCTAATAGAACGTACACAGAGGGTCTTGGTCAACTGTGCTGCTTCAGACACATACGAAACTCCCAGTGGCGTTCCACAGGGAACATGTTTAGGCCTCCTTGTTTTCTCCTCTATATAAATGATCTGCCATTTTGTCTTCCTCACGGGGTGCACTGCTCTATTTATGCGGATGACTCTAAGTTTTACTGTTACAACAATGTGGAAAATTTTCAGCAAGCTTTGGATGTCGTATACATGTGGTCTAGCAAATAGATGCTCGATATCTCTTATGAAAAAACCACCATCATGTGCCTCGGTAAAAATCACCCACGAGGGATACAATTTTACCTAGGACCTAACGTTGTTGGAATCTCAACATCTGCACGAGACCTCGGCATCTCCTATTCAAACACTATTTCCTTCGAAAAGTATGTTGATGATGTTGTGTCTGCGGGGCATAGGAAGTCCAACTTTATTCTGCGCGCCTTTCAAAGTCGAAATAGTTCCACGCCTTTTAGACTTTTCACTATGTACGTAAGACCATTGCTAGAGTACAGTACTCCAGTTTGGTCGCCATCAAAGCGGACGTACATTGAGAAAATTGAAAAGGTTCAGAAAAAAATTACGAAGCAAATCTTCATGAGAAAGGGATTGTTTGATGTTGGATATCGTGAAAGGATGACTTTTCTTGGTGGCACATCCCTGCTACTAAGAAGGGTTATATATGATCAAAAGCTAATTTTCCAAATAATTAATGGTTGTTTAGACGTTGATATTAATGAATTGTTTAATCGTTTAGAATTTAGCAGCAGAACGAGAGGTCACTCATGGCGTTTGTCCATAGGAAGAGTTCGTAGTCAACAGTTTTTGGAGTCATTTCTAATACGAGCTGCGAGAGTTTGGAATGATTTACCCACTGATGTAGTCTCGTCATCGTCACCGGCCATTTTCATTCGAAAACTTGAGCACCATCTCAAGCAACAGGGGTTCTTCTATGCTAAATTATGGAGTGACTTCATTCGAGAGCGACTGTGAACTATTGCAGGATCGGCTCCTGGTCCTTCTCAGCAATTCCTTTTTGAGCGACACATTCGCCCGGTTGATCTCTAATCCTGCAGCAGTGTCTCCGTACCGTTTTAACTAGCTGTGTTCGATTCCTTACTGTTTTCGAAATTTTTGCACATAATGTTTTTTGTAGTTTCTGCGCTGCTTGTTTATGTTTTTCTGCTTTGCCTACTCGTTTCTCACGTGAAGTTAGGTATTTACATTGCTTAAGAGTAGTCCTTGTTTGCACTTTTGTTTTTTAATGACAACTTCATTCGTCAACTTTAGGATTTCCACTCACCGTACATTTTTTCAACTATAGGATTTCCTCTCGCCGCATACAGTATACTTCAGCATGCGCTCCTCCCTCCTACGCAGCGCCTGGGGTGCGTATCAGTTTAAAGAGGCCTTGGAGATACAGGGCCCGCCCCAGAATCGCTAGGAGGTCGTAGACGTAGCGCCTTTTACAGATCATATAAAGATGTATTTACGGCGAGCTCTGAATTTTTTCGCAAGTTTATATTTTTTCTCATCCTTGCTATTTTTAGCAGCTTTTACAGATCATTTCTTTTATTATAAGAAACAAACTCTAGACTACTCTTTGGCGAAGCAAATACCAATCCTTTACTTGACGCTGTTAGATTTCCTTATATGCCAATCATAGACACCTTTCTTGTTTCATTTTTGTTTAATTGTTGTTGTTTCGGCTATCATAAACATTAAACATTAAACATTAGACATGAAAAGCAAAAGAAGTATCGAATAAAACAATGAACTCTAATGCTCAGAAAAAACGTGCAGCTAAAAAATGCATCTTAAAAGATTAGACAGTGCGACAGGAAACAACTGCAATAAATGTGTGAACTCTACCTTGTGATCTGTCTACGGAAAAAATAATGCCTAAATTGATTCGACGTCATATTGAGTATGAGGTCCTTCATCAACATCCTGAAGAGTGCAAACGCCCGGTGAGAGAAGAAGTTGATCTGAGTTGGCATCTACTCATCGAACCAGCTAGACTTATACCGCCACTTCTAGTATTGGTATCAGCAAAGTAAAAGAAATCACTTGCGTTGACATCAGCCGCATCGTGTATCCTTTGTAGGAGTGGTCTGCACAGCTTACGTTCAGCCCAAATAGCCATATACAGCTTTCCTAGGTTTAGTGCTTGGAGAGCAGGTGCTTATCTTGAGTTAACTAGGATAACCTACACAAGCCTCAAATCTTCAAGCAACTCTTGTACCCAATCATCATCGTTGCCGTTGTTTGGCTAGACCGACGGATTTTTTTATGGTGTCCCGCAGAAAACTTCGCAATGTTCCAGATTTTTTCTGGAATGTTCTGAAGATTTCAACATAAGTGCTATATAGAGACACTATCCTGCTGTATCTGCATAGCGTATCCAGCTCCGTCTTCCTTGACCATTTCACTGTACGATGGCCGAACTATCTACCCATATTGGACACATACTCCTTTACGAGTTTGAATCTGGGCACTCCGCCGCAGAAGCCTATCGAAACTTGTGTCGTGTATTCGGCTCTGAAGCTTTTTCTGTACGGTCTGTGTATAGCTGGTTCGAACGCTTCAAAAGCGGGAACAGGAGTCTCGAAGATGAGCCTCGTTCTGGTCGACCGACAACGATATCTTTGGATGAACTGAGGAAACTGGCGGAGCAGCATCCATATGAAGGTGTGCGTTATTTTGCCGCTGCTCTTGGCTGTTCCCGATCCACCGTGGACAATGGACTGCGATCTCTTGGAATGATTAAAAAGCTCAGTCAGTGGCTCACACACGAACTGACCGACGACAACCAGCGAGGAGGTCTGGACATATCCACTCAGCTGCTCTCCCGAAGTCGCACCTTCAACTGGCTGGACACCATCGTCACAGAAGAGAAAGATGGGTCCTCTGCGTCATCCGCGCTCGTAAACGTGCGTGGTGCCAACGCGACGAAGTGCCGAGGTCCTTCGTAAAAGGCAGATTCATGCGAGGAAAGCCATGCTGAGCATCTGGTGGAGAGTTTATGGAATCTACCATTTTGAGCTGCTGCCTGACAGCACGACTGTCACTGCCGAGGTCTATACTACCCAATTGCAGAGACTGGCCGACAAGATGCGCAAGGAACAGACAAGGTTCACCCAGATCTGGCCCCAAGTGACTACCACCTTATTCGATCATTTCAGCATCACCTGGAAGGGAAGTGTTATGAAGATCGTGACCCCCTCGAAAATGACCTCCGAGCTTTTTTCGCCTCCAAGTCACCGAATTTCTACGCCAGAGGAATTCGAAGTCCTGTGGAGTGTTGGCGGAGGTAGTCGATGTTGACGAAAATTACTCGGTTGATTAATAAAATGTTGATAAAAATTGTGTTATTTAAAAAAAACTGTCGTATTTCTGCAGACACTTTCAGGACACTCTAATAATAGAATTGCACCGACCAGGCTGCTGAGGTGAGTTTCCTGGCGATTGACTGCTATGTTTTGTGGCGATTTCTGTATGAAATACGACCATAACAGGAACGGACACAGCAGCGACACCCTCCGTCCACTTGGTGCTCATACTGAGGAGTGGAGCGGTATCCGCTTCACATTGTCGTGCATCCCAAATGGTGCCGTGCAGTTGCTACCGATGATCTTCGACCACCGCTACACGCACCAGTCCTCTGTGTATCGAACATCGAAACTCCTCTCGCCAATACCTGCGTGGCAGACCTTTTCATGAGCATCACACAGACTTCATCGGAATATTTATGTGATTTAGTAAGTCAGCAATCTTTGAACACGCGTATAGATCTTTTGAGAATTTCACAGTTTCGAATGTTAGGCGTCTCTTAGAAACAAGGAGTAGATTAGTGGAGACAATACAAAGCGATCGTACAGAATTTAAGGACGAGACAGAACAGCTCAATATACACAACAGACACTGTCATGGAAAATACCCGGCACGAATAGTACAGTACGCCACACCACTACATGGCTGGCATCTAGGACAGCGGAGCTACAGCGCATCTCACCTGACAGGTGACCGTGGCGTCTGTTGACTCGTGGAAATCACTCAAATAGGGCCTTTCAACCTGCGCGAAACGAGACCTGACAGCAGTGAAGGAGGCTGAAGACACTGAGGGACGACGTCTTTTACTTGAATCCTACATAAAACCTTATGGCCGTAGGTGAACCTGCTCTTAGAGATGAATGCGGCTCCACACGAGAACAAATTAGCCCCTCCTTCATTTGGGTGCACAGGAATTCAGGATTTCAGGAATATATTAGGGCTAGAAGGGCATAACGACGCGGAGGAGAGAAGTGAACGGCATAGTGAGCAATATTAACAACCATAAAACAAAAGGCAGTGTTCACCCTCAAGCAGGTGTCGAGCTTCATTCATGCCTGGTTTGAAGCCTGCTTGGTCGAGTTCGTGTTAGCACCTGGATACGACATGTTTCGGGCAACGCTTCGTTCTTGAGACTTGTATTTTCATCCATTTTTCTATGATGGCGTGACTTCTATTAAACAAACTATGGAAGTCCCAAAAAATATCCCATTTTTGCTACCTTTGTGACATAACGTTTTTCATAAGCCAATCGCGCTAGCTACCAAAAACCTACTTGAGGCAATAATTTCGTTGTATTGTAGGTTTGCTGACAAATTAGACAAAAATGATTCGCGCAGCTGTTCACACCCAGGTCCCAGCTGTTTCACCTTCGGAACTATACACATCGTTTTTGATGGCGCCTTATAGAAAAGGGCTTCAAGCTTCTGACATATCTCACTAATCTCGACATTTATGGTCAACAGCGCTTGAAAAGTCCACTATACGCCATTGCTTAATGCTGCCAAAGTCGATGGAGATCAGGAGTGAGCCGATGGTCGACGTTAATCAACTTCCTTGTCTATGCACCATCCTACTTTTTCGGGATATCGTGACGACAAACTGACGATGTGTTGGGTGAATGCAATATCATTCACATCCGGACAGTCGGAGGAAGCGACGGAACTGATTTCCACCATAATCGATTCACTGTTGGGACCCGTGCGTCCAACCAGGTCCCCCATCCCTCGCGTGGACGAAGTGGCACCGAACTTGTACAAGAAGGATACAAACTGAACTATTCATCGCCTGGCGAATGAGTTAATGCAGATGGGCTCCCCTGAGTCCACGACCAGTTCAAAACGTGTTGTTCGCTATAGCCTTCTAAAAACTACCGGATCTGCCGAAAATACATCCAGGGCCAGATTCATCCACCGCTTACCGCCCTCTAACGGTGAAAATACCTCCAAACCTGGTGCTAGTGAATGTCATATCAGGAGTTTGGCGGTATTCTCGCCGTCAGAGAACGGTAGCGGTTGATGAGTCTGGCCCCAGAAAATGTCAAGATTTTTTTCACCTGATGGAAAGGGTTTGTTCAGAATCTATAACCCTTAAGCTGTAAAAAAGGAGCTCACCCGCTCTTCGCGGCATGTATCGCACATTGAACAACCTAGAAGACTCATTACCTTGCCAAACTCGGGAGAGGTAAAAAAGATGAATGTCGGCTTTGATGATCTCCTTTTGGGATGAGTCACGTACGTTTCCACAGGTCATCGCTGACACGCCTTAAACGCATATTTCACCTAAACAATGGCGTCTGGCGCACATCAGACAGTGAATAGGTTAGTGTTGCACCTAGCCCGGACATGCTGGCTGCAGTTTCTCGAGACAACGCAGGAAATGGCTTTTTGATGAGATCGCGATCCCTAGCCGAAGCTGATCCATGATGCGCGACGCCAGCTCCTGCCTGCTGCAGGCAACCAAAAAATGTCCATATCGCTCTTGTGATCCAGGGATCTCGGCCTCTTTAACGGCCATATTCTCCTGAGTAAATGTTGTGAAAAAGTGAATGTTTCAATGAAGGCTTGATAGGCTTGATTATCTCATTAAATCTGTGTAACCTAGAGAGCGGAGATATCGTCCCCAGGTACTTACGGTACGAATTTTAACGGCACTTGTCTGTCGTGCCCATTCTTAAGAATACTGCCGCCGTCCCTCAAATGACTGTCGATATCTCTGAAGAAGCTAATGAGAAGTTTTACCGATGAAGGACTCTCGACAGTTGACAACAAGCTCTCTGCCCTGCATATGCTCGACTGCTGTGGCGCTATGCGTCTACGAAGAGTGGAAAATTGTACCGGATCACCTTCGAACCTTAAGCCACATTCTGCGCACTTCTGAACTATCTATGATCTATAAGCTCAAGGCGGGCTCTTGCACCTACTTTGAGGTCTTACGTGCATAAGGGTGTAAGCTCGGCACCACTAACGGGTGAACTGCGCCTTCCAAAATCTGCTTGAGAAGAGTGGTAGTTCCATTGATTGAGATCATGAGTGACAAGCACGTGCGACTCCACGAATCATCACGGTTGCCCGTGATGACTGCGGTAGCAGAACCGGGGGATATCGCTCTCGACATGGTCACCGCCCTTCGTGGGTGGACGTGGGGGCTTCACAAGATCATCTCTATCTGAAGTCGTTGAGGGAAAACCAGCGGTGACCGGGAGGGTTAACAACCTCCTCAAATTTCCGCACGTAAGCACCAGTTGAAGAGCAGGAGTGGTGTAGCTAGAGTGGCCCTATCATGGGGGCGTGTTCCAGAGGTGGATAGTGATTCTGCGAAGAAGACCAATTCTCGCGAACAGCTCGCTTCACGAGCACCATCTGCACGCCCAGCATCACCTTCCTCGATCTGAAATGCAATGCATCAGTACCAAGATATTCCAACAATTTGGGTATTAAACAGGTTGATTGTCGAAAGTTGACCAGATTCTCAGCCTTCAAACGACTTCCACCAACTACAATCTGCTACCCTACTGACCGCTAGCGTACACGAGAAGGTACTAGAAACGTCTCAATTCGTATACGTCGCTTGTCTCGTTCACTCGATATTCGTCAGGATAGGCGAAAAATATGTGCACAGCTCTCCTCATAAAGAGGTAGGGACCAAAACTGGAGTACAGTTTTATATCACCACTTCACTGATGTCTAACAGCTATGAAAAGTATAGTCACATTTTAAAACATCCCTCCCCCTTCTGAACATGGCCCTTTCAACTTCACAATGCAGTCTACCGCGGCGCGCATGTACACCAGGGCCGGATGCATCAACGACTTACAGAGATTTGACAGATAAATTGCAGCGGAAACTCCTGAAGAAAAAAAAAAAACGCGAATTAACGCGACTTATCAACAAGTGATATGGTGAAATATTGGCGTTATCAGGATTTTCCACTGCAATTTCTCTGTCAAATCTCTGCAAGTCGTTGATACATCCGGCCCCAGGACGGTTTCCACCCTTTTCCATGAAAGCCTGATCTTTATCGCGTCACCTAGACCGCACTGCTAAAAGCATTATTTGCTCAACCAGAAGTACCACGGCTTAGAAGCCTCCAAACGCCTGGTTTAGCAAGCATGGGGGATTCCCAAGAATAGTACATCTCGACCGTCTTATCTTCGTTAGGCCTTCTTACCTTCATTGCAGTAATAAACTGGTCTTACATAAAGGACAAAGGATAAAGGACGGTATTAATCGATAACTTTGGGGGGTGCGCCACGCAGTCTACTTCTACGGGATGCCGTGTAAGCGATTTGAATGCGCGTTTTTGTTCAAACAATGACTTACGGTGGCCAACCGATGAACACGTCGGCGCTTTATCCATCCCAAACGAATCTGGAATCAATTAACCGACCCCGGAGGGATGGAGGGCTTGGACGGAAGGGGGAAAACCTAACCAGGAACCTGTTGTCGGGTGCATGCTATATGCGGCACCTCCTCCGACTGCACTATACGCGCCCTTGGTCTTACATACTATATGAAATAGAATAGTAGGATATGGTAGGGTAAAACATTCTCTATAAGCCTGTCCATCCTCTATTGCGTACACTCGATCTACGCTTCGCAGTGCCTGTTCTCTATCTGGTGAAAAACATATGGACCGTCAAATAAAAACACAGGTGCATCTTTCATCAGATAGGATCACGAGAATCCCAATCCGAAGTGTTTAACCTGCAGAACCATAAACGAAATTAATCGATGCCGATCATCAGATCACTACTATTTACCGTCCGACGGCAAATATTTAGTAGTCGACCGATTCCTGTGGAAAATCTCTCTACCCCTTCCCCGTCCCAGTACTACTTTAGGCGCCTTTTATACTCCCGCCGCGCAGCGGCGCGTCAATTCGGAACGCGGCGCGGCCAGTCGCGCCGCGCCTGAATTTGACGCGCCGCTGCACGATTATAGTTAGAAAGGAGAGCGTCAGGGACGCTCGGCGACCAACTTCTACGTACTACGTTCCGTGCACCATAAAGGACGACGGAGGAGACGGTCAATGAGTCACTTAAGAACCAAAACAGAAAGGATTCGTCTGGCCGATCAGCGGAATGCATCTGGCTAATGTTAGTGGTGGGATTCCTGTTGGGAGCGACGAATTCTCTCTTAAAGCTATTGTCGAATGACACTAAACGACTCTTTATTTTGCATCATGTGCGGGTTCAAATGTAATATTGCTGGAAGGTACTCATTGTCGAGAATCCTCAGAAATCTCTCTCATATTGCCATTCGGAGGTCATTGTTCACTGAACATATCTTTAGCGTAGTAGGTAAAACTTCGTGAATATCTACAGATCTCCATTCCCTTCCTAGGTTACGAAAGGTACGGGTGACTAAGGTAATGGTCACCGAAAAAGGATGTCAGATTCGCGATCAGCACCCCAAATAACCCCCCCCCCCCCCAGGGAGAAGTTTGGTTTAAAAAAACCTTTTCGACCTCTGGAGTCCTGAAAGTGCAATGGTGCCATAATTTTGCTACACCTTCTTTGTTTTGTTAGTTGAGGAGCCAAAACAAAGAGGACATAGCAAAACGATTCATCTCGGTGGTGAATCTCCCACTCCACATCGAGTCTGCCGCAACAGATCGCGCCGCGCCGCGCCCTTCCCTCCAGCGGCGCGATTCGCCGAATACCGTAATCCGAAATTCCGTCAAATGTGGTGTTTTGAGGCGGCGGAGTATGAATGCGATGCGGCGCCGCCGGGCGGCGCGAAAAATCGATAGCTATGTCAACCATCACGCCGCGCCGCGCGGCGGCGCGAGTATAAAAGGCGCCTTAGGCCCCGTCTATACTTCGTCGCGGCGCGACGCGACGCCACGTATAGTGGCCATATTGACTGTGCGACGCGATCGATCAATTTGGCCTCATTGCGTGGCCATCGCGTCGCGCCGCGATGAAGTATAAACGGGGCCTTACAGGCAAACTGAGCGACACACAAATACGTGCACACTTGCTGCAAATATCCTTTGACACTTTTTGTGAATCTGGGGCCGGATTCATCAAAGTTACTGCAGTCACTTTTACGGAGAATTAAGCAAAAGCTCAGATATCACGGCTTATCAAGCGATATGGTGAGCGATAAGCTGCGTTATCTGAGCTTTTCGCTTACAATTCTCCGTTAAAGTTACTGCAGTAACTTTGATGAATTCGGCCCCAAGACGCATATTTTCTGTGTCACATCCTCTCAAACCAATGCGTGTTGGATGGTATCTGCGACGTGTTCTCAACCCCGATACACGTTTCCTCCATGACTGGTGGATTCCGACATATGTTGAACGACGTCTGCAACACGTCTTCCGAATCCCGACGCACGATGAACGTCTATGACACGCCTTCCGAAATCCGACGCACATTGTATGACGCCTGCGACACGTCTTCTGAATCTCGGCACTCGATACATGATTCCATTCATACCCTGACGCGGTACCAGCCTGATGTTTCATAAACATGCATGATTGACAGCCAAGGCAATAAAATCGCTGACAATCGCCCATAGTTAAGCTTAAAGCAGCCGGCAGGCATACGCCGCAGCGTCCAAGGCGACCTTTGGCTTTGCCCTCGCCTTCCTGTGACCAGCTACGTGACAGTACCTGGATTGTATATAGTAGGATAGATGAGCTGCACGAACTGATTTATAATTTTCTTCAGGGTGTAGTGTAGCTCCACCAGGCCACCCGTGTTTTCCTCGGGTCTTTCGGAAGCAGAAGAATCGCGAGTTCTAGCCTATGTCACGGTTAATAAAGATGTACCGTTTCCCACGAGAGACTGTGTAGATGCCTAAAAGACCTGCCTAGTCTCACCATTTAACGTCTGAGTAAAGCTGATGCAGAACGATTACAGGAAAGGTCACTTTTAATTGCAGTGCAGCCTGTGGAGTCTAACATAAAAACCGGTGCTGCTTCATGCTGAGAAGCGCATGATTTGGAATTACGTGGTATTGTGGTCTCATCCCTCCCTCTGAAAGGTCACTTTTAATTGCAGTGCAGCCTGTGGAGTCTAACATAAAAACCGGTGCTGCTTCATGCTGAGAAGCGCATGATTTGGAATTACGTGGTATTGTGGTCTCATCCCTCTGCAGTACTCGGAACCGTGCACAGATTCGCCTCTGTATCGAATTCAGCTTAATCCTTGACCCCGCCGGTGCAGCAATAGCGTCCTCGCATTTGCCCACTCGTCAGCTTCCTGCAGATGCTCCCAAAGTCCAAGATCATTTTGATTTCCAGAAGCTGATTTGGATGTAAACGGTCCTCTCTTTCCTATCCTATCAAGGAAAGCAATTCCACAGTGGCGCGCTAGCATATACCTCTTCTGAAACACTGTTCTTTCTGTCTTTCTCCTCCATAGAAAATACTGCTCTTTTTGAAAATCACTAAGGCATCAATAACGAATGCTTAGTAATAATACGACATGGCTACTCAAGACCTGATACCATCTGCTGCTAACGTTTAGCGCTGCGCGGTCCTCATTTCGAAAGTTTCCATGATTGTCTGACGTCTTGTCTTGGCTTTCTGGTGCCGGCGGAGAAAGTATGAGTAAATGAGTTGATCGTTAATGTGCGGCACCGCTTAGTTTTCTGAACGCTAAGATATTTTAGAGATTGCTTCCCTGTTGTCATGTTTTGGGCAATGGGGCAATCGTGGTTCGATGCTGATATGAGGAATAGCCAATCAGTAACAAATGAACGACAAAAGCTGTAGGATTGGTCTAAGGTTTAAGGGAAATCCTGCTACGCGCTAGTGAACAGTCAAGCGCCTAGCGCTGTGAAAATTGCAGAGAGGAAATTCAATAAATTTCTGCACGTATTTTTGGCGCGCTCTGCAGAATATATTGCTATATGGGCTTGGCCGTTAAAGTTCGTCCGACACGTTGAACGGTGAACAGGCTTTTTTGGCATTCCGCGGAATCCAGCTGGTTACGGCTCTCGCACTGAATGCCCTTGAAAGATATTAGGTGGTCGGTTCATCTACTGACGAGCTGCGAGACCCTCTCAGATCTCTGAACGCGTTTTGCTCTCTAGGGACGCAGGCTTCTGACGGGTACGTCGGCACCAGCTGCCGATGCACTCTTCAGTATGGCTCTTCCGCAGTAGCTCAAGCCGCTTTCACAAGTTCGGTTCGCTCTGGTGCGCTAGCGTAGGGCAGGGTGTCAAGTAGCCGGACGTTCTTCGTCCTCCCCTAGTGACACGGTAATAGTGACACTCTAGGCGCTTTGAATTCCTCGTGAGGCACTCGTTTTCTTCCCCTACCAGCTTTTGGACTGCATCCAGGCCAAAGCGACTTTGAGTCCTAGACGTACGCGGCCGTATTCGAGATTCGTTCTGCCTTAGAAGAAACACCATTAGAATCTCTTCCATTGCTCATGAACATTCTTGCAACGCATTGTGTACCACTTTAAGCCCCCTTCCCCCAATGCCCGCGGTAGTAAATGCACCAAAATTGGAGAGGCGCTGCATAGCCGGTCCGGAAGCATCATAAAACGACTTCTAACTGCTATCTGCTATTTCCAAGGACATCGCTGCACTAGCAGCACGTCCCAAACAACGTTGACAGACCGCAGCTCCAGGATGGCTAGTAGGGGCATAGGTACTGCAGACACGTCACTATTACCACTATGGACAGCTTCACTCTGTATTAGGTCCAGTCGAAGGTTCTCGCCGTTTTCGACTTCTTATTCTAAATGCACATAACTTTGTTCAATGCCAACCATTTTAAGTAGAGCAAGAACTATTGCCCTTGGCATATCTCTGCCAAAGACGGCCACTGGTTCCAGTTGCGGAAAAATGGACGCTTAGAACTGGTAAGCTGTCCAAAAACATTTTTAACATCCTCTTGTACACGGTGAGAATTCACCTGCACCTCCGTGAGCTTTCTGGGAAATTTGGGAATACAACTACGTGAGAGTGGCTTGTTCTGTTCCACGCCCTACAGAAGTCGCACGGATAATATTCACGACGTGTTATCGAAAGTTGTCATTTAGACGAGTTGTAACACTTTATTTTTTTCGAGCAGAAAACATTGGCGGCAAGATTTCATACTTTTTTCTCAGATTCTCATCAGCAATTTTTGTTTTAATCTACTAATTTGCTTCCTGAATTCCTTAAGAACTACGCCAGCAAAAGATCATCAAATACAGAAAAAACCATCCTTTGAAATTTATCTAGAAGCTTCACGATGGTCTGAGGAGGCTAGATCTTTTCCAATTGCAAACCCATTTTTCATTCTTCCCCATCATGCGCTCATTATAGCACAGTAGGATAACTACTACTTTGAAAAATTCTTTTCCACTAAAGAAGGAAACTAACAAGGAGAGACTCCAAACTTGCAGTGAGCGTTTGCTATGCGGTGTTTACAGGATATAGGGTCTCGTGTGGGGAATCCAAAACCATAGTTAATTTTCTCCGGATGCTCTTCTGTGGTTGAAACAAGACGTGCGAAAACGTGAGCGCGAAGTACATCACGTCCTGCTGCCAATCAACCGAATGTGGTCGGTTGGCGCAGTAGACAGAGATGTCACTTCTCGGGCGCATCGACGGATTTTGTGGTTCGGTCCCCGGTTCCCCTGAATTTTTTCACGATCACACGAGTCAATTTGCACACGATTAATGTTTTTAGCGAGTAGATATAGCCGTTTTGAGCTTTCATTTGAGCTACCTCTCAATGGATCGCATTTGCACTGTGTCATATCAGCCATATCAGCAACGATGCCGTAAATTTATTCTTATTTATTTATTTATTTAAATGCGCACACACACCTCACAGGATAGATCACGCAATTTGTTTGATTCCGGAAAATACTTAACACTAAAATGTCTTTTTCACCCGAACTTGCTACACAAATGAAAACACAAAAGGACTATGTTTACCTACCAAAAGCTCTAGTCGTGTACAAATTGACTTCTGTCATCACGCAAGCACGTTATAATAACGACTATGTGTGCAAAAAGCTAGGCGACACCGGGGAACGAACCAAAGCTCTCCCGGTGCGCCCAAGAGGCGTCATTCCTACCCAATGCGCTAACTGACGACATTCGGTGGGTGGCAGCAGGGCGTGGTGTACTTTGCGCTCACATTTTCGCACGCCTTTTTTCGACCACAGAAGAGCGTTCCGAAAAAAAAATAACTGCGGTTTCGGACTGCCCACACGGAACCCTACATGCTGTAAACACTGCACAACAAAAGCTAATTTTGGATGCTCTCATTGTAAGGGTTATCGCTGGTGTAGACCAGTCCAGACCCCAGATCATACATTATTGATTAAGTGAACATCTTTTCCTCTTTTATGTTTTTGTTTGACATCATCGTCTAGACGTTTATTCTGAGCAAGGCCGATGTCACAGGGGTGCCATCGGCACTTGATCAGAATACTTTTTTCCAGGATTCATTTCATAGACCGCTATAACAAGAAAATCGCATACTTCAGCTCAACCGAAAAGTGAATAAACTCGTTTAATTTTTGTAGACACCTCATATTTATATATATATTTATTTATTTATTTATTTATTTATTATACATTTATTTTTTAATATATTTAAAATGTACTTAAAACTAGGTGTTTTCCTCTAGGTAGTGATAATAAAACATCACATTAAGAAGGGAACTATAAAACCCAAACAAAGGCGGAAACATTCAAAGCCCAACCACTCGTGAATAACTTTAGCTCAAGTGGTCTCACTTTTTAAACTTTATGCTGCGATATCTTGCACAGTTTGACCGTAAATAAGCAATGTTTACACAAACCTCCTCACAAACTTACATTTCCGAATCACATATTCGAATCTGGACCGTATTCGCACCGTTCATTGGTGTAATTGAGAATATCATGTGGTCGCCTCTGTCAGTGAAACTTGTCGGATCCAGCGAATGTCCGTTCAGCGTCGGGGCTTGGCCAAGTCGCAACCCACCCCAACACCGCGCTTGCCACTGGAACAACACACATACCGCTCAGATACTGCTAGATAGTTTACTCTCTCGAAAACAACGAAGAGCTGTGAACAAGCTTACGGTCCCTCCTTCTGGCTTAACACTGCATACATGGAGGAACAGGAAGTAGGCGTATTGTCCGCCATCAGGAAAAGGCGTAGGAGTGTGAAAGAACTAAAAAAAATGCTATGAGAAGCAACAAGATCACCTTGAACCCCAACGAGAGGAATATAACGAAGATCGGTTTCAACCAAGAATTTTGCACTGAGGGTAGGACTGACATTCCCCTCCCGATGACTCTGATCAACGCGTATGCTTGAATGACCGATTTTCGAATACTATACCAATATTACTATATTTCTACTATATTTATTTATTACTATATTTATTCGAATACCTATACCAATACCTGTAGGTATTGGTATAGGTATTCGAATTACTTTCATTCGAATTTAAATAATCTAATATTTCAAATATTCGAAAATCGCGTTCTTCGAACGGATTCGTATTTGAATATTAAAAAAATCGCTTCTTCAAATCTACTCGAGTTCGCGAAATTCGTGAGATTGCGTTTCTTGACTGTGTTCGAATTCGATAGTCGAAAATTTTCGGCATTCGAAACGATCGCACACTCAATATTTCCCAGGAAGCCAAAATTATTATAGTATTCGAAAAGTCTCATTCGAGTGCTACACGATGATTTAATTATCCATTCAGAACCCAACTCTGAAGCTTTGAAAATGGTAATTCAAACGGATTGTTTCATAGAAGTTTTCGAGCAAGTAGTGAGCCGCCAATTTTTAAAATGGACGTTTCGCAAATGCTATAAGAAGCTTCTTCGAAAGCTTGTAGAGATTTGTGGAGATTGTGTACCGTTAAATTTGCTTGAAAATCCTAGCCTACCAAATCATACAACCCAATTATCAATTACACCACAAGCTAGGACATGCCTGAAAAATAATGGTAATCATAGAAAAACAAAAGTACAATATTTACTTGAGCGTCTCGGTGATTTCTACGTTTGATGTCGTCTTGAATCGCGAACACACCACAACACAGAATGAAGAAATACTGGGTTGGAAATAAACAGGCCAGTACTTCCTCGTGGTCAACTGAGATATACACCGGCTTTGTCAAACGTTTGTCCTTGACTCTTGTTTATTGCTATTGCGTAGGCCAAACGCAGAGGAAATTGCCTCTTCTAGATTCCCCACGGTGGTGTGTTTTAGGTGCGGGCAAAATTTTCTGTACAACATGGGATGCTGCCGAATTCTGAGTTCAGACGCTCGCGGGTGCGTACGTAGCGCGTTCTTTGAATCATTCGTTGCGCGATGTTGATTTCACGTCTTCGGAATCCGGTCGCTCATAAACGGACGCAATTGTCTTTGTGCCATGCAGGAAGAGTCTGCGGTTCCTCTGCTGCTGCTGCATCTTATGTTGAACGGCAAGTGTTGCACGCGCGAGACAGGATGAGACGTATCCCGCGCAGGCGCGTCATGCATTCTACTATTAGGGGAACCGTCATGCATTCTACTATTAGGGGAAAAAGTAATGAGACAAAATGAAAAAATCTTTATCTCTTTATAACTCAATTACAACTCAACGGTTCTGAGGAATGTATTTGCCATTAAGGGCAAGAACCTTGCTGCCATCGCTCAGCCAACTTCCTGATCCCATCCTTCCAGAACTGTTTGGGCCTGGTGTTGATCAAGTGCTCGATATGGTTGTCAAGGACTGCTTCGGTTCTTGTGTCCTTTCCGACTAGGAAGTCCTGTAGGCTCAAGTAGTAGTGGTATTCGCATGGAGAGATGTCCAGCGAATACGGTGGGTGAGGCATATGAACGTAGCTCCTCTGGCCAAGCTTATCCGTGCTTACTTGTTCCCGATGGGGTGCGGCGTTGTCGAAGAGGAGAACCTTCTTGAAGCGATGCGAATGAGTAAGGTAAACAGCTTCCGGTAAACCGATCCATGGGCGCAGACCCAAACGCTCCAAAGGTGCCTCTCGCCGTGAACATCTCGCCGAACGAAGGTCGGTAACAGGTCACCAGGCCTCACCCAGACTCGCTGCTTGGCAGGGTTAAGGTAGAAGACGTACTTCTTATCTTGCGTGAATATTGAGCCCAGGCTGCTCGGGGTTGGGAATTGGGCGAGATTTGCGCGACACAGGTCGACTCGTCAGACTGCGGTTTCGGCATGAGACAGACTGGGGTTTTTGGCATGCTTCTGGAAAGGGCGTAAGAGGTAACTTCTCAGATGGGCTTCAGTAAGTAGCATACAAACATACAAATACGACAAGCACGAAACCAGACTCCAGCCACGAGATATATGGACACGGCATGGGGTGTCTCATTACTTTTGCACCCCCCCCCCCCCTAATATAGCTAACTCAACTATATATGGTGGTAGATAGATCTACTATAATGGAAATATCTCAGGCTACTTTTCACTATAGCGGAAATAAGAAGGTTTAAGGTAGATAACAAGACGGTGAAGGATTTCTATTAGGGTGTCCCATAATTTTCTGGACTATTTGAACGATGAGTGTTTGGCGCGTTGCAACTTCTTTATACAAGATCCCAGTGATATTATCTTATCAAAACAAGGGGATTGGAATATATTTTGCAATAGCATGTAGATTCACTTTATAGGCCTATTTCCTGCACTTCGGCAGTTTCTTGAAGATGATGCAGAAATCGACGTATCGCGACCTGCTTCTTCATCACTTTCGTTCTTGACTATCTAGGTACGCTGCTCACAAAGCTATCGCTGATTTGTTATGTCCCGACGCCTGCAGCAAATCAACATGTGAAACTTGGTTCAGTCATTTGCGGAAGGGAATTTACAGCATTACTGACAAGAAGCATACTGGAAGACCGATCGGACCAAAAAAAACGGAGAATGCAATCAACTCCTGCCTAATCGTTGGAGAAAAGTTGTAGCCACAGATGGAGAGTATATCGCTTGACTACCCTTTGTCATTATCTCGTTGTAATAAATTTTAATAAAAATGGTATGATAGCCCAGAAAATAATGGGACATCCTAATAGCTTGGGGGCGAACCCCGATCATACGCCAGGCCTCCGCTAGGTCGCTGAACTCTTGGTAAGTCAAAATTCGAGTAATCGATAAAGCATATCCTCATTGCATCACTTGCACCCAATTATAGACTGCCTGTCATCTTTTTTCTGATAACGTAATTGAGGTGGGTATAGATCAGATGACCGGATTAACCGTTATTCGTTATCCAGTTTCCGGTGGGTTTTGGCCTATTCGCTTTGTTGTCCGTTATCCGGGCCGGATAACGAACAGCAAAATGTGGCAAGCTTGCGATTACTTAGTTGAATATAAGGACAATTTTTTTAAATCGTCTTGTGTTTTCCCCTGGCAGTCGAGACACGCTTGACAATGCCAGGTCGGTGCCTTCTCAGAGTTCTCAATGCTATGATTAGACTAAACTATCTAATTGCTCAAAGCGCGTTTTGAAATGCTGAACACTGCCTTGCTCATTTCTATTTGTGGGGTTTTCACCAAAATTCCTTTTAGCATAATGTACGATCTGGAAAAAAACAATCGATCAGTGAAGAAAAGGACAAACGTCCATACGAATCACTTCGTTTGAAGGATGTGCCAGACACTCCGCATCTACACGACCTTTTAGCGCTCTTTGAGGCCATGTTTAGCACTAGCAGCAATTTACAATTTACCCCTTCCAAAGCAATAGAGAGTTTTATTCGGTCTGGGCAAGAATTAGTGTTAAATTTATTTGAAGAGTAAACAAAAAGCGACTCTTTTAACGACTGCCTCACCCAAGCCCAGGATTTCTCGTGGGATCTATCCATAGTGACTTCACTGCAGCTGAAAAACATGACTAAAGGATATAAGACGACGGTAGTGCCAGATGCGACACGCATTCTACTCTCACGTGATATGCTGGAGGCACTTTGAATGCGTATTTGGTCAGCACAATGACTTGCGGTGGTCAGCCGATGGACAGTTCAGTGCATTATCCTGCCCGGACAAGCCTGGTAATCGGCCCGAAAGGATGGAAGGCTCGGTGGACATGGAGGGGAAATCCGAACCAAAAAACCTTGAGTAGGAGAGCATGCGACAAGCGGCACTTCCGACTGCACTACTACGTGCCTTGAAGGAAAAACATTAATAAATGTTAAAAGTGGCTTATTTGACATGTGACATGGACAATGTCAGAACTAACGACCCACCATTGGAGAAAGAACGGTTTAGAAGTAGTTTTAATTTTTGTTGTTTGTTCGTTATCCGTTTTTCCGTTATCCGCTATCCCGGGTTTCAAAATTTTATTATTCGCTCATCCCTGGTATAGATATGGCAGCGCTGCTCGGACGCATCCTCTACAAGGACGACATTGCCTCATACTTAAAAAATAAAAACCACAATGCAGTTAAGGGCGGACGGAAGGACTGAAAATGATATAGAATGCGGGCTGATACTGAGGAAGACAGCGTTCGTTATTCAAAGCAATCCACTAGATCCATCAAGGACCATTAAGGAGAGGTAATCGAGAATGTAGAAGAAATTTGAAACTATGTAATTGACTTATTCGAAAAAAGACAGAATGGGCCTGGCCGACAGGGACATGATGAACGCCGACTGCCTAGCTCAAGTGGAGAGGCTTCAGTGGAACGAATTCTGATCGACGATGTTACAGAATGGAGAACTCTAACGAATAATGTGTTGAGCAGTGCTTAGCAGAAGTGTGCGGACATTTTTCTTTTGTTGGAAAAAGCGGAAGACGAAAGGCGGGACAGAAGAGCTCAAAAATGGCCGGACCAGTTTTAAGAATGATAATATTAGAATAGTCGAAAAGTTCCTTCACATCTGTGTGGAGGAGAGCTTTTTTGATTGATGACGCAATTAGTGATCTGAATAAAACTAGTGTTGAACGGTGACCGTAGCTCCTCCTTCTGGTGCAAACCAAGCGGAACAACAAACGGAACAGATGGACTAAAGACGGCCAATAATCGGAATCCGGAACAAGGAAATGGAAGCACCATTTCTAAGGTAAAGCCTCGCGTAAGGAGCACGAAAGTCAACGGCACTGCCTTAAAATGAGGATGGACCTACTGCGACCAAGGGCGTAACGAAGCCGTCAAGGCAATGACATGATGGAAATGAGGAACCGCTGAGAAAGGGCACCATGACTTTCACGCGAAATTTTGCCAAAGTCGGCGCTGCAAGGGGAAACACTCATGATACGGCACTATGACTACATCAGACCCCCATGATCCTGCAACCACGGCTGGTCGATGAGGGATAAGCGGCCTAGAGAGTTTCGAAGAGCTAAGCGCTTACTACCAGGTACACGAAAAACCTACGTTAAATGTGAAATCCGGACCGTCGCAAAATGGAGCAATGAAACAGGGTGACGCCGGTCGCACTTCCGTAAGCAATCTGCAACATCAAATTAGACCGCTTCTTTCTTCAAGCTGTGCAAACGTCTGTCCACCTCACCTACAACCCACTACAACCTCAGCTAACAAGTGACCAACCCAAATCAATGTTAACTATACCCCACCTGTACACTTTTCTTCGGGCCCTTAGCACTACGCTAGAAACTATTCTTGAATGTTTTGTGAGTACGTCATATGCTCGTCGTTTCCGAAGGTTCTCGGGTTTCCTGGAACAGAAATGATATACAAACACTGACGGTAGTCATCTATGCATCTATTACCTTCGCTCAGAACTTTCCAAAGCATGGAAGGATGCACCGCCTTGCAGAAGAACCTTAACCATTTTAGCGTGGTTTTTCGAGTACGCTAGAGACAGCGGCGTGTTGCCGTTTCGATCTGTGACGTTGACAGGTGAGTGATAGGCTAGTAATCGAGTAACACGGCACACCTGAAAATCAATATCAATTAAATGTATGGAATTAATAAAGGTCCGAAATAATCTTCATCTAAATGCACTAGGTGACAGAGCCAACTAAAGCTCACCTGGCCTCTGTCCACGGCATCATGAAGCGGAATTTTTCCGAAGTTGTCCCGCTGGCTAAGAAGGGAAGGAGCGATGTTACAAAGCACCGTAGCGATGTCGTCACCGGCATGTTTTTCATCGCATCTCGTGTTACGGCATACCTAAAGCATGTCATTTCTAACAAGAAGCTGCCAAAGACGTCACATACAACCAAATCAACTGTTTACTAACTAAATGCAGAAGATTCGCTCCATACGAATTCGTCCACAAAGCGAGTCGAGGAGCAGTCAGCAGATTGTTCACCATAGCCTTCCGCACCCGCATAAAGTTACCCGACAAAACTGCCTCGTTGAATTGCTAAATGTTTGCATTACACACTGCTGATAACGCAATAAGCCGGCAAATCTGTTTCTGTGTAGTACACCGAACCCAATAACGCCTATAATGCCTTAATAGTGTCGTACTAACTACAGCTAAAGATAAAGCTACATCAACAGTGTATACTGACAGAAGAACCACTTGCTGCAACACCTCTGACAGCTATGGAGCTCTGTTTTCAACCCTTCAGATTGCTCACTCCGTAGCGCTCTGTTAATCTGCAAAATGCCCTCCCTCTCGATTCAGTTTACGGTCCAGACATAACATATGCCACCAAAAATGAATTCCTCCTTTACAAAGGATAAGGAAGTGGTTGAGGAAGCGGACCTGTTTTTCTTGTTTGAGTTTAAAAAAATCACCAGCAAGTGAATAAAATGAAATCAAAAGCTTGAAGAAACTCCTAAAATCAAAAGCTTGAAGAAACTCGTGGGAACAAACCTCTTGAGAATAAGGGTGTTTTTCCTCGTCTCCATAATGCTTGATTTCTAATTCACGCAGCATATTGTTCAACACCTGAGATGTCAACGGCTCGTTTATAGATATTGGACCTGGCAGCAAATGAACAGCTCGCCTCCTTCCCTAAAAGGAGGCAATACATGTTCAGCTCACATGAAGCCGCTCAGCTCATCATCTATGATCTATGAATTTGGTATGATTGCAAAAACAGCCGCAACTTGATTACTGTTTACCAAATCCCTACCTTATTCTGAACAGCGGGTTTGGAGTTGTTGTCGTCTCTAGCAGGAGACGACTTGACGGCGTCGGCAACATCCGCTGCTGCCGTGTCCGTTTTGGTCTCCGACTGGGATGGCGACTGATCCACCTCCATTTCATCCTTACCATCTTTAGCCTCTTTTGACGGCTGAGGCTCCAGTTCCTTCGTCTTCGGAGATGGCGGAGTCAAAAGAGTGGCCTGCGATGTTTTCTTCTCCCTTTTCTTTCTCTCCTTTGGAGTCCTCTCTGACGACGAGCGTTTCTCCTTCTTCGCTGGTTTGTCAGCTTCTATAAGCACAAACGCATCCCTTCTTTGCTTAAACCCCTTCAGTTAAACCAATCAAAATTCCGAAAGAAGGATTAAAAACAAAAACATACAACTCTACATAAATATCAAAACCCACTTTTGAGTGTCAATTTCAGTACTATAGGTGGTTTGTCACTGGAATTCGGGTCAACCTGTAACATCGCATTATCGATAATATCGTCAAAGCTAGCTTCAAACACAATTGCAATGAAGCAGAATTATTTACCTTACGCACTAGATAAAGGCTCACCTTAGTCTCTGTGACGCTTGAAGAAGCGATCACAATAGTCTCTACAGCATCGACGTCTTCCTTAAAGAAAGGCTGGTTAGCTTATGCAATGTCTGCGTTTGAATACCAGTTTCGACTGCCGGCTGCGACGGTGACAGAAGTCATGCGCAACACTCTCTTAGAAAACATGTTAAACAGCAGAGAAATGGTTTCGTCTTGAATACTGGAAAGGAAAAGTTTATATCTACACATATCTGCGTTGTTCAATGTTTCTACTACTTCACGCCCGTTCAACGCGTGCAGTTAACCATCGAACAAATATATACATAAAAGTGCTCTGAGGTCCTATGGTTTGGAATTATTCAGCAAAAAAATCTATTTCAGGCAGCGGTCTAACTTGATTTGAAACTCAAACAATTTCGATTCCTTCCTTCAAAATACCTAGCACACACCTTTGAGGCGGCTGCTTTTCGTTTAGAGGCCCTCTGAGTAGTCTGTTTGGCTCTCCTTTGACGGCCTTTTCCAGCTGGTTGAGGAGTAGGACTGGCTGAGCCTCGAGATGTATCCTGCAGAGCAAAAAGCTGGTTCGGTGCTATACACCATGAAAGAAGAGCAAAGTAGGATGACATCTGGAGATTGGTGAACGAAGAAAGCGTACTTCGGCGGTCAGAAGTTTTGTCGGAATCGGAGTGGTGGATCTGGAAGTATCTCGCGATCCAATCAGCGCCTTCGTCTGACTTCGTGTAACCTTCACCGAAGGATCAGTTGTCGTCAGAAACTAAACATGAAAACTGGATCGAATTTAGTATACCTCTGGAGGTCACATACCTTTTCCGCTTTGAAGCTTTTTATGGATGCAAAACTATTACATGAAGGTAAAACAGGCAATCTCAGCAGCGGCGTGGCCATTCGCATAAATGAACAATAATTGTTCTTACCAATTCCGTAGCGGTATTTTTGTGTGTGGGATCGAAGAGCTTCTTCAGCTCACTAGGAGCAGCAGCTAGTTCGCCTGCCGGCTGCCCGTAGAACACGTCGTCCGCTTGCAGTTCGCGAGGCTTAAAGCCACTGTTGTCCTAATAAGAGGCATTTTATACAATTTCATAGAAATAAACTTCCTCCTAGCTGCTTTGAAAGTAGAAAATAAACTATAGAAGTCTCACTTCTCGCGTCACTATCTCTGAAACATACTCCCATCGGGGTCCGCGTTTCGCACGCCGACTTTTCCGCACTTCTAAATAGCCTCGTTGAACTAAAAATATTTAGCGATTGAAGGTTAACCCAGTTCACACTGTGGCAATCTAGACCACCAGAAACAAAAAGACGACTATTGCCATGGAGTAGATCACCTACTGTCGGTTTTCAGGAGTTCCTCAACCTTTTCTTTGTGAGCCGCTCGAAATTCCTTTAACAGCGCCTTGCTTTCAGAACCTAAACAAGATGTGCATTCTAATATGCAAGCATCGAATGCACAGATCATGGAAGAAAGTAGGAAACAATGGAAGTCAATCTCGCCTATATAAAGACGCTAAAGCGAAATGATCTTATTGCAAAAAAAAAATTAATGCCCGTCCAGAATAAGAATACACCATTGCATGGGCTAAGAATGAGAGCACGAATACGATAAAATTCTCTGAGTGGAGATCTACACTAAATAGGATATTGTAGAAACTGTGCGAGTGAACATAAAAAAAGGAACGAATGTAGAAAATTTTTTGGGGCTAGAAATAAATTAATAAGTAAACAAATAAAGGTCGGTATTATAGCAAACACCTTCAAAATATCTCACGTACATAACTTATGGATGATGTCGCTCAGCATTCTGAACGCTTATCTTACGTATCTCACTTAAACAATGACCGTGATAGGCGCAAACCTCTTCAATACTGCCTAGCAAGTTTGGAAGCAACTTATCGAGCACATCATGACAAAAACCTGAGGTGAATCGAAGTTGTTTATCTATTACAGTGTCCTACTTTGGCATAGTTTTGAATCCTTCGCCTACTCCATAGTATTCGGAGTGATATAACCATGCGACGGAAGACAACGGTTCACCTTCTGTCACTGGTCCGACATATGAAAGAAGAACAGGGAAATAAGAAGCGAAAGGATGGGTTGCTGACCGCCAGTAGAAGGAATGAACCAAGCGGCTAGTAACTGACCATGAAAGGGTTTGGAACGAAGCACGAAAGGCGGCCACGCCCCCCACAGCACGTATTGCTATTGCGCAGTGCTCCGTTCCAAACCCTTTCATGGTCGGTTACTAACCAACTTGGTATCTGATCATGAGACAAGGTAGGGTTTCAAACCGAGTACTAAATCTGTTTCAAACCCTTTCACGCTCGGTTATCAGACGACTCCCTTCTGAGATGGAACAAAAACGAATAAGCAAATATACGCTAACAAAACCAGAGCGATGTGAAAGTGGGTTGCTAGTTGTGAGCGGATTTGAATTCTAAAACAAGCAAGAGAAATGTCTTCGACTAAACAGATACCTGGCCGCCTCAATGTCAAATTAAGAAGCATTTCCACAACGAAAAGTAGTCAGTCAAAAAGGTCACTTATATGTCTAAATTGTATGTGGCAGAAATTAAGTTGTCAGAAACTACATGGAATCAAATTAAAGTAAGACTCAAAGAAAAAGGGTAAGTTGTAGGGTTTGCAGTCCAATATGCTCCTTGGTCGACTATCAAATTTGTTTATTCCGAAGGCCTCAAAACTCCTACCATTGTATTCAGGGATGGAATACTTGAACGAATCAAGGCTAAGAACAAACGGAAAGAGGCGTGTGTAGAGAGGGTAAAAGAGCATATGGCATACTCTTTACCCTTACCTACACCTAGTGAAGGACTTATTACAGGCTAAGCTTTTGCTATAAATGTTCTTTCTAGTCGCTCGTTATTACTGTAGGTCATCTAAGAGTTTCACTATCACCTAAGTATCAAATTTGGGAGGCGTTTTCCATTTTAACTGACATTTCCACAAAATTCTCGCGTATGTTTCTCTCTCTTCCTCTCTTGTACGAAGCAAATATCAACAACAACAACTAAATGACACAACGGGGGCTGATGGATGATCAAACAATGGGATAAACGGATGAAAGACTAAAAAACAACTGGGAAGAGAAGAAATGCTGCAGTCTGAGAACCTTTCTGACCTGTGAAGCTCTCTTCTGGCTCCCAAGTGTCTTCGCTCGGCTTGCAGCCGACCCACCGTACGCGGTACTTAAAGATGCCGTTCTGAAGCTTTATATCTTCTATACTCTCCACCTGAAAAGTAAAAGTACTGTTTCCTAAAAGTCGGCGCGAAAACACGTTACTCTTTGAGCGGATCTTTGCTGATATCCCACAAAAACAATGTTGAGTGATAATCACACAGAATCAGTGTTAGACGATTAGAGTGATGCGAGACCAGCCCTTACCTCGTCGCCTTCGGACTCATCGATCTCTTCGTCCATCTCCTCGTCTTCATCCTCTAGACCAGCGTCCCCGAGATGTACATGACCTTCCATTGCTTTGTCGATAGCTGATGGCTGAAGCATTCGCCTATTTTTGCACCAAATTCATGATTCATGTGTGGCATTAAAAACATTGACACGGCGAAGGACCTGTAAAACTGTGCGATCGACTACAACAGTTACTAATCAACTTGTCCTAACTGAAAGTGAACGCCGGGGTTCTGAGCAACGTACAAGGCATGAACAGTAGCCAAGCTCAACACTAAGACAACAGTCGCGCTTGGCCGCTTCTCTCTCAGAGTTTCCAAGAGAAGGCTTTGTAGCTCCTATCGCTTGACAACAAAGTACAAGATGGGAGAGTTGTCTTCATCCTAGTCGAAGGCACTCAGTCCACGGCAAATACGCCCTTCATGCCTAGCTAAGCATCAGTTGACACCTAGGAGTCTATCAGGAAGTATCAAACCGATATATCGTCAATCACCTCGACTATTTGTTTGATTGGGTGCGCTGTTTGTATTTATCCCCAGCTTTCTGAATTTGTTTGATTGATCGGAAGACGAACTCTTTTCGGATACCAACCATTCCTCGAAATACGTAAGGGAAAGAAGACCGCTTATCCAGTTGATCCAATGGTGACATGAAGCCATCTCCCACGTCATTTCACTTGCAACTAAGCAGTCAAGAGTAGCGACAAGTTACTCATCAAAGATAGACTTTTAACCCTCCTGCACCGATGGACGAGCTAACCATAACAACATCGTCTGAAGAGAATTCGTGGTGTAAATTTCGGTTTGACGTAGGATAAGAAGGATCATCATCATAATAACCTCCACTTTCTGAGTATTGAGCGATAATTCTTTCACCATAAGCGATCACAGCGGCAAACCATGAAAAATCAAGGAGCAAATAGTTGGTGCTGGTTGACTAGGCATCTTTATTAAGGCAGGCGATGATGCTAACTGTGTAACTGTCTGCTCTCCATCTTGAGTTGCCGGTCACCTAATCTCTCGCACCACTTCAACGCACTGAGAACTGAAACAGATTATGGGACACAGTCACTACCTCAGACGACAAGCGCCCTGAAAAGTGCATACAATTCTTCGGAAGGAAATGTAGGCAGTAGGAGACTGGAGGAGGGGTTAATTTTCAAAAAGAAGTCAGTACGGAGTGAGGGATATTTACACCTCGGAGCATTCACCGCCTAGTGGAGTGCAAGGAAGAGAATGTCTCTCACCAAAAAAAAAAAAAAAAACTGGAGGCGAGGGCATACTTTCACTAATCATAACACCGCATCGCGAAACATTTCGACCTTCGAACTACCGTCCAATTCAGGTATTGTTACGGAGGAAATGGTAACGCCCCAAACCAAACTGCCCTTATAGCGAAGTCATTTAAAGGTTGATGCGCTCTGCAAAGCCCATGCGGAGATCAGTGAGCTGTTAAACTTACACTTTCTGCAAAGCAGGTTCACTGATAGATGTAGAAGGTTTGCTGCAAAGTACTCCAATATATTTCTTCTGTGCTGTTGTGCTTAACACATTGATCGTCTGTGGCAAGCTGTTACGTGTTTCGGATGTAGGTTCGACTAGAATTCGCGTATGGCAATAGATATAGGCTTTCTCTCACACCACAAAAAAGGCGGAGGCTGGACACTTGGAGGGATAATGATGGCGTATCCAACGCCGTCCTGTAGACTATGACGGGCTGTCGCGTGGTTCCACAGTGACCGTCCGAGTACTGAGGAAAACACGTCCAACTATTGGTAGACAAATCGTCGCCACCTTTAGTTGTTTAGTCGTGAGTGTCCAATGCAGCCAGTAGATGTACTAGTGGTCATAATGTTTGGTTTTGCAGCATTCTACCAGAAGTTTGTTGTTCGCAAAATTCCTTTCGTGCCGGGAACAGAAAGAGGACTGAATAAAAGCGATGACGAGGCACTATGAAGGAGCACCCCTTGATACCTCCTACTGAAATACTGATCTAGGCGATATGGTAGTTGAGGGGGTCACCATAGCATGCCGCTGCGGGCAGGCGCGGCGAGTAGCTACATACAGCAAATGTAAATAAGTTATAAGTTTATTACATTTGCAAAACGCAAACATAAAAGGAAAACAATATTTCAAACACAACAACACTAATTAAAGCCTAACATAACATCATATTATGAACACAACAAGCAACAATTGTAATCGGTATTACTCTATGGTTCACCTAGAAGCATCATACTGAAGTAAATTTTTGCTGACTAACCTCTTAAAATGGATTAGGGATAGCCGATTTGGCAGGCTCTTCGTAACCTTAAGGTATGCAGTTCCTGCTCTACATGTAAAGGACTTAGCGTATAGTGTCCCTTTAGGACGAGTTAACGCGATTTTGGATGCACAGCCTCTGGTGCTTGAACTCGTGACAGGAAACAACTGCTTCATACTACACTTGATACCGTTGTATCCGTTAAGCAATATCTTATGAAGCATGCATACATCAATTACTTTGCGCCGAGATGCAAGCGAAGGCAACTCAAGGCATCTATTCCTTACTAGAGCGTTTGGCATTCTTTCAAACCTGAAATCGCCAGTGCGTACCATCAGTTTGCGCGTAAAATTATTCTGTACCCTTTCAATGCGATAGATGTCTTTTTTCCTGCAAGGATTGAATACTGTAATGCTAGATTCCACTATAGGACAGACGTAAGTTTTGTAAGGGCGTAAAAGGATAGCCTTGTTTTTAAATACAGTAAATCCGCGTCAGCGGAGGAGAGCAGAGAACAGAGCTATAGCATTGTTCTTTTTTCGTGTCAGCGACGCTTTGTAAGGTGACCCTACCCCCCAACTACCACAGCGCGCTAGTCTATCTTGGCGGGACAAGCGAGAACGTTGCATGGTCTCGCAACGATCTTGGACTGTGCGGTACACAGAGCGCCAATCTCAAACAGCCTGCCAGTTTACCATTGCCGTGGTGGTTTTAGCTACGAGTTTTCTCTCTCATACAGGTAAACTGCGCCAAGGTCCAAACCTTATCCATCCAAGCGTAATGGTTATTTGGGTTTTGAGTTGCATGAAATTAAAAATTTTAGGCAGTGCTGGTGTGTTCTAGCCCTATGAGCCAGGGCACTTCTTATGTCATTAGACATACACGTGCCTTCCTATAAAGGCGAATATCCACAAAGTACAAGGTGATCCCCTCCCCCTCTGAGCTATTTGCGCCGATACCTTTTATAAGGCGATCCGCGCAACTACCAAAGCGCCTCCATCCATACCACGGCGACATTACCGCAACTGTTTTGATGAATCGAATTAACGTATTCATTCAGAAATTTGGCAACACGATCAAGTCACACAGAAGTTCACTTGTCGTTAAACGTACGCCAAGAAGGGCACGGACGAGATTTCCTAGACCAATCGCCGTGGGACCGCTCAACAGCCCAACGTCATCTTATGCGCTTCAGTTAAAGGAGCCACTGCTCAACTCAAAGCTAAGCTTGTTCGAAAAACCACCGTCAGTTGATGATCTACTTTCATACAACTTCGAGCTTAGGCCATTATCAGATCATAGAGCTGGTACATCACACAGAACAGAAGACGGCTCACTCACCTTCTGCTCGGTCTCATCGTACGTGACCAGGTCGCACTCCATCTTCACCTCCTGCTTGACGTCAGCCATCCCTGAGAAATCTTCGTCTGTGTGCTCAGATCTGTTACATAAAATGAGCCTCGGAGCCCTCGTTCGAAACCTCCAGACAGAAGGTCAGCGTTCCCAATGGACAGGGCTGTACGTGGTTGCGGCAGCGGCACCGGCGCGCACAGTGCGAACGGGGCGCGTCAACTGACCGCTCGCTTCTCTTCTGGATCTCCGGATCTCCTCCCTGCCCTGTGTTCTACGACTGTCAGCTGATTTAGTCCTTGTGGCTGAGTCGTCGTTAGCTGCGGTGGGCACTATTCGGTATCACCTGCTGCGGCAGAGCTTCGCCGACCTGCTCTGTTTCGTGACTTGCTCAATAATAGACACGCAGGTTTCTTTCCAGGTAGTAGAAGCAGGACATTGACCATATAGGTAGGGCTACTAGTCAAAATGACCGCATGGAGTACTATAAAACGATTACTGAAGGTGAAAACCAGGAACGTGCCTATTCCAACCTCTGACTTCCTGTGTGCTTGCTTCTGCGAGTATTACGGCGATGTGCAAACATTTGTAGGGACTGAAACTCAGTCCTGCACTGTTGGTAGGAGAACTAGGCTACCTAGTTATCAGCTGCTCTTGTAGGTTTGGAAGTAAGTTGTAGGAGCAACCCCAGGCAACCGAGATTGCTGCTTTAAAAAAGGTGGGTAAAGCAGACCAAGAAAACCTCGCAAACTCAACTTACATGAGACTTCCACCATCAATGAAGCAATCTTGACCTCTAGTTCAGGCGACAAAAGAAGCTCATGCACATCACAACGGGTAAACATTTATGGTCGAACTTGTGGCCTCTTCGATAGCGTTTCAGGGAAATGGCGGCTTTCCTTTATTTCCGCCTCCACGTTGGTGTTTTGGCTCCCGCCAATACCTCAATGATCCTATTCCTGGCGTTCGTCCCCTTTCTCAATGCAATTTCTAGAGAAATCTAGGGGGTCCTCCCGTGGAGCGGTTGTGCAGTTCTAGTGCGACAGTGGATTCATGCACACTTCTGGCAATTGACGTTTCAGAGCGACGAGGTGCCGTGGTGGAATTCATACTAGTGTAGAATAGCGGTCCCGAACGCTCTTGCAGGCGCTCGCGGGTAGAAACTGCAAGACGCGGTCCTCTCGTAGACACTGTGTCGCCATCGTATAATGGTATAATGGTTTGTCATCAGTTTCACACCGATGGGGAGCAGAAAGAAGCGCCGTCTCCCTGGCTAGGATAGATCCACGTGGTCTACCAGCTTTTGCTCAATAGGCAGAGAGTGTGCTTGTGGTTCTTCAGGTGTGCCCGTCCGGTAGTCCCTCTCGGTTCTTCATAATCCCCCATAACTTCGGATTCGGTAAATTAGGTGTAACTATTTTTAGAAATAAGAAGCAGTTTTATGTGCAAGTGGTGTCCACGGAATTCCCGCTTCCATGTTACGGATTCCGGTTTCCGGCTGCTCTGGGCCTTCCGTTTCGTGCCTCGTGTTCCACCTGTTTGGGTAAACGGACTCATGGCGAATGAATCAGCGTTAACTGAAGTCCACGTCTTTCTCCATTCGATTGTGACTTAGCAGTCTCTCAGCTGTCTCATGAAGTCAGTCGGATTGCCCTACCCCCTTTTCGTCTCATTCTATCAATTGTTCCTGAAGCTTCTGTAGCTTTGTCTTCTCTACGCTCTGAAGAAGGCGGTTACGCCGAACCTAAAAAGAAGTAATAAAAAAATAAAGAGGTATAACAATCTTGGCTCAACAGCTTTACACGAGATCCTTCAACGACGTTTTGTGCTCCTTATGTATCCGGAATGGTTGAGTGGTGATCTCTGCCTAATCCGTCAGAAATTGCTATCCATTCCGTTTGTGATAATTTCTTCTTACTTACAATATTACAATAGTTGTTTTTGCGTTCCTTAATTAATGTTACGAGAACAAAAGTTTTCTATCTTGTTGAGCACTATACCTGGTTCCTGTAGACGTCTGTTGACGCCAAATAGTTGTTGCCGAAATCTCGGATAACTTATGAGTAATTATAGGGAAGCAAACCAATGCACGAAAAATGAAAGCATTTGGTTATATTCTGTGCTCTCGGAGAGAGTAGCAAGGGAAAGGCAATGAACTTTGTACTATTTTCGTTTCCCTGACTCTTAATCCGATTTCTGGCCATGCTGAATTATTTCGTTCCGCTTTCCGCGAAAAAATTTCTCACTCTCGTTTTGGTGAAAATAAAATGACAAGACATTTATACGAAGCAGTCCCACGATAAAATATGTAATCTGAATGTGAGGCGCAGCCAGTTTGGACGCGCTGCCGTGTACATTTCGCATTTGTTCTGCTAAGCCTTGTTCTACACTTATGTGTACAGAGCACCCTTCTGAGCTTTGCGGAAATACTGATGCGTTCAGATGATCCGTTCCGGCATCACCATGGCGGTGCGCCATGTACAAGTACGAAGTCTGGCCTCCGGTAAGGACATGCCGGTGGTGCGACTTCATGATGCCAAGCGGAAGGACGTCAACGAAATCATTAAGCCAACCGAGCCCAAAGTGAGATTCAAGTTTTGCTGCTCACGGCTGACTCATTTTCCCAAATCCGCTAAAGTGTGAATATTTAGGTTCCGGTTGCGGTTACCGACGATGAAGCGGTTGAGATCGGCGGCAGACCAGTTGAACACACGGAGGAGCGCACAGTGCGAATATTCCGGCCAGCTCGAGAGGCTACACAGACGCCTTGGAATAATACTAAGGTGCGTTTCCCTCTACTCAGTTTTCCTCTTCTTTTTTGCTGCTTAGTCTTTTTGTGATTTCTAGGGGTGCGCACGAATGCTCGCGATTTTTGGGGCTGGGTCTCCAGCGCTGGGGTGACGAGCACTCGCGGCAGCTGTTTACGTGATTCCAGCGTGTGTGGTGATTGAGTCAAGAGGATGAGAGGATCGAGGCCTGTCTCACGTATAAGAGAGATGGTTTCTAAGGTGGAAGTGGGTGCGCTGCTGTTTTTGGGAGCGCTGGCTACGACTCCAGTGTTTTCATCGCTGTTTTCGTAGCTTGATGACTTTATGTGAGTTGTGGGATAGGTTTCAAGACAACAGTAGTAGGTCTAGGTTTCAAATATGTTGGTATTTGTAGGGGTGCGCATAATTACTTTGTCTACTATTGCTAGCCGGTGTAACTGGGAATGTTTCTGAGCGTTACAAGGCGCTATCACTACCTAATTTCACCCGAAAGCGTTTGGCTGGAATAGAGCATGGAGCTTACTAAAACGTGAAGGTTTGAATGAAAGTTTTGAAAGGTGTTGATTATTATGATTGTGGGACGCATTGGGTTGGATTTTTGTTTCTTCTCCATGTTTTTTTGGTGAAATTACTCCTATGTGAACACATTTAGGTTGAGATCACTTTTAATCTGACCCCTTAGCCGAGAAGACCGCTTATTGGCTTCGTAGTTTTGACAAATGTGCATTCATAGGCAATAATAAAACAAGTCCTAATCCCTGCATATTCGCACACTCATTATGCCTCGTGTGGTGTCGCATATACCAAAGTAATTAATTATTAGTAAAGGATTGGGGTATGTACCACACAGTGATTGATCTCGATCTGAGG
This sequence comes from Heligmosomoides polygyrus bakeri, assembly GCA_947359475.1. NCBI lineage: Eukaryota > Metazoa > Nematoda > Chromadorea > Rhabditida > Heligmosomidae > Heligmosomoides > Heligmosomoides polygyrus. The sequence continues at coordinate 67,054,636 of OX375869.1, forward strand.
AAATTTTAAAGAAACCAGAGTGAACGCATGGGCTTCCACAATTCTAAGGCGCTATCGGTTCTATTATGAAGGGGTCAGAACTGGGGACCTATATTCCATCCAGTAGTTATACAACATTGTAGCAGTGTCTGCGTGCCAGAAGTGTTCTCCAGCACACAAAGTCGAAAGAACTGTACTTAACCAATACATTTGCTAGAATCATTGAAGCGAGGTGTATCAGATTTGGTTCTCATTGGATAACATGTCCACAAACACCAAAGTGCTGGCGCAGTTCTTTCAAACACAAGGAAAATGTGACGTTCAACCGTTTTTGTCTGCTGTGGGTGAACTTCAAGGCCATAATCGAATATGGTATTGTTTTAGTAACAAGTTCTTCTGCAATCGGTTGAGTTCCTCAGTTTTTCAGTCATTTGTTATCACTCATTTGCCGTCTTGAGAGAGCACACATCTAAAAGAGGGGCCTGTCGATTAGAGTAGCGCGGCACTGTACGTTGGCGGTGAAGAGTGTGTCAGACAGCAAGCTGCGTGCAGAGAGCATGGTGGCACGGAAGGCGCGAGATAACGCGACGATAAACCGCCTGCCGCGTTCTCCCGCAACGGCTAGCAACGGGTTCGTACATTAAGCCCTCCGCACACTTTTGCGGCAGCCGCGTATGCGGCAGAGGCCAGAACAGCCGTGTACGCGGCTTCCACTGCCGCGTGCTAGAGTTCACGCGGCACTCCTCCCTCTCGCTCAATCACCAACGCGGCAATGTGGCAACAGTGCCTCGAAGGATTACTGCCGCTGACACCACGTCTGCCGCATCTGCCGCGTAGGCGGCACATCAGCGGCAGGCCGCGCGAGGCTAGTTTTGCCTCGCGCGGCGACTCTGCGTCTCTGCCCCGTGCTTAAAGATAGGGCTGCCGCGTTGCCGCAAAAGTGTGCGGAGGACTTTAGGTGTCTCCTTGAGTTACGGTAGCGCGCCACCGCCGCCCGCCACAGCCCCCGATTACGGTAGCGTGACGGGTTGTTGAGCCCGCCTTGGGCGAGGTGCAACGGACGAGCAGAGCAGACCATGCGCCGTGGGACAGACTTCCTGTTGCTGTAGGGTAGTGATTGACGACTTTTTTCATTTTCTGCTATTTCTTCTCTTTCCGTTCTAGTTTTCATATAGCTTTGGGATCTGAGTGACTCCTGCTGGGGATTGGGATGAGGTTCGCCTTATAACACACTTTAAGGAAGGCAATAAAGATCGAGTTACCTCGTGCTAGTAAGGACTGTACTCAGCTAACGAAGTATAGAACAAGTAAAAGAAAACACATAGGAAAAGCTGAAAAGAGACCAGAGAGAAAGAGACGAGCTACAAAGTTGTTGTGCCGCGCTCTGCTCGACTCGCCTCATCTCGTACTGAAACCTCGTCCGCAGCAGATACGGCACCAGGTCTAGCTACGGTAATCGGCCGCGTCGCTCCGCCTTCTACAGTAAGGCCTCGTGCATACTTCCCGTCGCCGCGATGGAATCGCGGCGATGAGTTTTGCAGAGCGACGCGAAAGAATTTGAATTTCTCTGTGCTCGGCGCATCGCCCATCGCTCTGCAATGGGGCGCGACGGCGATCCGTCCAGGACCAAACGCTAAACACCGCGCGCGGCGCGAAAAAGTATGCCATGCCCGCGATGGGCGCGGGAAGCCATCGCGCATGCCGACCGTTACTGTTGCGGCGGCCGCGGCGAGGTTTCCTTTGACTATTCGACCGCGTGCGGCGGAATGGTCATGAACTGAGCGCCGCGATGGCATCGCGGCGATGGAAGTATGCCCCCGGCCTAATGGGAGACATCACGGCACGACGATCGCCATAGCTATCGATTTTTCGCGCTGCCGGGTCGATATGTATTCTAACAATGGTGCCGCGCCGCGCAGCGGCGCAAGTATAAACTAGGGCTAACGCACCCGCTAGTATTACTCGTCCGGGACGGCAGCCGCAGCCGTTGTCCCCGCCCCCAAAATTTGCCTCCACCCGATTTCTACTATACCTCCGGCACTCTTATAGATATCGTTTTAAATTATCGACTGGCTTGAGGCTGGGAAATCAACTCCATTTTCATCTTAATTAGTGGTTCAGAGGGTGCATGGTAAGCAGAGATAAAAGAGAAGTAGCAGATTATTTGTCAAGAAGTGTGGCTTCTTTGGTAAGGCCGGGGGCATACTTCCATTGCCGCGACGCCATCGCGGCGCTCAGTTCATGGCTATTCCACCGCACGCGGTCGACTAGTCAAAGGAGACTTCGCCGCGGCCTCCGCAACAGTAGCAGTCGGCATGCGCGATGGCTTACCGCGCTCATCGTGGGCATGGCATACTTTTTCGCGCCGCGCGCGGTGTTTAGCGTTGGTCCTGGACGGATCGCCGTCGCGCTCCCTTGCAGAGCGATGAGCAATGCGAAGAGCACTGCGAAGTCCAAATTCTTTCGCGTGGCTCTGCAAAACTCGTCGACGGGAAGTATGCATGACGCCTAAGGCGGGTGAGTTTATCATTAAAGAAGACACATTGCTACAAGTAGAGAGTGGAAAGGATGATAGGTTAAAGGACGGCGTCACTCAGTTCCTTTTGGGATGCGCCACGCATTCTACTTCTAAGGGATGTGGAAGTAATTTGGATCCCTATTTGGCCTATACAATAACTTGTGGTCTCACAATCAGAGGCATAGTTGACCTCGACGGAAAATCTGGACTAACCAGGATAGTATCTCTACGGTAGGTCGGAACGGCCCAAGTGTTGTATATGGGCAGAACCGCCTCTCCTGGGAAGTAACAAACTGCTGGTATCTCGACCCCAATACAACTCTGCGCAGAGTTAGGGGCGACGTAAGTCGCGTGTTGACGCCCTGTTGGTTCACGTGCTCCACAGCTGACGGGCTGCGCGGGATGAGGGCTCGTATCGCGGCCCAGCTCAGTGCACAGGTGGCGTAGTAGGGAAGAGCTCGGGCTCGTGAACGAGGGGTCGGGGTTTGGATGTCGCAGATTGCGACTGATTTGCACTTTTGCAAAATCCATGTTTATCATATAGGTAATCCACCTAGGGGTATTATAGTGTGTTATAGAGCATGCTTACATTTAACATACCACACATACCGTTAACAATGGTGGTCCAGGCAGGGCCACCGATTTCGCTGAAACTTCGTTTAGTGGGGTTACTTGGGATGGTGATCACGAATCTGACATCCGTTCTTCACGATTCGGCTGGATAACAGGAAGGCACAGGATTACATTCTTAAAGTTTCTGCCGGTGATGGCAGGTAGAGACAGAATCGTGAAAAACGGATGTCAGATTCGTGATCAGCACCCCAAATTACCCCCTAGACAAAGTTTCAGCGAAAAAATTTTTTGACCGAAGTCTTGTCGGTGGAGTCGGAACTTTTAACTGGTGCCACAAAATATCTATCGTTACACGACGTGGCAGCAGAACTGTGGAAGTCGAAGTTTTGGTACCCTGCTGAGTGGTTGGCGAAGTTCTTTAATGAGGTTGTGGCGGAGAAAAAAGTGCCTGAGTGTTGGCACCAAAGTACGACGATTCCGATTTGGAAGAAGAAGGGCAGTCCTGCAGACTGCTCCAATTACCGTCCGATTCGCTTGCTTTCGCACAGCATGAAGATCCTTGAGCGAATTGTCGACGGACGAATTCGTGACATCGTCCAGCTTTCCAGCAATCAGTGCGGCTTCGTGGCTGGTTGTGGCACCGTTGATGCCATACACGCCGCCCGCCTCCTGATAGAGAAGCATCGCGAGAAACAGAAGTCGGTGCATATCGCCTTCCTCGACTTAGAGAAGGCCTTTGACCGCGTACCGCGTGAAGTGATATGGTACGCCTTGCGACATCATGGAGTTCCTCAAGAGCTCATAGAGTGGGTGCGAATTCTCTACTCTTGTCCAAAGAGTCGAGTTCAAGCTGCAGCTGGAACCTCGATGGAGTTTCCCATCTCTGTCGGGGTACATCAGGGTTCTGCGCTTTCCCCACTCCTCTTTGTTGTCGTCATGGATGCCATCACACGAGATCTTCAGAACCCCGTCCCTTGGACGTTGCTTTATGCTGATGACGTAATGCTCGCTAGCGAAGATAAAGATGAACTCGAGCGAGAGGTGCAAGCTTGGTGTGATCGCTTGGAGCGGTTTGGACTCAAATTGAACATGAAGAAGACCGAATATCTAACGACGGACGTTACTGAGTCCAGCTCCATCAAGGTTTACGGCATTGAGCTCCCACGCACTTCGGTCTTTAAGTACCTGGGATCAGCAGTCACGTCTGACGGCAAACTGATGACTGAAGTGAATTCACGCGTGAGTGCAGCTTGGTCCAAGTGGCGCTCGTTGACTGGGGTGCTCTGCGATAGGAAGATACCGGAGCGCTTGAAGTCGAAGATATACAGAACAGTCGTCCGGCCAGTAGTGATGTACGGCGCTGAGTGTTGGCCTGCGACCAGGGAAGTTGAAACGCGCCTTAGTGTCATGGAGAGACGGCTGGAGTTACGCACATGGACCGCATTCGAAACGAAGCTATTCGGCAGAAGTTCGGTGTCGCGCCGATAGCCGACAAGATGCGCGAAGCTCGCTTGCGATGGTACGGTCACGTTCTTAGTGGAAAGGAAGACAGCGTCCGCAAGATAGGTCTTAACTTCGAGGTAATAGGAAAGCGGCCTAGAGGGCGCCCGAAGCAGCGCTGGTTAGATATGTTACATGCGGACTTGAAGATTACTGGTGTTTACCCTGATCTAGCGCTGGATCGGGAAAGGTGGCGTCATAACACCAGAATAGCGGACCCCGCTACGATGCGGGACAAACGTTGAAGAAGAAGAAGAAGAAGATGATGATGATGATCATGATCATGATCATGATCATGATGATGAGCTCTGAATCACCTTTATCACCTGTCTTCCCGTTGATCATCGACTTGCTCGAGCGAGCGTCAGCAGCGTCTCCATTCGTTCTTGTCGCGTGCAAGAGCGCTCCAATGGATCCTTTCTCGAGGGAGACGAAGGGCGCCATATCGTTCATTCAGGGCCTTCACGAAGAAGTCCGACTTTGGTGAGCGGTGTTCTCTTGACATCCCGCGGAATCTAATTGGTAATGGCTCTCGTCCAGCGGGTGTCTGCGAATTGCATTACGTGACCGGCCCACCTAATTTTCAACGACTTGGCTCATGCGACAGCGTCTCTGATCTTCGAACGTCGGCGAAGCTCGGAACTCCGGAGGCCTTCTCTCACTTGCGTGAGTCGTGTTACTCCGAGCATCGTCCTCTCGATTCCACGCTGCGGGACGCTGATCGCGTGTTCATCCTGCTTTCGTATAGCCCAGGTCTCTGAGGCGTATGTTAAGGGCAGGAAGAACAGCGGAGTCGAATAGGTGGGCACGGAGTCGGACGTTCTTCGTCTTTTTCGCGACTTCTTCGACGCTCTTGAAAGCTCTCCAACACGCTCGTTTCCTCCTGCTCAGCTCTGGTGCTAGGTAGTTGGCCATATTGACTTTCGCGACCCAGATACACGTAGCTGGAGCACTCGCGATGTTCGTTCCGTTGAGCGAGAATGGGGCATCAGAAACCCATCCGTTCCTCACGAACATCGTTTTCGTAAGATTCAGCTGCAGTCCAACGTTCCCACATACACGATCGAAGTCGGCCAGCATTTGCTCCGCCTGACTGGTGCTGGGTGTTATGAGTACGATGTCGTCAGCGAAGCGCAGGTGGCGCAGTTGCCGGCCGTCGACTTTCACTCCCATGTCTTCCCATTCTAGTTCGCGCATGACGTTTTCGAGAGTGGCGCTGAAGCTGAAAAGCTTCGGGGATATGGTATCCCCTTGCCGAACACCTCTCTTCACGTCGATGACGACGTCATTGTAGAATGGTGAGATCTTGGTCGTGAATCCACTGTACAGCTCTCGAAGGACTCTGATGCACTGAGTAGGAACGCTCTGAATGAGCAGGGCTTCGAGGACCGCTTCAGTCTCGACGGATCGAATGCCTTCTTCAGGTCGATGAACGTAAGGCACAGCGGCAGCTTGTACTCTCGCAACAGTTCGATGAGCTTCGTGATGGTGTGTATGTGGTCGATTGTGTTTAATCCTCTCTTAAATCCTGTTTGTTCGCATGGCTGTCCTTCGTCCAGCGTTCTGCTAATTCCATTCAGGATAACTCGAGTGAACAGCTTGTGGACTACGGACAGTAGGCAGATCGGGCGATAGTTGCCAATGCCCTGCACGTCTCCTTCCTTGTACAGCAAGACGGTCCAGCTGGTTTTCCACTGAGATGGAACCTTGCACTCCGACAGGTAGCGTGTGAAGAGCCGTTGATGAGCGCTGGCGGGAGGTTCTTCAGGTGTTCGGGTCTGATCCTGTCAGGGCCGGGTGTTGTACGTTTCTTCACTGACGAGATCGCGTGTCGGATCTCGGAAGGGAGAACAAAGGGAACGACGTATCCATCCTGCGGAAGATGGCATGGGCGCAGGTGGACGTGGCTATCGAAGACATCCGAGTAGAAGTCTGGATGACCTTCTTCATGGTCCTTCTGGAAGAGGTGACGGTTCTGTCAGGACCTCGGGTGACGGTCATCTTGGTCTTGAAGTTGGCGAAGTTCCGGCGGGCATTGCAGGTGCTCAGTCCTGCCTCTGCAGCTTCCTGCAATACTTTCGCCCTTCTCTCCTTAAACTCTTCCTTTATCGCCTCTCCGCATAGCTTCGCAAGCTTGTTAATTGGTGGTTGCCTAACGCTCGTATCAGCTCGAGAGTTTCCGGAGAGAGGCGTCTCTTGGTGGTCTTCAAGCTCTCAGCTCCCTCAGCGCTATCGCAGAGATGGTGCACGAAGCCGTCGTATTCCTCGTCAATGTTGTCCGGGCGGTATCATCCAAAGGCCGGCAAGAGAGGTGTAAAGGTCCCAGTTGATAGTTGTTCTGGGTCTCCTCCTCTTGAACTTTGCGGCCTTCTCTCCTTGAGGCGAAGAGCGGAACCTCGCGCGAAGGAGGCGGTGCTCCGTTCCCGTGAAGAACTTGGGGACAACAGAGACGTCGGTCAGGCAATACTTGCGGTTGAAGATGATGTGGTCGGCCTCGTTGTGGAACTGTCCACCGGGGATTCCCTGGTCCATCGTAGGGAGGGAGGCTTCTGGAACGGAGTTTCCATGGTTGGTGTTGGTCGACATGATAAAGTCAGACAGCCTTTCACCTTGCTCGCTCCACTCTAAACCGCTTGTTCCGATGTGAAGCTATTCTGGCGACCTTCGTGGCCCGATCTTGGCGTTGAAGTCGCCGACGATCACCTTGTAGAAGGTGTGATCTTCCTTATAGAACTTCTCCAGCTCCACGTAGAAGGCTTCGACCTCTTCGTCGTCGTATTCGGATATTAGGGCATACGACGAACACAGTCAAAGCTGGCACGGAGCCACATCTCTTCAGTCGCAGACATCCGATTCGGATTGTCAGAGACTCTTACGAATCGATGTTCATGGCCATGTGCGTGTTGACGAGGACACCAACGCCGCCTACTCCCCTGCTGTTGCATGTTCCGAGGAACAGTTCTTCGTAGGTGGCGTGTAGGGGTGGTGTCTTCTCGTCTTGGGCAGTCCGGAGACGTCGTACTTGCTCTTCCTGGCTTGCATCATCAGGTCCTCGACGGATGCATACGATGCGAGCGTGCGGGAGTTGTAAGTTCAGATCGTCATCCTAGTCCTCAATTTGCGCAGCCTGGTTAGGCGCTGAGATTTTAGCAGCCTCTCCGTACTCGTCCTTCCCATCGCTGCAGAAATGGAGGCTCTTTCGGGCTCAGGGGAATGAGGCCTTTTAGTGCTGCTGTTTTTGAGTACACACGGGTAGCTAGTGAGCTCTGTCGTGCGGGCGAAGAACTCCGGGCAGCCAGCCAACTGCCCGAAGGGACGGGGCGAAACTTAAGGCGGCCTCGAATCGCCTTACATGTACTCAAAGTCTCCGAGTGCATGCTTTTGGCCAGGCCGACACAGTAACGATCTGCGCAGGCGCGAGCTCATCCACGCACAGTGTGCATGAACAGCATGAACATGCCGCTCTCATGCACAAGGGATGCGTCGACTCGACACAGCAGGAGCAAGAACTCCATCCCCTGCATCCCACCTGCGTCCTGGGCAGTACACGGTCGCATTTGGTTCGCGTTTTCGTTCCCCTATCCACCACCCGGGGACGCACCACGTGACCCTGCGACAAGCGGCCTGAGATCCCGCTTAGCAAGAGAGCCCGAAGGCTCTCTATCGAGGGAGATCCGTGGGATCTCTGAATAGAATGTAAAAACAACCTTGCTAAAAATAAAAGTAGAAGAGTAGTACGGTTCTTCAGTTGCTTATGTTTGTGTATGAGCTCCACTAAAGCACGAAGAAATTCGTTCCCATGTGAGAGACAGGGCGATTTTGGCTTACGATTCAGCATTTTATGACTTGACTGCTTTATATAATAGGATACTGCTTACTCTGTAGATCGTAAACTTCAATAATTTTGCTTCACCAGCATCTTCGGATTTGATTTCTTTGGCATGATGAGGAATAATAGTTGAAGACTACTGTCTTTTATGGATACAATGATGCATTCCATCCCATTCTTCCATGGTGGTTGGAAGTTAATTAGAAAAAAGCCAAGAGAAAAGGCTTGTTTTTATCTGTTCATTGGTAAGAACTGATCTACGCCCCCAGATGCAAAGCTCGACACAGCAGAACTGGATTAATGGCTCACTTCGCTATGAAACTAATACCAATGTTGTTACGCGCACCTAATCGCTGCTTCTTGGTTTCCTGTGTTACTCGTAGAGTGCTTCTTTATTTATCCTGGTCGATGCCAATATTTTGGAGGTTGCGGTTCTTTGTTCTTTAATCTTATTGTTACTATTTTGCTGCTGTTGTCTATTGTACATCTTGAGTTCAGACAAATAAGTAAACAAATACTGGTTGCAATTAAGCTCTCTTTCGATATGTCACATATTATGCTGATGCGGATGCGATCCTACTTGGCCTTTACAATGAATCCTGGTTTGCCTTATTTTGAATATAATCTTTTCTCGGGTAAGCCTGATGCCTTCCCTTATCCAAAGGGGACGTATGGCTAGCTTCGACCAGACGTCGTAGCTCAATATGAAATGTGTTTGCACTCTCCTTGAAAACGGTGCCTCTCACTGCTTGTGCCGCATGAGCTTTTCCTCGTAAAGGTGGAACTGCAAATGATGGTATTGTTAAGCCAGAGCTACCTTAGTTCCACGCGACATGATCTTTCTAGTAAAAGTAGGGATGGAAGTTTATTTGCTAATTACTGAGCTTCAAATATCAAAACGTATCAAGAATTGTCTTCATTTCCTTCAAAGGACTTGCAATCCACGTGCCTTTCAAAAAACTGCGTGACTAGCAGAAGCTGGTGGTTCAGTACAGTAGAACTATGATGATATGCTAACGATGTTTCATACGACTTCACATACGTAGTTCAAGGTTTTTATAGGTTAGAGTTCTCCCTCTCTGTGTGGAGTCTCTGGAAAACTCTGACGTGATAGGAACTGGGTTTTTTTCTGTGGACCGACATGGGTTGGTTAATGTTGCAGTCAGAAAAAAAGTGTGTTGCAGTCTTTTTTCCAGTGATTACAGAGGAGCTTTGTGTGCTCCTGCATTAAGAGGCTATGATGAGAGCTTTTTTCATGATCTCAGCTTTCATATCACAATTGATGGACCGTTTTATTGTAGTGGCACGTAATGTGTGGCCACCTTAACCAAATTCTATCACTTCATTGGATTTAACGGTTCCTGTTCTTGCCTTGTCAAAATCCGTGCTTCAGGCCTGGAGAATTGAGCTCGAGAATCGTCAACGCTGGGAGAACCCGCTGATTGGTTGGTGTAGCACGTGAGTTCAGCTCTTTCTCATTCAAGCGGATTCACCGTCATGCTTCCTTTTGACATTGAAAAACGACAGTTTACTTTCTTACAGAGCATGCGCGTCCTAAATCGCTTTTTTCCAAAATGTGAAAATTTTGGATGCCCACATTGCAGTGCTGCGCTGTCGTGGTCTAGTTGATTCGTTGATCGCTCTCTAAACTTCGTTTCGTTTCCAATAGTCTAATAGTAAATTGTAACCAATTTCAACTGTTTGCTCACGTGACGTATTCGTCTCTTTTTCGTGTTAGGATATACGGTGAGTCTTCCGCGCTAAACCAAGCAAAAAATCTTTCGTGGAACGGAGAAGCTTTGCATCGCAAGAGGAGCGTTTCATTTTGTCCTAGCACTTTCAAGCAAGACATTCAATTATAGTTTTTGACCACCAGTTGCTCTGTGTAAATTATAGCCGCCATGAGCAAGGGAGACACCAGCTACAGGAGATGTATGATCAAGGCGTTCACATTTAACATAGGTTGCATTTACTAGTAACCTTGTGGTGGAGGAGCGGACGCATGGTACAAGGTTTTTCTTCCGGCCATGTGCAGATCCTTGCAGTTCTCTTAGCGCGTTAGCGCGAAAAGTTTGTTTATGCTTGCTTTCAGTTTCAGCGCTAGTAGACCCTACGATGACATGAGTCACTTCTCGTTAGAAGGGGCGAACTTTTGTTGTTGTTTTTAAAATTTTCTGTGATTCGGAAATGGCAATGTAAAGGGTTTTCGGGAAAAACTAGCACTGAAACTGAAAGGAAGCACATAAAAACCCTTAGTGATGCTCACAGTGGACAAATTGCGCAGCTCCGCACGTAGCAGTGAACCGAACTGTCTAGTGTCGGTCCATTCGTACCTGCAAACACCTTCATTTTGAGCTTCTGTAACTTTTGTCTCCCCTGCTGGTGGCAGCTATGATTTGCTCAAAGCTTACAGCATTAAGAGAGTTTTCGAACGGCTTAGGTCACTTCGAAGTATTTAGTAATGTTTCCTCCCGACTTCCATGATGGCTGTCCCCTATCACATGTTACGGCGACAAGCGTTATTTGGTAAAATTTACACAAAATCTAGAAGAAAGAAACCTGAGGAAGCATAAAGATAGAATCATCAGATAGAATCATCATCGTCTGCAGGGTCCTATTGCAAAAACCACGATCAGATCTTCATTTTTGACATATAGAAGGCTGCGGGAGCTCAACTCTCTGCTTGCGGAAACGAAAATCTCCTGTCCTTATCCATGCATGTCTTCAAGAAACTGCTGCTGACTAAATTCTGCTCATAGCTGCGTTCAGAATTACAGGTGCCTCTGCCTCTGTCTACGTCTGATTGTTGTCTTGTGACTTTTTTGGTAGAACTTGTTGCTTTTTCTCATTTGTTTTGCGCGTGAGTATCATGCTTACGCTCTGAATAAATAAATAAATAAATCAGCGCATTTCAGAGGAGATCCTTTGTCGAACATATCGATGAATCTAAAGTTTGCCAGCAAGGAGGATGCCATAGCCTTTTGTGAGAAGAACAAATGGACATACGAAGTAGAGGTAAACCTAAGCAGTTTATGAACCATTTGTTGCGTCCATTTACTGACTTTTTGAACTCGATGCCTTTCAGAAAGAGCAAGTTCGCCATATAACTCCAAAAAGTTATGGATCGAACTTCTCGTGGAACAAGAAGACGCGCATCAGCACGAAGTAGAGCCCTGAGAATAGAGAAATTTTGTAGCGTGCATGTCGGCTGATAACAACAATAAAGGATTAGGCGGTCTTGGTGTTCTATATTGCTTTGAAGCCGTTATGTTGGTTCCAATGAATACATCGCATTAGTCAATAATATATTAGTATTCCCACCATTTGTTTGTAATTTAATGTTCCAGTTCTATTGTTCAGTCAGACATGTCACTAGCCTTCGCGCCTCCTGAGATACGTCAAGGTGTACCAGACCATCGCAGTACAGTTCAGGCGCTTCTGAATGAGAACTCGTCGTTGATAAAGTCGATCAGGGATTATCTGAGCATGGTGAGTCTTGCAAACTCGTGCTTCATTTTGTAACCAATACTGGATCTCTGGCCGCTTCAGGGACGTACGGAAGATGCCGCAAAGTACCAGCAGCTTTTGCACAGAAATCTTATTCACCTGGCTCAAGCTGCTGACCAGTCACTTCTTTCTCAGCTGAAGGTAACATTTTCTCTTCCCATCAAAAAAGACATAACAGTACCCAGCAATTTTTTGCTGGTTGCTCCTTGAATAGTTTTCGAGGTTTTATTTATTTATTTATTTAAGGCATAGACAACAGTCTAGCATATAACAGCGTTGCAACACAGTGCAGTATAACACAGTCATGAACGAGTCGAGCAGAAACAACAGTATTAAATCATATCTCCTTTTCTCTAACTCGCTATAAATAACTTATAAGCATGCGCAGAGAGCCTCGACAGGTCTTCATACTTTCCAAGTAGCAAGCTAAACTCCTTCAAAAACCTGTAGGTTAGGAAGCCACACCTTATCCTCGATTTTGCAACCGAGACGCGGAGTTTGAGCTTTCCTCTCATGGATTTTGTCGGTACTCCATCAAAGAAATCTGTTGGATTGATAGATAATTTACTAGCGAGAATTCTATACAACATAATGAAATCTGCAACTTCCCTTCTATTTGCCAGCTGAGAGAGGGAAAAGTTCAGTGCCCTTTGAGGTCTGCGTGGAATTGTATTGTAATCCATTGAAAAACACCAGGTTGCGTATTTAGTTAGTCGTTTACATACGAGGTCACGAAAACGCCATCTAAGAAGGCTAGAAATACCCACCTAAGAAGGGCAGAAATACAAGTGTTACGTTTAGAAAAAATCAATGGTTTGTGATCGCGTAAGCAAAGGGAATGTCTTAGGCCTATGTAATCCTCCCGCGGACATCTCGTGGCACGGTCGCGAAAGGTTGTCGGTGCAACGTAGATGTGGCGAGCTGCGATGAGGGTCCAAGTTCGGGGTCCGGACTCCACAGGAATGTCCGCTAGAGTATACCATGGGCCTTACGGTGTGCTCGAATGACGGGAACGAATTCTATGCGAGGAATCTCTACTCCCCGTGAAGCAAAAAAATGTTTTGTTTTTAGTCTCTTAATCCTTGAGATTGGGCGCGTGTAGCGCAGTCGGGGGAGGCGCCGACGGTCGCGTGCACCCAATACCAGGTTCCTGGTTCGGGTTTCCCGCCCAGGCCAACCAAGCTTTCCATCCCTCCGGGGTCGCTGAATTGGTACCAGACGTGTCTGGGAAGGATAAGGCGCTGACTTGTTCATCGGCTGGCCACCGCAAGTCATTGTATGGCCAAATACGCATTCATGTCGCCTGCACGACATCCCGTAGAAGTAGAATGCGCTGGCGCATCCCAAAAGGGATTGAGTAACGCCGTCCTTTATCCTTTATCTTTATTCAGCTTGGATGTTGCCTCATCAGTCCACAGCATGCGTCTCGGGAAATGGGGCTCCTGCTCATATTTAAATTGTACAGTCAATAAATTTTGACGTCACGTGTTTTTCACGTGATTGTCAAGTTCTAAACGTTAAAAGAAGCACAGCACAGGTTAATCTAGCCAAGTAGTAACTAGACTGTAACAAGCAATCAATCGAGTCTGAAATGCAAGGTTTCAGGAGGGAGAATGACGCAATCTTGACTTTTTGCACGCAGACAGAAATCTCGTCACCATGCGCCTTCATATGTGTCTCAAACGTCTTCAAATGCTTCACTAGCAGTAATGTTAGAACCTTTCAAATAGTACCTCCATTTTTTAGGATACCCTGCATTTTTTGCAAATCGTAGTGTGTTTTTAGGTTTTAAACCTTAAAGGAGCACAAATCAACCAATACGGTCACTTTGTAAGGAAATAATAACAAGTATTCAATCGAAAACAATCAATCGAGTGTAAAGTGCAAACTTCAAATGTCAGAAAATTTCTATTTTCTCAGGCTTTCATATGAGCTCTTAACTTCTTCAGTACCTTTTCTGTGAGCAAAGTTATCACCTTTCAAACAGTGTACACATTTTTTGAGATACCCTGTATTGTCCACAACAAGTTGTGCTGCGTTGCTATTCAGTTCCCTACTTTGATATTTGCCTTGGACAGGAATGACCAGTTTACGGGAGAATTGTAAAAAGCATTTGGTTCGTAGACAATCAATTAGATCCAAAAATTTGCGGCCTTTGACCGCTGTATAGCGCAATCCCTACTATTTGCCTTTCAGAAAATTTCTATCCTCATTCGCTTTATAATTTGCGCTTTAAACTTACACAGCTCCTTTCAAACAATGCTACCTTTTTTAGATCAGGCCGTACAAAACTTTTTCCTAATTATTTTTCGAACAGTCACAAGCAACAGCATTTACTTGACTGCATTTCCGACGAAATTCAACGATTCAACGGAGATTTAATGAAAACTTGTTGTTGAAGCATTCGTAAAAATTAGCGACCAGAATTTAAGGAATGAGATGTGCCACAACCTATCGATGGGAATCGGCGCTGTGCAGGTTTTTGGGTGAGCGTATCGTCCATGTATGAAAGCGTTGAGGCATCATGAATCAAAATCACTCATGTTTTTCTACGCTGCATTTTGGGGATTTTTTTTCTGCGTTTTCAACAGAAGTGGTCTATCCGAAAGAGAAACAAGGGATTCTTCAATAGATATGCGGCGGAATTTCATGATAGAAAAAAACTGTGAAGAGCCCGATGTTTGTGGCGCAATTTGTATTAGCGGAAGTTGAAAAAGCTTGGAGTCTACTGTTCGAGTCATAACTACACGAGATACGCAGTGCTCCAACGTGTTCGTCTGCGCTGTACCCTCTCCTCCAATCAAGCAAGTTCTTGCCAGAAATGTTCTCTATTTAGGACGAGAAGGCTCCCAACGACGAACACTCAGCGCAGCCGGCTGTGTCATCCGAAAACGTGCCGCCATCTGGAACACCGACGCATTCTGCTGCAGCTCCCTCGCCAGCACCTCAGTACCAAGCGAAGCCACCACCAGCACAACATCAGCCAACACCGCCTGCGATGATGGCACCACCACCCATGGTGCCGGTCCAGCCACAACCCGCCGCCGTTCCTCCGACTTCCCAGCCGCAAATGGGCATGCCGATGGGCCCTCCGCAAGGATACGGCTACCCACCGCAGGGCATGCATGCCGGCGCGCAGCCTCCTCAAGTGATGCCCGGTGGTTACCCGCCTCAGGGCTACGAGCAGCAAATGATGTATCAGCAGCAGCAAGCGCAGGCTCAGCAGCAATCGCAGCAGCAATACATCCGTTAAGTGGGGACCATGGCGTTCGAATTCGCTACCCGTTGTACATCGGCTTTCCTGTTCTTTATGTTCTGTGTGTAAGTACTGCGTGTAGGAGACCGAAATACTCCGATCGGTCCATTCTGTGTACTACTCGACGATTAAAAAACAAGTGCTGAAACAGTGTTAGAAACAGTAAAACAGTGGTCAGATTAACAATGAACATGGTCAACGCTAGTTCTACATACCATGTGTCCATCACTTTCATTGGTCACCATGATCATAGTCTAGTGCTCTTAATGGACAACTGAGCGGTTTTCTGAAGTGACGGAGCTCTCGATAACGAAGTAGTAGAACCGCCAGCCGTCGAAAGATCAGCTGCTACCGCCACGCCACCTGCAGCTAACCATAAGTACAGGGTGAAATCCTCCCCTGCTATCAAAATCGGCCGGTCCTCTGGGTGGTCAAGCACACGATTTGCTGCGGCACCGCGCCGCGTCAACCTCCTGAACTGCCAGGGCGAAAGTCGGACTTCGTTTTTTTGTGGACACGCAAGTGACCGCACTTCTTCCCCACAAGCAAACGCTGGCACTTTCCACCACCTCGCCTCCGATATCCGACACCGGTACACCCATATAAACGACAGACTCGGCCCAGGCCGGTGGGTGTCTCCAGGCGTAAAATGGAGTTGTAGTGCCCATAGGCCGTTCGTACAGCAATTAAGTAAGTCTGTATTGTTTAGGGCACCTCGCATATCCTATCCTACTATATATGAGTTAGTCCGTCTGTGTGTGTGGTGTGTGTATGTATGTATGCATATATGTTTGTAGTAAAACGTGTCGTTCCTGTGAAGTGACCGGCAGGTGAGCGGATAGCCTGTCAAAGTGACACCAACGTGCAAACGCAGGAAACTGGCGAAAATTGACCGCAATGGCCTGATTCGACAAATGGATGGCGGATTTGGTCGGAAGACCAATATCGATTGATATTCTCGATCGTTCGTTAGGCGCTATTGGTTTTCGCCGAGATTCGAATGATCGGGGGTGAGAGGGGGTCGAGGGTCTAGTGAAGCTGAAACTGGAGTTCACAACAGCACAAATTTTATTTAGCACTTGTTCAAAAAAAATCAAGTTTTCCCTAAGCGGTCTTCCTTGCGATCAGGTGAGGTCATGCTCAATTTTTTTCAAAAATAAAGTTTTTTCCTGAACGGAATGGTCTCTAAAGCTGACATATAGCTTTAGAAAACGATAATGTTCATTTTATATATATTCTAGAATCGACCCTTTCCTAAGCGATTTTCCTTGTGATCTGGTGAGGTCATGCTCAATTTTTTCAAAAGATTTTTCTACCTGAACGGAACGACATCTAGAGCTGAAAAGTAGCTTCACAAAAGCTCAATTTTTGACTGATAAAAGGACAAAAGATAAAGGACGGCATTAATCCTTCTGGGATGCGCCAGCGCATTCTACTTCTACGGGATGTCGTGGAGGCGACATGAATGCGTATTTGGCCATACAATGACTTGCGGTGGCCAGCCGATGAACAAGTCAGCGCTTTATCCTTCCCAGGCAAGTCTGGTACCAATTCACTGACCCCGGAGGGATCGAAGGCTTGGTTGGCCTGGGCGGGAAATCCGAACCAGGAGCCTGTTATCGGGTGCACGCGACAGTCGCGCCTCCTCCGACTGCGCTACACGCGCCCCATGATGGCTGATAGATGGACTTTTGACCGATTTTTGACGGAGAAGGACTTTTGATCGATTTTTGACGGAGAAGCCGTGTGCTAACTGTTTGAGAACATTACCGTATCCTATTCTGTGTAATATAATGTATCACCTGTACCACCTGTTGTCCCGTCGATCATCGACTTGCCCGAGCGGGCGCCAGCAGCGTCTCCATTCGTCCCTGTCTCGTGCCAGAGTGCTCCAATGGATCCTCCTCGCTAGAGGGACACGAAGAGCGTCATAGCGGTCGTTCAGGGCTTTCACGAAGAAGTCTGACCAACGCGTTGGTGGGTGTCATGGTGTTCTCTTGACATCCCGCGGAATCCAGTCGGTGACGGCTCTCGTCCAGCGGGTGTCTGCGAAGCGCATTACGTGGCCGGCCCACCTAATTTTCGACAACTTGGCCCACGCGACAGCGTCTCTGATCTTTGAACGTCGGCGAAGCTCGGAACTCCGGAGGCCTTCTCTCACTTGCGTGAGTCGTGTTACTCCGAGCATCGTCCTCTCGATTCCACGCTGCGGGACGCTGATCGCGTGTTCATCCTGCTTTCGTATAGCCCAGGTTTCTGAGGCGTATGTTAAGGGCAGGAAGAACAGCGGAGTCGAATAGGTGGGCACGGAGTCGGACGCTCTTCGTCTTTTTCGCGACTTCTTCGACGCTCTTGAAAGCTCTCCAACACGCTCGTTTCCTCCTGCTCAGCTCTGGTGCTAGGTAGTTGGCCATATTGACTTTCGCGACCCAGATACACGTAGCTGGAGCACTCGCGATGTTCGTTCCGTTGAGCGGGAATGGGGCATCGGAAGCTTGTCCGTTTATCGTGAACATCGTCTTCGTAAGATTCAGCTGCAGATTCCCACATACACGATCGAAGTCGGCCAGCATTCGCTCCGCTTGGCTGATGCTAGGTGTTATGAGCACGATGTCGTCAGCGAAGCGAAGATAGTGCAGTTGCCGGCCGTCGACCTTCACTCCCATGTCTTCCCATTCTAGTTCGCGCATGACGTTTTCGAGGGTGGCGCTGAAGAGCTTCGGGGGGTATGGTGTCCCCTTGCCGAACCCCTTTCTTTACGTCGATGACGACGTTGTAGAATGGTGAGATCTTGGTCGTGAATCCACAGTACAGCTCTCGAAGGTCTCTGATGTACTGAGTAAGAACACCCTGAGTGAGCAGGGCGTCGATGACCGGTTCAGTTTCGACGGAGTCGAATGCCTTCTTCAGGTCGAAGATCATAAGGCACAGCGGCAGCTTGTACTCTTGCGACACTTCGATGAGCTTCGTAATGGTGTTTATGTGGTCGATCGTGCTGAATCCTCTCCGAAATCCTGCTTGCTCGCATGGCTGTCCTTCGTCCAGCGTTCTGCTAATCCTATTCAGGATCACTCGAGTGAACAGCTTGTAGACTACGGACAACAGGCAGACCGGGCGATAGTTGCCAATGTCGTGCACGTCTCCCTTCTTGTACAGCAAGACGGTCTTGCTGGTCTTCCACTGAGATGGAACCTTGCACTCCGACAGGTAGCGTGTGAAGAGCCGCGCCAGGATGTTGATGAGCGCTGGCGGGAGGTTCTTCAGGTGTTCGGGTCTGATGCTATCAGGACCGGGTGCTGCACGTTTCTTCACCGACGAGATGGCGTGTCGGATCTCGGAAGGGAGAACAGAGGTAACGACGTATCCATCCTGCTGGGACCTTTCTAGATCAGATACTGCCGGTTTGGAGGTTGTGAGCTATTCCACGGAGAACAGCTTCTCGTCCGGGAAAAGTGTTCGCTCCCACCCGCGACCTGCGGTCCGCAGCTTGAGCTGTTGGCATCAATGGAGCCGTTATTCTTGGCCATCCGGAACTGAACTTTATAGAACTTGTAGGGCTTCAGTCCGCGTTTCTTTCTGGCTATTCGATGCACCGATGTGAGACTGACACCGACATCAGGGCGATTTTTTCTCGGATTTTGGATCTTTCGATTCTCGATGATATTCCGGATCTGCGGCGTATTCACAGTGCGACTTCTTCCTTGCGCTAGACGACCACCTTCATGGCCAAGCTTCTTACATTAACGAGTTTCTGTGGAGACAGCCAGGTTAACAATGTCGCATTGCTGCTTTCCTTGACGATGGAGCTTCAAAATCGCAGTGCGATGGTTTGACGTCTTGAGAAAAACCGTAGCTGGTGCAAAATATAACTTGAAAAATTATAACACGGACAGAAAGATGCGCACAAAAAATGGCGCTATTGCCGCCATGCTGCAGATAAATACATTCGCTTGGGAGAACGTCAAGCCTTCATCACGTTATTTTCAAACACCCTGTATTGTCGGGTTCTGGGCGAAGCCATCAACCAGACGTTTGGCGACCGCGAGGTCGCTGAACGCTTGGTTTATGTATAAGAAGGTGTAACGTAAAGCTCGTGCGTTATCTCGATAAATTAATCTGCTAACTACATGTTTTGTAGGCATTTCTGCTACGGAATTATCTCCCAATATGGTGGGATTCTTCACGCTAATCACTTGTGAACCGCTAGTTATTACATTTCGTAGAAGCCGTTGTCCACAGTGCATGACGCAAAAGTGCAGCTCTCCGATCTAGCCTCCAAAAACAATTAGTTCATCCAAAGATGCGATGCGTCAGAAGCAGAATTCTTGACAGCAACTCTGGCAGAAATAATGTGTTCAATCGCAGCTGCTCTTCATTCTGTGCATGGTTGTTGTCCATTTGTCTGTCAAACTGATTGGGGCGGAGCCACTAACTCCTCCTTCTAGCCCCTCGTGGCTGAACAGCCCTTACAATTAGGTCCTTCTCGTTTGACAATTATGAGGAGCACCGCATCCTTGATGCATACTTGAAAGTCGAACCCACGGACTAGTGGACAATCACTGGGATCCTGTCGCCTACGACTAAGGCACATCAAGTACGTGAGCAGCCCACCCAACTTGGCCGACGACACATCGTCCGATCTGATCTGATCACTTATCGTCGAAGAAGCCAAGAACTCCGTATACCTCTCACTTGCATGAGCTACTTCGACTCGTTGTGCGGCACCGGCCGCGAGTTCATCCTGCCTGCAGTGCATCTGACGCTTTACGAACTGTTTCTGATCCTCAAACCTTGATCAGCCTCTAATACCTCCCTTACACAGTTGCTCCCGTTTACTGCATGGCTCGCTTGGATTGCATGCACGTTTTGCTTTCTAAATGTCGGGGTTGATGGAGCCAAGGTTATGACAAAAAGTCTCAACATACAAGCAAGAAGATTTGACCATGACTGCAGCATCCTACCCGAAGAGCAGATTGGATTTCACAAGAATTTCTCCACGATTCGCAAAATGAGTGCGGCCATCCCCCATATATAAAAGAGGAAGGGTTTTTTGTCCGATGTTAGCCACCCGCAATTCGTATACTGCCTAGCTAGCCGGTTTAATCACCCAAGTTTGCGGTGCGGTTGCCAGTTGCCCAAACGAATACGCTTGACAGTTGTCCACCACTGTTGTTTACTATCGACTGCCTGACGTAGGGTGATTTCGAAAGAGGTCTCTTCCCAACCACCACTGTTGTTTACCATCGACTGCCATCGACTGCCTGACGTAGGGTGATTTCGAAAGAGGTCTCTTCCCAATACGTGTCTAGTGGTCATACCTCAGTGTTCCTTCCCAGCTCTCCTGTGTGGTGCAACCTTCCACTATTTTTACCGCCATACTTTTACCACTACCCCACTACCAGGGTTGCTGCTACTACAGAAATTGAATCCTCTTCCACTGTTCAGGACAACGGGTTGCTCCGTTCTGCATTTTTTTGCTACTTTGCCTCACATAGCTGTTTTTGTTTCGACCCACTACCAGGGTTGCTGCTACTACAGAAATTGAATCCTCTTCCACTGTTCAGGACAACGGGTTGCTCCGTTCTGCATTTTTTTGCTACTTTGCCTCACATAGCCGTTTTTGTTTCGATTTACCTCTATGTTTGCCGCCATACCTTTACCACTACCCCACTACCAGGGAGGCTACGACTCTATAATAAATTGAATCCTTTTCCACTGTGCAGTATGACAACCGGCTGCTCCTTTTGCACATTTTTACTATTATTTTGCATCGCAGATGGCATTTCTTGCGTTCAATTTTCCTCTATGTCTACAGCCCTACCTTGACCATTACCCCACTACCAGGGAAGATACGGGCTAGATTCATCAACCTGCATTCAATTGTCCTTTATGTCTTCCGCCCTACAGTGACCACTACTCCACTGCCAGGGAAGCTACGACTCCAGGGCCGGCTTCATCAACCGCTTACCGGTCGGTAATGGTGAAGAACACGCCAGACCTGATGTTGATGAATCTCATATCAGGGGATTTGACGGTAATTTTCACAGTTACCGGCAGGTAAACTGTTGACGAATCTGTCCTCAAATACCGAATCTCTCTCCATTGTGCACAATGACAGCCGGTTACTCTTTTCTGCACCTTTTCGCTATCAACGCTAGGGATGCTTCCTTACTCAGCGTCGGTTGCCGGCGAAGGATGGGTTTCTGACCTCACATTGCTCACCACACACGACGCCGGCGAAGCCGGCTAGCCTAGCGTGGCCCGCCCGGCCAGAGTCGGGTGCGGGCGAAGCCCGCAACCGACGCTGGGTTGTGGGGACCCTAGCGACCGACGCTGGGTTGTGGGGACCCTAGCGGGCTCGACGTGAGGATGGGTTTCTGACCCCACATTGCTCACCACACACGACGCCGGCGAAGCCGGCTAGCCTAGCGTGGCCCGCCCGGCCAGAGTCGGGTGCGGGCGAAGCCCGCAACAGACGCTGGGTTGTGGGGACCCTAGCGACCGACGCTGGGTTGTGGGGACCCTAGCGGGCTCGACGTGAGGATGGGTTTCTGACCCCACATTGCTCACCACACACGACGCCGGCGAAGACGGCTAGCCTAGCGTGGCCCGCCCGGCCAGAGTCGGGTGCGGGCGAAGCCCGCAACCGACGCTGGGTTGTGGGGACCCTAGCGGGCTCGACGTGAGGATGGGTTTCTGACCCCACATTGCTCACCACACACGACGCCGGCGAAGCCGGCTAGCCTAGTGAAAAGTAAAGGGAAGACGGTTTAAATTTTTGGAGCACGAAGCCGTGAATATAGGATGGTTTCGTTCGGACGAGCATTCAATTCAAGGATAGCTGTGAGACTTTCGTATATACTGCTTGATACCGAACCTACCCATATCTCAACTTATTCGTTTTGGGCGCAATGCGGGTTGGGCGCTTTATCATTCTTGTCCCTTGACCACTTTCTTAGTGTGTTTCTTACTATAGTGCGGTCCTGGGCGCGTGGTGGCGCAGACGGAGGAAGTACCGGCTATTGTGTGCACCCAACTCCAGGTTCCTTCGACGAATTGGTGCCGACTTGCCTGAAGGATAACGTGTCCATCGGCTGAGCACTGCATGTCATTCCATGGGTAAATACAAGTTCGAATTCTATCTATAATATTCCGTAAAAGTACAATCTCGAAATGCATTGTGTCAAAACTGCTCACGTGGCTCGGAGGTAGACTGCATAGTTGGGTTCTGCGCTCTCCTCCACTGACGCGGAGGAGAGCACAGAACTAGCCAAAGGAAGGAACTCTGGGGTGCGGTCCATGTAAGCTACCCATGTCAAGAATTCTATATATATATATATATATATATATATATAACTAACAATGGTAATTATATTGTTGATTGATTTGCATCTATGCTGAATAAAAAAATAAAGAAGAAAAGATCAAACTCTATCGAGACGATCAACCTAAGGTTGATCGGAAAGTCTTGTAGGGTTCTCTTTAAAAGTCCACCATTTCCGACTTTCTTTAATATCCATGACCTACCATGTGGCAGTCAACATTCTCAAAGCGTCTCTGCAAAACGTATATAAGCGCGCATGCCCTTCCCTGGTTTTACTGTTATGTCCATTTCATAAAAGCATCATCGGACAATCTTCTTCTAGGACGGCGTCGGCCCGCAACATCAAAAGCGGCAGAGACGCCCCAAAGCATTACAGGGTGCGCAAAAATTACCCGCGCAGCCCACAACTACTAGCAGAACTGGATTCCGAGCTCCATATTGGAATATGTTATACACTCATACCATTCGCAAATACGTTCCAAGTTTGAGCTCATGGATGGTTACAGAGCGGCAATGGCAGAGCGAAATCCGAAACGATGAGCCATCATCAGCCTGCACCTTTCTGGTCGCAGAGCTGTTTTTACCGCCAATGTCTTCAATGTCGACGGACGATGTATGATGCCACAAACGATACAAAGAGCTTGGTACTTTATCAGATAGAACTGGACGAGGTAGAAAATTGACTGCTATCACTCCGGAAATGAGAAAAAAGGTTCGCGAACGGCTTTGTCGTAATCCTCGCGAAAAATGGCTGAATAACTCAATATTTCTGCAAGCAGTGTTAGAACCTTCGTCAGAAACAAGCTTGTGATGTATCCATATCGTTTTCAACGTGTTCACATGCTAACCGAGAGAATGAAAGCTCATCGCCTGCGAAGATGCATGAACTTGCTGAAGTGGTTCGCCAATGGCACGCACCATGCGATCGTTTTTTCTGATGAGACAGTCTTCACCCTGGAACCAACGATGAATCGTCAAAACGATCGCATCCTCTCACAGAATATTGGAGCTGCTATCCGCGTCGGGAAACTGGTTGCTAGAACGGCACATCCGGCTTCAATTATGGTTTGGGGTGCGAATGCTTCAAACGACAAGTCCCCGTTAGTCTTTGTCGAATCTGGCGTCGAAATTAACAAGGACGAGTACCAGAAAACGGTTTTGGAGGACGTGTTGAAGCCCTGGGCCATGCACACTTCGGTAGTGACAGATGGTGCTTCCAGCAGGACTCTGCCCCTGCATACAAGGCGAGGACAACGCAGCAGTGGTGCAAACGTGAGCTCCTGGATTTTATTGCACACGAAAACTGGTCTTCGAATTCACCGGATTTGAATCCTCTCGATTTCTGTGTCTGTTCAGTTATTGAGAGCAAAGTTTGCTCTACTCGACACGCAAGTTTGGCTTATCCGAAAGCTTCCCAGAATGAAGCACGGAACGAAATGAGCGAAGACTACCTCCGTGCCACGAAAGATGCGTTCGTTACTCGTCTGAGGACTTGTGTTCGTAAGAAAGGTTGCCACTTCGAATGACTTTGATATGTTTTTATTAGCAAGGGAATAAGGAAGTCATGTGTTAAGTTTCGTTGTTAAATCCGAATTTGCGTTGAAGTTACACTGTGATATGCTTGTGCGGGTAATTTTTGCGCACCCTCTAGAGGATTTCGCCGTTCTCGACGTTGTTAAGCAGGATCCGGAAGCTATCAGCTGGAGTCTTGCGATAAGACTCGGATGTTCCCAATCGACAGTCGTCAGTCGCCTCCAGGTCCTTTGCTACCGAAAAGTGCTGACTCGATTGATCCGCATGTCTTGGCCGATAGCGTGCGCTTCAACCGCATATGTCTGGTTACCAGATATGAGAGGGGTTCTTTACGACTCCAAAGCACACCGTACCGTTTGGCTACCTTGAGCAGAAGAGTCGCCTATGCGAGCAAAGTCGAACATGCACTTCAAGAAGGTTCTGCTGCCTGGGACTTCGAAGGAAATACTGTACATACTACGAGCAGCTCACGCAGGAGCACACGGGCACCGTTGTCTTTACGCCGTTCAGATCCAGAAACTCGCAGATGCGATTTGGCAAAAGCGGCCGAGACAAGAGAGCACCTTCTTCTTGTTAGCGCCAGACCCCGTAGCTAAAGCGGGCCACCAAAAATTCGAGGAGCTAGGCTGGGAAACCATACCCCATCCGCCATACCCTCCTGACATTGCCCCTCAGATTACTACTTACGGCGTTCCTTAAAGGCCTTCTTGGCTAGGAAAAGTCACAAAGTTTGAAGACCTAAGCCGGACGGCTACCGACTATTTCGACTCCCGGACTTCCCCATCGGCTATTTGTATGGGGTTCGTTTTCAAATTTTCGATTGGTTGCGATGGGTTATGGTATGTATGAGTGAGTAGGGTAAGCTGTCACAACGATGTCTTGTTGCGATCAAAACTTCTAGCACCAGGCGGAACTCGAAGTAAGGGTAGCCATGTGCATAAATTTTCACCGCCTCAGTCAAGGTCAAGGAGTCCCGCCTGGCGCTAGAAGTTTTGATCGCAACAAGACATCGTTGTGACAGCTTACAACCTCGATACCAGCCAATTGAGGCTTAAAGAACTGATTTGAATGAGCACTCACTCATGCTCACCCATACCTGCAATAATCGACCATAATCACTTGAAGGGTTGAAGGGCGCGTGTAGCGCAGTCGGAGGAGGCGCGACTGTAGCGTGCAGCCGATACCAGGTCCCTGGTTCGGATTTCCCGCCCAGGCCAACCAAGCCTTCCATCCCTCCGGGGTCGGTGAATTGGTACCAGACTTGTCTGGAAAGGATAAAGCACTGACTTGTACATCGGCTGGCCACCGCAAGTCATTGTATGGCCAAATACGCATTCAACGCTCCTCCACGACATCCCGTAGAAGTAGAATGCGTGGCGCACCCCAAAGAGGATTGAGTAACGCCGTCCTTTATCCTTTATCCTTTTAATCACTTCAAATTTCAAAAAAAAACAGACTTGCATAAGTGATCGGTTCCTTAAATAACCCGTCTAGGCTAAGCCTAGGCGAACAAATTTTTCCATCTCCGAGTCGTGAAAGCAGATAGTGACTATGAACCATGAGCAGATAGTGACTATGAAGGTTTCTCTTCCTTTTTCGTTGCGATTCTACACAGTGTTTTGGTTGATTTTTTAAGAAGTGCAAAAATGCCGCACCACAGGGGAATGGAGCCACAAACCACTCCTAACCACGTCGCTCCTTCATACACTGTACACATCGCAACTCTGCGCAGTTGTCTTTGGGTCGAGATACTTGCATTCTGCTGTTCCCAGAGGCAAATCTACCCATATACGATACTTGGGCCGTTCCGACCTTGAAGAAATGTCAGGCAAAAATAAATTACGGGAAAAGCATGTGTATGAAGTTCGGTGGTCAACGGCCGACCCGGAAGAAGGCATAAAAATGAAAGAAATGATATGATGTGTTCGCGAATCCATTTACATTGGGCAGCTGTTATCAAGTCCGCGCAATCCGGTAAAGGTAATTCGGAGAATTACTGCTGGAAGAAAGACCTACTTCAAACACCGACTATCGCTGAGATCTCGACCGTTGAGGTTCATCTCACATAACAACTCATCAATTCTGGCGTGCTTCCTGCGGTTCTTTACTGTTGTGTAACGTAGACAAGGGTAAGAGAATCAGCTCCAGAATTGCAATCAGACAAGGAATAGAAAGACCCATTCTTGTTGTCCGTCTAGGTAACAAATTAAGATCGAAAGTTTTCGCCACAAAAAAATTGAAAATTTTTGTTCACAATGCGCTGAAACTAAAATGGCTGCCCGCAAACTAGCTGTCCTGAATCGAAGGCTCATGGGCGCGCGTTGTAATTGATTGAGAGCGGATAAAAAGCGAAATAAAGGAGGGCCAAGATAATGATGGCTGAAAGACGACATCGAAATACAAAGGGGCAGAGGGAAACAAAGTCATCAGAGACTGAACCGCTTTCAATGAAATAAATCGGTCAACAATGCTGAACCTTTTGCAAGAAAAGCATGAAGAAACCCATTTTTTCGGTTCCCATAAAAGTTGTAGAGAGATAGTAAAGGTTGGTGGGGGCCTGTAGCGCAGTAGTAGAAGATGTTGGCTGTCGCGTGCACCAGATACCAGGTTCCTGGTTCGGACTTCCGGCTTAGGCCAACTGTACCTTCCATAGCTTCGGGATCAATGAGTTGGCACCAGTCTTGTCTGGGAAGGACAAACCACTGACTTGCTCATCGGTTGGCCACTGCAAGTCATTGTATGACCAAATACGCATACAAATCGCTTTTAGGACAACTCATATGAGTAGAAAGCGTGGCGCATCTCAAAAGGGATTGGAAACAATGCCGCTCTTTATCCTTCATCCTTGATCAATGCTGAGAGTTTGGATTTCGAAGGTGTACGGAGGAGGTACGGAGCCCGTTGTCACTACTGATGGTAGATTGAGAGGTTGGCAGCGGCACGGATTAAGGGGCACGCCCCCCCCCCCCCCCCCTCTCCCGCCCTGTCCTTCTGTAGATGAGATTTTTGTACAGAAACAGGCCTCTGGTCATGGATCTACTGTACGGCTCCGGAAATGTTCTGGAATACTGATTGTGAGCAAGGACACGTTCTTAACAAGCGCTTCAATGGCGCTATATCGGTTTCAGTCCCGACGAAATTGACTGTCTTGTAATCGCCACTCGTGTGAGAGACGAAACTAACGTTGCTCCCCTGTTATTCCTCTGCCTATTAGTTTATTATTCGACAATAAACAATGCTGGTGCAACATATGTCATTAATTAATGGTACTCATTATATACACAACGTTCTCCTAGGACTCCATACATATACATAATAGTCACCTACGTTCAAGGAACAGCTGAGAGAGAACCTGAAACAATGGAGCGCAATACAAAGTTCTCATGTATACACAGTCAACAATTTATAAGCAGCTTAAGGCTTATGCCACTGGAGTAGCCCGTCTTGCGATTAACATCTATCGTATTAAAACTCTTACGTGCTCTTCGCGTTGAAGCGCGGCTAAGGGGAATAGCAAAGGCGAAGTTAGACTACTCGTGGTCGCAGAACGTCCGCAATCGGAGCCATGGTATCGAATCTCCTAGCACAATGTGCAAATTCTAGTGAATAGATTGGGATTAGTCGCTACTCCTACTGTACACCCTATTTAGCCTGCGCCTCTATTGACTCCGGAGCAGCAGTGGACGGCTCCACATCCTCCAGAAACTTCTCGTTGAAGTGAATCACTATGACCGAGATGTCGTCGCGATAGTTCCGCGCCCTTCCGGGAGGAATCTGGAAAGCACCGCAACTCGCTTTGTGGGAGGCTTCATGCCTTTTGCATTCGTGAGCCTGAGCTAGATGGGACAGCACACGAGTCACTTACGTTGATCCTCCACGCTGTATATTCAGCACCAGTGGGTCGCACACTCCAGCTTCATAACAGCCCGCTCTCACTAACCTGGAGTATATCGATGAGCCGCTCGTACTGCTTGCTCTGACCACCGCTGATGCCGCCCAGTGCGTGCCTGATGATATGCGTCGCACAGTTCTCGTCGATGGGCTTCTTGTGACTCCGCTCACCGATCTTGCGTTCTCGAAGGTCCAGCATCACCTAAAAAACAGGTCTGAAGCAGCAAGTAATGATCAGTGTTCAAGGTTTGATGTACCCTTTAGATTTTTGTGGCCAATTTTCTTACACCACCAGCTTCTTCTCCACCTTATTCAGGCTCGCCAGACTCACTCCTATCCAACTCATGACAACAACTACTTGCCCCTTCGTGGGTAATTCGTTCTAAGCGGCCATCTAGAGCTGAAATAGAGACACTTATCGCACACTTGGGTGACAAGCTTTTCGAATTCGGATGTTCGCTGCACGCAGTGAGTTACGCTTTTACGGATAAACCCATTTATGTAGTGGTAGATGGTAGAGAAGATAACCGTAAGGAGTGTAGAACAAATGGGTTCTTGGAAAGTAAGAAAGCAATGAAGAAAAAGAAAAGGCAGTCAGGTGTAATGGCGTAGAGCATACCCTTCCGGTCAGCAGGAGGTGCGGGTCCGAGTCCCGCCTGGCGCTAGGGTTTTGATCGCAACCAAACATCGTCGTGGCAGCTTACAACCTCGATACCAGCCACTTGAGGGTTAACGAAATTGAATTGAATCGTTCCTATCAAGACTTTCAGCTTTACTGGTTCCATGCTGATATCAGCGGTCGGGTGAGTGCTGATGGGTCCCACGAGGTGCGGATCTTGCGTTAAATCAAACAGCGCCGGTGGTGTAATGGCGTAGAGCATTCCCGCCCGGTCAGCAGGAGGTGCGAGTTGGTCCCGCCCGGCGTTAGAGTTTTCATCGCAACAGAACATCGTTGTGACAGGCAGTCAGGATTACCGAAAAACGCAGACAAACATGAAGGCACAAGCGACTTGCCTGTTTGGAGTAATGATTGCATAATGCACAATCTGTCATGCGCGTGCGAGGTAAATGCAGCCTTTAAAAACAGTCAAAAAATAATGTTCGCTAAATCCATCATGTGATTCATATGTGTGATGCTGCCCTCAGTCCTAACGCAGGCTAAGTATGGGAGTAACCTAGGGCCGAACATGAAGTAGTCTATGTGTGGTGCAGTGTGAAGCTATTACGCCTCTCTCAGATGGCTCGATCAACAGATATTTAGCTGTGTCGACCTGTTGGGGCACGAAGGTGATGTCGCATTCCTTGTTGCTCAGCGCTTCCATGGCCTCCCATGGTCTGAGCTTACTCGGCGCGAACTATCACTTTAAAATGTTTAGCAGCAGTACACATAGAATAGAAGTGCTCCGTTTCTGCCAAATTGTTGAATCAAACGAGTAGGGGTCTTCAAACTTGACTATGGAATCGCAGCACAGTGGGCAGGGGTGTGACTTCACGGAAAACATCTAGAAGGTTCAGTTCGTGTGCCTCGCGTCGTTTTTGCATTTCTACTGTTTGGCTGTGATTATTGTTTCCGACGTCTACGCAATTTCCAGGCGTTTTTTTTTTGCAGATTCTTCGTGCGCTGTGAGTACTACGCTCTCATTGAGTATGTATTCGTCCTACAGATGCCTGATAGTCATATTTCTACTCTCGACTCCTCGCTTGAGTTTTCGAACCATGCAAGGAATCGAGCTACTATGCCCCGAGGAAAGAGTTTGCGTTTTGGACTACGCTTTCGGGTTCCACCAGCCAGATCCGTGCAGGCGACGCGCGGTTTTCAATTTCATGAAATCACTCATGAAGGAATCTCACTCTCATTGTGCACGACCTTCTTTTTCATCTGCAAATGGATAACAATCTGAAGGTAACAAGCATGCGAACAGCTAAAGACGTTAAAGCAGTGGTAATAGCAATGAACGACCCGGTATACCGGCTCCAGCGCCGCGTACAAAAGTCCGTTGTTTTTGCCTGGTTCAAAGTTTGATAAACGACGTTGCATCTCGGCGTCCATGAAAATACGATCAGGATGGCTTTTCCCGAAGGGCCTGTTCATACTTCGCGACAGCGGCGACGAGCGACAGAGGCGGCGCTCGAGTATGAACATTTTTCGGCGGCATGCGCTCGGTTTTAATCGATATGCTTGTTTTGCGTGGGCGATGAGTCCTTCCTGTCGCGAAGGATGAACAGGGCCGTAGTCGATGGTTCATGTAGGGAAATG
The DNA here is from genome assembly GCA_947359475.1 of Heligmosomoides polygyrus bakeri. Taxonomy (NCBI): domain Eukaryota; kingdom Metazoa; phylum Nematoda; class Chromadorea; order Rhabditida; family Heligmosomidae; genus Heligmosomoides; species Heligmosomoides polygyrus. The sequence continues at coordinate 67,084,803 of OX375869.1, forward strand.
AGCTGTGAGGAGCTTGCAGCATTCATACACTTCGCGTGTTGTATCAGTCTTTTTATTTCCAGTTCTGCTTGCGTGTCACTAGTGCTGAACGTTAATGCACGTTGAAGATCCTTTTTGTTGCCTTTAGGCTAAAATCCGGTCAGAAACAAATCACGGCATGGCTATCCACATCGTACTGTTGGAAATGGGCAGAAAACGCATAAGATGGTGTGGACGTCAGTTCCTCTCCAATCAACCGAATAGTAGAAACGCAAAAGCTCTGTACATAACGACAACCAAACATCAGACACCACTGCCACGAAACAGCACCGCTGCTCTATTCCGAATCGCTTGGAACTGTGCACGTGGCTCACTAGAGCGCTCATGAGGAACACCGCTACCGTCGCGATCCCAAAGTAAACCTTGAGGACCACCAACTCGCTTGGTTTAACGAGTCAGCAAAAACGAAACATAGTTCTATACTAACGCGAGAGTACAAGCTGCCGCTGTGCCTTACGCTCATCGACCTTAACAAGGCATTAGGCGCCGTCGAAACTGAAGCGGTCGTCCTACTCAGTACATTAGAGTCCTTCGAGAACTGTAAAGGGGATTCGCTACCATGATCTCGCCATTCTACAACGCCGTCGTCGACAACGTGAAGAGAGGGCTTCGGCAAGGGGATACCATATCCCCGAAGCTCACCCTCCAAAACGTCACCCCCGAACTAGAATGGGAAGACATGGGAGTGAAGGTCGACGACCGGCAACTTCATCACCCTCGCTTCGCTGACGACACCGTGCCCATAACACCGAGCATCAGCCAGGCGGAGCGAATGCTGGCCGACTCCGATTGTGTATGTGGGAATGTTGGACTGCAGCTGAATCTTACAAAGACGATGTTCATGAGGAACGGACAAGTTTCTGATGCCCCATTCTCGCTCAACGGAACGAATATCACCGAATGCTCCAGCTACGTGGTCAACATGGCCAGCGACCTACACCCGGAGTTGGACAAAGAGCAGTTTGGAGAGCTTTTAAGAGCGTCGAAGAAGTCGTGAAGAAGATGACGAACACCCGGCTCCGTGCCTATCTATTCGACTCCATGTTCTTCTTGTCCTAACATATGCCTCAGAGACCTGGACTAAACGAAAGCAGGATGAACACGCGATCAGCGTCGCGCAGCGTGAAATCGAGAGGACGATGCTCGGAGTGACACGACTCACGCAAGTGAGAGAAGGCCTCCGGAGTTCCGAGCTTCGCCGACGTTAGAAGATCTGAGATGCTGTCGCATGGGCCGAGTCGTCGAAAATTAGGTAGGCCGGCCACGTAATGCGCTTCGCAGACACTCCGCTGGACGAGAGCCGTCACCGACCGGATTCCGTGTGATGTCAAGAGAACACCAGAACGCCCACCAATGCGGTAGTTGGACTTTCGTGAAGGCTCTGAACGAACGATATGACGCCCTTCGTCTCCCTAGAGAGAAGAGGGTCCATTGGAGCACTCTGTCACGCGACAAAAACGAATGGAGCGCCCGCGTGAGCAACTCGATGATCAACGGGATGACAGGTGATAAAGGTGATACTTGAACAGTCGGTGCCTTCCCAAAGGCTCCGAGTTGGGGGCCCAAAATTCTTTCATTTCTTTTCTTTTAAAACGTTATCGCGGAAAAACTCTATAGTACCTATGCTAAGCACTGTATTATCAATACTGCTTGAGCAGTGCTCATGTGATTGTAAAATATTCCTCAAATTCCGTCAATATTCCTCAAATTTGGATGATGGCTTATCAATTCATTGATAGCCGACCATGACCTCAACGCCCCGGGTGACATACGCTGTAGCTTCTGAACAATATCTAGTTACGGACAAACTCAACTACATTGAGGTAGATAGACGATAGAGTACCAAAGTAAAAGTCGTGCAAAAAGAGTGGAGAGTTATCCCTGAATTAGTAGAGATAGGTAAGTAATGATGGATAGGTGATAGCACACTGCAGGACGGGGAGAGGTTAAAATACTACCAACATACATGCTAAAATAACTGCAACCAATGTGAGGTGCTTTTACAAGCAGTGAAGCACGAAAACGACACACACTTCACTAGGCTACCGTTATGGGAGGTGGTGAGCCCATCCATATTTGCTAGCACTTTGATCCGGAAAGTAGTTGCAAAGAGACTCATGGCACATTCTATTTAAGAGACGTAGAAGTTCAAGAATACCTCCATGTTGCGCACTTTACGCGCGTAGTAAGACTGGGCTCCACCCTTCCCTCAGTTACAGCCATCCTGCGCAAATATTCGCCTTCGTCCGCCGATTAAAATTGGCTAAGATACTGGGTTTGCCAAATATGCGTTTTCGATTATTTTCACAGAGGGGTGAGTTATCGAACCATAACTGTTAGGTAACTGGGAAAGGGAAGGTCAACCTACTGCCAATGGCGATAAGAAGCTCAATATTTTCGCGCGTTAGGACAAACTCCATTTCTGAGCTAACTTGTTCAACGATCGTGTAACTGAATCACTTCAGTGAGATGGTGAGCTACAGAGCGACCGATGGTGACATGGTTAACAATGCCCCGGTATGCTTGCCAGAGTGGCCAGTGCGGAATGACATAGTGCATCTTAGTTACCACTCAGCTACTGACTGCGGCAATATCGACGTCGCTTCGCTTTAACGGTGGATCAGCAGGTGTTTCTTCGTCATATCTTGGGACTGTTCGTTCGTGCCTACGATACGTCTGAAATGCGGGGTTTGAGGAGGCATTCTTCGGTCGAGTAGATAACAAGCCAGAGTCCTTAGACCACCTTCAAGCCCTTGAATATGACGAACAGATCGGAGAGTTAGGCCGGCCAATAAGATTGATCCACCTTACAATCTCGGCACAGAGCATTTGCATACTTCAGCTACAATTCTAGATCATGCTAGCTAGGCATTACTCATCATCAAACCTCTAGAGAATCCCTACCTGTTTCAGTAGCGTGCCGCTTTTTGGCTGATACGGCTGCAGGGTCATGGTTCCAAGCGCATGGTCGTGCACTAATCGAACGACAGTGTCTGGATCAAGCCATTCCCACAAGCCGTCTGTGGCGAGCACCAGAAACTTATCGTTAGCTGTAAGTTTATGGTAGAACACCTCCGGCGACACTGTCAGGTACGGCGGAGTGTACAGGTTAGGCGGAGCTGGGCTGCCGAGAGGCTCCAAGACGACCTGAAAGAAGCAAGGCGATGAGGAGTGGCTGTTCTTATATCAGAACAATCCAGTGGCAACACCCACCTTCTGCAGATCCAGTGGCCACTTAAACCGTACATCACCGAATGCACGTAATGGATAAAGTTCGCCTAGAAGCCTTCCTCCACGAAGAACGTTCGTTTCTGATGTCGGATGTGAAGTGCGGATCCGGTGCACCTGCAAAACAATGTTCTTGGGGTAATTGTTTAAGAAGGGCCAACAGAGGAAGGAACAAGTGCGCCACCTCGTCAGCGTTATCTATACAATGAGCTCTCGACAACTGACGTGCAGTGACGCTTCCATTTGGATTGACCACTCCTGAAAAGCGAGGGTTAAGCAAATCAAAACAGCTAATATTCAACATGCGACTGAAGGATAAAGGATCAAGGACGGTGTTACTCAATCCCTTTTGGGATGTGCCACGCCTTCTACTTCTACGGGATGCCACGGAGGCGATTTACAGTGACTTGTGGCCGATGACAAGTCAGTGCTTTGTCCTTCCCAAACAAGCCTGGTACCAATTGACCGACACCAAAGGGATGGAAAGCATAGTTTACCTGGGCGGGAACTCTAAATCAAGAACCTGGTATTGGGTGTTTTGCTAACATCACGATAATGATTATCACGATATTCTTTCAGAAACTAAGTATTAAAGTGCTTCCCGAGGCAACAGCGCTAAACAGGGAATTGTCTCAACTATAGAGCGGAACCCACACAATTGAGACAGTTCCCCGGTAAGGGCAAGGAAACGGCCAGCATAAGAAGAATATTCACCATTTAAGTGGTGACGAAAACATCTGAAAAGATCTGCCGAATTCTTGAAAACGACTAAGAAGCGCTCAAAGTTTCCCATGCTTAAAAATGGCTTGGCAGCCTACCGCTGCTTTGCATTTTTACTCTTCACTCGGGCATTCATAACATCTGCATCTGTTTAGCCTATCGCGCTGTGACATTCTAAACACCCTCTCTTTTTGCTACTTCGTGACTCGTCATTTGTCACCTACATTCCAAACGTGTGAAGCACAACGGTTTACGAAATATTTATGAAACACCTTCAATACCAATAGTCACAGGTAAGAAGTGTACAAAATAAAACTACCAACCACAGTTGATGAAATACCATTGGTGTTGTAGGTGTTTCAAAAGCACTTCAGAAACCATTGTGCTTTACACATTCGCGATGAAGGCAACGACTCTATGGAGGCTGTTATAGAATAAAGAGTAAAAATGCAAAACAACGGCATAGTTCAGGAGTCAGGCGGTCGATTCTCCGCTTGCGAAGCAGAATCTCTACCTCTGCGCCACCGAAATCGGAGACCTTCTCATATGCCACCTATCTTATTCGTACCAGAATATAACCATGCCAATTTTATGTAGTATGGAGATGGATCAGTTTAAGCCTGTACTGGCGAAACCAGCACTGACGCATATCAGAACACTGCCATCCGGGCTTGGGGACTGAATGTGGTAGAGAAATGGTTCTTATAGGGGACTGGGACCGTGTGCATACAAAGAATTCCAGGATCTAACACTCCAGTGTCAAAATTTGCAACATGCTGAAGATCCTTCCTTAGCTCAGCATGTGCTCTAGAACCCAAGCAAAAGCTCTCATTTTCGCGCATGATCCGCTCTTTAAGGCCTCTGTCATACTCCCGCGGGAGCATCCGCGGAAGGGCGGGAATCGCGCCGAGATCCCTCACCTGGCCAATAGCCGCGCCCCGCCACGCCCGCCGTCCGCGGTGCACCCATAGACCGCGGACGTTCCGCGGATGCTCCCGCGGGAGTATAACATAGGCCTAAGTATTAAACAATTGGAGTCACGAAAGACGAGTGTCGCATTTCGCTACGCTTTCATCTGTGCACCAGCAAGTCGCATATAGATGCATGTATCGCCACATACATTATAAGCAAAGTTAAGGGCGTTGAAAATTTCTCATTCAATGCGACGATTAAGGCACTATGATGACCCTGAGGGAAGAGCTGCTCAAGCAACGTCTAACTTCGCCCACCGAGCACAGCAGCGCCGTCTCCAACATTGGCGACATGAAGATTGTTGCCACGCACATGAGCAAGAGTCGCACATGAGCCGGAGGCTGCGGTCATTACTGATAACCTGAACGGAAACTCTTGACAAAGCCAAATCTGAGCCGACTACGAAGAGTACTCATATGCGTTACTACTGAACATGAGGATGTAAAGCAAACTCTGCCGTAAGTTCCAAGAATTCTCTTTCTTGCCTATCGATGTGTCCCTTATTATCGGGTAAGGCAGCGCGACAGAGATCCTCGTCACACATTTCGAACGCATATTTAAGAGCTTCACGTACTGCAAGAGAAACTTAGACAACGTCTATACCACGGCGCAAATGAAAGAAATCGAGAATGAACTACCTGTACTAAGATCCCTGTGCTTTAAGAAGGCCTGATGATATTTAGTAACATTTTGCATATGAGGATCTCTGAAAGCAAGCAGAACTTAAAATCAATACGAACATTATACGATTACAATGTATTATGAGCCCAACGAATAACGATGATTCTCTCCTAACGACATGAAACATGCGTTCTAGGCAAAGTAACCGTGAAAAGGGTTCGGAGCCCAGAAAACGTGGCATTCAGCTAATGCTAGACCCGGGGGTTAATAGGGAGGGTGACACACAATAGGGACGGCAAAACACGGTCGTTCAGCAGTGGTTCTCCAGAAATTGCCGCGTCCATGCCCAAAAAATGACCGAATTCAGTCACATATCTCACGAAAAAATTATTCAACTTTTTATTATAACAATAGGATAATCTGTGGCCTCACACACTCTTTTAAAAGCTTCGAGAAAACTCTTCAGTGGATTTAAATCCTTTCAGAAAACGCTCGACCGGAATCAGAAAATAAGACAAATTGGAAGCAAGAGAACTACTTAGCAATCCAATAGAAATGCTGAAACAACCTCTTAAACAGGCATGAAGAGAAGATAATAGAAAAGCTCAATACGCTCCACAGATAGCTGTTTCTGTTTATTAAGAGCGGTTTAATCGAAAAAAGGGGGTGTGATGTAGATTACTTCTAATCATATACCCTGATGTCTTATCAGAAAGCTTTCTGAATTATATTGATTAATCTCCGTAAAATGTTTCAAAATGACTATAACCCTGTAAAAACAACACCGTAGAAATAAAAACACTTCAAAGGAAATCATAGAGATGGACTGTAACGGTCGAGAAGGTTACCGTATCCAGCTACAAGTAGAGACACACATAGAAAGAACATAAACATTAGCCTTTCCCATAGGCTTTGTAATGTTATAGTACGGTAACATTCCCAGCCGTCAGCGGAACATTCCATCGCCTAAAGCCTCTCTACTTAAGGTCGCCAAGGATCCGACCGACAAGGGGTGATCACCGACTTCGACTTCTCCTCCAGGGACGACGTCGCCGACTCCAGCTCGCTGTCCTCCATGTGCCGGGCTCCGCGCTCTCTGCGCCCGAAGCCGACGGCCGCTGCGACATGCTTGTGCGATCGACTATTGTAGATGATTAGCGGAGATAAAGTGTTAGCGCACGATGTCTTCGGGGACTCGGCTATTGACTGGTAGCAGCGAGTCGGCACAGAGGACGGCGGTGAGTATTTTCTTCCTCTTTTTTCGCCCTAATTGGGCATTACCATTATACCAGTTGCCCTAGTTTGGGAAAAGGGGAGAAGCTCAAGGAGCGACCGTCAATGGAGAGAAGACCCGTGTACAGCTAGCTTTCATGACTTTTCGGTTTTTCTGGGATCGAACCGTGCACTCTTTGAACATCGCTAGCAAACTCCGGGGACTAGGCGCCTGCCCCCGATAGTATCGCTCTCGATAAAGACTCGTTAATATTAAGAGAGCATAGTTCAATTCCAGCCATAATTATTTTTTCGAAAATGGCCAGTGGTTTTGAGTTCTGCAGAAGAGTTGAAAAGTTGAGTTTTGTCGCCATAGCTAATGAGTTTTGGGGCCATTCAATAGCATACAATGCAAAGGTAGGGAATGGTCGTCCCATGGGACTTGTGTGGTGAAACTGGTTAAGAGTTGTCAGGTTGACAAGGCGACACGGTTGTGCGCACTTAGCGCTAGTAAAGCGCGTAGAGGTTCATCCTCGGAAAACATTGTATATATTGTACATATTTATTAAGTGAGCTCACATTTACATAACAAAACAAATCAAAATAAGTTTTTATTGTCCGATTTCAGCCTCGTTTCTTACTCCATTTACATAAAGGGGGGATTTCCTCTCCTCTGATCACACAGAAGCGCCATTCGAAGGCCACTCGAATTCGAGGGGTCGACATCGCCGTTGTTGAAGCACACGCTCCACGACGGTGTTCCTTGTCCATTGTCCTCTCGTCGAAGGTAGTTCTGCAGGGTGTTGAAGTACGTTTTGCGGTGAAACTTCAGCTCCGAATAGTTGGTGCGTCTCTCATGGAGACGTCCATTGACGTTGGCGGTCACAATCACTGGAGGCGAACTCCAAAGGAACAGTGCCCCCTTATTGGATCTGCTCCTATTGCTGCTCTCAGCGGTCTTGACCTTCATCTCCCGCGACCGAGGCCCAGAATTTCCCAGCGTTCCGCACGTCGGGTGGCAATCATCAGCACGATCTTGGAAGTTTCTCAGTAAACAAAGGCGTTCTTCGACTGCATAGGCAGTCCCTTCTCTGCCCGTCTGGGTTCCTGCAGTTCTCTCTCTTCTGCCCCCACGCTTATCTCCTGTTAGCCTTTGGCCAAGCGCGTATAAATGAACGTCGAGCTCAGTCGGGATTCATTCTCCATTCCTGTAATTCAGGAACAAGCTTATGCCAGTTACACGGTCAGCTTCCGCTTTGGCAGAGGCCAAGACTGAGCCTTCAGCTGTGGACACGAAGCCTGCTGATGCTGCTACCGCCGCCTTGGCTTCGGCTCTACTTGACGTGGACGATTCCGAAGTGGTACATGGTCGGGACGCCAAGGTACTTCGGGACGCAACGGCAAACGCTATCCAATACGTATGGCAGGACTCGCGCACTCAGACGGCGATGCTAGCGAAGAAGGTCAATGAAGGTAATGCCACTCTTTCTACCAAGCTGAACGAAACCTTCTCAGCAGTCGGAGAGCGGCTTGATGCTCTCCCGCAGGTGGCGATTCTAGGACAAGAAGCCAGATCGATGGCAATCACACCGTTTTCCGGAATCACCGAAGAGGCCGCGCAGTTTTCTATCTGGCTTCGTCGACTAGAGGATATCATGAGGCTCCGTGGCGCGGCGCTTTCCAACGAGCAGAAAGCTAATTTTCTGATCGGGTATTTAGACGGCATTGCAAGAGAGAAGGTTGAAGAACTGGATGAAGAAGGTAAGAAGGATTTCGTACGGGTGGTTACTCATTTGAGAAACTATTTTGAGAGTCCTCAGCAACGTTATGTTGCCCGCCAACAACTATCTTCTTGCAAGCAAGAGCCTGGAGAGTCATCCGCCGCTTTCGCGAACAAGATCCTCAACTTAGTGCGCGCCGCTACAGCTGGTCAGGATCCATCATCACAAAAGGAAAGGGTTCTTGAAGAGTTCGTGGCCCGCTTAAGAAGTAATATCCGCTACTTCGTTAAACTCGATAACCCATCGACTTTTGAGCAAGCAGTCAACAAGGCGCAGATGGTTGAACAGCTTTTGGAGGAAGCCGCAAGCGAGCGCTTGATGAACCCGGTAGGAGCCCCTGTAGATGTGCAAGTAGTAAGTAGAGGTTCCCGTCGCCCCTCAGGTAATAGGAATTTTCGAAATTCTCCAACCCACGAACGTCGTATAACGGCTCCTTTTCAGCGATCGTTTGCTCAGCGCCCGGCACCAGGCGACCGCCGGCAATGCTACAACTGCGGAGGTATCGGTCACTATATTTCGCAATGCCCGTCACCAAAGAAGAAGACTCCGAGGACTCCAAGGGACAACAGTGAGTCATTTAATAGGTTTAACCATGCTTACAACTCGGGAAGATATCCTTCGCGTGGCACGGCATTAATGTCTTGCGAACCAGCAGTTGCTTCCGCTACTCCTTGGGATGAATCGCTAGATCACATTCAGCAGCGCATTGCTCAAATGGCGCGGTCCATGGACGATGCCCAAGCTCAGCTCGATCAGTCCTCTTCGCGCATGGCCGCTTTGCTCCAGCGTAACGACGAGCTTGCACAAACGGCCTTCGAGGGTTCGAGCCCCAAGCACGCCTCCTCCTCGTCTTTGCCTCAAGTACGCTTTCTCATGACAATTTCGTTGGCAATACTGTCTCTTTTCGCCCCAGTTTCCGGTAGTAACGTTTGGCTCTGCTCTAAGGACAGCACCGCTAGTACTTTCTTCATACCAAGCTCATACAATTGCTCCCGCCTATCTCCAAACATCTCTGACAACCTGGACTCACTTACACTACAGGTGTTTCGTCCCAATACTAAGCAGTATTCCTCGCCGGCAGCTTATTGCAAGATAGTACGTCAGGCTGTCACTTACTCGGTCAATTTCTTTGGCGCCCACCGCGAACAACATTCAGAGATCCATCTGCCGGTTTCTCCTGAAGAATGTCGATTGATGTCTCGTCTCAAAAGATGTGTGCATGGCGACATGACTTTTAGTGGTGGTATTTGGCGGACGTCTAACACACTGGTGTTCGATTTCCCTTCGGCTCCCTTCGGCTGCTGTGTAGAGCATAGTCTTCAGGTGACGAACTGTTTCTTGTACAATTCGACAGTCCATGCGTTTCATGGCAGTTTATCTGTCGCTTCACCTGTAGGGGATATATCCTCTTGCAGGTACAAAGATGAAGCTTGCATTCTAGAAGATGGTTCCGCTCTGGTGTGGTCATATGATCACGAAGAAGAGTGTGGCTACATACTGGTTTCTAAGATGCGAGGGTACTCGATGGGCAATGTCTGGATCAGCTCCTCAAAGGAATTCGCCTTGTCGTGGTCCCCAGAGAGCACGGCGGTTCTCGATTGCGCAAAGGAGTTGACCATCACAGATCAGGGTTATGCCATCACCCACGCCCGGAGAGCTCGCCGAGCACTCGGTAGCGTTGGCCTCGTCACCACCAACCAACTTTCCTCGCAGCTGCTTGCGGTAGAGGGTGCAGTCCAGACCTCGTTGAACCTGTTGTTCACTCAGGCCATACAGGCCCTGTGCGATCGAACAAATGCATTGGCTCTTTCAGTACAAGCAGCCCTGCGAGTGGACGCAACCCGCACCATGCGAAGTATTTTGAACAGGAGCGACATTATGGCGACTCACCTTGGAGATGGTTATGTTCAAGTTCGACGCTGCGTATCTTTGCCCCCTGCCTCTGTTCAATTCCTCGCTTTCAACGACACATGTTTCACTCTGCCGCAGATAGAAGTAGTCCTTCCTAGCGGATCTAGGTGGCGTAGCTTCATTGACCCCAATACAAATATCGTCGTGAAGCATGCTGCGCGCATTGACTGCGAAATCAGTCAACCAGTGGTCGTTCATCATCAGGACGTTTGGCAAGAATTCGATCCGCAAAAAGGCACGTTTTCACCTCTTTTGGCGCAAAACATTCAGACGGTCTCCTCGTTTTCTGACCCGTCATCGCTTCTGTCTCCACCTCGTCTCACTATTTTTCAGAACTTGGTCCTCACGAACCTGAGCGAGCTAACGGAGCGTGATCAGCTGCAGGAGCTGTGGCTAAGCATGGACCATAGTCGACTCTCGAAATACGTCTCTTCCGTGCTGGCCCCTCACCAAGTTTCCAGTCAACATTCGGGTTCGACCGGTCTACCATCTTGGTCATGGCCGTGGCCTGGAATTTCATTATTCCATCTATGGGTATCCGTTTGCTGCTTCATAGTTTCCTTGCGTCTATTGCAGGCTTTCTTCGTGGCATACCTCCGCTCACAATATCACAACTTTCTTTCTTCCATACATAGCTTTACAGCTAGAAGCCAGCCAACCCTTCCCATGGTACCGCTGAGTCCGGTCTCTCCTTTGAGACAGCTTCAGGTGAGTTCCTTGTCGGAGCACCCATCGTTGGAACTCGATATTTCGCGCATAGAAATCAGTAGGGATACATGGCCTCCCAGAGCTACTACAGTACCCATGCATGTGCTCTCATTGGGTTCGGACCACGCGTTTTTCGTGGCACAAATTCCAGTTCGTGTGAACGGGATCCGCATGCTAGCCTTGGTTGATACTGGTGCAGGCATCACGGTGGCCAGCAAAGCTCTCATGCCCCTCCTTGGAATAACCCACCTGGAGGCAACATTGGTCCCCGCGGCGGTCGGCATGGCTGGTATTCCAGTCAAGTTCGTAGGACGCTCCGACGTTCTTATTCAGGTAGCAAACCAGAAAATACACCAGACCCTACATTTCACGGACAGCCAATGCATATCGTCTCGCGCCGACTCCTACAATATTATACTTGGGAATGACCTCCTGGGACGCCTCCCGTCATGGAGTATGGACTATCAAAAGCGACTTTTTCATGTCGGCAACGACTATGTCCAAATCCTTACCTGTGCCGCACAAGAGAGCATCACTGTTCCCGACGTAACCCAGTTCTCGGTCCGTGCCGCGGAGACGACATTGCTCCAACCTGGTACAGAAACCTTTGTTCCTTGCGCAGTAGCACCATCAGCAGAAAACTGCAGGGTTATGCTGTCGTCGGCTAGTTTACTGAGCGATAACGAGCTTTTCGTAGCACCAGCAGTGTTCCTTAAGAGTAACGCTCGCCTGCTCATCTCGAACCCTTCCCTCATAGTCAAAGTAATCTTCAAGAACCAATGGCTAGCGACGGCTCAGCCGCTTTCCGAAGACGATGAGGGAACTCTTTTTGATCCAGGACAGTGGTTTTAGCACAACTTCTAGTCAACAGCGAGCTAATGGCTCATTAACATTATACCAGATAAATCCTGCTTCCACCTCCATGGAAGAGGATTGCTCAGCCAGTAACTCGTTAACGTCAAGCCAGAAGAACAATGATCCTCCCTTCTCAAACACAAATTGTGATGCGCATACAGCTTACAACATCGACCTTTCTCATGCCGACGTAACTGACCACCAAAGACTACAGCTGCGCCAGTTACTTATGGAGTTCAGTGATCGTATCTCCTCGTCATCATACGACCTGGGCTCTTATGAGGCTTCCCCAATTCACATTAAAACAACGACCGAAATTCCTCCTACCAATCCGCGACCTGTACGAATCCCCGTGAAGTTCCAAAAGGAACTAGACGACCATATTAAGAAGCTACTGAAGGCTGGGCGAATCGTAGAAAGTGATACTCCTTGGATACACAACACGGTATTGGTCAGGAAGAAGGACGGCTCTCTCAGAGTATGCCTAGACTTCCGGCCGCTAAACGAGATCACCATTCCTGATCGGTATCCACTACCTCGTATCGAGGACATCTTAGCTAAGGTAGCAGGCAATAGGTACTACACCTCCCTGGATTTGGCCTCTGGATATTTGCAGTTGTTGCTCGCTCCCGAAAGTCAAGCGAAGTGCGGATGGGCAACACACCGAGGAGTATATCAGTTCGTTTATCTCCCCTTTGGACTACGTAACGCCGGAGCTTATTTCTCGCGTGCAATGTCTCGCATACTCGCTGGTTTAGATGACAACTGCTTGGCGTACTTGGACGATATAATTGTCTTCAATAACGATTTCCAGGCCCACCTATCATCTCTGCGCAAGGTATTTCAGCGATTCCGCACCTTTAACATCAAGGTATCGGGTAAAATGTTTACGAATATTGCTCAGTCCAAAATCACATTTCTTGGTCACGAGATCGCCCAGAATGGGTACTACCCTGCTGAGCGCAACATTGCAGCGATTCAAAAAATGACGCCGCCAAAAACCGTCAAAGAAGTGAAATGTTTCCTTGGTATGGCCAACTTTTTCCGGAAATTCATCAAAGGGTTTGCAGAGATTGCGGCTCCACTGTATGCACTTTGTAAAGGATTGGCGAAGTTTTCCTGGGGACAAGCTCAACAAGATGCGTTCAACCGGCTTAAGCAGGTATTGGTTTCACGACCTTGTTTGGCTTTCCCCAAGGACAAAGAATTCATCTTGCATACGGACGGCAGCAAGGTTGCAGTGGGTGCAGCTTTATTTCAGCATCAGGAAGACGGTAAGACTTTGGCAGCTGTTGGATTCTTTAGCAAGACGCTTTCCGATGCACAGCGAAAGTGGAGCCCGACTCACATAGAGTTGTTCGCCATGATTAGCGCTTTAAGATTTTTCCGCGCTACTATCTACGGCAACCTCACTAGGATCTTTTGTGACCACAAGCCACTGACGTTCTTACTACAACACGGTAAAACGCATGACAATCTAGCTCGCTGGGTAGTTGAGTTACAAAGCTACAACATTCGGATAGAATACCTTAAAGGGAAATCAAATGTTGTCGCAGACTGCCTTAGTCGTTTCGAGAACGAGAAGAACCGCTTCGTAGACGGCTCACCCGAAGCTGAAGACGTCGTGGAATTCCCGAGGTGTTTGGCGCAGCAGCCAGCATCACCAGTAGCGCCTTTCACTCGCATACGTCCATATGATGCCCTTCTAGAGCAAAAGCAGGATCCCCTCTGTAGTGCTGTGATGCATTTTTTGGAAACGCGCGAATTCCTCCCTGGGACTCCTGAAGAAAACAAACTGCGCCACTTAGAGTTGGCAGATCAGTGCACCATTCGAAACAACGGTTGCCTGTACTACAACGCCACTCAGGCAGGACGCAAGTATCTCGCGCTCTTTATTCCAGAAAAATTGCGCGAGCCAGTCTGTCTAGCGTTGCATACAAGTCCTTCAGCGGGTGGTCACTTCAACTGGAAGAAAACTCTTGCTAAGGTTTCGCGCAAGTACTACTGGCCGACAATGAAGCAGGACATCTACACCTTCGTTCGCTCATGCGAGGAGTGTCAACGCAAGCGAAGTCATCCTCTAAACCGCGAGAAACTTATTCCCATCACAGCTACCGCGATTTTCCAAAAAGTGTTCCTTGACCTGAGCGGACCTTACCACCCCACTTCTCGATCAAACAGATACATCTTCTGCGCGATAGACCACTTTTCGAGGTATGCTATAGCCACTCCTCTTCCAGATTGCACGTCCACGTCTGTCGCTGCGGCCCTCATGAACGAATGTATATTAAAGTTCGGCGTAATGACAGAGCTCATATCGGATAACGCATCGTATCTAAAGAGCGATTTGATGACGGAACTAGGACGCCTACTACGAGTAAACCACTACTTCTGCACTCCATACCACCATGAGGGAAACGGGCTTTGTGAGCGGGTGTTCGCTACCTTTCAGGCAATGTTGCGCACATCCATCCATGAAAACCAGCTAGACTGGGACCAGTTCCTTCCAGCATGCGTTTTCACATACAATACCACCGTCCACAATAGCACCAACGACACGCCTTTCTTTCTCATGTTTGGACGTGATCCAACACTCAACATTGACTTGATTATTCAACACTCAGCAGCCCGTCACATTCCTTCAGATCAAGATGCCAGCATTTACAAAGAGTCGCTTCTGTCAGCTTTGCACTCTGCATGGTCATCCGCCTACACATTCAATCTACAACAAAGCAAGATACACAAGCGCCAGTACGATAGATCCGCTTTACAGCCCCTCTCCATCAAGGTAGGAGACAGGGTCTTTCTCCGGGATTTTGCTCCGAAAATCGGGTTATCTTCGAAATTGTGCTACCCATGGCTGGGCCAATTCAGGGTTATAGAAGTGGATCACCCTCACCTCACCATAGTAAGTATAACATCCCCCCACTCGCAGCCCAAGAGGGTCCACATGAATCAAGTAAAACGTTGCTTCGCTCCATCCGGACCTGTGTTCTCTTCTCCGTGGCAGCCCCTCCCGGAGCTTGAGGCTCTTCAGAGGACGGCTTCCGTAGCAGTGCAGCTTCCCGGATACCATAATGAAGAAATTCCGGCCCCGGAGCAAGCCTCATCATCCCCCACACCACATAGATACAACACCCGGCTTAGGAAGCGGCTAGCTTCACTTTGATTCCATTTTACTTCTCCGGCTCCTCCGCACACGCGTTCGTCCTCCCCTCTGATTCCTTTCGGTGCTCATTATGAAGCATTCTTGGAATCCTACATAATTTAACGTCACTCCATCCGTTCCGTCTTAATTCGCCTCGTCACCCTCGCTCAGGTGACTTACCGCCCAGTACCGCCGATTCTAGTACAAACGTTATCTTTCAGATAGACGTGGCCCGAACACCGGTCATGTCAGACGGTTCTAGCCCGTGCAATGCTCATACGACCTCACCACCGGCTCATCAGCACAACTCCGGGCATATGGAAGATGCTGATGGATCAGGTAGCTAAATCTTGGTATTAAATACGACACATTTTACTATCACCGTTCCTTAGTTTTTCTCTATGTCAGCCCCTTTTAGAACGCGGGTCCTCCATCCTCTCCGAGCCGCTGGAGGTTCCTCTGGATGTCGATATGGCCTCTCCCAGGATTCTGGACTCTCCTTTCGTTAAGTCCACATCCGAAGGGTCAGAGGACGCTCAAGCGTCACTTCATGGGGCTAATTCCGCCCAACCTACTTATACTAGCAGTCATTCGGCGAACTCGACGCAGTCATCGAGTTCTCTCCAGATAAATCCCGGCAAACCGTCTAGTTCAACATCTACCACGTCCTCCCAGCCGTCGACGTCTTCCACTTCCTCCTCCGTCTCAGGGTCTTCTCACCCTTCCGGCACCAGCAGCTCCGACTACGAACCCCCACAGAAACGACCAGTGACCACACTCACGATCCTCTCTCGTCATTTGTGCGATAAGACCCCACAAAACTTCAGCCACCGACTGATGAGCGCTCATCCTTGGGCAGGTTTCGTCACCATCTCGCGTGCGCTTCCACCTCTACGAGCAGAATGCGTGACCAGCGACCTTCCTCTCGACTTCTACCGGCACATTCCGGAAAGCGGATACATGTCGAGCAAGTTCGTCCGGTCCCTATTTCCACACAACTTCCGACAGCTCGCCTGCCGCCAAACCCCGTACCCATTCCTGGAGCTCATGCGACTAGAGCATGCCGTCCGATTTCGAGCCGCAACTCAGACCGTCATCGACGACCTCTTTCACCAGCCCGACTACCGCGAGGAAAGGAATACTAGACCTGAGACGCCTGCCAACTCGCTTCCATCGACAGTTGTCCCTCGCGTTCTGCCCCACTTCCCGGTCCTCTACCAGGTGGTAAGCAAAGGACATGGCCTCGGCGTCATCTTGGAAGCCAAGGACTTCTTCATCATCGGTCCTGACAGGCCAGAATTGCATTGCGTGGTCCTCGACCAGTTCGCAACGAACGTCGAATCCAACACTCGAGGCTTCAACCGGTCTCTCTTGTCCGTCAAAGACTTTGTATGGGTCTATTCTCTGCTTCCCACTAGAGCAGCAATTGCCAGACCGCGCGAGACACTCGCGAGATCACGTCGTCACAGAATCACAGCACTCGACACCCAAGTTCCGTACTTCTTCCGAGTTCGTGACTACACCTTCGTAACCCCACCCATAGCTCACGAGAAGGTTTTCGGCGTAGTTGTCGCTGTCACACGTCGCGGCAACAGCGTAAATAACCTTAAGATCGCTTTCGAAGGCACCCCGCAGGCAGTCTCCGTACCACCGTCGGTCTGCGACTTTCCTCTCAACTCAGTTCAGGAATACGACTTCGTGCTCGCAGAAACTCGCCTTAACGTCTCCGCGGCAATACGATTCTCCGAGCCGCCCGTATCAAAGGAGGCAAGCTTCTTGCTCTGCAAACAGATACGACACTTCGTTCCTGCCATGCCAGATGAGGCGATACTACCCTTACGAGTATCGAAGTTGCCGCAGCCCGAAAGGGACTTTCTCGAGGATCGCCTAGGCCCGCTCCGTAGTTACGCTCAAAACCAACACGCGACTCGCTCGAAGATGGCTAAGGTCTTCAATGCAGCTTGCTCCGCCTTAGGCGCTATCAACACCCTTCACGACGACAGGTCTACGCGCCGCGTCACTGCAACCATCCCAAGCATGACTGCTCATCCGCTACGCCTTGACTTCTCGCTCCTGCAGATGAGCTCGGAAGCAGGCTGGACGGGACAGCGACCAGTCCATCTCTGGGTTGTTGGAGCCTCCATTCTCCTCCGCGCACGCGTCCAGTACACCTTTTTCGATGATGCCCGACATGCTCTGGACGTTCGGCTGGTAGCTGCACCTTGGGCTAGCGCCCCCCTAGCTCGAGTCCTCAGAAGGTTCGCCTACACTACCAATGGCGTCCTCAAGGCAGAGATATGCGTGAAACTGGGACGAACGCCTCTCGCGGCAGATCCGGCATTCGACATCATATCTCGATCCGTTCTCTTCAACAACATCCAAGGACCCGTCGAAACTAGAGCATCGCAAATCATGGATGTAGTATATGCTAACCGCCAACCGGCAATCAACCCAGGTAGACCTAATGGTCAACAACATTATACCAATAGCGTGTCCTACAACGGCGTGGTCCTGCAGTTACAGCACGACCAAATCGAGGCTATCAAGATGAGCGATGCGAAGCACCCCGTGATGGGGATCCAAGCGGCGTACGGAACCGGTAAAACCATCATAGGCGCTCTGATTGCGGCTCGTGCAGCCCGGTCCTCAGGAGCCTTGGTAATAGTCATCTCAACGACCAACACTGCGGTGGCCCAATTTGCTGACACAATAATGCGTCTCGACGAGTTCAAGGACATTCGAGTAATTCGGTTCATCTCGGACACTGCTCTCATGGAAGGAGCCCCGACAACGCCAATGGACCTCCCTGCCGTACTAAAAGAGCTTCACGAAGATAAGAAGCTCCCACTCTCCCCTGGCGACCGCTCGATGTGTAAGAATTATCAGAAAGGGCGCGCGATATTAGAGAACTTTCTGTTTCAGCCGAATAGCACGATTTTCCTAAGTGAAAAGGATCGCGAGGAATACACCATGGCCGAAAAGGAAGTCTCCCGCCTTACACGAAAGGTAGTCAAGATCCTTTTTCGTGTTCGGACCCCTAACGTGCTTTGCTTGTCTACAGCTGCCCTTCTCAACTCCACCGGCAAAAAAGGCATTTTCCGAGGCCTCCTCAACAACGTCGAAGTAGTCATAGGAGACGAAGCCTCCCAGATACCCGAACCCGTCTTCGTCGCCGTGGCCAATAGCCTCCATGATGCCCGCCACATTTACATCGGTGACGTCCGGCAGCTCGCACCTCACATCCGCTGCCCTCGGACAGCCTCACCAGCCCAATACGGTGCAAGGGGAGTGATCGACCTGCTCGTCTCTAAGGAAGTCGTCCCAGTTGCCTCGTTATGCACGACGTACCGAGCTCATCCGCAGTTGAACACCTTACCGAGCTCCTTATTCTACGCGAACACGCTCGTCAGTGGCACTTCCGCCTCCAACAGACGACTTTTCCTCGACAACGTTCGGTGTAGCAACCAGAACATCCCGTTCCTGTTCGTGAACGTCTCTGGAACATCGATCAAGTCAGTAGGCGGTTCGCATTCCAACACGGAGGAACTTAACACGTGCAGCACTATCATCAAGGGTCTACTACGAAAGGGAATCCCTTCGTCATCGTTGGCAATAATCACCTTCTACAAAGACCAATTCCGACGACTAGAGCAGTTCACGCACGATGTGGATGTCGACCTGCACACTGTCGACTCGGTGCAGGGTCGAGAGAAGGATATCGTGTTGCTGCTGACCACACGAACCGGAATCGAGGCATCCAGCGGGGCATTTTTGGACGACGCGCTGCGTATGAACGTCGCCCTTACACGTTCGCGGCATGGCACGTTCGTCCTAGGTAGCGCAGAATCACTCCGAGCCCTCCCGAACTGGTCCAGAGTCTTGGGATGGGCCGAGGACAACCAACTTCTGGTTCCCGCTGCCTCCATCGCCGACTGTCTCTAACAAACTCCGCAGCCCCCCTCATAGGTGAGTCATTTCAAGTCCGAGGACGGACTATTTTAGGAAAGGGGGAGGTGTAACGGTCGAGAAGGTTACCGTATCCAGCTACAAGTAGAGACACACATAGAAAGAACATAAACATTAGCCTTTCCCATAGGCTTTGTAATGTTATAGTACGGTAACATTCCCAGCCGTCAGCGGAACATTCCATCGCCTAAAGCCTCTCTACTTAAGGTCGCCAAGGATCCGACCGACAAGGGGTGATCACCGACTTCGACTTCTCCTCCAGGGACGACGTCGCCGACTCCAGCTCGCTGTCCTCCATGTGCCGGGCTCCGCGCTCTCTGCGCCCGAAGCCGACGGCCGCTGCGACATGCTTGTGCGATCGACTATTGTAGATGATTAGCGGAGATAAAGTGTTAGCGCACGATGTCTTCGGGGACTCGGCTATTGACTGGACGAAGAAGCAAAAAAAAAAAAAGAAAAATGAAACGCTGGTATACTGATATACTCACATGAACATATTCGGTAAGTGAGCATCAGCACTGCTAAACAACCATTCCAGTCGATTCTCCAGGGAAAGAGATTTCACCTTAAACAATATTTTTTAGGTCAAAGTTTTCGTCGATAACTAGATGCAACACCATGCCATGCCCCCCAGATATTTTGTAAAAGGAAAACATCAAAACCAACACCATCGACTCTTGGACGGCGGCCTAACGACATAACACATCTTTTCTGTTCCTTGAGTGAGAGAAAGTCTTAAGCTTAGTTTGGTAGGCAACTGGAAAGAGAGGCAATGCTGCGGAGCGCTCAGCAAAATGCCGACTAGGTTAACTAATGGTAACTGGTGGGGCTAGTTCAGTCAGTCCATGTGTGATTAAGCTGATAAAATTTGGACGGCGTTGTATCACCAAGAAGACGAGAAAATACGTGCTGAACGATGCAAGAGAATGAAAAGAACATAAGGTGGATAAATAGAGAACGGTTGAGCGGTGTGGACGTTGAAGTTGCCATAGTTGTTCATATTTGGTGCTTAAAAGCAGCTACATATTAATACTCAAAA
Organism: Heligmosomoides polygyrus bakeri; assembly: GCA_947359475.1. NCBI lineage: Eukaryota > Metazoa > Nematoda > Chromadorea > Rhabditida > Heligmosomidae > Heligmosomoides > Heligmosomoides polygyrus. The sequence goes on from OX375869.1 coordinate 67,105,003, forward strand.
GGCCCCTTAAAGGCTTAAAAAGCATAAGCTGTTCATTCTATAACCTCCCCATCCGCCTGAAAAGAAGCCCGTCCACATATTTGCTGTCTTACTCTCATCCAGAGGAAGCCGTGAGGAAAACGAAAGCGTCTGTGGAACTTTGGATAAAATAAAATGGGGTTTATTGAGCTCACCTCGTGCTTTTGTAAAACCGAGGCGCAAATATACGGAAAGAGGGCGACGGACACATGTCGGCTGCACGACTGACCACCATGTCCATCAAAAACTCCAAAAAGGAATGCGTTGGACGACAAACCTGGAAGATTATGAGGCAATTGTTTAGACAGTGACTTGTTCGGTGCCAGAAAATGGTTGCAGGAAAGTTAAATGGACGCACATTTAGCAGCAGAGTAGAAATCCTCGATTGGACTGTTAGCGGCTAGCTGACAGGTATCAATGCGCGCGATCGAATCCTGATCTACAGACACAGACCGCTCATGAGCCCTGAAACAAACGATCTCAAAAAGCTAAGAACAAGCAAACTATCTCAAAAAGTTCAAGAAGAATCTCATGAAGCTACATCAGTGCCGCATGAACGCCAGGTTATTTGTGGAAATTCCATCCAAAGCGGAATCGAACTCTCACTATGTGCTTCACGTCTCTCTATCACCCCATTTATGTCCACCGAATTAGGTTCCTATATATGGCAAACACAGCTAAGCTGTTTACAGCTGCCCCTGTATCTACTACTTTTGATAAACCTAAGAACAGTTAGCATTCTAGTCCATAAAATCACAAGTGCTGTATCCAGCAAAGAAGGCAAGAAAAAAGTTAGCGAAGTGGTTGCGTAGGATTTACGCCTGCATCGCACTGACTCAACGCGAGAGAAATTTCACGCACCGTTCGCGGCATAGGTACAAAAGACTGCGGAATGTTGATGTTCAAACCAACTCCATGTCTAACGCAGCGAACAAACAGTCGACAACGAGAATTTTGATTGGCTACAATTCGTTTAAGAAACCGAGGAGGCGATTCTGCCCACATACATCGCAGCAGTGGCACAGACGTGGAAGTTCTCTTGTAAGTTCTGGAGCACCTTTCGTTGATTAATACTCATGAAAGAAAAACGGCTTTTTCTCAAATCCGTAGCTCTACACTCGCGTACGCACTTTGAATTCCCTAATTAAAAATTGATAGGAATTAACCACGGGATCATTTTCGGTCTACTCGAACGTCAAATATTCGTTTGATATTCGAGAAGAGCGGTCAGGTCCCGAGAGGGGGTCCGTTACCTCACAACATATATATAGGCTCAAAAAGCTTCACAACATTAAGCGAAAAGTGGATACTCGCGTTTCCACGATTGAGTACCTATTTTTGACAGTGTACCAGCGTGACATTTTTAAAGTCATTCTGCTAGTCACAGAATGTCATCAGGTTAAAAGCGAAGCTTATCTCCTAATAAACATGGACACAGAGCGAACAAAAGTTGGGGAATTATTTTAACTTCAAGTCTCATCTGCACGAATTAAGAGCCAATTGCCTTCCATTCCTTTTCAAAGTAATCGCAGAAGTCAAATTCTGTCTAGTTTTCACTCACGTCGAACCGCATTGATAGCGCGCCAATGATGCAACGGTTTTCCTAAGGGTCTTTTTTTGTTACCAGGAGAACTCCATGGAAGAACATAGTAGTACTCACTTTGCACAGATATTCTTATAGAGCAAGAGATATAGGTGAGCATATATCGACAAAGAAGATGTTCTTGGCCCAGTGAATTCGATATCAACCCATGTATTTAAACACCTAATGAACGACTGGGAATTCCAAATTCAACGTCACTTGGGTGCGACTATTATCAATACTTAATACCTTTGAATAAAGTGGGCTCTTTGAAACTCGTTTAAATCGCTGTATTAGGTCTATGAACCACTGTTTTCTGTTTTGAAAGCAAAAATTATTTTTGGCTACGCCTGAATCTAATATCTTTATTTAACCTAACTGTTAGAAGCGGTTTGAGCCCACAAAATCTCACACTTCTCTACATTTCTAGCACGTCCTGCATATGCAGATGAACGGCAAGAAAAAACTACAGCGAAAAGTTCCTGTTCCAATATTCATCCAAAACCACTAGTATATTCCTAGAAAGCTTGCTCAGTGCTGTGCTCAGTAAGATGATGGCACACTAAGAAAAAAGTAGAGCGGAGAAGACGCCGCAGTTTGCACAACGGACGCCATCTTGATGGCATCGCAGAGCAAACACAGGCACATGCTGATACTTCAAAGAGCGCATCTCAGGAACATAGCAGAACAAAAATATTGGCGGCTATCAATTTCGAGCATAGCAGAGGAAGTTGGACGTTTCTCACACCACTAGGGTTACGCCGTGCAGTCTACTTCTGTTGAAGTCTGCAGTGATAGGGGCAGCGATCGCACAAATTACGCGGTGCCTTGCTCTCCTATGGAAACCTCGGTAACAATTCAGAGACCTTGGATTGAAATTTAATTGGTCTTGGAGTGGAATTAGTCTCCAAAAAAATGCCACCAATGTAAAATGTCCTACCTCAGATGCGCATCGGCGTTCCACCGTGAATTACGTACAGCACGGCGGCATTCAATCAGCATACGACGTTTCAGCATCACATCCGTACAGAGCTAAGAGGGAATAATGCGGGCTGATGAGCTATGCTGCCTGTATTCGAATCTGAAAGAGAACGCGTTTTAAAAATACATCGCCGCTAATAGAAAGACCTCGGTCACTATATGGAAGAGATCTGCAGCAGAAATAAGGCCGCAGTTAGTGTGAAGAACCATGTAAGGACGGAGAACTGGAAGAATCGTTTGCTGATATTTCCTCTTCGTACTCGCAACTGGTACAATAATGGAGGCAGCGGTCTTATTTATGAATATAGCCGGCTGTGCGCGTAATTTAGGGTACGTGATGCGCCACCGCACACAGCTGCCTCATGATACCGTATCCCGCGCCCAATTTAAGCATTCGCAGCTGAGCGTCACGGAGATATCTGCTTATAATCGCTCCAGATATCTATTTTGATGCGTTTTCGGAGCAATATGAGTTGGCGGACTGCGGGGGGGGGGGGCGGGCGTGTGGAGTTATGGCTTTTTTGCTTTTTTCGTACTTGAGCCTTCTGTTCCAGCAGAATCCTAGTATAATGGGCTTCCGCTAGGAGAAGATATCCAAGCCTATCAGGATTCGTCCCAACTCGTATTGGACTGCGGGGCATTATGTACGAATCGTCGCCGCAACGGGGCGACATTACCGGTCGATGATCGGCAGTGGTCCAGAACCACGGAGTCGTCTTTTTTTGTTGTTGTTGGAAAACTCTGACCACGACAAATTGTTTAACAAGTGTTCGATTTGATATGTGGAATGACTGTGGCCACTTCTTTTCTACCTGGACAATGGATATCCATTTTCAACGAAACATTTGGCAGAGTAAATGGCTTTAACGAATTCATATGACCGTGGCTAAGATCGAGTGCATTTCTGGAGACATTTTGGACACCTCAAGGCAGAAGTCTTGATCGCAACAAAACATCGTTATGACAGCTTACAACCTCGATACCAGCCACTTGAGGCTTAAGGAAACTGATTTGAATCATCTCAAGATACATTGACATTTTGCAAACAAACCTGTTGCGCTTTGGGATGTGTGTAGTAAAAGCTATTACATGAGCCGTATTCACTTTATACATTTGGAAATGCGCAATCAGAAATAGATTCTCTCAATGATGCCATTTTTTCGAACAGATGGTGTCACTGTCTTCTATATTAGATGCTTTACAATAGGGACAATAGTAAGCTCCTATTTAAAGCTCCCAGTAGCAGGTTTCGTTCAGCCCGTAGGTTGCTGGACGTCTGGAAATGCTGCGGACTTCCCTGCCGGAGTATATACCACCGCAACACCGTCAAGTAGTGCACAAATATTACTGCTACTCCTTATTTTGGCTATTACTGCCTCTCTATACGACTATTACGGTCACCATGCAGCTTTATTGGTTCTGTCAGATCCAGGTTTCTCACTGGCGCAGTACGAGTCGCGTCTCGGTGGTGATTGCCGCGCAAGTAGCGAGCAACCCCATGCTCCACGAACCGCGACAGCCCGAATTCAGCTGCGATTCCCCGACGGTCGACGTTTGTGAACGCCAGAGTACTTAAAACAGGCGTAGAGTACGATGTCATGAGGCAGCTGTGTGCGGTGGCACCTCACACACCATAAGTGACGCGCACAGCCGGCTATATTTATAAATAAGATCGGAGGGGTCGGTTGACATTCGGTCCACAGTAATCCTCACGCGCAATACGTGCTTGTGGTGCAGTCACGGAGGACGTCCGAGATGGCGCCCGAGCTGAAGCCTATATTGCATTCTGTTCGTTTTGTGGCAGTAAACGCGTGATGAATGATGAAATAAGTTTGTCGAAGCGCATATGAGCTGGTGTTATGTGTACATTGTCATTGCATTGTCGAGACAGCCTCCTTGAGACAGAAGGAAAGCAGTGAGATGACAAGCCTTGGAACAGAAGGGCTTCGATGCAGTGGGTTTCTGAAGTCACGACTGGTTTGATGATCGTCCCAATCAGTTCATAAAGCAAGACCGCACTCTCATCTGATACTGATTTCTGTAGTAAAATTACAACAGCATGAAAAACTTTTGGCGCTATAGTAGTTGGGGGGGGGGAGGTCACCACAGCATGCCGCCGCCGTGAAAGTTACGGTAGACCCGATGTCAACCGTCCGCTGCCTCCGTGCTTGTCGCAACTGGTTGGAATAGAAGCTGACGCTATCACAGAGAGGTAGATGACGTTGCATCTCATCAGTAACAAACTTCAATGCAATAAAACAGGAATGAGAAAGAGATTGCAGGACAATGCGTGAATGGAGGCAAAACCTTGTCCCAAATGGGGTCGGTGACCACCGTCTCTTACCTTTCGGGTAACACTGTAAAAACGAAAGATACCTGTACGAGGATAACACAGACCTAATCAACAGGAGCGTGACATGTTGTAATTCCCTACCCACTGAACCGCATTTGCACGACTCGATTCGCAAACAGACTTACCGTCGCAAAACTAGTCCAGTTTGTCACGCCCACAGACGTGTCGTTCAAAAAGTGGATTTTTGGAATTTGAGCACTCTTAGCACTCTGAGCACGGGTTTTGTGTAGGTATTGCACTTCATGACCTACTACATATACGGGCTGCTTTTTCTCGCTCCACTCTAACCATAAGCACTCACCGTAACCCATCGCTACTGCTGCATCTTCCTCCTACTACCAATATTTAAGCACAACTATTCACACTGTTTCACTAACTGGCGGGATAAGAATGCACGTTGTTTCGTTGTTATGTTTCAGGATTCGGCCTCCATTGCAGTTGAACGGGCTATGAATGGGTGGGTTAGGCGCATCATAGCGCAGTCGGAGACGATGTCGGCTGCAGCGTGTACCCGATACCACGTTCTTGGTTCGGACTTTGTCGTCGTCAAGTCGTCCATCAATCCAGGATCGGTGAATTAGTGCCACGCTTGCTTGGGAAGGACAAAGCACTGACTTGTTCATCGGCCACAAGTCACTGTAAATCGCCTCCGTGGCATCCCGTAGAAGTAGAAGGCGTGGCACATCCCAAAAGGGATTGAGTAACACGAGGTGGCGTCCTTGATCCTTTATCCTTCAGTCGCATGTTGAATATTAGCTGTTTTGATTTGCTAACCCTCGCTTTTCAGGAGTGGTCAATCCAAATGGAAGCGTCACTGCACGTTGTCGAGAGCTCATTGTATAGATAACGCTGAGGGGTGGCGCACTTGTTCCTTCCTCTGTTGGTTCTTCTTAAACAATTACCCTAAGAACATTGTTTTGCAGGTGCATCACATCACATCCGACATCAGAAACGAGCGTTCTTCGCGGAGGAAGGCTTCTAGGCGAACTTTATTCATTACGTGCATTCGGTGATGTACGGTTTAAGTGGCCACTGGATCTGCAGAAGGTGGGTGTTGTCACTGGATTGTTTTGGTATAAGAACAGCCACTCCTCACCGACTTGTTTCGTTTCAGGTGGTCTTGGAGCCTCTCGGCAGCCCAGCTCCGCCTAGTCTGTACTCTCCGCCGTACCTAACAGTGTCGCCGGAGATGTTCCACCATAAACTTACAGCTAAACGCAAGTTTCTGGTGCTCGCCACATACGGCTTGTGGGAATGGCTTGATCCAGACACTGCCGTGCTCTCCAACGTCAGACCAAAATGTACACTCGAATTAAGTTCAAGTAATCTTGTGGTTAGTCCGTTCACCGAGGCAGGCTTTTCCTCTCTAGATGGAGAGGAAAAGCGTGATCCTGCAACGACCACCCCAACAGTGCACGAGAAAGATGTCCATTTCGACGGAAACGTTTAGTTATCTTTGACTGTTTAGTCGTGAGTCGAACGGCCGCGCTTAGCGTGGCTCCGCTGTTATTTAGACCTGAACAGAACTCGACTAGGGAAAACTCTAGGGCAAGGCCAAAAAACATGGATAAGGCATTCCAAAGGATCGTAATGTGCCGCAATATAATAATACAACTTCTAGGAGTCTTGATACAATGTCCAACAACGCAATGTGCAATCAGGTGAATGAGGTTGCAAAGTGAAAACGTGATCAAGCACTACTTTTACGTGAGCGGTAAACAAGCATGGGGCGAGGCTTAAAAAATAACCCAGCATCGGGACGAGATAATATGGATCCGCCATACGTTGTCGTAGGAGCACGATAACTCGGGACTAGGTCGGCCTCTACATTGCAGTGTGAATAAAGGATAATGCTCTCTATCGGTCAGTGCATTTGTGGATTGCGCCATGCATCCCACTTCCACACGATATCGTGGAGGTTGCTTCAAGCGTGTCTATATTTGGTCAATACAGTGAGCTGTGGTAACCAGCCAACAGATATGTCAATGTGTTTCTTACATCTTCCTGGACAAGCCTGGTACTAATGACTTGGAAATTGAACACCCAGCACGGTGCAGCGGGCGACGCGCCACGTCGTGTGGTTTACGACCGGAGGTCACGCGATGTGGTGCGTCGGGGCTACACAGGTCAGCTAGGTGCCGAGAAGGCTACCGTACACTGACCTGTGGAGGTGGGACTCCCATCCACATTCCGGCTTTTTCTCGTCTTGGCGCCCACTCATCCCACCCTATTAGGAAAGCACAGTAATCTTTAAAAAGCCTGTCGATCTTTACAGAGAGTCTCTCAAGACATCGTCATCGAGCTGCTTCAGCCACTGCTTCGGTGGCATCGTCAGCCGGCTTAGACGAAGTAGCACTTATAATACAAACGTATTGATCTGGCTATAGCACCAGGAACTTTGAAGATCTTCCATCGAGTAAAGCTGCAGCTTCTAGCTTCCATTTCGAAATTCAAAGTTCCGATCTCAGAAATCGCTAAACCAATGAATATCTTCATCGCTCATCTTATTCATATCTGCAAGAATAAATCCCTGGGGTACTGCTGAAGTGCACTATCACATTTCTTTGGGGTTCTCGCGGAGGATGACGCAGATGTTCTTAAAGCGTTAATTAGAGCCTCCAACAAAACCAAACCCATTGTAGGGCATCGCACTAAAGCATCCAAGCAAGAGGTCCAGACCAGAGATGGGCGGAAATTTTAAAAATTTTCCCGGAAATCAGAAAACAGAAAATCGCTTTCGTCAGAAAACAGAAAATTTTGAAATTATCAGACGACCTAATTATTGTACCCAAAGATCTCTTTTTCCAGTAGCGGATGCTTTTCTATGACTAGAAATGTGGTCGAGGACAAGCGTTTTAATTTGTAGGCGTTTATAAAAATTTCTACCACACTCAAAATTGAGTACAGTCAGCAAATTGTAAACTTTGACTCAAAGATCCTAGGATTCTCGTCATTTCAAGTATGCAACATTATTCATCAGCTCCATTTCACAGCTGACACCGTAACAATTACATCAATACTACGAGTGTTGTTACATCAATACTACTAGTGAAAAATAAATTCTTTGGTTCTTTCAAGTTAGGGCTAGATAAGAGACGAACAAAAAAGTATGGCTTATAAAGAATGAATTCTACCTATCACATTCGTGTTAAAATATAATGCTCACTGATACATACCAAAATGAAAGTGTAAACACGAAACAGATGATTCGCTAGATTAGTGGTCCCATTTGTAAAAAAAAACTAGTATTTCGGTGTGACCGACAGAACTCGGCTCGGCTGTCAGAACGACAGTTTTTAAGTGAAAGTGTTTTCTTGAATGCGTAGACACTATAGAATGGGGATCAAGCATATATTCTCTCCATCATATTAATATTACTATTACTCATCACATATACAGATCACATTACATCTCAGTGGAAGACTATCAAGACTTTGATAGTCTTGCTGTACAGGAAGGGGGACGTGCACGACATTGGCAACTATCACCCGAACTATCTGCATGCTGTCTGTAGTCTATGTACAAGCTGTTCACTTGATTCGGCCTGAATAGGACCAGCCGAAAGCTGGACGAAGGACAGACATGCGATCAAAGAGGATTTCGGAGAGGATTCAGCACGATCGACCACATACACACCATTACGAAGCTCATCGAAGTGTCGCGAGAGTACAAGCTGCCGCTTTGCCTTACGTTCATCGACCTGAAGAAGGCATTCGACTCTGTCGAAATTGAAGCGGTCATCGAAGCCCTGCTCACTCAGGGCGTTCCTACTCAGTACATCAGAGTCCTTCGAGAGCTGTACAGTGGATTCACGACGAAGATCTCACCATTCTACAATGACGTCGTCATCGACGTGAAGAGAGGTGTTCGGCAAGGGGATACCATATCCCCGAAGCTCTTCAGCGCCACTCTCGAAAACGTCATGCGCGAACTAGAATGGGAAGACATGGGAGTGAAGGTCGACGGCCGGCAACTACATCATCTTCGCTTCGTTGACGACATCGTGCTCATAACACCGAGCATCAGCCAGGCGGAGCGAATGCTGGCTGACTTCGATCGTGTATGTGGGAACGTTGGACTGCAGCTGAATCTTACGAAGACGATGTTCATGAGGAACGGATGGGTTTCTGATGCCCCATTCTCGCTCAACGGAACGAACATCTCCGAATGCTCCAGCTATGTGTATAGGGGTGGCGAAGTCAATATGGCCAACTACCTAGCACTAGAGCTGAGCAGGAGGAAAGGAGCGTGTTGGAGAGCTTTCAAGAGCGTCGAAGAAGTCGCGAAAAAGACGAAGAACGTCCGACTCCGTGCCCACCTATTCGACTCCACTGTTCTTCCTGCCCTAACATACGCCTCAGAAACCTGGGCTATAAGAAAGCAGGATGAACACGCGATCAGCGTCGCGCAGCGTGGAATCGAGAGGACGATGCTCGGAGTAACACGACTCACGCAAGTGAGAGAAGGCCTCCGGAGTTCCGAGCCTCGCCGACGTTCGAAGATCAGAGACGCTGTCGCGTGGGCCAAGTTGTCGAAAATTAGGTGGGCCGGCCACGTAACGCGCTTCGCAGACACCTGCTGGACGAGAGCCGTCACCGACTGGATTCCGCGGGATGTCAAAAGAACACCAGGACGCCCACCAACGCGTTGGTCGGACTTCTTCGTTAAAGCCCTGAACGGCCGATATGACGCTCTTCGTGTTCCTCGAGCGAGGAGGATCCATTGGACCACTCTGGCACGCAACAGGGACGAATGGAGACGCTGCTGGCACCCGCTCGAGCAATTCGATGATCAACGGGACGACAGGTGATACAATGACAACTTAATCTAGATTCCGCTTTACTTCTAGGCATTACGTAATGTCTGTTTTGTACTCTTTCGTTTGCAAACGTTGCTAGCTGCTAGTTGCTTAGTTCTAATTGAATTTATTTTTGCGTTTGTCTTATACGACGAAATAAAGTTTAGTTTATTGACTGCACAATTTATCGCTTTCGCTATCGCTCTAGTAACGCTCTCTACATATCTAAGCCCATAACAAGAATTAGGCCTGGCTCTAGACTTTTCTTCGAAGAGAAGGAGTTCATCCTAAAATGCCACTGGAAGTTCGAAAACACCGTCGAAGTGCATAGGCGATTCCTCGACATCCTGTGTTGACTGTAGAAAAATGGTGCTACTTCACTATATGACCCATTTACAGAAGTAATGACAGCGATAAGCAAGGACCGATTAATAAGCATAACCTCGACCCCCTGGACGCACTGCCTTCAGAAGGTCGAGGTCTAATGGGAGGGCAATGAAAGACTATTCGTGTTCGAAGACCTCGATTACTCCCAGGGCTGAAGTTTCGGACCGCTTGATTGACATCCACAAAGAATCGATAATTTGATCAACATCGATTGAAGGAGATCGAAACTTCAGAAACGAACTTCAGATTCGTGTTCAGAAACCACGACTACCCGCAGAGCCGCTTGAAAGACGTACACAAAAAACACACACAACTCTTTGATATGTAATAGGATAGGATATCAACTTTGTGATTGAATTCTGCGTAGAATGTTGGCTTGAGACATGTCCTCAACGGTGTGATACACACTATTTTTTCTTCAAAAAAGAGCGCCTCTAGAAGGTATTTAGACGACGTAGTTGAATTCCGTGTGAGATTTTACTCTGGAAGTAACCTTTCACAGCTTCGTCCCAGGTTTGCGAAAATTATTTTTCAGTTTTAAATTTGAAGAAAATCGCATCATCGGTAACACTCAGAAGCTTGACGTAGAGCTCATTAGATAGAGCTCGAAATTCTGATATAGAGCTATGCTTGTTTCACACCAACATGTATCTTTACACCGGTTTTGTAAACCCTCTGAACATCCTGTTGATTGCAGCTCCAGCAAATCTGGTCGACCTGTGTGCTCCGCTCGTCCGTCGGGCCGCCGTCGTGGGACCGCCGATGACGGCCTCCGTCGGGCCGTTGTCCGCCGCGCGCGCGACGGGTCTCGCAGCGTGAGCGGAGACGGCGAGCAGGGGAATGACGCGGCAGGTATGGCCACCTGGGCGCGCGGCGTCGGTGCCCACGACCAGCCGATACGAACGCTACGCACCCCACCTTTTTATGTGCATGAAAGACAACATCTTATGTGTTGGAATGAATGATCTCTGTGATAAGGTGTTCTCGCCAGTGGTATAAAAGGCCTCTGGTGAGGTTGGTTGTATTCATTCTTCGTCTGCGATAAACCAGTGCGTCTGCCAGTTGTAACATTATGGAATAGGTCGAGACATAGGCAGACAGGGATAAAGACAAGCATTAGTGTCAACTCACTGTCCGGAGCGATGCCTTATACTTCCAAAAGTACTCGACGAATGCGCTTATGGTCTGGACTTTGGGGTGGCTAATAGACAAGTAGCTCCCGTGCCTGTCCGGCCTAGTTTGTCACCAAGTTGTCCGACAACATATAAATTTGGAATGTAGCTCGTCTCGGTGCGAGATCTTCTATGGAGCGAGATTATCACCTTGTGTCTACAGCGTCAGATCTCCCCACATGTTGAATGTGATACACAATTAATGTTCACGTTGAAAGTGATCAATCATCGAATAACTTGTCGCTCAGAATGGTGAGTCTGACTGAGGACATGCAGCTTGTTGGAGTCAGCCAGGTTTCTGTAGAGAACAAGCGCTGCGACACAAGTAATACTTCTTCTTGCACTTGCCAGCTAACCAGAGTGGGTGGCGCACGGTACAAACAGGTTGCTAATTCGTTTGGTATGTCACTACAACTCTAGAAAAATGATTGGCGATGCAACCAAAAACAAGGGTTTTCAAGAGGATTCGATGAAACCTATTTTGGTGATGTCCTCACATTCGAGGGGAGCTATGTTTTGAGATGAACCTTCCGCCGAAATCTGGACTCCGCTTTGTGTAGTCGCATGTGAGAAACATTGGGCCTCTTCTCTCCACCATAGACGATGTGGTTAGTCACCCGAAGTTTGTTGTGCCGTATTATTGAGGACGATGCTCCTGTTGCTTTTCCACCACTTCCATGACCTTCCGTGGTGCTAAACTTGTTGCATGAATTATTTCTTTAAAACTTCCCAAAGTGTCCAATTACGTCAGAAATGGTATAGATCAGTTTACCGTAGGTATAGAACACACAAGTGCTGCACAAAATTTCTAGTTTCACACATACAGCACAAAATATTGTATAGGGCTTACATGGTGACCTCCCACCCCCCCCCCCCCGAGCCAATTTACGCCGAACTCAGAAAAACAAAAACATCATCATACATGCTAAGTCGGCTCATCCTTCAGCTGTGAAACGTGCTGTAGTTCGCAACATGTTCAGAACAGCAACAAGGATGTGCACAGGAAACGAGGAGCGAGAGGAATCACGTATGTTGGCTTGTCAGATAGCAGCCCTCAATGGGTACGAAGTGCGACGAAATCGAGCGCCATACGGACACCGGGAGCGCGCGTACAATAACAAAGTCTGTCTCCCACTTCCGTTCGTTTCGGACCGAGTCACTGCGGCTATACGTCAGTGCCTATTGCGAGCAGGGTTGGATGAGGATGTTATACTGGTCAACATCCCGAGAGATAACATCAAACGACAGCTAGTTCGCAATCGGCTCTATGACCGCGCTTGTGTTATGTCTGACTGCGTGATTTGTCCATACGGAAGGAGAGGAGACTGTGCGCAAAAGGGCGTTGTCTACCAGCTCGAATGTTTAACTTGCGGCGATATCTATGTCGGGGAAACCGGGAGGGTGTTAGCCATTCGCGTTAAGGAACACCTTGCTGGTAAGAGAAGGCAAAGCTTAGTAACACCGCTTGGGAAGCACCGAAGGGAAGCCCACTTCGGTGCTGACTTTGATGTAAGGTGCACAGTACTGTGTCATGAGGACGAAATTGGCCCCAGAAAGGCTCTCGAGGCTTTCTGGATTCACGAAAGAAATCCATCCATGAACAACAGAAACGAGTGCATCTCAATTACAACTGAGTTCTTGCCTTTTATTCCATTGTGCGAGCTGTGAGAGCTTCGCGTATACTGCTATGTGCATTTTTGACCTCCGGCGTACTGTGCAGTATAATTGACCGCCCCAGTGCTTCTCACTTGCTCCATGGTGGCCAGCTGAGCCGGTCTGCCTGCGCTGGCGGAATATCGGTGAGTTAGCTCACTAGAATTGGGTTCTCTGCCTGGATTTCGTAGGACTAGTTGATACTGAGCAGGGGGGGGGACACGATGTTTCTGACCTAAGTGGCTTCGCGGATGAAGAAGTTTCGAGCTTCTTTCAGGCCTTGAGAAAGACGAACTAGTCGAAACGTCGGCCGAAATAAATAACTTTATAACAAACCTGGTTGGCACAGAAGAAAAACAAATTATTGGAAAATGCCCAGGTTTCAAGAACGTCGAACTTGGAATATATTAAATGCCGAACTCAGATTTCAGTAACTACTCAATAAAGGCCCCCACAGAGTTCTGCGGCAGCGCCGCGGCCCTATGCTTAACAGCAGGGCAGAGACGCAGAGCTCGTCGCCGGCGGCGTCCCTGCCCTATCCTTAACCATAGCGGCGAGCGGCGTTGCCGCAGAACTCTGTGGGGGCCTTAAGGTTGGCGTTGGAAGTTTAATGTTTTTAGTGAGAGAGTGAAAATCGCAGGTTAATTCTTTTTTGTATAAGACCACAAATCAAATGCAGCATGGATGGTCCGTTTTGACGACTGGCCGCTTGTTTTCTCGGGTTAATGTTACACAGTGTCGAACAGCCGCAAAAAAGAGTGAAACTCCGACGAACGGGATGCCGGGCATCGCGCTCCGCAGGAAGACGTTGATTATGCACGTCGAGGTCCGCCCGATAGGAGGAAGAGCATGCTTAGTAGCCAAAGGAGACGAGCAGCGAGGGCATGGCGCAAGCCGACTCGCCACACTTGCTCTATGAGCAAGAGCAATTTCGTTTTTTGTGAGGCTTTTCTCAGATGGAGCTGCTAGGAGTTTTGCTGCTAACGGATTGGAGACGAAAGTCGTTCCGCCTTCGCTTCTCAACTTCAATTAAGGCATATTTATGTTCCTCCAATGCCGAAAATCCTAGAGTTCTGGAAACGACGAAATCAATAACAGCAGTTCCCAAATAGGCTTAGCATCTGAATGATGGTGGTGCTTCTAGCAACGTTTCTTGCGAAAAGGAGATGGAACCAGGGATCAGCAAATAAACTTTAATTGGTAAATTTTTAACGGCTTTTTTAATGGGAAATTTTAATTACATCCATCAAATTTGGTTGACATTAATGAGAAAAGAAAGCCAGATCCTCTTATTTACCAACATATCACAATTCTGATATTAATTGTGCGACCAATTTTCATCCTCACCACAAGTGGCATTACTCTCCCTATCATCAATAGGACTCTTAAAATAAACAAAATCATGAAGTCTGCTAACACAAAAGTGAACGGCAAGACTTCACCAACAACTAGTTCCCTGACAGCTGTTGGAATTAGATTTGAGATCAGATTAAGGAGTGTTCCCAGAAATAACATCAAATCTGCACGTTAGTTAAATAAAGGTCAAGAAGACCCAATGATGGACTTGCCTTTCAACGTAACAGCGTTGGTAAGCCTGCCGGTTTGGTTGCCTTTCAAAATTTAAAATGACTGGTAGGAAAACCTGAAAAACTTGAGAGGAGAGACCGGGGAAGAAGCCTTTTCTTTGTGTTTGCTTTGTTTCTTGGTCTAATTCGTATTTCTTGGCCGTCTTACATTTCTTAAAAAGACGACAGTCGCTACAAGAGAATTGAAAACGCAATAGGAACGGTCGAGAAGTACGAACAACAATATGGAACAGTTGAATTACGATAAGCGTCCAAGAAACAACAAAAGAAGTGCGGTAGGAAACTGTGAGGACGATCACAACTTGAACCTGTCTGGCGCAGGTTTGGTCGCAGCTAGACATCTTTCTAACAGCTTCTTATCTTCTTATTCTTCAGCGTTTGTCCCGCATCGTCGCGGGGTCCGCTCTTCTAGTGTTACGACGCCACCTTTCCCGATCCTGCGCTTGATCAGGGTGGACACCAGCTACTTTCATGTCCGTGTGTAACGTATCGGACCAACGCTGCTTCGGGCGTCCTCTAGGCCGCTTTCCAGATACTTCCAACTCAAGGCCAATCTTGCGGACGCTGTCTTCTTTCCCACGCAGAACGTGGCCGTACCATCGCAACCGAGCTTCGCGCATCTTGTCCGCTATCGGCGCGACACCGAACTTCTGCCGAATAGCATCATTTCCCATGCGGTCCATGCGCGTGACTCCGGCCGTCCAGCGCAGCATTTTCGTCTCCATGACGCTGAGGCGCGTTTCAACCTCCTTGGTCGCAGGCCAACACTCAGCACCGTACATCGCTACCGGCCGGACGACAGTTCTATATATTTTTGACTTCATGCGCTCTGGTATCCTCCTATCGCAGAGCATGCCAGTCAGCGAACGCCACTTGGACCAAGCTGCACTCACGCGTGAGTTCACTTCAACCATCAGACCGCCGTCAGACGCTATTGCTGATCCCAGGTATTTAAACACCGAAGTGCGTGCAAGTTCAGTACCGTTAATCTTAATGGAGCCGGACTCGTTCACATCAGTCGTTAGGTACTCGGTCTTCTTGACGTTCAATTTGAGTCCGAACCTCGCCAGACGGTCGCACCAAGCTTGCACCTGCCGCTCGAGATCGTCTTTCTCTTCGCAAGCGAGCATCACGTCATCAGCATAAAGCAGTGTCCATGGAACAGGCTGCTGAAGATCTCGCGTAATGGCATCCATGACGACAACAAAGAGGAGTGGAGAAAGCGCAGAACCCTGGTGCACCCCAACAGAGATGGGAAACTCCATTGAGGTTCCAGCTGCAGCTTGCACTCTACTCTTTGGGCAAGAGTAGAGCATCCGCACCCACTCTATAAGTTCCTCAGGTACGTTGTGTCGTCGCAAGGCGTACCATATAAGCTCACGCGGTACGCGGTCGAGAGTCTTCTCCAAGTCGAGAAAGGCGATATGCACCGGCTTCTGTCTCTCGCGATGCATCTCCACCAGGAGGCGGGCGGCGTGTATAGCATCAATGGTCCCACAACCAGACACAAAGCCGCACTGGTTGTCGGAGAGCTTGACGATTTCACGGATTCGTCTATCAAGGATTCGCTCGAAGGTCTTCATGCTGTGCGAAAGCAAGCGAATCGGACGGTAATTGAAGCAGTCCGCAGGACTGCCCTTCTTCTTCCAAATCGGAATCGTCGTACTGTTGTGCCAACACTCCGGTACTTTCTTCTCCTTTACTACCTGGTTGAAGAACTCAGCCAACCACTCAGCAGGATACCAGAGCTTCGACTTCCAAACATCGGCTGCCAGATCATCCGGCCCTGTCGCCTTACCGGGCTTCATCTTCTTTAGAGCCGCTTCTGTTTCCTCCACGGTGATCTTGCGAACGGGACCGTGAACAGAAGCCACAGAAGGGATGGCCGGATGAGGAAATTCCATAGTGGAAGTTTCCTCAAAGTAATCACGCCATCGCTTCAGCGCCTTTTTGCGGTCTGTCAGAAGATGGCCGCTCTCATCATTGATGCCAACAAACTTTTCAATGTCCTCGGTTCGGCCAACAATCTTTCTAACAGCTTCTATCTTCTATAAAAGCGATTCTAGGTTTAAGCAAAAATGGAGCAGCTCATAAATGCATCATTTCCATGTATTATAGAACATTTTTCAAAACAAATGGGATATTCTTCAAAGCAGGTTGGACTTTTTTGAGATCAACATGAGCACCTTTCATATCAAAAAGAACGCCTTACAGACCAAACTAGTTTTTCCGAGAACGCAACAATTATTTTTCTCCGCAGAACTTTTAGTATAACTTTTTGAAATTTGTTAATTCACTTGCCCCCAAAAAGTGATCAATTTTACAAAAAATTTAAAGGCATTCATTGATAGAAAAACGAGGAGTGAGAAAGCGAAAAACCGTGGTGCGCCCTAACAGATGTAGAAAAGGCCATTGAGGTGCCTTCTGTGGCTAATATTCGACAGTTTGGGCATGAGGTGAGTATCTGCGCCCATTCTATGACGACTTCTGAAATGCTATGTTGTCGTGAGGCGCATTAAGCTGATCTCAAGTGGCAGGTGCTTAAAGGTCTTCTCCAAGTCGAACACGGCAAAATGCAGCGGTTTCTGTTTCTCGAGATACTTCTCCATCAGAATGCATTAAGTGTTCATGGCATTGTCGGTGCTGATATCAGGAATCATGCTTTTCAAGAATTCACTCAACGATCTTCATGCTTTACGAAATCAAATGATTCTCACGGTAGGGACTTTTCTATTTCTTCCAAACTGGAATCATTGCGCTTTTCTCTCAACACTTAGAAGCATTCTTTTATGCTGTAAACTGGCTGAAGAATTTCGTGAACCAGCAACAGTGAGTGCGATGACTTCGACCTCCATAAGTGTGCTGACAAGCCAGTCGGGACCAGGTCTGATTCTGATTTTCTGGCCTTTTTGGACAGATTTTTTCTTCCTTCTGTTTTCAGGGAAACTGGCTGCAATTATTCATAAAACTGCGCACAGAATGTTATCATAGGAATCCCATACCAATAAGTCAAAAAGCATCATAAACGCCAGTTCATTGGCAAAAGAATGTTTCTAGAGTACTTTAAATCTCAAGAATATGACGCTTTTGGGTGAGCCCATGCAGAAATTGTGCCATGCCGACTCATAGGCCTATATTATACTTCGGCGATGCTGTTGTCAGCGACCTCGGCGACGGTGTTGGGCGGGTGCACCGCAGTGCGTCAACAGCGTCGCCGAAGTATAATAAATACAGACCAAAGGCACATGTTATACATCGGCGACAGGGTTGCGCGCGATGCTACGCACTGCATAGCACCCGCCCAGCACTGTCGCCGAAGTATGACATATGCCATAGGCTATTCCTTTTTGTTTGGCTGATTGATGGTGTAAATGCCGTTGACATGAGTTCCTTCATAGCACATCTCTCGCCTTTCATAATTTGACTTCGTTCTCTTTCGAATTTCAGCATTAACCATCGAAGGTTATTTACAAATTTATATTGAGACTGCAAAGCCATCAAAGTTATTTTGTAACACCGCCACATACCAGGTATGGTAACCCACGTAATTAGGAATCTTTTGTTAAACTGGCACGATATATAATTCCGCATGATCGTGTTGGACAAATTCTGAAGTAGGTGGATGGATGTTCACCTGCTTCTAACACAGGTGAACCAATACCAATCCCGTGCAAACCCCTCTTGAGTCATCAACCGTCGAATGGAGGGTGACGATGCTAGACAGCACATATATAATACACGCCGCCATATGTCCTTGAAGGAATTACTACGCGATTGCACAATTTGTTTTCCGAAAGACCACGTGGAATCCGGAAGCAACCCAAGCCAAATAATTATGATGTTTGCTCTGAAAACGTCCGACTGTCCATCAGCAGCGTGCGTAACTACAATTTACGACATTTTCGACCGCAAATCGTATTTCTTGACCTTTGGTGAACACGCACACAGACCAAATACTCTCACTTTTATTCTGCGCATCGCATATGAGAGTTCACTGCTTAGACTCGCGTCTATGTGTGGGTTGCGAAATGGTACATATTTTCACTCTCGTTTTCTTATCCTTTTTTTTAAACCAGACTTAGAGCGGCCTACTGGCAGCCAAACGTCTAGTTGGGGTTTCACCACCAAACCCCAATAATACAGCATCTTCCCCACAGCGGTTATTCCTTTCAATTTTGATCCTTCTTCGTTTTTTTTTTTCTTCGGCACCAAGTGGTCCGAAATATAATGTAGAATAGGAGCGTAGGAGATGATATGTTCTAAAAATGGATTCTATGAAGACTGCCCATCCTTAATCACACTTATGCTAATTATAGTGCCAAGTATGATCCCGGATCTGTGTGGAGACAAACACACACAGACGCTCCCACTTATTGTACAGGATAGTGCGATTCCCACTCGGAACTGCACAGAAATATATAAAATCAATCGATAATTGGAATCGGTGCAAAACAGTTTTACAAGTTCTGCATCAGAGTACATGGGTATGACTATCACAGCATTACTCCTGCGTCCGGAAGAACAAATTCTTCAATTTACGCACTCTTTCTTGTCGCCGAAAAAAATTCGATTTGGTTTATAAGATGATAAGTGGCATGGTGGGTCTTCCCCCTAATGAATTCTTTTCAATGTCTCTTTCCAACACAAGAGGCGCCCAGTGGAGGATCCTAGTTCCTAGGGCTAATAGCAGCATAAGATCTTCCTGCGCAGAGTTGTATTGGGGTCGAGATACCTGCAGTTTGTTACTACCCAGATAGAGGCGGTTCTGCCCATATACAACATTTGCGCCGTTCCGACCTACCGTTGAGATAGTATCCTGGTGAGTCCCACAGCAGGACGCGTTGGTATCCCTTATATCCGACTTTTATCCGAATCATTGCATTTTTCAAAACCCCGGATCTTCGGATGATTCAGATGAGGGTAATTTTGAAAACCCCGGATCTTCTGATCATAACGCCATTGTTGGCCGAGCCGGATTCGGATAATGCGAAACAGGATAAATCCGGTCGGATATCCGAAAATTCGTGGTACGAACATCCCATGTCTACTGCACATCTTTAGTGGGTGCATTTTGCGAGGGTGCCTCCACACAAATGGGCGGAATGGGGCTGAAACATGTAAACAGTGGTCAATGAGCCTTGACCGTGTTCAGTACTCTGAAACAGGCTCAGCGTGGGGTGCGAGAATCGCGGTTCGACTTTGGCTCAAGGTGGGGGGGGGGGGGGGAGGGCTCAGACATTCGCTATCTAGGACCCGTACAACCAGTTGCTATTGTGGTGACATCCCGTTTCTATGTATATGTTTATATGTTTATTTTATTTTTTATATGTTTCTATATATATATATATATACCTGTATATACAGATGTATATACATGTGTATACATAGTATATACCTACCTATTACGTATGCACATATATATGTAGGTTCGAGCTGGATATATTTAGATATACGGCTGCACTAAAATCCTGCAACACTCTAGCAACAGGAGCCGACCCTTAAGCCTAATGGTACACTTCCACAGGAGTGTCAACGGGGTGCAGGTAATCGCGCCAGGCTCCCTCACCTGGCCAATCCACTGCAACGGGTTCTCACCACAATAGCAACTGGTTGTGCAGGTCCTAGTGCTCGTTTGTCTGAGGGGGTCGTACTTCGACATGGTTCCGAAGGAAAAATTTTTTCGGAGGGATAGCTCTTTCGCAAGTATTGTAAGCAAAGTTCTGTAAATATTAAAAAATAATAATTATTAGTATTCAATTAATAAAGTTTTAAAGCAAATAAATCGATTAAATGAAGATTTTTTAGGCATGGCAGCGATATTGCGACACCCTGAGCACCACTTCTACGGAAAGAAGACGTCATTTGGATTTGAATGCATCTAATAAAAATTTAAATAGTTGTTGTAATAGTTGTTATATAAGGATCTTACCAAAAGTTAACCTTCAATTTGTAGCAGGAAAAAAATCAGGCCTCTCCTAAGCAACCTTTCCTCCGATCAGGTGGAGTGATTTTCCTGGATTTTTCTCTCGGAATTTTCCAAAAACATGATGTTTCCTGAACAAGGCTACCAGTGAAGCTGAAACTGGAGTTCACAACAGCACAAATTTTATTTAGCACTTGTTCAAAAAAAAATCAAGTTTTCCCTAAGCGGTCTTCCTTGCGATCAGGTGAGGTCATGCTCAATTTTTTTCAAAAATAAAGTTTTTTCCTGAACGGAATGGTCTCTAAAGCTGACATATAGCTTTAGAAAACGATAATGTTCATTTTATATATATTCTAGAATCGACCCTTTCCTAAGCGATTTTCCTTGTGATCGTGGAGGCGACATGAATGCGTATTTGGCCATACAATGACTTGCGGTGGCCAGCCGATGAACAAGTCAGCGCTCTATCCTTCCCAGACAAGTCTGGTACCAATTAACCGACCCCGGAGGGATGGAAGGCTTGTTTGGCCTGGGCGGGAAATCCGAACCAGGAACCTGGTATCGGGTGCACGCGACAGTCGCGCCTCCTCCGACTGCGCTACACGCGCCCGTTTTTGACCGATACATAATAAAAAATGCAGCTTATCTGGAGTATGATCAAGAAGGATGGATCACGGTCGATTGCTCGTCGATGTGATTGGAAGGAGCTATAATTGTACTTTGTTCAACCGATCGTAACTAGCTTAATCTTGAGAGTTATGCAAAAGCGGGTGGCACACAAAATATTAGAGGAAAATCTCTTTCTCATGAACATAAAACCACCTTTCAAAAAAGGCATCTTCATGCGAGGCGCGGCGGCTGCGATTTTTGCGGAAATACTTGCTGAAAGTTGAAGCTCCGCGCATGAAGATGCCTTTTTTGAAAAACGCTGTTGTGATCATCGGAAAGAGCATTTTCTCTAGTTTTCCGAATGCTGCCTAATTTGCATAACTCTCAAAATTTGGAGAGTTATGTTCATTTTTGTAAAACCACACCAATTTTTTCGAGCAAAAATCGTACCATCTCTGCCGCGCATTAACATGCCTTTTTCAAAAGATGGTTTTATGCTCGTAAGAAGTAGAAATTTCTCTAGCAGCTTGAGTGCCACCCTCATTTACATAGTTCTCAAAACTGAACGAGTTACGATTGGTTGAACAAAGTACAAGTATAACACCTTCCAATCACATCGACGAGCGATCGACCAGTGATCCATCCTTCTTGATCACATAGAAAATAGCTCCTGATGAGCTGCGTTTTCTGTTATGTATAAATCAGAGATTGTGCTTTTGTAAAGCTACATTTCAGCGTTAGACATCGTTCCGTTCAGGTAGAAAAATGCTTATTTTTGAGAAAAAGAAAATTTTGTGCATGACCTCACCTGATCGCAAGGAAGACCGCTTCGGAAAGGGTCGATTTTGTAATATATATATATATATATATATATATATATATATATACATATAAATGTGTCGTGCCGTCACTGCGAAAACTGAGCAGCAATCGATGCATTTCAGCTGTTTTGCAAAATGCTTAAAAAATTTATTATCTACATACAATGATTATTTCAATTTTATTAGAAGCTATTAGATGCTTCTTATTAGATGCTTTATTAAATCCAAATGACGTCTTCCTTCCGTAGAAGAAGCGGCACTCAGAGTATTGCCATGTCGTTGACATGCCTAAAAATTTTCATTTTTTGATTTATTTGCGTCAAAACTTAATTAATTAATCATTATTAAATAATTTTTCTTTCTTTCACATTTTTTAAAATTGTTTGCAACACAAGAGACAACTTTACATTGAAATCCATAAATTTTCTTTCCGTTTCCGCCTATCCCTGGTCGGGACCAGGCGCTTTACCTTGTTTCATCTTCTTCAGCGTCAATTCTGTTTTCTCAATATGACCTTCTAGACAGAAGAGACCGCCGGATGTGGTGGATGACTTCTATTGTCGAGATTTTCTCGAAGTAGTCACGACGTCGTTTTAACGCTTTCTTTTGGTCCATGACAGAACACCAAGAACTGCAAAATCGTTGAAAGTAGACACCTAGAGATGAGCTGCTGAGCTCAGTCACCAATTTACAGGAGTAATTCTGCTGTTGTATACAAGGTGTTACGTGCTACGGCAGCTACAAGGAGAGTAAAACTAGCAAAATTCGGCAAAAAGCGGGAAAGATTCGGGTTCTAATGACATTTACACTCACGAAGTTCTTTCGGTGAGTCCAAAAGACAACTTGAGCTCAGTCCTATCATTGTGTCGTCACTGACATATCAGTAAAGGATTGGCTACGATACTCGTCCTCGCCCAAGCGCCGAACTACCAACGCATGCACGCCGTCGGCGCAACATCGCGCCGTACTATTGCACCCGCACCACACGTCGGCGCTGACTCAGATATCATGCGACTGTCGGTTTTCTTCTACTGATTTAGCTTGCTAAATTCTGAGTGAAGAGCAAACTGCCGAAACCTTTCAAATTAGCCAGGTTTAACGTCGTAAAGGTGAAGTACTGTCCCTGTTTTCAGAGACGGTGTTTGGTCAGCAGCTGAAAGAGGGACTCCTTTGAAGTTTTGATCTGTGGTAACCAGTTTGGGACAACGCGTCGCTCTGCAACGATTCTTTCTATTGGTCACACTCGCATAGTATTCCAGGTTAAGAAGCTACATTTCTATTTTCTACGTTGCTGAATTTCTCTTAAAAACGGTCACGATTTCTACCAGGTCGAAGCATCAGCCTAAAAGATGATAAGTGCTGAGGAGTTCCATAACACGACGTGTGCTAGCTCCGTCACCACTGAAACAGGGACTCTACACCCTCAAAATGAAACATGATGGAACATCATGGCTGCGTTCTTCTAGAAGGTATAGTAGTAGCGGTGGTTCATTGAAATCCTTTCTATAATAAGCACAGAGAAACCGTTACGTTATATACAATTTTCACGTCAAATTGTACCCTTTCAAATCAAATTGGACATTTCAAAGTGCACCTGAGGTTTTTGAAGTCAAATTGAACTTCTTTCAGATTTATTTGTTTCTTTAATCCATGCAGCAATGCAAATAGCTAACAGGAACCTAGCGAAAACAGGAAAGCATGAAAAAACACGGTGAATAATAGAAAAAAGTGAAATATAGAAAAACGATGAAGTTCTAAGATAATCCCTGAAGACATCGGGCAACAAGCCTTTTGTACTCATACAGTGAGTTTGGCATTGTGTGCGTCATTGACTACTTCAAAATTCCGTGCCAGCTTTACAACTGAAGAATGCTGTTCTTATATTGCATTTTGGCCTAGGAAACGAATCGAAATGAAATGGTTCAAAATTTTAATGGAGAATCTCCGAGATGGTTAGAAAATTTTTTGTTCGTAAAATTTTTTCTGTTTAAGAGAAATTTAGCCCGACTTTCTTCGACATTTTTCTAGCTCACCTGTCCCAATAAGTGAACCCTTAGTTTTAAAGACCGAAAGGTATCAAGCAACCATTTAGAAAATTAAAAAAGGAGAAGAAAAAAGAAAATTAAAGGAAAAAAAAGAAATAGAAAATTAGAATCTCGCTATGGCCTGGACTGGATCGTTTCGATTTTTATTGATGGGTAGCACATTATTACTTAGTTAAAAGACCGATATAAGGATATATGTGATTTTTAGAAGTGCTCTTGTTGTACCGTTCACCTCTGTGTTACTCCACGCAAACAGAATTTCTGCTATCAATGAAATAAAAATTGCGACGATCCAGCGATCTATTCTTTTGATACAATAAATCATTGCACCTTTTCTACGCTTTGGAACAAATGTGAAGTCATTATTGCTCCTTAAGAACATTTTTTATGAAATTTCAATCAGTGTGTCCACTTTTGGGGGATTAGAAATTTCAAAATAAGTCATAATAAATTTTCCTTGAACAAGGAAATTATTCTAACTGTCTTGGATAGTTCTTTTTTTAATATGGAAACAGCTCGTTTCGATTTTGATGTTTGATTTCAGAACCGTCATGCATGCTTGGAGGAACGTCGAACTTGAATTGAAAAGTGTCTGTCTGATACGCCTTGTACGGTATTTGTCAATGAGGCTTTTATGCAAGGCGTGACGTTTCTACCTGTCGTCGTCTTCAGAGGCCTAAAAATGGTTCGAGACATTAGATCTGCATTCTATCCGACGCCTACGCTAGCACTTTTTACCCAAAGTCAAGTGCACGGCAAAATCCCGAACTGTCGGTCAAATTCACGCAGAATTGCACCGATAGCGAGTATCGACTGCTCTGCCACCCACTGTTACCCGCGAACCTGAATCTCGTAACTTGCCCCTGAGAAGTGGGACATTAATTGCAGGGCATATAGCACTGGGCGTGTGTAGCGCAGTCGTAGGAGGCGCCGACCGTCGCGTGCACCGGATACCAAGTTCCTAGTTCGGATTTTCCGCCTAGGCCAACCAAGCCCTCCATCCCTCCGGGGTCGGTGAATTGGTACCAGACTTGTATGGGAAGGATAGAGCGCTGACTTGTTCATCGGCTGGCCACCGCAAGTCATTATATGGCCAAATACGCATTCAAATCGCCTCCACGATATCCCGATAGAATGCATGGCGCATCCCAAAAGGGATTGAATAATGCCGTCCTTTATCCTTTATATAGCGCTGTTATATTGGAGAGACTGGGAGACCACAAGGGGCCCGCATCAACGAACACCTAGTAGCTGATAAACGAGGCTGTAACGCCTTAACACACCTTGGTAAGCAAGGAGTCGAGATTCATGGCGGTCACGATTACGATATCGAGTGCAAGGATTTGGCGTACGAGACAGAGATTGCATGCAGAGGCGCTCGAAGCGCCCTGGATTTCTATCGGAGTCCAGCGATGAACAACCGAAACGAGTGCTCGCTCATTCACCACGAACGATCTTCTGTCGTTTGCACTACTCTGGGAGCTGTGGAGTGGCCAAAGGGGACTTGCTGTACTCATCACTACGGGAATGGAATGACGTTAGTGAGCTGAATGTCGACTGACAGTGGGTGGTAGAACAATCGCTAGTCGCCGGCGGTGCAATTTTGCGTCAGGTTGCTGTTCGGGGTACCATCGTGTGCTCTTGATTCTAGGTCAAAAACGCAAAAGTTGGTGGAACTCTTGGTTGGGTAGAAAACAAATCGAATGCCTCGAGTCATTTTTCCGCCTCTGAAGACGACAACAGGGTCGACACGTCAAGCCGTAAATGGAAGTTTCACCTAGAAACCTCGTTGGCGAAGAACATGCAAAACGTATGCAACGACAATCTCGCGATTTCAAGAAGAGAGGACTTGGAATGTATTGTCCAATTTGACGAGAAAATGGTTTCTTTACAATAGGAGGAGCATAAGATTTGAATAACGTTCGAGTTCATCGCAGATCGCGCTGTGCTTGTTACTTGAGCGGAAAATGGCTTGATAAAATTGAAGCGCATGCATCTAGGAGAAGGCTTACCCACCACTGTTGTTTTGGCGAAAATGTATTTGAGCGCCTCCTCGAAACTAGACAAAACCAGAATGCGTGGCTCACGCTTAAGGCCTTCGCACATTTTTGCGGAAACGCGGAAGCCCTATCTTTAAGCATAGCGCAGAGACGCAGAGGTCTCCGCCGGCGGCAAAACTTGTCGCGTCCAACTTGCCGCTGATGTGCCGCCTCCAAATTGCCAGCGGCAATAGTGATTCAAGACATTATTGCCGCTGCCGTCGCAGTTGTTTTCGCTGCCTGCCGCATCGCCGCAAAAGTGTGTGGACGCCTTTGAGTGTAGCCAAGGCACTGACTTCTTCAGTGCTGATGTTGTTCTCTGCGTCGAATTGCCGCCGCGCGACGGTCTATCTGTCCGCACGTGCGGCTCACGTGGACTAGTGGACAGAGAGAGAGAGACCACCCAGGCAGACGCCGCTCAGACGTGCGGGTCACTGGGCGCACGCAATCCCTCGACGAACACTTTCGCGCGAAACTACGCGAACAACGTCCCCCACCTCCTCAACCCGCATGGTCAGCGCCTCCCCTCCAAGCCTACTCCCCCCCCCCCCCCCCCACCCCAGGGATGGAACCACTAGCTTGGGCAGCACCACCACGGTCTGTCGATCTCTTTAAATAATCCGGTTGATACTCTAAAATGCAGAAGGAGAAAGACGAAATCAGTTTTTCCCACTCTCGGATTTTCTTTTCACCCACTAAAAATAACCCTATCGTCTATTACGACGACAGCGTAGATTTACCCATACTTAGCTAGTTCACTTAACCAAGTGGGTATGCAAAGCGCCCACTCAGGGCTCATCCGATCAGGTAACTGATGCTTCGTGATAGTAGTCCGGCGTTTCGGAAAGGAAGCGCCGTGCTCCACAGGTGTCGCTGGTCGTCAGCACACAACAGCGACTTTCCGAGAGCCTCGAAAGTGTCAGGAATCGTCGCTGAGCCGCGATTTCGACGCGATTCGTCGCCGTCCTCAACGGGGCCGCGAATCGATAGACGACTACGTCTGGACTGCTGGGCACACGGACCGGGCATCCGCCCGTCCATCGCCGGTGCCAGCCAGCTGCTGCTGGCGTGAGCTGCTGCTGCTCATGGCAACTAGTTGTTGCTCGCTAGAAGCCGCTTGTTTGAACAGCTTACCGAACTTCAGGCGTCCGTGCGCCCAAAACATTAAAGGAACTGAATGCTCCGAACTTCCCTTCGTTACCGTTTTATTCGACTTCGAGATTTCCAGTTCCTAAATTGCTGCTTGCCCTACTGTTTGCAAATGTTCATTGTTCACTGATTGACTTCAAAGAAGTGGATCAAATGCTATTATTTTTCTGTTAACCCTTTTCATGAGAACACCTTTCTGCTTTCAATTTATTAAAACATAGATTTCCTTAAACCTCGTTCCGGATGGATTAGAGTGAATTCTCAACGACAAGAGCATGAAAGTAGAACGTCTGTATGGTTGTTAGCTCTGCCTGGTTTGTACATTGTTTTGAAAAACTTACTCTCCCTCAAGAAAGGTAGATAGTGGTTTTATCATTATTATCATAGTAACTCGAGGTAACTAATTTAAAACATGTTTTGTGTGAAGATAGGGGCGAAGCAAAGCATGTCATGTTGTTGTTAGTTGTCACTATTTTGGCTGTTATTATTCGTTGCTTACGGTTTTTGTGGCATTGTGTTTTGTATTGTTGAGGAACTGTGAGATGTCAAATAAGTTCTACGTATAGATTAACACCAGATTCCTTTAAATATATTGGTGGAGATTATTGCGGACAACGCTGATCCTACATGAAGTGACAAGGGGACATGGACTGGTCCTTTTCACGCACGATAAAGTGTGCAGACAGTTGAAGCACGTACTTGGTCAGGATTCGATTTGCGATAGCCGAAATGGCAGCTGTTTATCCTCTGCGCAAGTGTGGTGCCACCTCATCCGAGAAGAAAGCACGGTACTTGTTCCCAACAACCAGAGTGTTTGGTTGGTTGGCCTGCGCGTACCGAACCCAAAATCCACTATGATTTCGACATGATCGCCTTCCAACAACTCCATTACCATCCCATGGCGAACCGTCGTAGTAATACTAGGCATTGGAAGCCCAACGTGGTCGAGAATGACTAATAGAACGTGAGGTTAAGCCATGCGTTGAACTTGAGACGACGAAAGTGCGGAGCTGGCTGCAGACATGACTCATCTCTCATTGCGGCATCTTCCGACAAGTTTGTTATTATTACACCACCAGGGTGCCTGATTTGCTTTCTGTTTCCGGTTCTATGAGATTATCAAAATTATAATAACATCGCGAAAGGAACTCCGTTGTCCACAGTAATGTGAATATAAGGAATTACAACACAGCTAGCTGTTCTGCGAAACGAAAGCAGTGCTTTACACGCAAAGATTGGACCCGATAACTGTTCGATTTCTCTGCAGACGTTTTTGCTGGCTGAGGTCTTTTCCCAATGATGTCTCTTGTTTCCGATGGCGTAGTTTGCACCAGTTTTTAGCTTCCGTCCAGCAGTTCGACACTGCTATGAGAACCTCAAACGCGTCGTGCTACTAAAGCAAATTACTGGCGTCGTCCTATCCCACCCTTTTCGCTTTACACTTCCTGCTGCCTGCTACAAGCTATGCACCTCATTTGCTTGGCAATGCCCGAAAATAGAATGAATTAGGAACATGCAATCATTCTGGTTCTCTGGGACGGAACGATTCATTTTTCACGCCCATGGAAACCTTGCCTTTCACAATTAGAAGCTAGTTCTTTCTTCTGGACTGTAGTGTAGTGTAAACGTCGGCTTCCTGAAACGACCCTTTTCTGCTCAACTATTTAGGCAAGAGCTTATTATTATGTTTGGCCCGAAGTTTTCCCCTTCATGTTCTTTTCTCTACGACTATATTAGCTTATAGGATGAAAGAGAAAGCGTGCGATATTCAATAAATCTGGAGCATTCAGGGTGTTTCCGGTGGTGTGGGCACTTCGGATGACAGAACGATAGTCGAGCTTTCGCCTCTTGCGTTTTATGGCTTGATTCTCAGCAAGATTTGTCGGAATTCTATTGAAATTGGGACTCTACATTGAAACAGTATGATCTGCATCCAAGATGCTTGAAAGAGAAACGGTGGTCAAGGTTTGAAGAAGGCCCTTCACACAATAAAGCTTGCACAATATACATAAGAAGGAGAAGCAAAGCTGCTCCTATATCAATTTATTGACATTTAAAATACTTGAAGGGTTCCTGTTTGCCACTTTCGCGCGTTCATAAAAAGTTCCGGGAAAACTTATTTTTCTTCGTCTTTTTTTTTTGAAAAATAAGCTTTTGCTCACAAGGATGGTGCGGACACCTAACGCGCGAAGGTTCTACAACGACAAATGAAGTTTGCAGGGTACTCAACAAACCGATTTTCGTCCTTGAAAGCCACAAGCCTCTAATAAACCGTCACAACATCAAAATGGCCTCAATGTATAATTTAAGCAACTCAAGGTGTAATTAGTATTCACCAGTATTCACTATCATTGAAGTTTTAATTCACCCACCCAATAAGTGGACATATTGTTTGAAATTGTATAAAATTTTCATTCTTAAGCAAGAATAATGGTTTTAAGTTAATTTAAAGAGCAAAAAGATGGGCAATTTCAATGTCGAAAAAGATTGCGCCAATGCCTCGTCCAAGGGATCGCGCTTTTTATTCGATTGGTAGCAAAATTTCTGTTTGCATGAAGTTGAATGACTGTTAACGATATAACAAAAACAACTGTAAAGAACACACATATCCTCACTTTGATGCTTCATATAAGTGGCATTTACACTATCATTCAAACAAAAGTCGCGGCGAACGTTTCGAGAGCATGGCGCGATCTGATCTTTTAATGCGCTATATGTTTACTTATTTGCTGTGTTTTAAGGCAATTTAAATTTTTATTATCCTCTAAGAATAAAATTTCATAAAATTATCACACTAAGGTGAACTAAGCAATTTCTAAAAAAGTGTTTAAAATTCTGGCCATCTTGTTGAGTCTGTAGAATAACCTCCTTTTCGATGTGGAAGAGTTCGCTTTGATTTCAAAAGTCTTAAAGCTAGCTTAAAGAGTGTCGAATTTGATTTGAAGTGTGCAATGCGATGTGAAAATATATATGTAATATTATATTACAATGTAACTTCATATATTATTCAGCTCACTTGTGCGCATGATAGCGCAGTCGTAGTAGCGAGAAAAGCCGACTGTCGCTTGCTCTCTGGCTCGAAATTTCTGGTTCGGATCCTGCCTAGGTAAACCAAGCGTTCCATCACTTCAGGGTAGGTGAACTGGCACCAGCTTTCTCCGGGAAGGATACAATGTTGATCTGTTCATGGACTGCAATAGCAAATCACTGTGCAGGCCAAGCACTTATGCAAGTACGCAGTAGGCTATCAGAAGACTGTATCAGAAGTAGGTTGAGAGGATTGGAACGTCGTCTTCGGTCCAGTACTATTATACCTTATTTTATCTCGATAAGGATAGTTTTAACAGATTTATAAGTTTACAAAGGGACATATACGCACGTCATGTTTGGTAAAAGCTATTGTACCATTGAGCATTTTATTTATTTGAAACGTTCACCGAAAAGAGTTCCTCTTCTTGCTGTCGGGTCAAGTTTGAAGAATGGTTCTCGCTCTGAATTAGGAGTGTTTTGCGCAAGTAAAAGAGCAATTCGGTCTTGGGAAATGTTTTCTAACTTCAGTACCAATTTTATATGAACCATGTAATAAATGGGCTCCCTAGCCCTTCAGAAACAACAAAGCTTTTCAAGCATGAAGGCCGTTCAATTACGGTAGGTTATTCTTCTGCGTAAATTTTTTTCCACGAACTTCTTCTTGTCTTCATACCCATGATTGCGTAACAGAATTGCAATGCCGGTGTTATTATTTGCGTGGAACAGTTACAGACAGGAAAATGCGGATCCATTGGGAACTTACAGGCACTTTTAGCACTTTCCTTGTGCTTCCAAAATTGGAGATTTGAAGTGTACTTATCTTTTTGCGTGCGTTGTTCACGGAGAGACCGAGAAGGGGTGTTCGGGGTAATGCGATTTAGTTACGCAAGTGACGAAAGTTTCTGGAGTTCCGACGATCGAACGTCAAGGAGTCGATCGCTTGGTGCATCTATTTGAAAATTAGGTGGACCAATGACATGATGTCTCTCAGAGGGAGGAGAACCGATTGGGCCACTCTGGTTCGTCCGTTTCAAGTTTTAAGATCATTCGGCACCTTTTCCCGACATCCACTCCCCTAGTTTTACTTCACAACCCCTACCTCAGTGAATGTCTCGTGTTAAGCCTTTATTAGCACGATGCGTTTTCTTAATGGCTTGTACTGCCGTTCGTCGTCCTTTCTGACGACTGTGTTAAATCACATAATAAATTATTATGTGGTATAATTCGTTAATCGTTAATTTGCCCATGGTGGCGAGCCGTGTACACTCGTCTCTATCGGAATGGTCAAAATCAGCGCCTACCTGCACGTTTGTTTATCAAGTTTGCTTTGTTTTCTTTGGACAAATGGACTTACACGGAGAGCCACAGAAGTGGCTGTGAGCTTTTGCGATGCTATTTTTACAGGGTTAGGGTCTCGTGTGGGGAGTCCGAAACAGTGGTTAATTTTTTCGGAATGTTCTTCTGTGGTCGAAAAAAGGCGTGTGGAAGGGCGAGCGCGAAGCTAATCACGCCCTGCTACCACCTAACCGGATGTGGTCGGATGGCGTAGTGGATAGCGATGTCGCCTCTCGGCCGCAATGGGTGGGTTTTAGGGTCCGACTCCGGTGTCGCCATCGTTTTTTCACACATCGGCTCGTAATCATTATGTGCTTGCGTGAACACAGGAGTCCATTTGTACACGATTAATACTTCTGGTGAGTTAATGTAGCCCTTTTCTGCTTTCAATTGAACTAACTCTCAGTGGATCGTATTTGCACTGTATCAATAACGATACCGTAAATGCACACAAACACATACAGTTCACTGCCAGGACATCACTATCCACTGCACAACCGACCACATTCGGTTAGGTGACAGCAAGGCGTGATGAACTTCGCAGTCACGCTTCCACACGCCTTTTTTCGACCACAGAAGAGCATTCAAAAAAACTAACCACGGTTCTCGACTTCTCACACCGGACCCTACATACATCCTGGAAAAATTGCATCGCAAAAGCTCTCCGTTACTTTTGAGGCTCTCCTTGTCAGATATCCGTTGGCATCCTGGTATGTACAAATTTCCAGTAAAGCACTTCTCCCAGTACCCAAAAAATTGTCCATTAAGGTGGAACAATTTTCTTTAAAGTGATGAAACGTTCAATCCATCCTAGTTTGGTGAGAGCAACCCTAAGGGGTGGTTGTAGCCTTACCGTGCCATTGCTGTCATGCTACACCCACCTCTCCTTGGCCAAAGGTTGTCACGTTATGTGGACGCAGTTGAAGCATATAGAGAAGTTCAGGGGAGAGAATGCTGAGAGAAAACACCATCCGCCCCCCTCCGACTAGGACAGAGCTACACGCTCGCCGCACTCGACGCCTTCTACAACTTCTACCAATCGATGCAATTTGATGGGTGTTGTGTTCTGGCGCACATCACATCGCCTCCCAAACACGTACGTACAACGCTACTGGCTTGTTACCTACTGGGCTGCGCTACCCAATAGATGTTCATTCATGTTTGCTCTGCATCGGGACATCTGCTGCGGAATCTTTTGTGGCCAGGCACGGGATTGACCCAATGGCTCATCACGTGGTAGACTCGATGACTGCAACTGAACCATACTTTCCTGCGGAGCCACAACGAACCCATTCACACTCTTAAGATGCTGTAGAGCTTCCCTTTGAATAACAGTGTTGCGTTCAGCAGATCTCGCATGACCAGCAATCGATAGAAATCAGACTCGTCCTGACCACATAGTAGACGTTCGCCTCTACGCGGGGCCTTGACTTTCGATGCGTAGTCTCAGAATCCTCTACGACTAGCTTCACTGCTGCTCTGTATCTGGGCAAGCTGAAGACGCCGCCGATGCGTTGGTTTAATGCCTCATTGGTCGCTCCTCCAGCAGTGCGCAGCTGGGTACAGCGCAGTTGCACTCCTATCTCTTCATTTCGACCGTACATCCATTTCAGTTTAGACTTCATGTAGGGCAGGGGAGCGGGCACCAGATGTGGCCATTTTGAGCAGGGTACGTGACCACATCCCAATGCTCCCTCCTTTGGTCAACCCTGCGCTCTCTCCGTGTCACAGAACGCGAGGAGCACTGAATCCATTTACAGCATTTTGTTTGCTAGCGCTCTGACCCATTTATCCGATCGTTCGCGTTATTCGAAATTTACGAGCTGACTCCTAAGAACCATGACGTCCACATATTTTTAATACTTGCCTCAGCTTCAAGTGTTCACGCTACTCATCTGAGGCATGGTGGTCCAGTAGGAGGGTGCGACGTCTGTCGTGTACCTCGATTCAAGGTTCTTGGTTCCGGCACCTCTAGTCAAACTTTGTATCCTTCCGGAATCAGCGGATTGGTGCCAGATTTCTCTGGAAAGGATAAGCACTGACTTGTCTACTGTATGACCGCCACCATAAGTCACTGTGTAGGTAAAATGTGCATTTTCGTTATTTCCACGACATCACGTAAAAGTAGAATACGTGTCGTCTTTCACAAATAGATTGACGTCGTGCTTTGCCCTTTAAACCGCTCACTAACATATTACATGTATTATTATTAAATATAGACTATTGTTAACTCGGACTGCTCCCACAAGTACGGTCATGCTCGGGGATTGCCGTTGGTTCTATTAACAGCACCTACTGAGCTAAGGCTCAGTTTATATCATTCTTGCTATCTTTTTTAAGACCTGATCATTATTCTGGTTTTCCTGAGAACGAAGACGATTTTAGGTCCTGCAAAACGTGTTTTCTCAGCTGCGAGAGACAATTTCCATATTTCTGCAAAGTATTAGGTTGGTGCATAACTTCTCGGACTTTTGGGGCATGAAATATTTATTATCACAACATACGAACAACAATATCAAATCATTTGAAGTAACCACCCTTTACATCAATTGTCTTTCGCCAACGTGCTGGTAAGTCATGGATGCCTTTTCTCCAAAACGTGGCCGGTTGTGACTCGAAAAATGTGAGCAGTGCCTCCTTGACATCCTCTCGGTTTCTAAATTGCTGGCCGTCCAAATAGCGCTGAAGGCTTGAAAGCAAATGATAAGTAGAAGGAGCGAGATCTGGCGAGTAAGGTGGATGTGGAAGAACGGTCCATCCGTAGTCCGCCAAGTCAGCCGCCGTCGCTCTAGCAATATGCGGTCTAGCCTTGTCGTGTTGAAAATACACCTTCACTTGCTCTCCTCGTGTGGTTTGAAGGTGGACCCTGAACTTCCTCAGTTGGTTGACGTAAACCTCTGCCGTCACTGTTATCCCTTCGTTCAGCAGCTCCCAGTATTCTACGCCAAGAACGCTCCACCAAATGCATAGCATCACCTTTTTCACGTGAAGGTCGGGCTTCGGAACGTCCTCTGCCTCTCCAGTTACGTCAACCCACTGTGCACGCCGGTGATAATTAGAGTAGAGTATCCACTTCTCATCCCCGGTGACAAGGTTGTCCAGCCATCCGTGGGTACGTCTGAGGGTAAGGAGAGACAGAGCGACATCGGCTCTTCGATCCATGTCATGTTGTGTCAAGTCGTGAGGTACCCAGCGACCCAATTTTTGCACCTTGCCAATCGACTTCAATCCTCGAACGACTGTTGAGTGACTAACACCAGTGACTAACGCCGGTGATAATTAGAGTAGAGTATCCACTTTTCATCCCCGGTGACAAGGTTGTCCAGCCATCCGTCTCGCGAGTGGTTTGGTATGGGTCCGCTTCCACTCTACTTCGCAGACCATCCAAATCCAGCGTCATCGGGCGCTCTTCTCGTTCATTATCTTCAACGGAGAATTCACCAACTGCACACGTCGCGATCCACTGGTATACAGTACTTCGAGCAGGAGCACTCTCGTTGTAAACATCCTTCAGGCGACGATACGATTCGTTGGCATTGAGGCCAGATTGATGCAGGAATAACATGATGTTCCGAATATGCGTCTCAGTTGGGATGAATTGCTTAGCCATAATAGCTGACGTTAACAACGCAGAAGTAAATGTTAGGAACGGTTTTGTAGCCCTTTCCTTTCTCTATCGATCGATCGTTTACACGTTGATACATGTGAGAAATTTGGCGGGAAAACGCGCTTTCAATTCAGGAGGGATCAAATATCCGAGAACTTATGCACCAACCTAATAGCTAGTGACGTCGATACCTAGTTAGGGAGACATTGCATCTATGCACACAGTTATCAATCGTTTTGTATTTAGATTTTTCCTTCGTCGGCATTTCATCTTCATTTCGCATGTTACTCCCAAATTACAGAAAGGGTTTGGACGTCAGCTAGGATCATCCCACCATATATAAATCACTAAAGGGATAACCGCTTTGCCAACGAAATTCAAGATTGGCAGGTGGGCATCTGTTGGTCTGCAGGACATCTAGACAGTTCAATTTCTATGATTTGTATACACATCTGATGCGAATCCTCCGGGCATGGAAGGTTTGGTTGACCTGGGTTCGAAGGAAGGGCTTTGCTTTTCTGCTATGGGGCCAAAGTTCTTATGGATTCTCATGTTTTCGCTAGTAGCAGGTGGAAAGTCCAGAAAACTTGCATGTCTCCTAAAAACCACTCCAGGCGCATCACAGTGACTCTGTCCGCAAAAAGCTCTGATGCCTGCCTCGACCTGTGCCTTGTGAGAACTTTCACGCGCTTGCGTCTAGTGTACACACCCTGCATGCTCTGCCTGCAGAGCATCATGCCTCAGGAGACGAGGACACATGGGCAGCAGAACTCCAAACGCGGCAGCTAGAGAAGAATGAATAGTGCCATCCAGACGAGCTTCGGAAGAGTGTATACTCCCTGTGTCCAATGAATGACTGAGCCCGCATCGTCTCTCCGAGTACGCTCTTCTCTCGACCCGGTTCTCCATATGCCGTCACCGTCGTCCTTGCAGGGCGCGTTTGTTTGCTTCATCACTGGGTTCTTCCCACATGTTCATTGATTTGTAGTGGTTAGAGTGAAGCGATGTCATTGTCGAAGGAGAAGATGTTCAGAGCCGATACGTCGGGAATATCAAGAAGTATTTTAATTTTTAAAGATTTTAAAATAGACGAATTGAGATGGCTTCGGCGTTTAGTGCTTTGTTACGCTGCTCGTTATGCAGGTTTTATATCCACTTTCTATACTGCACCGCATCCTAGGTATTTCTTGCTCATGATCTCGTATATGGAATCAAATTCTTTTTTTTTTTACGGCGGATTCCTTTTCGTCTACCGCAAGCTGTTTCTATGCCAGCGCACAAGCATTCAGCGCTCTTTCCCAGTCCTTCCCGTTCACCGCAGTCGAGTTGCGCACGCCTTCTACTTCCCCACACTTCGAGCTCCTTGCTATTGCAGCTGGGTGGCGTTGTTGCACGGCCTACTCTATCTGCCTCTAAAAATAGTGTGATGACGAATGTGTGTTGTCGCGTTCCGTGACGAACCTTGACCGTTGCTGCATGGATGTTTTTGAGCGGAGCGATTCGTTTCTGTCCTTCTGTCGTAGCTCGAATGGGCTTCGACTAGCTCCAAGTGGAGTTTACTGCTACATCACTAGCCCTCACTACACAGCCACGTGTTTCGCAGTTAACGATGGTTGTTGGTCTCATCTCCAGCCACGGGGAATAATCGCATCTGGCCGCTGAGTGTTTGTTCCTTCGTTTGTTTGGGCTTCGGATTGTTTGAGGTTTCGTTGTTCCCCGACTATGTGGAACACTCTGACAGCAGTAAAGTCTGTCGATGTATCTGTCAACTCTCGAAAACAATGTCTGCTCTTCTACCTTTGTTAGTTTTTTCACCCTCTTGGGTCTGGATACCTGGTTGATTTACACATCAGCAAGAGTTCTCGCAATCTTTGAGGTGTAATTCGTTGGTCGACATTATATTTTCGCATTATTGAGTACGAAATCTTTATTGTTATTTAATGTGCGAGAAACTATCTATGTAAAACGTAGAGTGCTCAAGGCCATGAGGTGATTACCAGGCAGTGCTAGAGGTCTTTCATCAAGGTCTCGTTGAAAACAGGAAGTTGCTGTTTGTCGAAATCCTGTTCGAGAGTTTTACAGACAATTCCTTGTATTCTACATACTGACTGGAACAGTGATGGCTCTCGTAGTTTATGTGCAATTTCGAAGTGTCTAAAGCTTTGCGAACACCTGTTGCTGACGAGCAGGGCCAGACAGTTCACTTACATAGTTGCTATCGCAAGGAACATACCATCTTGTCATGCTTGATTAGACCATAAGTAATACGTTAGGCATTTCAGTCCAGAATTTCTCCTCTGTCTCCTTTTCTAACACGAGAGGTGGCTAGTGGAAGATCAGAATCCCAATGGCGAAAAGTAATGTAGGACTAGGTTTCTTTACTGGGCGAGCCGGAACCCAGTTTTTGAAGTTCTCAAAGGAATACGGTCTACCTAGCTCTTTCAGTACATAAGACTGATTGTCAGGTAACTCCGAGGCGCTTCTTAAGTTATCCCGCTTCGATAGCTTTCAGTTGTCTTATCCATTGTTTGTTTTAGTTGCTGCTTGTTAACCTCTTTGAATTACTTTTTCTGCGTGGCTATCCGCCTAAAAATAAATAAACAATAAGTTAATCTTCGTTTCTTGTTGCCACGAATTCTACTACATGTAGGTGCTAGGTCCAGCTCACCAGCTTATTTTGTGTTTTGCGCAACAGAGAGCTACATCCTCTTATTGTCGTGCGAGTAGGAGTTTCTTTCGTGGCGTCGCGTCACGCGGCGTCGAAGTATAAACGGGCCTTAGAAACTGACATGGAAAGGTTCCCAACTCAAGGTGAGCTTTTGCTATGCTATTTTTTCAGGATGTAATGCCTTAAGAGCGGAGTCCAGAACCACGGTCAGTTTTTGCTGAACGCTTTTTTAAAGGCCTGAAAAGAAGGACTGAAGGCGAGCGCGCAACTATCATCAACCCCTACGGCGCCCAACGAGATTTGAGTCGGCGGCGCACTCGGTAGGAGAGCGGCCTCGTAGGGGCACACGGGGTGGTTTTCAGTTCGAGTCCGCGTACTGCCGAAGTTTCTGCACATATTAGTTTGTTGTTATTACGCTCTCACATGCTCACAGGAGTAAATTTTAGACCATCAATGCTTACAATAGACCGAGGCTATTTATTTGCGCCTTCATAAGTGCTAGTTTTTCAACAATGCCTATTTGCACCACCGCCATATCATACCATATCACCAATAATACCGTAACTCACACAAATACTCGTACCTTATGGTTGAATATTATGAACCCGTGCCATATAGGTACATACGTGTGCTAAAAATATCGTTCTTACCTGAACGTGTTTTAGCACACTTTTTTGTCGGCCTACTACTTTCCACCTTCACACTGGATTTCACATCTCCGACAAGGATTGCGGTTGTGGATGCCATTAAAGGACTCCTCCTGGACGCCATATATTGAGATATCGACTGTAAGGAAGAAGAGGCGGTTCAAGTTAGAGGTAGTATAATGAAAATGGGACCTTTCTATGTCTGTCATACGCGTGGGTGGAAGCTGGGTACGTCGATGTTCACCAAGGACCCTTTTCTACACCCACAGATTACGCGTTCAACGAAGAAGAAGTGGTCATTCCTTGTCAGGGAGAGGATTGTTTCTCACTGGCTTTGTAAGATGCTGCTGGTGTGACAAGCGCTTGTGTTTTACTTATTTCATAGATTTGTCCCATAGCTGTTGACTAGAAGGGAAGACAAGACAGGACTTATTTCCAGAGAAATGATAAGGTGCAGATAGGCATTGCTGGAAAGCTAGCACATATGAAGGCGCAAATAGACAGCCTTGGTTTGTTGTAAGCATTGATGGTCTAAAATTTACTCCTGTGAGCATGCATGAGAAAGCGTAATAACAACAAACTAATATATGCAAAACGGATCTATCCTAGTCCGGGGAGTACATAACTAAAAAGTATGTAACAAAATGAATTGAGACTTACCGAGTGGTTCCTGGAGAACGAGTTGGAACCTAAAAGAAACTAAAAACGAACAAACAAACAAAAATAAAAAATCGCCGCGGTTTACAACCGTCTCGGCGGGCAAAGAGCGACGGAATAGAGGCATGCCGCGTGCTGACCTCCGGCTGACATGTTATAACCAGGATCTAACATGGTGAGGAAGGCGCATGAAGCCGCATGCCGCGTGCTGACCGCCGCCTGACATGTCATAACCAGGTCCTAACATGGTGAGGAGGGCACACCACTTTGCCTGCTTACAACCGCCACAAATGTAATTTTTTCGTTTTTCTCTTTGTGATTTTTCTTGTTTAGGTCCCATGCTGTTCCGTAGAGGCCGCTCGGTAAGTTTTAAATGGATTTGTTACATACAATAGTTTTTAATTATGTGGCCCCGGACTAGGATAGATCCTGCAAAACTTTCGGCAGTACTTAGAACCCCCAGTGTGCGCCTCCTACCAACTGGGCATCGTGGGTGTCTTAGGGGTTGATGATAGTTGTGCGCACGCTTTCAGACCTCCTTTTCAGGTCTTCAAAAAAAGCGTTCAGCAAAAACTAACTGAGGTTCTGGACTCCGCTCACAGGGCTCTACATCCTGTCAAAATAGCATCGCAAAAGCTCACCTTGAGTTGGGAACCTTTCCTTGTGAGTCTCACCGTTTTTTGAACATTTGGCTCTGAATATCGCTGAAAGTTTGAAGGTTCTCTCATCAGTTTGTTCGCTTATCAAAGGCGGGAGTAAGTATGGAAACGGTAGAGAATAAAAACTTAGAAATTCGTGTGGCACATATACAAAAACATTCAGGTCCACTGGTATCTAAATATTACGAAGCCCGTGATTGTCGATAGGGGCAGCGTGCAATCAATTTCGTGGTTGTGTGGCCCCAACCACGTCTCGTGTTCTTCTGGATAACTGAATTCGTGGCAGACGTGTTGGGGAAAGATGAAATACTGTCTTATCCATCACCAGGCCACTGCAAGCCGTGCTGTAATCCAAATAGTGGCCTTCACAATCATGTAGAAGCAGAACATGCAATGCGTCCCGCACAGAGATTGACTGACACCGTCTTTTGCCCTTTTAATATTTTGGTAGCAGCGAGTTCAATGATATCGCCGAATAAGTGAATGAAATAGTCTCGCTTCTGCTACTAATACTCTTGCGCGGAAAGCGTTCACTTCTAACTTGAGATATAGGAGGGAATGGCATAGTGTGGAAGAGGTAAGTGTGCACTGGCTGAAAAGTTCACCTTGCGCTCATTTTTGAGGTTCTAGAGAAGAGCTTGGACCTCATTTCTTTGGCTCATGTATGCTTAAGTATCCAAGAACACAGCTTTTCCGTAACTTCACCACGATCGTTGCAGCGGTCTATTCTTGTGCGTTGGGTGAGAGCCATTTTCACGCCAATTTGGGCACCCCTCTCAGCCAAACTGGATCCATATCAAACAAACTTTTTGCTTTTTTTACTTTTACTTTCTTTTTAAACCGAATTAGGCTCTATTCTATGCAAGTTTGATGTTTTTGAAATCAAGTCGAACATTTTCCAAATTGAAAAGAGATACAAACGAGAGCATGATGCTATTTCACTATGCTAAAAAACTGTTGCCTTTCTTTGTTCTGGATTAAGCTTTCAACCACAGTTTTTCCTTGACAAATAAAATTTCTATAAAATTTCAAACAGTGCGTTCACGTATTGAGACAGATGATTTTTAAAAATTTCAAAATGTGATACTCTATTTTCCTTGAACGGAAATTATTCTAACTTTCTCGGAAAGTGTCTGGTGTAATCTGGAGGAACCTCGATCTAATTTGGAAGACGTCCAGTTTGATTTCATAAGCGTCAAGCGTGAATAGAAGAGTGTGTCCATATTGATATGTTGCTTCGTTGAAATAAGTGACCAGTAAATGGACTTCCACTTTCTCATGTAACGGAAAGGCTCTTTGTGCAACGATCTGGTTCCTTAGGCTTGTCACCTATTGGCTCAGTTGTCGATGTTACTTTGGAATCGTTAAATACGTCCTGTCAGTGGAGGAGTTCTGTTGCGGGTGGAGTGGACAGCTGTTGTTCAGTGCTTCAAGTGTTAAACGAATTAACTTGTTCAGACTTTGCAGGATGCTCAAAACTGTACGTATTGCATTTCCTCTGCGTCCATCATGTTCTCGTCTTGCGATCGGCTACGCGGTTGTTCCTTGAGATAAGTGTTAAGAGTTTGCGCCCTTGCAGGTTCATTTCTCACAATGTTCGCCTCTCGACTGGCGAGAGCCGGTGCGGTGGTGGGCGCCGCAGCGGTCGCCGTCTACTCACTCGATGTCACGAACGAAAGCCGCTTCAAGCGTCAGATGGTACGGATTTGAATGTTCAGCAGGTTTGAAACTGCTGCGGGGGTGATAGAATCTAGGACGAGGGAAAGCGCGATCCCTTCCTTTTGGGAATGTCCGTCGTTAAATGTATCCAAGTCTTATCTGTTCCCTTTCAGAAGGAGTATTTTCGTACAGCACATGCTGACAAACTCGCAGAACTAAACAAAAGGCCGTCAAGTGCGTTACCGTCAAGAAAAGAAATAGTAGATGCTTTAAAGGCGAGTTTCCTCGATGATACATTTTCTCGCCTTTTGTGTTGATAATGGACAGCGTTCCAGAGTGGTGAAGAATATGACGTACTAGTCATCGGCGGAGGTGCCACCGGTGCCGGTGTCGCCCTAGATTCACAGACACGAGGTTGGTTGCTGTTTTTAAGTGAATCTCGCTGCATAATCCAGTCCTAGGGAATCTTAACATTTCACTGTGGTAGCGTATTGCCAGGTAGCTTCAGTGGTTTCGTCGTCTGTGCTCGGAGATCTGGGTCCGTCAGATACTCTGTACTATCCTTGAGAGCTCTGAAGCTGCCCATGCAGCTCTTCGCCTCCTGCCCAGCTCGCCTTTTATGTCGCCCTCTATGTTCATCGAACCTCCCTGCTGCACGTCAGACGACGTCTCACTCATTTGAGTGCCTTTAAGCTGAATACATTCTTCTTCCCAGACGTTCATGATCTTGTCTTCCCAGGCGGTTTGCAATCCTATCCTTTTCTTGCTTCGTTCAGGGGCCGTATGCTGGTCTACCCCGAGTCTCCCCGATGGGGATTGGGGCGTGATATGATATGTCGATATTGATTGGATTTCCCCCAACGGTGGAACACGAGCATACGGCCCCTAGATCTACAAGCATCGCCTATTGTTTAGCAGTAGAATTCGAGAAGATTACGATGTCGTTAGTAAAGCGATTATTTGTGAGGAATTTTCCACCTTTTCGTCCCGTCCCAGCGATTTCATTATCTACGGCAGCGCTGCGACGAACAGCTTCGACAACACAGTAATGCTCTGTCGCTTCACCTTCTCGACGGGAATGGTAAGGGTGGTGGCACAGCTGGTGATCTGTCGTCTTCTAGAATAGCAGCCGGCTAAGGTTCTCAAATAATCCACTCTATGGTCGATGAGCGCAGGCAAAATGCCGTTCGTTTCAGCGATGCCTTTTCGTTGCCGACGAAGGTGAGAAGTAGAGGCAGACAGTATTCTCAGCAAACCGCAGTGAGACTCGATAGGGTCAGGATACATGCAGCTGAATTCCTCGCAGAATCTAGCCTGCTCCACAGGCTGGGCTCCATCCGGTGTCCTTGATATACGTGCAAGAACAATCCTGGTAAAGAAGAAAAGTAGCAGGCATACAGCGTGTGTAAAATGTTGGCGCTAGTATGACAGGTAGGGAATGTCCTTCTGCCCGAAAAGCTCGGCCGAAAGGTATTCCTGGCTGTGCCCCATTGTTCATGTCCTCGATCGCATCTTGAACTTCTGAAGGAAGAAACGGATGCGGTCCTTCATCTGCAAAGGTGTTGAGGATAGGCACGGCAGTGTTTAAGCGAAAGGCGTCCATGTAGAATCTCTCCGTTATCTATTCTATCTCACAAGGAGAAGGGGTGAGAGCCTATCCTCGTTAACCAAACATGATGGCGGAGTACTGTATTCACAGAGGCTCCTTCGGCGCTTCTTCAGATCAGACCTTCTTCGTGCAATTTCCAAGAACTTCTTGCATCTGTAGCGCTGTAGACTCTCTTGCAAAATCTGTCTGCTGCTAGCATTGGCTACCAACCGCTCTATTTCCGTTGCACTCGAACCCAGTATCAAAACGTTTCTTTGTTGAAACAACTCCTTGGTGGCGCTCGAAATGTGGGCCCAGCTCT
Source organism: Heligmosomoides polygyrus bakeri (assembly GCA_947359475.1). Classification (NCBI taxonomy): domain Eukaryota; kingdom Metazoa; phylum Nematoda; class Chromadorea; order Rhabditida; family Heligmosomidae; genus Heligmosomoides; species Heligmosomoides polygyrus. The sequence continues at coordinate 67,148,291 of OX375869.1, forward strand.
CGTTCGAGACGTTCGAGACGTCTGGTGAGCCTCCAAGAGAACTAATTTCCATTGAGAAGCAGGTCATAGTGCTCCGTAGAGTTCTCTCTGCTTGGCGATGGCTGATATTCTTCTCCAGGTCTGGCTGAATCCCATTCCACTCGAAGGAGGCGGTGATCCAATCCATTGCAGAACGATGGCACTACTACAACATCGATAGATACCACCGTCGGTTGGTAACTGTGTGGGCGAGTCCTACATGAGTCGTCCCACTGGAGGATTCCCATGTGCATCGACGATTCCTTCTTCATGAAGACGGAGTTTCCATGAGAGGGCGTGAATTGAAGTCCAGCGAAACGTTTGCCGCTTTCGTTCCGTTTCCCAATTTCAAATCTTCCGATCCTATACTTCTCCTCTACATCCATTCCGACTTTGGCGTTAAAGTCTTCTACGACGAAGGTGTAGAAGAATTTCTCGTTGCGGATAACTTCCAGCTCCAGATACAAAGTAAACGTTTTGATAAGATAAACGGCTGACTTTGATGAGTAGCATCTGATGATACTGATTGGCCCTCATTAGGCTTTCGTAGAAGGGTCGAACTCTTTGTTAGCATGTGATACCCTGCTAGAGATTGAAACCTCCGATGTGCAGCCCGACACCCATTGCCACCCTCACACCACGATCAGGCGCCGCACCATGTGGGAGGAATGTGGGGGGGGGGGGGGGGTCTAAGTTATTCTCTTTTGACGCCATCATGGATCTCTCTGGAGGTTTAACCGCTTAGATGCTTGTGAACTTTTATAACGCTCTCGCATCTGTAGGAGGCTCCCAACCTTCGATTGTCGGATTTTCTGTTCTAAACAAAAGCGCGTGCAAGTCTAGAGCTGGGGTCCACTGCCGTCTTCCTTCACACCTTCAACAGAATTCGCGCAAAAACTTTTAAAAGGACTTTTAAGCAGAGCTTTGTATACATTTTATCTTTAGAAAGAGACCTACACTTGCTTAGGTCAGGGGTAAAGCTACCTGTTATAGAAAGCATACCGGTGAGTGACATCCTCCCTCGCTCTAGGCCCACACCTACATAGAAGCGTTAGAGGAATCGCGAAATTCTCCCCACGAAATCGCACCTAAAGCCTCTTTAGCTCATACCTAGGTTAGACAAGCTTAGAGAGGGAAGCGCTTTTCCACAACAAGTGGCTTTCGGTGCAGTCCTACTTTGGAACTGCCAAGTGATGCTTTGTTGAATAACGTCTATCTTCAATATTCTTGGAATCCCAGTGCTTCACAGTGAGAGGAAGATGGAGTGTTTTGAATGGAAGATATTATGGGGCGTGGGATAAGGAAGAGATTGCTCCATTTGAGGTCGGTCCCCTCAAACTCGGACAGCAGCAATTCAGCTGTGTTTTCATCTAAAGAGTTCTTGGAACAATTCTCTGGACGTCGCCAAGGACGGGAAGAGTTGACTACCGAAGTTGGCCTGCCCCCTGCTCTATTATTTGGCACAGTTATTCCGTTTGCTGTTTCATTCCTCCACAGTGTTTCAGGCCTCAAGACTGCTCTAGTAGAGTTGGACGACTTCTCGTCAGGTACTTCGTCGAGGAGTACGAAACTGATCCATGGCGGGGTGCGGTACCTTCAGGCGGCTATCATGAAGGCCGATATAGAGCAATATCGGATGGTGAAGGTGGGAAGATCCTGAGAATGCCGACTCATCCTAGCGGAGACTGCATATTACAGGAAGCGCTTTTCGAACGAGCGAATTTACTGGAGATCGCGCCACATCTGAGTGCTCCTTTACCGATCATGTTGCCGATATACAAGTGAGTTACGTTCTAGGGTTTAGGTTTGAATCTGCAACTATTTGCTTTTGTACGCCTTTAGCATGTAGATGACGTTTTTCTGATAAAAAGCAATCTGCTAGCCTTTGCCCGTTTTGATAGAGCTTCGCTTTTAGAAAATTTCTTAGACTAGCAGGTATTGCTGGTACAGAATACTGAAAATCTCTCACTTCTGCCGCTCGAGTCTTTTCTTGGTTTACTAAAAGGTTTTTGTGGCTCATCGTTTTTGATATTATTCAGTTTCAGACACCGTACTCTTCGTTTCAGACTGTGGCAAGTGCCGTATTATTGGGCTGGCATCAAGGCCTACGACTTGATATCGGGCAAGAGAGTTTTGAAAAACTCGTTCTTCATCAGTAAGTCGTCCGCGATGGAACGGTAGGTGTTCCTTCGAGTTTATTTTTTTAATTAATTTTTTTTATCATTTAGATGTCGTTGTGGCCATAGAGCATTGGGACCCTAACATGTCATGCAGCATATCAGGCGAATAAACGCAAACGTTGTTCAGTTAATCTCTAGAAGGTGGCGAACAAGGGGCTTTTATTACAGTCACTAAAGGGTTTCCGTTGAATCCCTCCTTAGATTGCTGGTATACACCGTGCAGTTCATCTCTTCGGTAACTGAGTATTGTTTGAATCATGGTCTAGCATAGCCTCACAGATGAGTGAGCACATGTATTCTTCCTCCCAGAAAGAGCATTTTAGTAGAGAAACATCAGACAGGTGGGCCATCTGATTGGGTTGTACTAGATCTAGTGCATCGGAACGTGCCGCTACCACTACTACCTCGTTCATTTCAAATCCTTTCTCTTTTTTTTTCTGCGTATAAATGTTGTTGTTATCTCATCATTTATGTCCAACGCTAATGTTTTAATGTGCAGTTCAAGTTATTGACGATTAAGGTACTTCTACTTCTCGGGGGCTTGAATGTGGAACTCTTTGGGGTGCTCTTTGGCTCGTTCTCTTTGGGTCTCTAAAGGGACTCACACTCAGACGGAGAAGCTTGGCGTCTCTGAAAATAAAGAGTTCCACCCAACAACCTCATGGCTCAGAAGTGTCACAAACGCTATTAGCAGCAGTGCCGAGATTGAGCTTTCAAGATGAGAAATTCAATGTCAGGTTTCCCATGATAAAGAGCGAGTCTCTCAAAGGAGCGCTGATATACTACGACGGTACGCACAACGACGCCCGCATGAATCTGGCCATTGTACTAACAGCTATCCGACACGGAGCTAAGGCATGTTTCCATGAAGACTGCGACAGCTCTACTAAGAGTCCGACCGACAGCAACAACTCTGTTTAGTGCGCCAATCACGTCAAGGTCGAGCGACTAATCAAGGACGCCAACGGGAAGATTGCTGGAGCCCATGTGAAGGATATGGTAAGCTGAGCATCCTCCAGGGATATTGCCTGCAGTGTTCAGATCTTGAGTGAGGCTCGTTGAAGGTATCTGGCAATGAATGGGATATCAAAGCGAAGACGGTCGTCAACGCTACGGGACCGTCGACAGATTCGATTCGAATCATGGCCGACCCGCAGACGAAACCGATCTGCGCCCCGAGCTCCGGAGTCCACATCGTGCTGCCGGGATACTACAGGTACTTCATGAACTTCAGACTCTTCTCAGTCGTTTTCTTACTATGCGGTCATATGGCTTCTGGCCGCGATTTACTCACCCGCTTTTAGTCGCTCTTTCTCATATTCGTTAGCTGGCTCACCTTGCTTTAGCTGCTTTTTATCCATTCAGCATCTCCCCTCTCTATGGTCGCTTGACGTCATCCTACCATACTTCTATATAGTAGAAACATTGTTCTGTTTTCCTCCGTGTTGTTCTTCTTCAGTCTGTTCAATCTGTGCCGTCACCTTCATATATCTCTTAACCCCGTTGGAATTAATTTTCCGTCTGCTTCGCCTGTTCCACTATCTCTTGACATCTAGTTTTCGATGGCATTTGCGTCGTCTAATCTCTGGTTATGATCGATTCAAAGGTGGTTTTTGAAGAACTCGAGTTCCATTCGTTATGATTTCCTTGGTCATATGTGTGCATAGTGGCGCAGTCGCTAGAAGCGAGCACTGCATGAACGCCTCGATTCGAAAAAGGGTTCCGGTCTCGCCAACTCCAAGCAGGTCTTCCGGCTGCCTTTTATAGGAGCGAGAAAAAATGGCTGCTTCATCGGCCACGGCAGCTCATTGTACAGGCCTGATGTACATTGGAATTGTTTCCACGATATCAGGTGGAGCCAGGCGTCCGTGGTGCATTCCAAGCAGGAATGGCTAAACAACATCATTATTTACCCAGTGTTCATCCACTGCTGTTACGCTCTGTATTATGTATACAGATCTCATATGAAGATCCCGAGTCACTATCTCTCTACCTTCAGCCCGTCGAACACTGGTCTCTTGGATCCTGACACGTCTGATGGTCGTGTGATTTTCTTTCTGCCATGGGAGCGCATGACCATTGCCGGAACAACAGACTCACCTTCCGAAGTCACTCTGACTCCCATTCCTACGGATGCCGATGTGGAATTCATCTTGAAAGTGAGGAATTCTTGGTTTCCACGGTCCCACTATCTTTTCTACCTGTAGAGTTAACACTCTGCTTCAGGAGATCCGTGGATATTTGTCTAAGAGTGTGTCCGTACGGCGAGGTGATGTAATGAGCGCCTGGTCAGGACTACGCCCACTAGTTCGTGATCCCAACAAGAAGGATACGAAGAGCCTAGCGAGGAACCACATCATAGAGGTTAGTAGAAGAGACAGCAACGAGGGGATGGTTCTACGATAACCGATCAGACCTTAACTCTGAGCTTGGGCCTGTTTTGCTTTGTGAGAGGTTACAGTTTCATTAAGGTCTCCGAATCCGGATTGGTCACAATTGCAGGAGGAAAGTGGACAACGTACAGGCATATGGCCGAGGAGACTGTTGACGCATGCATCAAGGCGAGCTCGTTTACCGCTTACGCTCTTCAGTCATAGGTCACCTGTCACGGTGCTGATAATCTAGTTGCTCGAGGGTCCCTGTTGTGTCCCAGAGCTGTTCAATAGATCATCCTCGCCCGAGATACAGCAACGTTATTCCGTTCGTTCAGACCTCACCAAGAAGTCCGCCCAACGCGCTGGTTGACGACCTGCTTTTTACATCCTGCGGAATCCAGTCGGTCGGTCCGCCTAGTGGTTGTCCACGCAACGAATTATGTAGCCGGCCCATCCATTTTTCGACGACTTGGCCCGTGTGACAGCGTCTCTAACCTTCGAACGTCGGCGAAGCTCGGAACTCCAGGTGCCTTCTCTCACCGACTCCAAATGTCACGCCGAGCATTGTCCTCTCAATTCCTCACAGCGCGACATCGTGTCTATCATGGCTTCGTGGAGCCAGTCTGAAGCGTGCAGGAGGATCAGTGAAGACGAATAGGCAGGTTATGAGGCCGGACATTCCTCAATGATCATAATGTCGTCACGGTGGCGAAGGTGTTGCGGATGCCGGCAGTCGGTCTTCTCTGCTATGCCTTCCCATTCTAGGTCGCGCATGACGATTTCGATGGTGACGCTGAACAGCTTCGGGGATTCGGTATCCTCTTGCTGAACCCCTCTCTTCACGGTGACGACAACTTCGTGGTATAATGGGGCAATATTGGTCGTGAATCCACTGTACACCTCTGCAGTACCCTGGTGTACTGGGTAAGAGCGCCATGGGTGACTACAGCTTCGATGTGAAGCTTTTCACGCGACTTTTGCGGCCCATTCTTGGCGTAGAGGTTGCCGATGATCACCGTGTAGCAGGTGTGGTCTTTCCTAGAGAATTCCAGCTCCACCTACAAAGCTTCAACTTTCGAATCACAATCCAATGTTGGAGCGTACGCGATGAATGCAGCCATAGTAGGATACGGAGCCGCATCGCTTTAATCGACCCGTGACGTCGAACTTGATATTATTGGCTTTCGTCATCAGTCCTCGAGGGATGCTTCCCATGTAAGCCTACGGGCGTTGTAAGTACAGATTTTCAATTTGCACAGCCTAGTTAGGACTTGCGATTATGGCACCCTGTCCGTACTGGTCCTACCTATCGCAGCGGAAATGGGGCTCATTCAGGGTCATGGGAATGAGCTGTTCTAGTGCTCACTGAAGTAAAAGGCAAGCAGCTAGTCAGGCTTTGTCGTGCAAGGACTCCGGCCAGTCATCCAGTCTTCACGAAGAGACACGATAGTTCTAAGGAGGCCTCGAATCATCTTTGCATGGCAGTCTTTTGGCAGGACTGACGTCTACGCAGAACCGATCACACCCACGCACTACGTGCATCAACACGCCACGCACATATTTATTCTACTGTTTTGAGCCACTGTCCTGCACTATCATTGTACCTTCTTTTCAGTCACATAACCTGAAGCCAACCAACGGATGTATAACGGCTGGACTAATGCTGGAAGGTGGACACGAATACGATCCGCTGCTGTATATTCACCTTGTGCAGGACTACGGACTGGAAGTGGATGTAAATCTCGGAAGCCGTTAGTAGTCTGTAAGAGCCAGTGGCACAGCTAGTTCCGTCCAGGTGGCGCAGCACCTCGCCCACACCTATGGCGATCGAGCATTCGTGGTTGCGCGGATGTGCAAGATGACTGGAAAGCGATGGCCGATCATCGGTAATCGTCTTCACCAGGAGTTCCCATATCTGGACGCTGAGGTAAGTTATCGGAGTGGTCTGCCGCGTAATGACAAGTTAGACCACATGTTGGGTTGCAAAGCCTGCTCAGTTTTAGCCGTCAAACCGTGAGTCTCCTGCTGGTATAATCGACCGCTATTTTCGTGTTAGCCATGGGATCGTAGTTAGAGGTCATTCTAGGAAGGATGGTTCCTAGCTAATCGATTTATTTTCATTGCATAAGTAATAGTCAGTAAGGAGAACTCGTGAGCGACTATACTTTTCTGTATATTGCCGCACTGTTCAAGGCCTGTTCATACTTCAGAGGCGGCCGAATGAGCCGCTGAGCGACCGTTTTAGCGTTGAACTACCGTTTTAGTACCAAGGGGCCACCCAATTTGTATCGAGTTTAACTGCTGCAATTGCTCGCGGACCACGGAGAAAACAGCCAGCAAAACGTGGCTTCATCTCGCTGTCTACAATGTCGCATGTTTTCTGCACGTCGTATACTGTCGGCGGTTCAGGTGCGCTACGCCGTGCGTGAATATGCCTGCACAGCCATTGATGTGATTGCAAGGCGAACTCGACTCGCGTTCTTGAACACGTATGCCGCTCATGAAGTGCTTCCGGAAGTGGGTTTCTTTTCTGAATGTGTACTTGCTTGCGGCCTTGTTCTTACTGGTAGTAGATTTGCTCGGGTATGATGAAAGTTCGAAAGCGAGCTAGAGCTAGTCTTATCTTAGGTTGTACGAATAATGGCTGAAGAACTTGGCTGGTCGTCAGCGGAGCAGCGAAATCAGTTGGAGAGAGCTCGGCAGTTCATTGACGTCGAAATGGGACAGCTCGCGAAGCAGAATGCTGCCAGTAATGTCTCTCTTAACCTTACTCGGTCAGTCGTGCATATTACTCAATTTAGCTGCGTTTACATAGAAGTCGGTATCAATAAGCGGGCTGCTTGCTGATCCGTGCTGCTTGCGAAAAACCACTTAAAAGTCGTCTTGTACTCCAGTTTCGGAAAACACAAAGGACGTGAAATCGTCAAGATGCCTGCGTGCAATCGCACCCTTCCCTTGATCTTCTGTTCAGTAAACCGCCTCTAGGGAGATAGATGCGCTTCCAGATGCGCTTTACTGGTTCTTCGCGAGGGATAGGTAATGGTGTGATAGTGGTGCTTTTCTCAAGACAATCAACGAGACAGGGGAATTAAGAGCGATTTTCCACTTAAAGTACTTGCCCTAGTTCAACATTGTTTAGGTTCCTACCTTAGCCAAGGTCTTAATGAAATTAATCTCATTAAAATAAACAGAGCCTCCATATGACCTGTAATTTCAGTTTAAAACAAGAATTACAAGAATACCAAAAACTGATGAACGGTTCGAAAAAGGAGGAAAAGCTCTCGTCAAAAATCGAGAAGGCTGTTTCGCATCCCGAAAACTCGTCCTCAAGCCATGAGAAGACACATCCAAGTGCTGAAAAGTCATCGCCAAGTGCTGAGAAGTCATCGTCAAAAGAATCGCATAAATGAGAGGAAAAGAAGATTCGTTGGCTCTCCTAGATACCTACTGTGAATTGATGGAGAAAAACTGAGTAAATCGTTTTCTCTAAAATCAATATGATTCCTTTTTTCATCTAACAATGGAAGACAAGTTTATATGGTGGAGTTGTATATGAGCGACACCTTTGTAGGTGCCTTAATAGAAAACGCGAATAGCTAATTTCCCTAATGGTAAGACAAGGTCCTTTCTGTGTATGAATTCTTCATAATGGGCTTGAGATTACTTAGGTAACATATTTCAACTCAAAATGAGTTTTCAAAGCTTAAAGAAATGAGAGAGTTGGTTGCTAGGCCTCTTGAGCTGGTTGTAAATGTCTGGGATCTGCTCTTCGGTCGTTCAGACGTTTGGAAAAGCTAGACGTCGTTAAAATCAAGCCCTATGAAATCGGTCTGGCAAGGATAGAAAGGTGAACTGGTACCACGAGGTGAATTGCTACCAGCCCTGTCCGGGAAATAGGAAACATAGACTTGTCTGTCGTCTGTTCACCGCAAGCCCTTGTTTAAACCAAATACGCATTCGAATAGCATTTTAGAAATAGAATGCTTAGTGCATTTCAAAAAGGGGTTGATTAACGCTGCTGGAGTGCTGAGGTTTTTGAGAGCTCCGATTGTTCCTAGGCCATAGTGGAAGCCACTCTGTCTATGAAATTCGGGGTGATACAAAAAAAAAAACAAGAAAGAGGCACTCTGAGCAAATTGGGTAGAACGACCATCTGAACTACTCTGTTGTAGTTTCGATGTTTTCCTAAAACAAGCTTCAAAAGGCTCCTCCTGCTTGCTCAAATTTCCAAACTGTTTTTCCAAAGCTAAAATGTTTGGCATTTCTTTAGAAATTTAGGCTGTACGTGAAGTGATACAGGTTATTAGCTTTGTGGTGTAGTTGAGCTCGAATATCCTACTCGAATACACATTCGAATGATTTTCATTCGAATTTGAATATTCATAACATCGTGTTTTTCGAATGTACTCGAATTCGAATATTCAAAAAATCGGTGTTTTAAAGTGTATTCGAGTTCGAATATCCGAAATTTGTGAGCAGTGGAACCATTCGAATACTCGAAAAAATTTCGGGAGCACAACTATAGTGTCCAGCCTCTTCCTCCTTCATACTGTTAAGGGAATTTAATGGTTCTCTCAAATCTTTTCGTTTCCCTGAACTGGAGCTTTTACATAGAAAACGTTGTTCTATAAAGTAGATGTGATGAAAGCTATAAATCGTTACCGAAAAGGAGGGCAGTTAAGCGTTCCCGTTACTTAGGAGCTGATCCAACCGTCCAATGCCCTTTTTTGCAAGAATGAAGCCTAAAGCGATTCTTGCAAACGATGTCTCAGAAATGTTTGAAAAGCATTGCTTCATAGACAGAGACTTGTTCAATGCTCATTACAAACCATAGCCCAGTCTCTCCCACTCTTGCACTTTCCCTTGCCTTTGACTCCGCGTTCTCATCCAGCAGTTCCGGGCTAATTTCTTCGACTCCTTGTTCTCGCATGATGTTCGTTACTGATGTAGTGTATAGTAATAATCTTGGTTATCCAGCCTCTGGTCATGACCCGAAATCAATTCATTTCGCATATTTATCTGCGATAATCCACAAAGCACGGAACGACAAGCCAGAACGTAACTAGGCTCAAGAGAAAACATGTCGACAATACATAACGGGAGATCACTGGGCACCAGAGTGGGGACGAATGCCGGCGTGGTCGGTGAAAGGAGCAGGAGCACCGCGATGAAGGGACTGGCCGGGTCCCTGGGTGCAGCCGCGCGTCCCTCAACCGTCCGGGTGGCAGTCCACGAGAGTCCTTTGTCCTCGCTTATATAGGTCCGTCCTCCTCAAGTCCGTGCCTGAAACAAGGAAGGGCAAGGGGCCGCGACGTTTCGAAAGAGATGGCCAGCAAGGAGAGAGGCAACACGGGGGTATAATGTCAAAACGGGACTCACCACACCGATTCCTCCCTCGTCCCTTACAGTATCGTGATGTACCTTACGACCGTCAAGCCACTAAAGCTATCCGCGTAATCCCTTGCAATAGTTTCAGCTTTCACAACACCTCCGAATTTGTGTTCGATCCCACTATCCCGCATCTAGTGACATCTTAATAAATATAAGATCCTGACCAATATACTGCATTACAGCATACACCAAAAATGTATTGCTTTGCTGACTAAAGGACTCAAGAAACTCCACGAAACGGCTATCTAATCGGATATTTTTCAGCTACGTAGTGTTACACTCATTGTCAAGGTTCATCGGCTCATCCCAGAGGCTGCAAAACTATCGATATAGGTTCTCCGAGACTGTTCATTAGCTCTCTTCAATTGCTCACATGTGTACATGTCCCCTTTCGATTCCTCAATTCTCCATCGATTGCACCAAAAGTGCACGGAGTACCCGTTACACTTTTGAAATCGAATTCACGAAAACGGATCTCAAAACCGATACAGAGTTGTGGAGTTGTTAACATGTGAGAATTGCCCTACTGTCCCTTTTCATTCATGTGAGAAAACGCCCGACTGTCCCTTTTTATTTCCAGCTTTGAACATTTGTCAAAAACCTAAACAGTTTTGAAAACTCATTTCCAGTGTAGAAACTGGGCACTATACGGATAAGAGAGCGGCGCTTTCTCCAGGGAGTAGATTTCTTCGATGTACACCTCACTGGTGTATAACATATTATGCTATCCTTGCTGTGGCTGTTGTACTGGAATATAAAACTATAGTAGGAAAAGGGAGTAAGAAAAGTCGTCGTTACACGTGCGCCTCACAGTACGCATTGCGCCAGAAACTGTATAAAACCGACTTTAAAATGATGTATTTACATTCAACATAGCGATGAAATGATGGTGAACATAGTATAATGCCGACAGACCATCATCACCAAAAAAAGGAAAAATTTCAAAGGGAAAACTAGCGTTGTTCTTCGAAAAACGTAATAGTTTAGTTGATAAATACAAAGACGCTTAGAAAAATGTGAAGTGACGACGGTGTCACTAGCCGTTTTGGTGAACAACCTACTCTTGGGAGTTTAGGCTCGAACTTATAAAGAGTAGTTTGCACGGAAATTGAACTGCACAAAGTACCGCCTTTTACGTCTCCATGGCCATGTTGATCACAAGGGAGATTCCATCGCTTGATTTACCCATGTGAAGACATTTGTGGTAGCAGGCACGCCCCCATGAGTTAGCTAAACTCAGCTCGATGTAGATGTCAGTGCGGCTCTATAGACCAGCTGCACGCAACGCGACTGCACTCGCGGCTGAGAAAATTTACACGCTTACAAAATGGTCAGCTCTATTTTAGGATGTGGCATATGTTTTTGAATTTCTAGGGAGGAAATGCAGACAGCGAAGGAACGATTTAACAAGCTGGACAAGGACAAGAAGGGACACATCACTGTCAATGATCTCAGGCGCTACTTCAGGGTATGCCGCTTACGTTTTCGAATGTTTGAAGATACTCTGCATCTTTCTAGTAAGTGCGTAGGTGTTCGTGAAGCCGTTCTTCAAATATGGGTACACAAGGTTAGGCCCTCAGTTAACTACATCGACAGCGATCGAGCGCTCGAAAATCGATAAGCTTACCATTAGATCGATATTGATCCTGTTTGAATTCTGCGACCTCCATCTGGAGCAGCTCGTCGGCAACCATCTTCCTGATCCCCGACGAAGATCATACATAAGCTATAGACTGCTGATGGTCAACTGCAAAAACTCACGAAAGGACGCGTCCACATCATGTACGGAGCTGTTACAGGAACACAATCAGAAGATTGATGAGCGTGTGCTGCACGAACTGCTGAACGAGGTTGATCTGAACAAGAACGGCGAAATCGAGATCGCAGAGTTCTTCCAGGTGAGTTGGCTGTTGAATTTTTCTTCACCTCCAGGATTCACCTGGTTTACCCCAGACGTTCCTTAACGAAGCCGCAACTCTTTCAGTTGTATTCTGGTCTGAAAGGCGGACAGATCAGCTCGAATCGTCTGGTGAGGTATCTTGACGAGATGCACGGAACTCCAAGTGTCAGCCGATCGGGTGGAGGCGTATAGTCGTCGACGTCGTTTAGTCCCGGTGAAGAAAAAAACCGTCACTTCTCCACACTTCTACTAACCCGCACCTCTCATCCAGACTGAGCTGGACGCCATCCAACGGGTTCCAAAAATCCTTGAGCTGTCATTAACTCATTCGCGACAATGTCCACACATATGAGTGGACAGCGAAGAGGGCGCGACGGACGGTGTCCACTCATATGTGTGGACGGGAATTTTTTGGGAAGAACTTCTTTTTTTGATGTTTTTGTTCGATTTTCCTTTCAAATTCCCAAATTATAGTAACAAACCAATGTCCAGATCTTCTTCCAAAGATCTATTGAAATTTACTTACAGAAAGTAACACCTCGCGAGGGACGATGTCCACACAAATGTGCGGGCACCCGCGCGCGCCAACAAGGCAGCGGGCCGTCGCGCGCATTGTGCGCGAGAACACTCTTGTCGCGAATGTGTTAACAAGCACCCCAGGAAGGGTTCAATAAGTAGTTCATTGTTGAGCCCGGCAACCCCGATTTCTCTTGCTCGCGTTTTATCTATAGATATAGGGGGATTCTCCAGAGCCTTAGGTAGGTGGCAGTATAGTTTTCGCTACAACCGAGTAGCTTCTTCAAGCAACTTCCTAGTGATACTTGCCAGTAGTGTTAGTTCCACATCGAGAGAGGCGCGCGGCCACAAGTTGTCGCTAAGTTCCTCTGAGCGCTTGGTCAAATAGGTGGTACCCCGTAGTCTGGTCGGTCCACGACTTCGCTGGTCGAAACGGGGCCAGGCCGCTGCCGCAGTACGACCAACCGCAGACGAAGGCGCTCAGGAGGGCCTGCCGGCCCCACTGAGCACGAATCAAGGTGACCTCCTGATATCCAGCCTTTTGTTAGCATAGGTGTTGATCGGTCATAGAAGCAGAAAGCTCCTTTAGCTCTCGGAGGTCTTTATAACCAACCAATCCTTTTTAAGTGCGCGTCAGGAGTACGAATCCAGTGACTTAGTTTTTTAGAGCAGAGTGAGGTTTTAGCATTAATAACAGTTTAGTCCGCATGCAGAATTGTTCTTTAAGCTCACATTATTCACACAAATACATGCATTCTCACAATGCCTCTATCTAACGATGCCGTGACTCTTGTACTTTGCATTTCTGGAATTTCACGTGAATGTAATCCGTAGTATTCGATTGATGTTTTACACTGTTTAATTTTTCGACTAAAATTTTTTCTTATGGTCTAAGGCAACGAATTACTGAACGAGGTAGTGCGTACGTCTAGCGGTCGCTGACGAAGTTGTAGGTCGTTAGCTCGCCACGTCTCCCTATATTGGTCGACTGAATTCGGAAAGAAATCGCCACACAATTGAAAACTCATTTTCGCTTGGCTACAAAATCGCACTTTCACAGGCTACGCCGTGTAGGACTATTAAGGCTTCTACTGCCTATAAAATAGACGAATTGCATCCGGAATGCTTTCAAGCAGGCAGAATTATTGACAGTGGAACATTCGGCATGTTCGGCACAACTGCAAAACCCGTTGTATGCTCGACATATAAAAGCGTCTTAGTTTTGTGTTCTTTCCATGTACTTAGACAAGCTGCTTATATCAAGCTGCACGTGGTCGCGCCCAGTCGATTGATTCTGTCGGGCCTATATGAATTGCGCAAGGAATGTTCCTTCCAGCAATACGAGTTTAAGCTGGTGAGCTCAAGTGTGTACCATTTTCACGTCGAATTGTACACTTTTCAAATCAAACTGGACACTCTTCTAAGCTAGCTTTAAGACTTTTCAAATCAAAGGGAACTCTTCCAAATCAAATGTGCTTCACGCAGGTTAAGTTACATACTCAATAAAATGACTAGAACAATGTTTAGTTCAAGGGAACTTAGGTACAACTTTCCTAGAACTTGCTTAGTTTACCTGCCCGAATAAATGTAATAATTTTATGAAATTTTTATTTTTAGAAAACAATAATAAATTAAAATTTGTCTCAAAGCACAGCAAAGAAGCAAGCATATAGCGCATTAAAAGATCGAATCGCGCCATGCACTCAAGAAGTTCGCCGCAACGTTTATTTGATTGATAGTGCCCAAATGCCACTTACAAACCATCGAAGTGAGGACATGTGTCATTTAATGCTGTTTTTGTTGTGTCGTTTACAGATGTCAAACTCGATACAAACAAATTCTGCTATCAATCGAATAAAAATCCAGGCGCCTTGGAAGAGGACATAGCGCGATCTTTTTTTAACACTAGAAAATGGCCAAGTTCTATTTCTCTAAAACGAGCTTAAAACCATAATTTTTCCTCAAAAAATAAAAATTTTATAACATTTTAAACAATGTGTTCACTTATTGGTTAGATGAATTAAAACTTCAAAGAAAATTATTCTGTTTTCCTTGAACAAAAAATTACATTTTCGAAGAGTCTCTAGTTCAATGTAGAAGAAAATCATGTCAATTTGAAAGAGTTCGCTTTGATTTCAAAAGCCCTAAGCTAGTTTAGAAGAGTATCCAATTTGATTGGACAAGTGTCAATTTGACGTGAGAGTGGCATATACATAAATTGAATTATATAATATTAAGGAATTCCAAACAAGTCATTACAAAAAACTTTGTGGCGCAAAAAAAGATCGCGCTTTCTCTTTGAGTTCCTCGCCCAAAAACCAAAAACGTGGACGATACTGTAGCTCACTGACTTGAGGTGAAATGATGAAAACCGGAACGACGAACGCGTGCTCGGTCGAGCATTTCATCAGTCCTCGGAAGATCGGACTCCTGCTCGTCGGGAAGAAACCTACTGCGCCATTCACGATCCATGCAACAAGGAGTCGTTCGTACAAATCGACCACAGGTGCCGCAATTTCTAGCCCCAACAGCCGCGTTTTGTCAAACAGCGCCGATGGAGTGGAGACCAAGAGCATCCTGTCCGGCTAGCAGGGGCGCCGACTCGAGTCCCGCCTGGCTCTAGAGTTCTGATCGTAACCAAATATCGTTGTGGCAGTTTACAACCTCACCAACCACAAAAGGCTTAAGGAAGCCAACTTGAATCGCTGTTCGACTCCCCTAGTTACGTCTGTCACGGCGCCCTTCGAAATTGCAGCGATTTCGATAAATATTTTATTGTGCGATGCAACGGAATCAATAGATGTTTGCACAAACGGCTCATAAATAACAATAGAATACGTCGTTCTTTGAGTACAACAATTACATTCTTCATTTCGATTCGTTTGTACATAAAGGTGAGCATAGAACCTAGACGTCCCTAACTCATCGACGCGTACGCATCAACCGATATGGCACAGAGTCAGAGTCTCATTCAAGAATACAGCCTAGCAGCCGCGGACCAGAAACAGGCAGAGCAATACTGTCAGCATCAACAGGAGGAAGAGCGAAGGACACAGAGCATACAAGCGAACAAAGGCTGCACTGGTGGCGGCACATTCCCGTGCTTTATCATAGTGGTATGGAAGAAAATGCTGAAAGCTCCAAGTGATTGTGGGGAACGAGGGAAGCGGGATAGGTACATCGTGGGCTAACCGGAACTAGGAAGAAGTGCAATCTGCCGTCATCACTTCTAGACATCACACGGAGACAAACAAAATGCAGTATGGCAACGCAGTATCATCCATACCCAACTACACATCAGAATACCCTCAAATGAAATGAAATCGCAGCTGAGTTGAGCTACACGACGAAATCATGCTGAGCTGAGGCTGGATTCATAAACGACTTACAGAGCTTTCACAGAGAAATTACAGCGGAAAATCCTGATAACGCAAACATTTCACCATATCGCTTGTTGATAAGTCGCGTTAATTCGCGTTTTTTCACGAGTTTCCGCTGTAATTCCTCTGTCAAATCTCTGAAAGTC
This sequence comes from Heligmosomoides polygyrus bakeri, assembly GCA_947359475.1. NCBI lineage: Eukaryota > Metazoa > Nematoda > Chromadorea > Rhabditida > Heligmosomidae > Heligmosomoides > Heligmosomoides polygyrus. The sequence continues at coordinate 67,164,197 of OX375869.1, forward strand.
GTTGATGTATCCGGCCCCAGGTGGGCAGCAAGCACAAGTACAGTACCACTACTCTTACGGTACACCGGCCGTAACTACAGCATCGAGACGGAACTTTGCTCGGCACAGGCTCCCACGCAGGAGCTATCTGCGAATTGAGCCGGTCCTAGACCTACCGGTCTCGGATAGGCAGTGGATGAGCTTCCGTGTTGAAAACCCATGCGCTGAGCGGCAGCACGCTGTCCTCGGCAAATATTAAATACAGATACTTAAAGAGCTCGGCGAGAAGGAACGACTGCTGCACATCATCATGCTCCACGGGTGTGCTGTAGACGTCGCGAATGCCTGAGTAGCCGGAGGCCACCTGGAAACGGTTGCAGCGCTCACTTTTGTCCCATAACGCTACCGATTAAAATGATACACACAATTCTCCCTTTGCCATGTAATACAACGGCGCGCCTTCATTTTTCGCGTTGCAAATGCAACGACTAAACCAGTACGTATGTTTAGCAAGGAGAGCGCTATACCGATCGCGTGTAAAATTAATTAACTTAGTGGAGGCAATGAAAAAATGATAAAATATTAGACAAAGTCAAAACAGGATAAAAAGCGAGTTGCCGCACTGCTCGACCTATTTTTTTTTAATCGCCCTGTCTTTACCAATGGCACTAGTTTTTTGAAAAACGTGAGCTTTTCTAATCTTACTTTTTTTCCGGAATCCAATCTCTTTTGAAGACTGCTGTGTTGCTTCGAAAGAAGATTTTTCGAAAGAAGGAATGTGAGATTGCTCAACTTCTCTCCTTCTGTGATCGATGACAATCTTCTTCCTCAGCCTTTGTCCCAATCGTCCCGGGGTCCGCTCTTCTGGTGTCATGACGCCACCATTCTCGATTCTGCGCTTGATCAGAGTGGACGGCAGTTACTTTCATGTCCATGTGTAACGTGTCTATATGTGTGTCGGACCAACGCTGATTCGGACGTCCTTTAGGCCGCTTTCCTTAAGGCCCCCGCAGACTTCTGCGGCGAGCGGCGGACCGCGAAATCGCTGAGCGGCGCCGCTCAGCGGCTTGACTCATCATCAGTGGGAGCGGTGACGGCGAGGTACTGTACTGTTTCTAGTCGGGACCGACTGGTGCTTAACAATAACGCGTCCCGATGACGATCGCGCGCCCGCATCGACCGTCTCCGCTCTGGATCCCGCCACGAAAGGGTAGAGCGCAGACAGACAGACGCTGGAGCGGCGCCGCCGGGTGGAATGATTCAAGTCATTTCCGCCAGCGACGCCGCCGGTGCCGCCGGTGCCGCTGGCGGCGAGCTCTGCGTCCCTGCCCTATGGTTAAGCATAGGGCATCGGCAACGCCGCAGAAGTCTGCGGGGGCCTTTACACTTCCAACTAAAGGCCTATTTTACGGACGCTGTCTTCTTTCCCACGCAGAACGTGGTCGTACCATCGTAAAGGACCTTCCGCATATTATCAGCTATCGGCGCGACACCGAACTTCTGCCGAATGACATCGTTTCGGATGCCGTCCACGCAGGTGACTCCAGCCGTCCAGCGCAGCATCTTCGTCTCCATGACGCTGAGGCGCGTTTCAACTTCCTTAGTCGCAGGCCAATACTCAGCGACGGAACTACTGGACGGACGACTGCTCTGTAGATCTTCGACTTCAGGTCCTCTGGTATCTTCCTATCGCCAGTAAGCGAACGCCACTTGGACCAAGCTGCACTCACACGTGAGTTCACTTCAACCACCAGACCGCCGTCAGGCGCTATTGCTGATCCCAGGTATTTAAACACCGAAGTGCGTGCAAGCTAGTGCCATTAATCTTAATGGAGCCGAACTCGTTCACGTCAGTCGTTAGGTACTCGGTCTTCTTGACGTTCAGTTTCAGTCCGAACATCGCCCGGCAGTTGCACCAAGCTTGCACCTGCCGCTCGAGATCATCTTTATCTTCGCAAGCCAGCATCACGCCATCAACATAGAGCAATGTCCATGGGACAGGCTTCTGAAGGTCTCTCGTAATAGCGTCCATGACGACAACAAAGAGGAGTGGAGAAAGCGCAGAACCCTGGTGCACCCCAACAGAGATGGGAAATTCCATTGAGGTTCCAGCTGCAGCTTGCACTCTACTCTTTGAACAGGAGAAAGGCTATGTGCACCGGCTTCGGTTCTCGCGATGCTTCTCCATCAGGAGGCGGGCGGCATGTATAGCATCAATGGTCCCACAACCACACACAAAGCCGCACTGGTTGTCGGAGAGATTGACGATTTCATGGATTCCTCTATCGAGGATCCCCTCGAAGATCCTCATGCTGTGCGAAAGCAAGCAAATCGGACGGTAATTTTAGCAGTCTGCAGGACTGCCCTTCCTTTTCCAAATCGGAATCGTCGTACTGTTGTGCCAACACTCCGGTAGTTTCTTCTCCTTTACTACCTGGTTGAAGAATTCAGCCAACCACTCAGCAGGATACCAGAGCTTCGACTTCCAAACATTGACTGCCAGATCATCCGGCCCTGTCGCCTTGCAGTGCTTCATCTTCTTCAGAGCCGCTTCTATTTCCTCCACGGTGACCTTGTGAACGGGACCGTGAACAGAATCCACAGAAGGGATGGCCGGGTGAGGAAATTCCATAGTGGAAATTTCCTCAAAGTAATCACACCATCGCTTCAGCGCTTTTTTTTTGCGGACTTCCAGAAGATGGCCACTCTCATCATTGATGCCAAAGAACTTTTCAATATCCTCGGACTGGCGATGGCGGGTCTTAGCAAGTCGGTACAAATACCGTTCACCATAGCGAGACTCGAGCTTTCGGTAGACATCAATATAATGAGTGGCTTTCGCAACAGCCACGGCCTTCTTTGCAGCCTTATTCGCCTTCTGATACTTCTGCCAGTTCTCGGCTGTTTTGTCGCCGAGAAACACATGATACAGCGACTTCTCTCGAGCTTTCGCTTTCGCATCGTCCGTCCACAGCCATGTCTGCTTGTCGACCTTGCGTCGTCTCCAAGTTTCGTCAACAAGTCATGACTTCCGGTAACCGCACGCGAGAAATCACAGCTGCTTCGTTCTCTTTCATTCGCCACCACTTGATTATTGCAGCACAGCATCGCTCAACCTACTGCAGCATCGGAGGGGTGATCTTAAAGATGCAGATCAGCGGTCGAAGCAGTGGGGCGACCGTCTCATACAACACGATCTTCGCGCCTTTGACAATACTTCGGTCGTGATCCTTCACAAGGACAAAATCTATCTGAGATTTGGAGCTCCCACTATAGTATGAGATGAGGTGGAAGTCGTGTTTTCGAAAAACGGTGTTCACAATGGTGAGGTTATGCGATTCCGCATATTCAAGATTACGCTCACCATCCGCGTTACGAGACCCTATCCGAAAGCACCATGACAGCTGTACCCGTCTTTCGCAGCACCTACGTGCTCGTTAAGGTCACCAGCGACAATGATGACATTCTTCGTCGGTTCCTCTGCTGTCTTCTCATCAAGCAGGCTCCAAAACTCTTCCTTAGCTTGATCGAAGCAGCCAGTCTGCGGAGCATACGCAGAGAAAAAGAGAGTCACTCCTTCGCTGCAACAACGATCTTCATCAATCCATCGTTAAAGCGTTCGACACTTACAGTCGAGTCACAAAATCGTTCGGAGCCGATTATTCCGACACCACTGGTGCTCGTGGGACCTCCAAATAGAACGGCCTTGAAGCAATGTCCTATGTCCCTTACTGCAGGACCACCTCGTCTCCTGCACCGCCCAGAAATCAACTCTTCTACGCTCCAGTGCTTCTACCAACTCACATGAGAGGCCCGTCAGCGTACCCCATTCAGCGTTGCTACGCGGGTCCTGCTTACGTTACGGGACTCTCGGGCTAGCTCAGTTGCCCCCCGATGCCTGCTCGCATCAGGGACCCTCGTATACTTTCCACACTCGCCGAGCTCTGCGTGTGCGCGACGCCGTAGCACTATCTCGAAAAACATGACTCATCATATACCACGAGATGTGACATGGGTCTTCGTAGGCCGGCTTGTCACAAGGGCCTGTAGCTCGCTCGAATGTCCGTAACTAGCTTAGCTAGCAGAGCGAGCAGTTTCCAGTGGCACCACGTGTAGGAACGGACGTCGCCACCCTGTGTTCGATGACAATAGCAGTAAGAAAGGTAGACTAATAAAGGCGCGCGGCAGGACAGTTGTTACGTAATATCCTGTCGTTCATATGTTTAATGTGTTTCCACTAAGGACTTGCAGCTTCTTATTTTCGCTTTTACATTTAAAACGGGCCCACATCTTAGAACGTCGTTTGGTGGCGGTAATCCTTCCAAACTGTAAAAACTGGCCACCTTCCTGCCGTAACCTACCTTGTTTGTTTATAATTTCACCGGAATAGGCATCCTGAGCGCAAAAGAAGGAATCTGGAGTATCTTTATGTTCTCCAATGAAGTCCGCCTTCCGAAGCAAGGCATAAAAGTAAATCGCCACAAGATTTTTCGTTACAGAAAAGAAGTGAAATGCTGGAGAAGAATCCCACGCATTGTGACTTTCGTCACCACTGATGAAAACGAGACGACACAAGAAAAGGCGTGGTGTGACGTGTCGTGCGTCTCTGGGTCTGTCCTATTTGGGGGGGGGAGGCACGCGGCGCTTTGACCCATTATTCCCTCTTTTGAACTAAATTGAGGGTTTCACCTACTGCAACAATTTATTGACTGCTCTTGGGTAAATTCAACTGAGGTGTTATGTGGAATAGCAGTGCGGACGCATCTGTCACCTTAGGCCTATGCTATACTTTGGCGACGCTGTTGTCGGCGACGTCGGCAGCAGTGTTGAGCGGGTGCTACGCAGTGCATAAGTTGGTTAGTAAGCGACCATTGGCCTGTTCAGTACGTAATTTATTACGTACGCCACACGACGTGCGTCGCTCCAGTCGCTCTTGTCGCTCGAAGTATGAACAGACCCCATGAAAAGGTTTGGGACCGAGCACGGAAGGGGCCACTTCTACCCTCCCCCCCCCCCCCCGGCGCAATAGCAAAACGTGCTGCGGGGGGCGTGGCCGCCTTTCGAGCTCGGTTCCGAACTTTTTCATCAAGGAGTTCCTTGGGGGATCTACCCAGTTACGATGAACGTCTGGAGCTGCTAGGATTAAGATCTTTGTTGAACATAAGAATTATTTTTGATTTGACGTTTTGCTTTAAATTACTTCGTGGAGAGTTGAAACTCCGGGCCAGCAAGTACTGGATTTTTAGACCTTGTGGCTCAAGAGCTGGTTCATTCAACCTTCATTACCTCTCGATTCAATAGAAGAATTACACGCAGTTATTCAATTGCCTTTTCTTTCGGGTGGCAAGATGGCTTAGTCGTTTGCCGGTTGAGGTTTTGAACTCTGTAAACAGCCGTATTTTCAAGAAACGCTTGGAAAAAATCAACATTTTGCAGGTGTAAGGGATTTCCGATTCTCGATTATGTTTCTCGCTGCTCGTGACCTTGAACCGCTTAGCCACATTATGGTTCCTGCTCATCTGTGATCTTGAACGTGCTTATGATTCTTCGTTGCTGACGAGATTATTAGCCTTACGTATAACCTTTCTTCTGTAGTGGGGGCGGCGACTTCTCTTCAGCTTTCTTTTCTTGATATGCTTTTTTGTCACTCATTCATGTGGGTCCCTAGGTTTCATCCTAGGCTGTACTTTTAGTAATACATCCTCCCTTATCTAAAACTACTTCACAATTTTTGCTTCGCGTGCCACAGGTGGTTTGCCCTAGTTGTCGGTCCCATGGGGCGGCCAACGTACCCATGTGGCGAAGTTCCGGCAACTACCACAAGGGCGTCATAGCTGGCTGACGCGGACAAACAACCTCGTTGGCACGCAGTGATATCTGCCCATTTTCCTACTATCATAGCCAGTCTTAAAATTACATGCCACCAGGGGCCTACGTGGGTGAGTCTCTAACGTACAATATTTTCTATTTGGTTACTGAAGAGTCGTCACTGCCATTTTTTACTATCGTTTTTTTTTTACTAGCGCTTTCTTCTTCATTCTCTTTTTCTGCACATGGTTATTTCTGCTTCTTTTTCCTCGAATTTAGTGCACGTCCTCTTGACGTATAGAATAAATAAATACATAAATAGTCGCTTACTAGTAAATCTGTCTTAAACCCCTCATGCCCGGTCACTAACCGTCGCTCCAGTCGGTCTTTTGTCTGAGAATGAACAATTAATTTTGCCTTGGCTCTCAATGATATTCACAGATTACTTTCAACGTCAATTGAACTCAACAGTTGGAAACAAGAACGAACAATGTTCTTGAACTTATTCAACATTAAAAGTAACGTGTCGATATCATGAGAAGTTAAATGAAAATTAATTTTTCAACATCGATACGCGCGACTGGTTTGTTAATCTTATTTGTGATTCTTACCAACAATAACCCACAGACTAGTATAGTAATCCAATTCCCACCTTTGCGTACTTCTCCAAAGCTAGAACAACGTTCCAGGCCCATTCCCGGTACTTGTCCTGTTTCGTGATGCGCCAGAGATAAAACCACGTTTCAACCACCTTAACAAACGATATCATTCGCTTCTTCTGATGACCGCAGGTTTGACGTTCCTAGCATATACTTGCCTCTGGTCGCAATATGTAGTACTTCTCATTTGTGGAAACAGCCTTCGCTTCCACTTCGTTCGTGAACCGAAAAGACTCCGGACCAATCCCAATTGCTGCAACATTCTGGTATGACCGCCACCATGATAAATGCAAATGCATGACAACATACCAGTGCGAATGTAGGACTCGTGGCACGTATGTGCCAGCTCCTCAGCCAGTTCCAAATAGTGAGCCTAGGCGGAATGGACATCCAAAACATCCTTTTTTTCTTATTGGTCGTATATACTTACCGCTACAGACGTATTCAGCTCATTTGCGGACTGGAGCGCGAACATCCCCCCTGAGAAGCACGCCAAATGTTCCATCTTGTGCTCAACTCGACTTCCGTGAAGGTTCGCGAAATACCTGTAACTCAGTAGAAATCGTTGCAGGGATATGGAACAAAACGTCTCCTCGCTCTTACCACAGCCCGTTCTGTTGGCTCTTGTACAGCATCTTTTTCTCCATTGCGAAAACGGCTGCATCGTACTCCTTTTTCGTGCGCTCATCCGTCTTACCCGTGATCAACCAGTGCTTCAGGAGGTATTCGTAGAAGCTGTCGCCCAAGGCGCCGATAGAGTGGTCCACTGAAAAGAAGCTACTTGAGTTGAAAAACCATCGCCTACTGCTCTTTCCTACAGTTCACACGATTTCTGCTGGAACAGGAACCCGTTACACATTGGCAGTCAAAACCAGCCAAAGGGCTGTCAGAATACGTATGGAAATACGCAACGCAACTAAGAAATCGACTAGTGTTGACATTTGTCGCCGTCCTGTGTAGATGAGAAAACCCATCATTCAAGTCCAGGTCTCTTTTCCCTTGATTTCTACGTCATAATAGCACCTGAAGCAAAAAGGGTAGCAAGTCGCATCGTTCTCAGAACAGTCGGAATCTCGATCACGCACACCTAGCACCATCGATGATTTCTAATTGCTATGAAACTCATTTCGGCAGATGTAGCTGTGACTAACCGATCAGATGGCTCACTCTCCCCAAATCCTCACTATGTAGTGTCCCGAGAACGAGATGGAAGTTCAGAGCATGGCCCATCATAATGAAATTTATTAACTCTCACCTCAAGCTCTTGTGATCTAAATTTCCGCAAGTTGAATATCTCATGATGAGTAGCTTTTACAATGGCTACGGCCTTCCTGGGGTCGGTTTCATCAACGACTTACAGCAATTTAACGGAGAAAATGCAGCCGAGATCCCTGATAGCGCGGTTTATCAAGCGATATGGTGAGCCATTTCACCATATCGCTTGTTGATAAGCCGCGCTATCAGGAATTTCGGCTGCATTTTCCCGTTGAATTGCTGTAAGTCGTTAATAAATTCGGCTCCTGGCGGCTTTCTTCGCCAACCGATACATATGTCAGTCTGCAGTAGTCTTGTCGCCCAGGAACTTGTGGTGTAACCTTCTCTTCTCTGTGGCTTTCATTTACTCGTTAGACCATAGCTATGTCCGCCTCTCGATCTTGCGGCGTCCGAGCTTCGCCGTGTCTAGTTTAGAACGCGTAGATTATAATACAGTATCTCGTTAAGCGAATACGAGAGAGCTGCCACTTTTTCGATCAACCACCACTGATTCCTGATACACTTCATTCTCAGTGCACCGCATCGCCTGACCTAATTTATCGGTGACGCGAAGTTTAGAGTGCAGATCAGAGGACGACAGTCTCGTACGGCACAACCTTCTTGACCGGCCAAATTCCATTCTCAGGAAGACTTATCTACATCCCTTTAGAACAAAATCACTAGCCCTTAATGAACATGTAACGTTCCTTGGAATAACAGTTGTAAAAACCAAGATTCCATTTATTACTTTAGCGCAGTTATCTGGTTGTCCATGAAGTAGAAATAAGGGTCGCCGCTGACGAGGAAGGTCAGTGAACTCGGTCCGGAGATTCTGAACGAGACCTAAATGGGTTTGTAGGGCATTGGACTGAGATCACAGAACTGTGTTTCGTTTTTGCTAAATGCCTCTGAGTGGTCCAAAAATGGCAAAAAATTGTATCACTTCAGGGCGGGCTGATAAGGCAAAAGTGACACCTGGAATGCAAGGCAAAAGTGAAACCTGGAGTGGCTCTTTCGTGCTTAGAACTTAACCTACAATACGTTTGGAGCTCAAATTAAAGTTAGATTATAGCAATATAATAAATTCCTACGTTTCCTAGACGAAGCTGCAGTGTACATTCAAGTGATTCACTTGCAACGTAGGTGGCAGCGACTGTGTGACCGATTGGATAGCGCGGCGGACTTACGGGAGGGGGTCGAGGGTTCGATTCCAGGGGTGTCCATACGATTTGCTTTGTGGAGTGCTCCGTTTTGGCTAATAAAGAGTACATTTTGGCTTTGGTAGGATATCTTCTTCGCTTCCTAACCCCTTGTCAGATGTAAAGGAGCTAGTTTTGTCGTGTGGGGTGATGTCGAGCGTCCACTAAACCACGCTTGCCTCGCTGAGGAAGCTCTCCTTAGATGCTACCCCCACATGACCTCTTTCGAATGTTCTCAATTCGTTTTAGAAGTGTTGCTCGCTGTCATCTTATTTCTGAACACGATCGACAAGTATTGAGTTGCCCCATCATCAAGACACGCTCATTGTTCTTCGGATTTCTTTGCAGACTGCTTTTTATTCTACGCAGCTTTCACTATTTCAGTTCACTGTTACCAAGTACAGCATATTTTATTCACCTCATGGTGTTTATCTAGCTGTGTATTTTTTCCTGACCACTCTTACAGTAGACGGGTCGGGGCATTGCAGCTATGACCACTTGCACTCACTCCCTTAACTCTGGAGATCAAAATAGATTTTTCTTCCCAAATTCATCTATGGGGTTATCTGAGATGCAGATCACCAATCTGGCAACCATTTTCGTTGAAACGATGAATGGCAGAAGGTTATGATGGGTATGTGTAAGTAAAGGGGTGGTGTACACGGAATAACCGGCACTGCTGCCTTTCACGACCCCAGAGGTCGAGAGGACGAAAGAAAAAATTTCGCCCAAACATCGCCCACGGGAGTTATTTGGGGTGTCAACCACGGATATGATACCTGTTTTTAAAATTTCGGTATTACAGCAGGTTACGGTAAATATGGGTGTGTAAGGCTATCTACGTTAGCAGGATCGGTTTCTTCTCCAATCTGGTCAAACTTATTTTCCAACCTTCCACTTCAACCTTCGATGGAAAGTAGTGCAAGCAAAGTGATAATTTAGAAAAAGAGTGACAGATTCGTGGTCAGGAGCTTAAATAATTCCCATAGGCGAAGTTTGGGCAAAATTGGTAGTCATGACTTCGTCACCCTTATTCACCATTAGCCAATAACACGGTAACCTACCGTAGCCATGATGTACTATTTGTTAACAGAAAAGGGAGCACTCCACAGAGCAAATCGCATATGCACCCCGGAATCGAACCCTCGACCCCCTCCCGTAAGTCCGCCGCGCTATCCACTCGGTCATCCAGTCGCTGCCACCATCGTTGCAAATGAATCACTTGAATGTACACCGCTGCTTCGTCTAGGAAATGTAGGAAATTATCATATTGCTACAATCTAACTTGAATTTGAGCTCCAAACCTTTTGTAAGTTATGTTCTGAGCACGACAGGGGCATTCCAGGTGTCACTTTTGCCTTATCAGCCGGCCCTGAAGTGATACCTTTTTTGCCATTTTTGGACCACCCAGAGGCATTTAGCAAAAACGAAACACAGTTCTGTGATCCTCGTCCTATGCCCTACAAACCCATATAGGTCTCGTTCAGAATCTCCGGACCGAGTTCACTGACCTCCCTCGTGAGTCACGAACAGCCTGGCTTTGATCAGGGTTCTTCCCTTAAGCGAGATTACTCGTCCAAACTCGTACTCAAAATATATGTAACCGTCTTAGATCTCGATAATAAATTCTATCCACATAGGATGCTTACCTTCACGGTGTTAAACGACATGGGTGGAATAGCTTTATGAGCTATTTAGTGTATAAGTGAAGAATCGCAGTTGGTTCTGGACAGCGAAACCCGAATGTGTATTAGAAATTCGTAATTTGTTTACTGGGACAAAAACCCGGTCCAAAGAAGTGTGCAGCTATAGAAGGCTCTGAGACAAAGACATGTTCTAGGAAGGAGAATATTGTTAGGTCGTGAACATCTTTCTCATAGCTTAGTGCTCAAAAACAAGTTAATGTTAAACAAGACGGAAAAAGGTTATACCCCACAGCATACATTTTGAAAAATGTACGTAGAAAATGCCTGAAACCAAAGTAGAATTAGGATGCTCTTAACTTCAGCGAACAACAAAAATGCAGACAACACATGGCGCACGTCCCCACCCTAAAATCACGTCACTATCCGCTGTGTTTGGCGGCTATGGCGTCTCGTGCATACAAATGAAATACACCAGTGCTCGCTGTCGCGGTTCCATTGAATTGAATTTCGAGGATCTACTACATATTCATTGTATCGATCGCAAGCAGAAGACACATTTCTATACTAACCAAAGAGTGAAGATATTTCCTATCTGATTCACTTTCGCCCTTTAGACACACGCTTCAGATCTTTTCCTTGCAATTGTAACAGGCGAAAGCATGAGGAACCTTGAAAAGGAAGAAGCTCCTTCCTGCACCATTTCAACGACTCTTGGAGGATCAGGGTGGTCAGAAGACAAATGAGGGCCTGACAGACAGACGCTAGTTCAGCATAACTGCTGAAAGAAGGTAGACCTGATCAAGATCCGCAACGGCTCAAATTAGTTTAGGGAATGTAGCGAAAGTCAGCGAGAATAATTGCTTAAGAAGGCCAAACAACTCTGACGTTCTTCGAGTAGCCCTACATCGAGGTAGCAAAAATGTCATGCAGCAGCCAATGTTGAGCTCTGTTCATCAGCGTTGAGACAGCGATGGATAATATAGCCAGGTGGTGACACGTTTGGCTTTTAACAAAAATGCTTCCGCTCTTCTAATCGTAATGTTAATGCTTCTAGGAATATCAAAATCAAGTGCAATGGCAAACAAATAAGAACGTGTAAAAAATAAACGGCCTTCAAATAAGGCATAAATGAAAGCCACTGAAGAATAAAAAGGGATGAAAACCTCACATGAACTCCATTTCCCAGTTTTCGGATTGAGGTAGAGAGGATAGAGCCCATTTGGCTTATCAAGCTGTGACAGGAAGTCGCGAATCCGTTTGATCTGAATGTAGAACATTCCCAATGAGTACATACTCCACACAATATAGAAGTTTTCAGGCAGCTTGGTACACTAGCATAATTAGAATCTAGTCTTTAAAACTACTTTACCGATGAAAAAGTCTAGCAAAAGAGGTTTGAAGGTCGTCACTAATCAACACGTTAAGAAAACGATGTGCGTTCCACCTCCACCTGAACGTACCATGGAGATACTTCGAGCGCGAAGTAACGAGGCTTTAAATACCAGCCAAATTATGTAAAAGGAAATAACGCCTAAAGGTAATAAATTAAAGCCTACGCAAACCTTACAAATCTAGGACTTATATGGCTGTGGCTATTACGGCCAATAATTTTCATTTAAACTTCAGGTGGACGATTTTTCTGAAGCGGCCTAGAAAGGAGTAACCTACGAAAAGCTGCGAATCAACATCGCACGCGGCAGACGGCTCTCGAGCATAAATATACCAGTCGATCTTGCTTCAATTCTGCGCCCAGCCCTATGAGCCTCATACTCCCACGTTCGGTTAACTGGAAGCAGAAGCAGCTAAGGAGAACGCAGATTCAACTAGGAAGGACCCGCAGCTCACTGCCTAGGTAAAATCCTTATTCAAGTTTTCTCTTTGGCATCATTTTGAAGTGAAATGCGCGGCATACCCCTCGATAACAAAAGCGATTAAAGTATCGCACATCTTCGGATCACATAAATAATTACTGGTATCAAAAGCATTCATAGTCTTTCCTCTGATACATGACAAGTAGGTGACTGCTACAACAATGCAGCTTGGAAACTAATGTTTGCCAACTACCACATAGGATTCTCATTTCTGCTCTTTTCTCAACTCACCTTATCAGAAAAAATCGTGTTTCCTGTGACATGTGACAAGTAGTCGAACTCCAGCTGGAGAGAACCAAACTCTGACAGAATCGAACTCTGACCGCTGGCCCAGCCGTAGTTCTTCGCGGTGCCTTAAGCAGGCAGGTTCTCACAGATCACGATATTCATTTGGTATATTCAACTGAAGATGCGAGGCTATATAGACTGCTTAGAAATCACGCAGGTATTCAGCGCAGCAGTACATTACGAAACAACTAAATAGTTAACGCCATGTCTCTAGTACTCTAGTACACCCTAATGCTTCGAATTGAAACACGAAACGCCCAAGAAGACCTAGAGCTTGGACATCAACGACTTACCGGTAGCCACGTTCACGAGGGCATAAGGGATTCCTGTCGGTGTATCAAAAGCCGGCAGGAGCAGCTTGGCTATCGCCTCAGCTTTCTCAACATACATCTAAAGAGATGAACACCTAAGCACTAAGCATTTTGTATGCTAACAGAGCTCAGCTTCTACAACTCAACTCACCTTATCCTTTGTAAGAGCGTATATGGAAAGAAGACCTCCAACGAATCTGATATTAGTCTCGAAAACGGACAAATCTCCCTTCTAAAAACACCTGGGGTAATGAAACAGGACAGACAACACTTTGAAAGTCGGTTAACATACCGCTGTTCGAGCAAAGTCAAGGTTGTGCTCAATCCAGTGTCGTGCTTCTTCATACTCCTCCTTCAAACCCATGATCCACAGGGTGTCAATTGAATCTACTATTGTCGCTCCCATGTCTCCCATTCCGAACACAGAAGCAGAATGCCCTCAAAAGGCAATGCTACAAACAGAAAAAAAAAATAGAAATACTCCTCCTCACCAACTTGTTTGAGCCAATTCATTTCTCTTCCAAAGCACTAAAAAGCATCGACTAGCAACAAGGCTTACCGTGGAAACACCTCAAAACTCCTTTAGTGAAGCTGCGCAAGGGAACGGACGCAAAGTAACCTAACTGAGAATGTGATCTGGATTAGGGAAACGAAGTTTTGGACACGAGAACCCCCCGCCCCCTCACAATGCAAGTGCGTAGAGGTAGAAACTAGACTTGCCATTTTCACGTCCAATTGGACACATTTCAAATTAACTGACACTTTTCAAATCAACTTGATCACTTCAAATCAAATTGGACACTCTTCTAGGCAAACCTGACGCTTTTGAAATCAATGTGAGCATCTTCCAAATCAAACGACCTTTCCCACAATACAATAAACTCTTCTAGATAATTAAATTTATTTTCAAGGAAAACCTTGCATGTCTACCTCTGAATTTTTTAAAATTAAGCAGCCCTACCTATTGAATAAGTGCACCATTTGAAATTTTATATTTTATATTTTTCATGAAAAATAAAGTTTTGTAAAAGCTTAAAAGTTTAGTTTGAAGCGCAGAAAGGCACTTGTACTGTATTAAAAACATCGCACCAGGCACTTGGCTAGATCGTTCCAAATTTACTTTGGTGTAAACGCTGCTATATGAAGCAGCCGTGAAGGATGTGTTTCTTACAACTGTTCCTGTTTTACCTACCTTTTACGTACCTAGATGCGCATGAAACCTTACGATCGTGGAGGCGGAGTCGCCAGCAGCATGGATGAGTGATGGTTGCTTCGAAAACCCGAGTGAAATGGCATTCCCGGAAGACCTGGGCCCATGTGATGAGTCAGGATGTGAAGAAACTGTAGCCTTCATACGTTGCCCATACTGTGACCGGTCTTATTGTTTTACACACTTTGTGCCTGTGCATAGTTGGTGTTGAAGGGTATTCATAAATATTTCATATATCGATAGATCATGAGGTCTCCTCCTACACTGTGAGTACACTGTGGTGGCACTCAGCCCACCGACACTAATACATTGCAGTTTTCTAGCTTCCTCCCGCTGTTTCAGTTGTTCGCTGGTCAAAATTTCTTACTTTGACAATGAGAACCATTTATTGGCGTGAAAGCTTTATATATCATCGTATTTTGCATATTTAGGGCATTGCTGGTGCATCACGAAATGTCGACAGGAATAAGTAGTGAAAAAATCTTACCGCAGCAAACTCCAAAAAAGGTTTAGATTTGGAAATCTCTATCGAAATACGCTACTATGGTAAAAGTGCAAAAATACAACGTGAATGGGGAACCGAACCCTTGACGTCACGACCATGCAGCAGCCCCTCTACCACTGCGCCACCCAGGCCACGACGAGGTTCCTGGCACCGACGGAGATTCTTCCTATAGTATTCGTTTTTGCCGTCCCGCCGTACCGTTCAGGCCGTTCCTTTGTTAGAACAAATTTTAATGTACCAACTTTTAATGATATAATAACTTTCTAATATACCACTTTTCTTTCTTTGCAAAAATAAAATTTTTATACAGCTCCAAGCAGGGTGTTCATTTATTAGGACAGGTAAACATAGAAAAAAATGAAAAATCAAGCCATACTAAATTTTTCTTGAGCGACAAATTGTTCTAACCTTCTCAGAGCCTCTGTTTTAATCTGAAAGAAAGTCGTTTTGATTTGGAAGCTGTACAGATTAATATCAAAAGGGTCAAGCTAGCTTGGAAGGGTGTTCAATTCGATTTGAAAAGTGTTCAATTTGGTTTAAAAAGTATCCACTTGGACGCGAAAATCGTATATTGAATGCAGTACCGGGGAATACATACATCAAGGATGCGTCGCTAACGAAGGAAACTGTCTAGCCATCAGGAAACGCTTGCTATAAAAAAATGCATGAAGCAGAACAGAGACCGAACGACAAAAAATTTTGGGTACCTCTATTCGAGACCGGCCGTAATTCATTCGAGCCCCAGGCGTATTTCCGGTAACCATCCCAAGCGAATTTGGTCATCTGTCAAAGAATAACATTAGCCATTATGGATTCATTCGCTAAAGAGATTAGCAGAACTTGATAAGGTTACGCCACCATACAGAGTAAAATCAACCATGAGATAAAATAATAGAAGAAAAAAGTTCGCTACCTGCTTAACAGTCACTCGCCGCGCCTCACTATCATCACCAGCAGCTATCTCGGGCTTCGGAATCGGTGGAGCGACGATTCCCGCCTCTTCGACCTTCTTTCGAAGCTCTGCCGCCTGATGCTCTTGCATTAGCCTTCTAAAACAGCACATCTTTAAAGCCATCGAAACGAGAAGCCAGGAGCTGACAACAAACCGCGCTTCCATGTCCCTGACATGAGGAACGATATGCTCGCCGCTGATCAGATCCTCAGTGCCACTGGATGGGAGCAGATACAGTGAAAGAAAGGAGACCGTGGACAGGAACAGAATCCCTACGACCACCACGTATCTTTCACTCGTCTTAAGCCCCATCGCCCGTGTATACACAGGCGGGAAGCACCGCCTGAATAGGAGAAGGTGTGCGATTATCGAGGACGAAGATTGTCTTATGTCACAGCGATAAACGAAGGCAGAGCAGGCCTTGAAACTGTGGAAAATCGATGATATGTTCACGCAAACGGCGTAACGACAGGACACACGAATGGGAGTAATTGCGAATCCGGCACAGTGGAGCACGTCGACAAGGGCAAACACGAACTCGAACAGTAGAGCGCATTGTCCTGC
Organism: Heligmosomoides polygyrus bakeri; assembly: GCA_947359475.1. Lineage (NCBI taxonomy): Eukaryota > Metazoa > Nematoda > Chromadorea > Rhabditida > Heligmosomidae > Heligmosomoides > Heligmosomoides polygyrus. The sequence continues at coordinate 67,180,443 of OX375869.1, forward strand.
TAACGGAGAACGTGCAAACGATAGAGGTCGGCATTGGTCTATTCTTTTCGAGATGCGCCACGCATTCAACCTGGACATAGTACCTGGAGGCGATGTGAGTCCGACCATGGCTGTAAAATGGCTTACGTCTGCAACCCAGGATAAATCCTCATCTTCTAATCTTCTTTCATATTGCCCGAGTTTACACCCGCATTGAACGTGCCTCATGCAACACCACCAATAATTTATCAATCACGGAGCAAAGGGAGCTGCCCCAGCAAGCAGATGATCGCCTCAAGTGTGAAGTTTAAGAACACAACAATTAGTATTATTAGTTGGGTTAATCAACAGAAAAACCTTATGGTGAGACATGGTCAGTCTCTAACAACCCAATATTACACAGTATACCAAAATCTCGACAAAATGAAACCAGCACTCTCTGTAGTTGCACTTCGAAAGTGTTTAAATTCTTTGCTACAATGAACTCGTGTTCTGCTAAATTGTTTGCCGCTACAGGACGATCAAAAACCCTCCTCCACGTTGAAACTGCACTAGTTTCCACCAGAACCTATCATAGGCCAGTTTCTAAAGGGCGGCGTGCATGGGGATGCAATGCGGCGTCCAATGTTTATAAATTACTTCCGAGGTCCCACGGGAAGCTGTAGGCATTCTTTCTTGAAAAGGATAGAACATTGGACGACCACCGCGAGTCGCTGTGTGCGCCAAATACCCGTTAAAACTGCCTCCACGACATTCCATAGATGAAATGCGAGATGAGTTCCAGATGCGAATTAACCAATGCCAACCTTTGTGTTTTATCGCACACAAATGCTGCGACACAATGCGTTATCAGCTTAGCAATCTAGTACTATGGAGATTACTCTTTCGTATACTATATAGGTCCAACCCTAAAAAATTGTACACGATACAGCCAAAAATAGGTTTACAGGGCATTTCTGGTGAACCCTAAGCGTGGTGTTGTTCTCATTCTTCCCGTGAACTTAATTTCAAGATTATCCCTCTGCCCAATCTCTACGTGTACTCATTTTTCGAAAATTAGGTCATTTTCAGCTTCTTTGAGTATTTCAGTGACCCGAAGTTTGGACCAGGTTCCTCGCGAGGATGAAGACAGCGTCCGCAGAATAGTATTCAATTTCAAAAGCTCAGGAAAATGGCCTAGAGGTCGACTGAACCAACACTTGGCTGTTACGTTACACAAGGACTTTAAAATAACTGGTGTCCACCCCAATCTAGTGCTGGATCGGGAAAGGTAGCGTCATGGCACCAGAAAAGCGGACAACGATATAGACGAAGGAGAGGATGAAGAAGTTGGCACCTAGAATGTCGATGCTTTCCCGGTAGCTTCGATTTGGCCGATCAGAACTACTCTTTAGTAACTTCCGTTAAGAGCAATCGGCAATATTGATGATCTCAGTGTGTTCTCAAATACGGCTTTGTTGAAGTGGACATGTTTCTTTTAGTACTCAATAAGCTTGGGTGATGAATTATCAATTCAGTGATAGCTGCCCAGGATAAACCTCAATGGTACAACCGGCTGGCACACATCGTACTTTCAAATTACACCTAACCGCTAGATGAGGACCAATTAAATTATATAGTTGTCGAATATAGATCACAGAAGTACAACGGTATGAGAAACAATGCAAACAGGTTCCCCTGAAGTCGCCTATCATTCTGGGGCCGTATGCTATTCTCGCCCGACTCGGGGACGGGGACGGCGCGAAAAATCGATGGCCATGATGTGCATACCGGGGATGTGGGCGGAGACCGCCTCATACCCAGCTGGGGCGGTTGGGGAGAGAATAGCATACTGCCCCTGGGCTTATGTTGTGCAATGCGATGGCATATTATCTCACGTCGGCTGCATCGTTACATGCATTAACCCGTTACTCATCAGGTCATCTACGAAGTCACATGAGGTCTATGTCTGAAAGCAGAATCAGCCGGACACGAGCGAAGCGTATGAGAAGTCCGCACGCCCCTACAAATGAAAAAACCGCATTGGGCGCACGCATATCCAGCAGAATCCTTATTAATCCCATTTCATCCGCCCACGTTAGCTGCACTTTCCTCAGCCACCATTTCATGAAGCAGACTGATCCATCGCCCCAGTCACTCCCGTCGCCGGCGCGAAGAATGAACAGGCGACAACTGCGACGAGAGCGGAAGAAGCGACAGCGATAGCGCTCGAGTATGAACAGATTTCGGTGACAATCGCTCGGTTTTTATCGCATGGTTTAGACGGGCTACGAGTCGCGAAGTATGAACAGGCTCTTAGTAGCGGTTAGCCGCACATGCGGCTGAGACCGCCGAGCGCGGCCGAAAATCGTATGTTGAGAAATGCAGCGGTTTGTGTTAGATACTGTCGTTAACAACATCTCTCGTTGCGTCTATACCAATAACTACGGCGGCCTCGACGTTTCGTTTTCATTAAAGTCGTGACAAGTAGTTGTAATGTCAGTCATAATGATTATTCGGAATAGGCACCGAAAGCAAAATAACGAGCAGAGAACGTTGTGAGAACTATTTAAAGCACCGATTTCCTAAGGGTAAAAGGAAATCTGAAGGCACCCCTGCGACATACACATCTTTGTGGCACGGGAATATTACCAAAACAGTCTTTGTCACCACAATAAGTGTTCGTTTGATCAACTTCGTCGTCACTTTCGCTGACTCTTAATATAACACAGCATTTAGCAGAGTGGATAGCGGCACTATTGTACTTTCACAACTCCACGGGTCGAGGAGAGGTCGAAAAAAATTTCGCCCACACTTCGCCTAGGGGGTTATTTGGGGTGCTGATCACGAATCTGACATCCGTTTTTCGTTTTACGGTGGAGTACGGTAGGTTACAGTAGGTACGGGTGACTAAGCCTGCCAAGGTCATGATCACCGATTTAGCCCAAACTTCGGCTAGGGGGGTTATTTGGGGTGCTGATCACGAATATGACATCCATTTTTCGTTTTACGCTGGAGTACGGTAAGTTGCGGGTAAAGTACGCTTCAGGACGGATTGCTGGTGGTAGCCAGAATATCTAAAGAACTGTCTCACCTTTGCACAGCAGTTGTGGCGGCATCTGTCCAGCTTCTAAGGGAAAACGCTGATAATAGATTTTTGTTTTGATGTAGTCTTCAAGATTACCTAAGTAACGGACAATTAGGCTTGTTTATCGAATACCGCTTGCATGCTGTGCTCACCCGTAGCACCACAGATAACCCCTATAGCCGAAGTTTGGACGAAATCGGTGGCCATGACCATGGCAGCCTTAGCCACCCGTACCTACCATAACCTACCGTACTCCAGCGTAAAACGAAAAACGGATGTCAGATTCGTGATCAACACCCCAAATAACCTCCTAGACGAAGTTTAGGCGACATTTTTTTCGACCTCTCCTCGACCCGTGGAGTTGTGAAAGTACAATAATGCCAAACAGAAGCTGACTATAACGAAAGGGAGAAAATATGGAGCAGTGGCGTTAATAGCGCAAAAGCGCCGAACACCAACCACTGGATATTCGTAGATGCCCAGGTGTCGTGGGTGGGCGTCAGGGGTGTGCGTAAATGAAATTCGGAATTTCGTAAATCGTAAATCGCAATCACGAAAAAACCGTCTTAAATCCTAGAGTTGTCTAACGTGTACTGCGGTACAACTAAACTTTTAAAGGTTTCCTTCTAACGTTAATCCAAAATGGTCCACTATTTGTTTAATTGTCGGGTTATTTTCAGCCCAAACTGGGCAGTTTTCCTGCCAAACTCTCCTCCTTTTCTCTTTCACTTTTCCTTCTGGTCAGACAAAACCTTTCAACCCAAACTTTACACGTTTTAAGAAAGTCGAAAAAGTTGTTGATTCGAAAACTTTACACTGACCTATACACGGTGTATCAGCAAAAAGGCTTAGCCGTTTGAATGGCCATTAAATTTCCAACCTCCTAACAGTCCTTTAGATGACTATAAATCTAGGATTTATCAGAAGCGATAGTAAAAAATCACTATCAAAACGAAAAATTAAAAAACCACTTCTCCGCTCACTAACTAGGGGAACCAGCAACTGCACATGCAGTTAACAAACATCGCGTACTGAGCTAATGCATGCCGCAACTCTACTCTATGATGCACCAAAAGGCCTTAGATTTTCTATCAGGTTGTCGGAAAACTCCTGCAACAAAATTTTCCATGAATTTTCAGATTTAACAAAACCTGCTACCCTTAGTGCCACAGGCCTATATCCCGAACACTCTAAACATAATGCCACACAATCTAGAGCATTCTAGAATACAATAAAGGAGGTCTCGACTTGAGTGGCCCACAATCTCCGTGACTGGGACGTGGCGACTGAACATCGTCGCTCAGTCTCTCCTTCTCCGCTTTCGTATTAAGATTTTTCTGCGGGAATGTAGTCACGGGAGATGAGGCCTGGTCTCCTACGACACCCAAGCCTGGAAGGCCCAGTGGCTCCCCTAACGAACCACCCCCGACGCAATCAAAGTTTGACCTCCAACAGAAGAAGGTAATGCTGTTCTGTTAGTGAGACTTCCAGGGAATATCCCCAAGGAATTCCTTGAAGCCGGCACCACAACGACTGCGAAAATCTGCGCTGTCTAACTGCAATATTTGAGTGGACAGCGTAAACGATCATGACGGAAAAATTGTTAACGACGTTGCTCGGTCACATGTTGCAAAGATGTCTCGCCTAAGCTTCAAAAAAAGGATAAAATGATCTCGAAACCATTCTGTCGTGGTGCCACTTCAGAACATTAAAAAAACTACGCTAAAACGAGGTGGAAATGATTAGTGGAAGGAGAGTGGGCCAATCTTTGCTACCCGAACTGCGTCACGTCATTTGGATGTTAATTGCCTGTTGATCGATAACATCTACGGAAATTCACGATCTACGGCCCAAAATATCGTAAATCGCAGAAAAAATGCCAAAAATCGCCGTAAATCGTAAATCGTAATTACGCACACCCCTGGTGGGCGTGCTGGAGGCTGAGGACGAAGAGCTCATGCCCCCCACTCGAATCTAGCAGGTGACTTCACAGCAAGACATTTAAAACCTCTTGCAGGTGTGCATTCTTCACATCACAGGCCCATTTTTACCTGCTTAGCATACACCTAAGGAGCAATGGAAGCAGCGTGACGCCTTTCTTTGTTCAAGTTTTCCTTTGATAGCCTTCACACGGGACACGCACACAAATTGGGCAAATCGCCCTGCAATTTAGATGAATGTTCCCCGTTCTTTTGAGAAAACACGTCAACAAGCACAATGGAGTCACGCTGTACATTTTGCAATAAGTGTCCATGACATACCTCTTTAAGCCTCCTTTAAAAACGGAAAACATTCATGCTTTACAACTGAAGCAGCCCAAGGTGTGAAGCATGAATGCAGAGGTCTGAACTAGCGCCATATGAATACGTCATAAATTCCAAAATGCATCATATTCTAAAAACACTTCAAATCTGAGCCATATTAAAATTGACGTTAACAACTACTACTATCATACCGACGGCTAAGGTAGAGGGTGGATCGAGAGAAATCGGAGCAAAAAAATGAAAGATATACGGATAAATAATGGTGGGAAATCACCCCTTTAACGAATAGGAGGATATAAACGATAAAGGAAAAATGATAAAGGTCGGCGACGGTCCATCTCCCGTAGGGTGCGCCACGCATCCAACCCATACGGAACATCGTGGAGGCGGGTTTAGCGCGTATTTGGCCTAAACATCGATTAGCAGCTACTGTTTTACCCCTACCAGACAAGCCTGGTACCAATTCATTGACCGCGGAGGGATGGAAGATTAGTTGAAATGAGTGACATCCGAACCAAGAACTGCGACTCGGGTTACAGCGTTACTTCGCGCCCAAGCGGATCTTCGTCCCGCTTCGTCAACAGCTTTGCTGGTGTCATAACGTTATCTTTCCTAATACTCTGATAGGGTGGACAAGGGCTACTTGAAATCCACATGTATGTATCAGACCAGCTTGGAGCGCCCTCCAGGCCGATTTCCAATTACCTCGAAGTAAGCCCTTTCTTGCGGACGCGGTTCTCTTTCCACGTAGGATGTAGCCGCACATAAAGGCTGGTGTTAACCTTTGCCTTAGCTACATTAGTTAAGAATGTAACCACGTATTACCCCCTCACGATGTCTCGTGCACGTTAGCAGTGTTTGGGCTCTACGATGATCTGATTAGCCGCGCTGAACACAAATCTTGTACAAACTCAGATCTTAATGTCCTGAATTAGAAACAGCTCATGAGTCCACCTGTTCGAGCGGAATCGTGTTCAAAACACGCATATCATCATTAAAAGGAGTGACATAAGTAAAGTGGAAGTGAAATTCCTTTCGCGAAAGTGAGTACCATAAGTAGAGAAACGATAGCGATTAGGTGGAAGGCTTCACCCATGACGAAAGGTCGACTACTTTAGCAGTTTTGTGATTCACCACGTTTGACAGCATTGGTCTTATTCATGGCGAAGATTTAACCAGAAGATTACCTTCGGGTATTCAAATCATAACGAAGGCATAAAAAATCGTTTAATCTACAGTCAAAGTGCATATTCCCTGCGTAACTTTCCGCACGATAACATTTCTAATCAATCGCAAGTGTAATATTGAGTGACTGTTGATGACACCACGTTGCGCGACCAACAAAACAAGTCAGCAGCTCGCTTTCAACGGCCTCTTCACAAAGATACCTCAGATGCTCTCATTGACATCTATGCCTGATTTCGTAGTGAGATACTGCCTCCTTGAATTTATCTTCACGCAGATTGCAAGGCTTGCGATTTTCTAATTTCTTCGGGGTTTTAAATATAAAAAAGCTGAAATCAAACCAATACAAGTAGTAGTTGAAAAATCACACTATTAGGAATAATAGCCAACTGCCGTGAACGAGGTCAGCAGCAGCTAATGATCTCAATATTCCCTTTCTGCTTCGAATTTCGCTGAAGCTAATTAATACTTACAAAGGCTATCGTGCCAATTTTCGGATTTCAATCCGAAAATTGGCACGATAGCCTTTGTAATTATAAAAACCACCCAATGTGTAGCGCCTGGGGAAGTGCGGACTCAAAACTATATAAACAAATATTGATGGAGTGCGTGGCACACCACAAGAAACTGGACATGAATCCAACACAAAATACGTCCAGCATCGAGATACAGCGTCTTACCATAGTTTTTAGTCAGAAACCTTAATGTCAAGATTTCTTCTTTCTCCTTCCTTAAGGAAGAAGTCAAGGAACGGACTTCGTTGAAAACTTCATATGCTTGTGCTAATTCCACTTAATTAAACTTCACTAACATTAAGCGCCTGTTCTAGCGACATGAATATTAAGAGGATACGGAACAACTGTTAGCGCTAATCTCTCCCTTTTGCACGTGCTTTTTTCCATGTAATATCAAGTACGAACATTGAATGCTTATTTGGACCTTTTAATTGAATTCTATGGCCAATAGAAAAATACGTTCAGTCCCAGACATCACTGATATCAATTCCGACTTTCACTAAATAGCCAAGGGCGGTGATAAGTTGCGGGGGACGAGCGTTCTTCCCCTGGCCCGCCCACTCCCAACTCCCTGGGCTTGCTCAAGAGTCCAGCGGCTGCATTACGAGCTAGTAGAGACGCAGACATTTGCTATGCCTCTGTTTAAAGGGCGGGGAGTAGAAAGCCACTCCGCCATAAGGGCCTGTTCATAGATCGCGACAAGAGCGACTTGTCGCCCGTACAAAACACGTATGTATATCGATTAAAACCGAGCGCGAGCAGCCGAAAAGCGTTCATACTCGAGCGCCGGCGCCGTCGCTCCAGTCGCTCATGTCGCTCTTGCCGCTCCAGTCGCTCTTGTCGCCTGTTCATACTTCCGCGCGCTGCGCTCTTGTCGCTGCTGTCGCGAATTATGAACAGGCCCTAAGTTGCACTCGGGCAGTCGATGCAGGACCACGTGATTTTTTCTCTCGGCCTCACCATCTTTGTGGATTAACGAGCTAACCGTAAGAAAACCGCTTGAAATGGACTCAAGTGTGCACAAGTGATTTCGATCTGACGATGGACAACGCAGATCATGTTGTAACCCTTGCATTCTGCTTGCACTGAGCGATAAATCTAGCATGCGGAGATGGGAAAGCGACCATAGTGGGGAGGGTGACGTTCTGCCTTAAAGCGGCGCGGGCAAAAACGCGGGACAGTGCCTGCGGAGCCAATAAGCGTCGACTCGCGCCGTGACACCCGCCGCTTCGCGCTCAGCCAGACAGCACTCGCCGCGGAGGCGATGCTGACCCAGCCAGCCACGGGAGCCTGCAGGTCGACCAGATTTGGTGTGATTACAATCGACAGAGGGATAGGAGGCTCAGACGTCTTGCATTGGCAGTCCAAAAACTCGGATTAGTCTGAACCCTACCAACTCCTGTACTAGAGTTTCGAGCTCTATCGAATGAGCCAGGAAAGAATCTTGCCTCAATAGCCCCTACAAAAAATTTTCAGGTTAATAAATTTTCTGTTTATTAACTTTGTCAAATATCAGTTTTTATTTATATCAGAATTAACTACGAGGCATGCTTCCAAGCTACTGATGTGAACTCTACACCATCTCCTGTATTAGAATTTCGATCTCTGTCGAATGAGACAGAAATTATCCTGTCTAAATAACCCACGAGGCGGCTTTTTAGGCGTTGTTTATTTTCGCTAAATATCAGTTTTTATTTATATCAGAATTGACTGTGACGCATGCTTCCAGGCTGAAATTGCGCGAGAGTCTAATTAGATAGACGAGAAACCTTCTAAGAGAACCCCAAGTGCTCAACCTTTTTGAAGACGACATTATGATCATTCAGTGCGTAGAGCACGTTTCTAGTTTGAAACTGCATAGAGTTCGATTTGATAGTCAGTAGACCACCTATGAACATCGAAGTACTCCAGTTTTCTCAAAGCATTTCATGAGTATTTCCTAGCTCGTCAATTGGTGGTGACATTGGCTATGCAGGCACATTGCCTGTGAGACGCGAGGTCAAAAACCTGCTAGAAGCCACAAACGACTGGACGAGCAATTTGAAGTATTGTGTGATGGAATTTATTCTCTGTGAACATTAGATTTAATGAACCACCTATCCAGCCTTAGTCTCTAAATATGTGATGTGTGCATCAAAAAGTTCCATAGAAAAATCGCTCACGAAATGCTAAAGAGATGCCATGTGGAAACGAATGCTTTAAACTCTGTTAAAAGAGTCTATCTAATTGGAGTCCTCAAACCATTTCAGCTTGGAAGCATGCCTCGAAATTAATTCTGATATAAATAAGAAAAAACGAAAAAATTAACGAAAATAAACAACGCCTAAAAAGTCGCCTCAATGGTTATTTAGACAGGATAATTTCATGCTCATTCGACAGCGATCGAAGTTCTAATACATGAGATGGTAGAGTTCACATCAGTAGCCTGAAAGCATGCCTCGTAATTAATTCTGATATAAATAAAAACTGATATTTAACAAAGTTAATAAATAGCAGCTAAAAAAATTTGTAAGGGTTATTGAGGCAAGATTCTTTCCTGGCTCATTCGAAAGAGCTCGAAATTCTAATGTAGGAGATGGTAGGGTTCAGATCAATCCGAGTTTCTGGACTGTCAATGCAAGCCGTCTGAGCCTCCTATCCCTCTATCGATTGTAATCACACCAAATCTGGTCGACCTACAAGCTCCTGTGGTTGGCTGGGTCAACATCGCCTCCGCGGCGAGGGCTGTCTGGCTGAGTATGAAGCGGCGGGTGTCACGACGCGAGTCGACGCTAATTGGCTCCGCAGGCACTGTCCCGCGTATTTGCCCGCGCCGCATTCAGGCAGAACGTCCCTCACCCCCATAGTGGTAAACAGGGGTGTGAGTAAATGATATTTGAAAATTCGTAAATCGTAAATCGTAGTTAAGAAAAACCGTCGTGCTCGCCCGGTTTTATTGCAGCTTGTATTTCAATTTGTTCCGCCCTATAAAATACAATGCAAACCTATAGAACCATTGGTACATGTCGTGAAGTTGAGCAGCGTTGGTAGGTGGGAGCGCGCCAGCCAATAATAACCAAACAACAGAGCACAGACCGAACACATGCCAGCCGATCAGTTACCGACTTTACACGCCCTCTCTGAATGACACGCCCATTCAATGGGGTCTGATTGGATGGGGCGTTCCCATCACACAACGCTGCCCGTCTTTACGACATATACCGAAACATTAGTGGTTAATCCTTTCCACATGAGTGTAGCAACTTCCTAGACCCTGCTTCCAATCACGAATGTTTTTGATCGTGGATTTGCGTCAATTCTATTCGAAAAGGTTAGCATGTATCTGTTACAGACAAATTGGCTAGACGTTATTACCAAAGAGGACGTGGATCTAAAACAATTCTCTCCTTCCCTAAGAAACTGCCTCCAAAATCTTTCTGTGGGCTGGAACGGAACAACTTTCGGCACTAGGAATGCGATGTGCTTTGCTGGCTCTAACAGAAATGGAGGAGCCCAGCCTCTCCAACCTCCAAGACAGGGGCATTTTTTAAATATTGTATTGCGCTCGTTTCTCCTCCAGAACCTGTCCAATTCCAAACGGCAGTCCTTGCAATGTTAGAGAAGTGTAAAGGTGAGTTAAGCGGAGAGATAAATCGTATTCGAGAAGCCTGTACAAAGGGCGGTGTCTTCTGCCACACTAACACATTAGAACATCAAGAAATAATTAAAGAGAAGCGGAAATGAGCTACAAGAGAAGACCTCCGTACCAGGGATAAGCGAATTAACCGTTATCCGTTATCCGGTTTCCGGGAGGTTTTGGTCTATCCGTTTTGCTGTTCGTTATCCGGCGATTTTGGGCCGGATAACGAACAACAAACTAGCTGAATCTTAGCTTTGGACGTGGTGATGGGTGTACTATGTACAGAATCCCTCACGATCATAAGAGTGGTCGTCACAAACAACAGAACTATTCAAATCTAGAAGGGTTAATTGAAGTTTCCTCACTTGGAAAGTGGCTACATACTTTCAAAGATATCTAACTTCCAGCCTTAGGCGCCTTTTATACTCCCGCCGCGCAGCGGCGCGTCAATTCGGGACGCGGCGCGGCCAGTCGCGCCGCTGCGCGACTGTAGTTAGAGGGGGGAGCGTCAGGGACGCGCGGCGACCATCTTCTACGTACTACGTTCCGTGCGCCATAAAGGACGACGGAAGAGACGGTCCATGAGTCATTGAAGAACCAAGACAGAAAGAATTCGTCTGGCCGATCAGCAGAATGCATCTGGCTAATGTTAGTGGTGGAAATTCTGTGGGGAACGACGAATCCTCTCTTAAAGCTGGGGTCGAAGTCGTCTGCTCAACCTACGGTTGAAATTGGTGAGTGTGGTATTGATTCGAGTCCCCTGCAATGCGAATGGCACTAAACGACTTTATTTTGCAAATGTGCAGGTTCAAAAGTAAAATTGCTGGAAGGTACTCATTGTCGAGAATCACTCAGAATTCTCTCTCGTATGGCAATTCCGTGGTCATTGTTCACTGAACATATCTTTAGCGTAGTAGGTAAAACTTCGTGAATGCCTACAGATCTCCATCCCCTTCCTATGTTACGAAAGGTACGGGTGACTATGGTAATGGTCACCGAAAACGGATGCCAGATTCGTGGCCAGCACCCTAAATAACCCCCCCCCCCCTGGAGAAGTTTGGTCAAAAAACCTTTTCGACCTCTCATCGACCTCTGGAGTCCTGAAAGTGCAATAGTGCCATAATGTTGCTACACCTTCTTTGTTTTCTTAGTTGAGGAACCAAAACAAGGAGTACACAGCAAAATGATTCATCTCGGTGGTGAGTCTCCCACTCCACATCGAGTCTGCCGCAGCTGACCGCGCCGCGCCGCGTCCTTCCCTCCAGCGGCGCGATTCGCCGAATACCGTAACCCAAAATTCCGTCAAGTGTGGTGTTTTGAGGCGGCGGAGTATGAATGCGATGCGGCGCCGCCGGACGGCGCGAAAAATCAATAGCTATGTCAACCATCACACCGCGCCGCGCGGCGGCACGAGTATAAAAGGCGCCTTAGGCGCCTTTTATACTCCCGCCGCGGGGCGGGGCGTCAAGTCGGGGCGCGGCGCGACGGGCCGCGCCGCACTCCGAATTTGACGCGCCGCTGCACGATTGCAGCTAGAAAGGGGAGCGTCAGCGACGCGCGACCACGAGCTTCTGAGCACTACGGTCCGTGCTCCATGACGGATGAAGAAGGAGACGGTCCATGAGTCATTGGAGGACCAAAACAGAAGAGATTCCTCTGGCTGATGAGCGGAATGCATCTTGCCAATGTTAGCGGTGAGATTCCTGTGAGGAACGACGAATCCTCTCTTGAGGCTCGGGTCGAAGTCGTCCGCTCAACCTAGGTTGAAACTGGTGAGTGTGATATGGAGTCGAATCCCCTGCAAAGCAAATGGCACTAAACTACCTTTTATTTTGCAACATGTGCAGGTCCAAATCCAAAATTGCTAGAAGGCACTCATCGTCGAGAATCAGCCAGAATTCTCTCTTATATGGCCATTCCGGTTCATTGTGCACTAAACACATCTTTAGCGTAGTACGTGAAACTTCGGGAATGTCTACATATCCCAATTCGCTTCTTAGGTTACGCTTGTTAGGGGCGGTGGCTAAGGCCATGGTCACCGATTTCGCCCAAGCTCCAGCGTAATACAAAAAACGGATGCTGGATTCGTGATCAGCACTCTCTACCCCCTTCCCCCTCCCCTACATCCTGGGCGATGTTGGGTAGAAAAAGTTTTTTTTCTCCTCGAGCTCTGGAGTCCTGAAAGTGCAGTAGTGCCACCATTCTGCTACACTCTTTTTGTTCTGTTGGTTTGGAAGCCAAAACAAAACTGGCATGGCAAAATGATCCACTCCGGTGTGAAATCTCCCACTCCACACCGAGCCTGCCGCAGCTGATCGCGCCGCGCCGAGCCCCTCCCTCCAGCGGGGCGATTCGCTGAATACCGTAATCCGAAATTCCGTCAAATATGGTGTTTTGAGGCGGCGGAGTATGAAATAGATGCGGCGCCGCCGGGCGGCGCGAAAAATCGATAGCTATGACGACCATCACGCCGCGCCGCGTGACGGCGCGAGTATAAAAGGCGCCTTACAGAGGGCCCGCTAGGCCTGCACCATACTTAACCCATTGACGACCGCGCAGCAAATGGCGTGTCTGGCGCGTGGGACCGCGCGCTGGGACCGCACGGACGCTGGAATCTCGTGAAAACACTACTTCACGATATTCCGAATGAATCCCCCTCTCCAAAAGCTCCCTCTCATATTGGAGAAGGCCGGAACAGTTTTGAAGCAAAACATAGAAGATGAATTTGCTTCTGTAAGATGGTCTACGAAGAAAAAGGGCGCACGTTTGCCGCGAATCGTGCAAATAAGGTGACCACATGATATAGCAGGTGTCTGACATACTTTCGTCTAGATTGTTTTCAAAATTTTTACAGAAAATGTAACTAGTTATTTTTCTGCATGACCGTTTTTACAAGATGTGAGAAGCTGTTGTGAGTTGTGTCGATCTTTGTGCAGCTTGAATAGTGTGTAGTGTTTATTATTTGTTTTTATCAGTGCTTAGAAGTAAACGACTGCTGGACCACAGTACAGTAGCATTGTTATGATCCAAAATATCTAATGATTACTCGTAAGCTACGAAAAAAGCGAGAACTAGGCCGTAGCGAACAGTTTTATAACCGCGGGCCAAAATCGGCCCGCGCGGTCCCACGCGACAGAAAAACTGCGGGTCGAAAACGGCCCGCGCTGTCGTCAATGGGTTAAACAAGGCCTACTTAACACAGCATTGTTCATTCATCTCAAGTCATGTGCTGACCAAGAAGGCACATAAACTGCTACTAGCAATCGTCAAAAGTGGAGAGCCGCATCCTGGGAAGAATTTTTTTACCATCGTATCATTTGTGGTTGCAGTATGTTCAACTTGATTGCAGGCGGCAATGGTACCTTCTTATCCATATGCTGTCGTGAATTATCCAAAAATACCGCAATACAGCAATGAATACTAGCAAAAGAAATATCATTAATCCAAATACATAGAGTAAGCAACTTCCCCATTAAAAATTTTAGGGGAGCAATAAACTACTGAACAAACTTATCTGCAACATAGGGAACACCTCTGTTTTGGGGCTGAGTCGGATATTCTTTCTCTGCTCCAGAAGGGATGGGTTGGATATTCTTCCTCAGATCCAGAAGGTCTGGATGTCATAACTCTTTGAGTATGTGTTTGCCGTACACAATTGCTTGCAGTTCCTACCCAAAAGTTAGTATTTTATCCAACCCAGATAATTCCACGTTGGAGTACCTTGGATCTTGGGATGCTATCGAGCAGCAACGACAATAACGGTTCATAGCATGTGAAGGATCAAGATCGTTATGTGAAGTTTGTTTGGCTGGATGTCTCCTGCCTTCTTCTTATTTACAGAGACATCGGAAGAATTGCTCTTCCAAGGACTATTCTATTTTTCAACTGCTCTAATTGAAAGAAAGAGTTAAGCGCAGAGTAAGGCTAATAAAATAAGACGATCCAACCGACCCCTTGGAAACATGTGAAAGGCGGGTATGTTGCTGTGCGTTTGTCTTCCTACGGATGGGCAGAAAACCACATAGAGCGTCGTTAATGCGGGGACTGCAAAACGTTTAAAAAAACACTACTAAAATATCTAGAAATGGCTTATAAATTAACAGTGCTTTAAGCCCTGATCTGCTGTTGAAATTAGTGCAATTTAAAACGAGTTTTAATTTTTGTTGTTTGTTCGTTATCCGATACCCAGCCATTTTCGGGGTAAATTATCCGTTATCCGGTTTTCAAAATTTCATTATCCGCTCATCCCTGCTCCGTACATCTTTATAATTTGGTCCACCACGCAAATTGGGACGCCAAATGGTTGTTCATCAAAGATCACATTTATGAAAATTTACGATTTACGATCCAAAATGTCGCAAAACGTAAATCGTAATTACGTACACTCCTGAATGTAAACCATAAAAAATCAAGGCCAGCTAATGTGATGAAGTTGACTGCAGCTGTTAACCAAAACTGATATCGACCTTTATTCTGGCAAACGCTTCGGCGATGTCGGCTTGATCAGAGCCTGGAAGAGTCGAAGTAACATTTGGAAACTATTCACCCAAACACCATTTCATCTTTCTTTCTGTGAAACTAATTCCTAAACAAAGATTCAAGGGGCGAACTCGTAAAAACCAGCAACCCTAATCTTTACGGTAGTGGTCGAGATGATCCAGTCACCTTTAGCTGGAGATGGGCTAACTTAGGTGGGTGGGCAAGCCTATATCTACGGACCGTCTGCCCCGGGACCTCCTTGATGCGACCACATAGGTCAAACCCGCAGACGTCGACGAAGGGCATTAGCTCCTGCCTCACCGCGATGCACTCCTCCTTGCGGTTGATCTATGGATTTTGGGCAGCGATACCAAAACGCTTCGAGTGCTCTGCGTTCCGAGATGTCGCGCTCGCGCGTCAAGATCGTAACAGCCACCTCAACCATTGCGCCACTATAGCTTCGAATCCTGTGCTCCCCCAAAGGGGGCAGCACTTTGGACTTCCTTAGGCCATCCAAGTGCCCCTTTACCCTTGTACAAAGGGGTCTGCCCGTCTCCCCTATATACCCCTCTGAACATTGACTGCAGGTAATGAGATACATCACCCCGGATGTCATGCAGTCTCCTTCACTTCCGAACGAGCAGATAACACAGCATGGCGTTGTGCATGCCCTGTCGTGCAGCTGGTCCGGACTAGTTGCCTCTTTAGGTTGGTGGAAGGAACCTCTATCACTCTCATTAGCTCCTCTAGACCTGCCTTGCGTAGGTATGTGTGGACGGCCGCATTTGTTTCGTCTGTCCAAAAGGGTTGCAGAAGGGTATTTTCCATCGTTCTGACGATGAGCCGCCGCCACAGCTCACCGTCTTCGCCACCTTAAAACCTTTCTGCGGGATACCCGTCTGTGTGGCAATGACTCGCCAGATTCCTTGACGTGGTTTTCTGCTCCGCATCAGAAGAAACTAATGCCGCTGTTCTATACATATATAGAACTATTCCTCTCTTAGTACTGGTCGGATGAGAGGATCGGAAGTGGACAAGGATATTTTTGTTGCTCGGCTTGCGGTACCACCTCGTCCTGAAAAGTCCTCTAGAGAGGCAAACCTGTACGTTCAAAAATGGAAGCCAGTTTTCTGTAGGTACTTCTCTAGTGACCTTTAATGCTCCCACTGTTCGTTCAGCAGGTGGAAACAGATGTCCATCTCAGATTGAGTGGAACACACTATGAAACAGTCGTCTATGCACCTGCAGTAGACGATAGGTAGGCACTCATTCAACGAAGTCATGATCTGCCTAATGCTGAGGGCGTAAAAGTTCAAACTGGACTGGCGTTCGGTGAGGATCTCGAAGACGACCTGCAAGGCGCTTTCATCATAAACGCTTGTGTACAACGAGGATACATCAAACGATTCCATCAGATACCCATCTTCAACCGTTATTTTAGGAAGAATCCCCCGTTCTCTAAAAAGTAACAGAAAGTGTTTTGTTTTTGCCAAATCCTTGAGACAAGCGAGTAGAAGGGTGTAATGGTTAAGGGTTCGCAGCGTACAGCGTACCACGACGGCGCAAGGAGACTGCTGAGGCTTTGGTGGAGCAGTGGTAGAAGTGCTGGTTCGTGACGTGGAGGGTTCGATTCGCATCTGCGCCGGGTCTTTGCACTTTCACCGTAGTATCGCATTTCCATATCTGTGCCTTTTTTGGAGTTTGCCTATGCTTTCACTTCTTATTCTTGTCGACATATCGTAATGCAGCAGCGATGTCCCAAATATGCAAAATACGATGGTGTATGAAACCTTCAGGCCAATCAATGGTTCTCATTGTCAAAATGGTTCACACAAGAAATTTGACGTGGGAGGAACATGAAACAGCGGCAAGAAGCTAGAAAACTGCTTCACATGCAATGTACTAGTGTCGGCGAGGTGAGTGCCACCACAGTGTACTCACAATGTAGGAGGGGACCTCATGATCTTCAACTTGACCTATCATCTCAATCAATATTGTCTCTCTTATGCATACGAAGTCGCGCGGTCATAATAAGCTGCTGCTAGCACCACCTCTACAATGTCTACTAACCCTCGAGTTGTTATTCACCTTCTGCCACTGAAGCTTGGATCCCCGCTGGATGCTGTTCCTTCGAGACACAAGATGAAGCTTGCGGAAAGGATAGCAAGTGTGCTACAGGATTTCGAACTGCGACAGCTAGAAATCAGCGAAGTGGGGAAGTTGGAGGTAGTGGGAGAAGGACACCACAAGTTTCAACCAGAAGAGGATTGTGCCGAAGTCACGACGCCACTAACCAGTGAACACACAAGCACGTTTCCGGGAGGACAAATCGTTTCGGAGGAAAAGTTTTGGCTATATTAGGACTTATCATATACAAGGCTGACAACCGGTAAAAAAATTGGACTGTATCGCGATTTCAGGCTTGGTCTGCAGCGCAGTACCACTGGGTAAGAACTGTGAAACAATCTTGCAGCAGAGAAAGTACTAGCCACTCCTATAGATTTCTCTGAAGAAGAAAATGAAAAATGTCATCATCAACATCATCATCACACATACTGGTTGCTTCGAAAACCCAAGTGGAATGGCATTCCCGGAAGACCTAGGCCCAAGTGATGAGTCAAGATTAGAGACTGTAGCCTTCATACGTTGCCCATTCTGTGACCGGTCTTACTGTTTTATGCATTTTGTGCCTGTGCATGATTGGTGTTGAGGGTTTTTCATATATATTTCATACACCATCGTATTTTGCATATTTGGGACTTTGCTGCTGCATTACGAGATGTCGACAAGGAATAAAAAGTGAAAGCATCAGCAAACTCTAAAAAAAGCACAGATACGGGAAATGCAATACTATGGTGAAAGTGCAAAAAGCCGGCGCATATGCGAATCGATCCCTCCACGTCACGACCATGAAGCAGCATCTCTGCCACTGCACCACCGGCACTAGTAAAAGTTCCGACTCCACCGACAAGACTTCGGCCGAGAAAATTTTTTTCGCTGAAACTTTGTCCAGGGGTTATTGTGCTGAGCACGAATATAACATCCGTTTTTGAAATTGCGGCCGATTACGCTAGGTTACGGTAGCTAAAGGTAACTAAGGCTGCCGAAGTCATAATCATCGATTTTGCCCAAGCTTCGACTAAAGGGGTTATTTAGGGTGCTGATAATGAATCTGACATCCGTTTTTCGTTTTACGTCGAAGTTTGGGCAAAATTGGTGACCACTACTTTAGTGCAATCCTAGTTGGTGGTCGCCACTCTTAAACGATTTCATAATAAGTGAATGTGATCAGTATTGAAACATATTGAACTTATTCATTCCTTAGAGAACAACTGCTAACGAGAACCAGAATAAATAACATAGAAAACCTGGGAATATACAACATTTGTGAGCTAGGTGGGGACGTTTGCAAATGGTTAGGACGTAAAGTGCACTGTCTTCCCTGTGTCCAAACGTTGATTGATGGTGCCTTGGCTGTCTTGGCCTATTTTTATTTTATTTTACTGATGCTATCTATTTTCTGCTAGAAGATGATCCGTTCTCGATGCAAATATAGTAAGGGGAGTAATCCCTTGTTAGAGTGCACCGAGAACGGTCCTTTTTAGGTTCCCCTCTTGAGAGTAGTAACTCGAGAACTCAGTCTATCTGGGACTCGCCGATACACTTACAACCCAAAAAAAAACCCGTCCGAGTTGTCCGGGGTGGAACGCCCACATCCGCGCGATTCAAACCTAGTTTTTACCGACCATGAAACGCCCTTACTACAGGCTTTATACGTTGGAGCCAGAGATGAAGGACATTAACGGCGACGCTCTATGGGATTTTCTGCCCATCAGAAGCCCCCCCCCCCCTCCCGATCTTATTTGCGCCGGAGAAGCATGCAAGCAAATATCACTAGCGATTAGCGCTGATTAGCAGAGGGATAGTCAACTCGGTCCCGTAACGATTTCCCAGAATTTCACTCCGAAACTACGGTGAATAACTCGGACGGTTTTTTTTTCGGTTGTACGTTTATCAAACACTCTATCTGGGCAACCAGCTTGGCGTAGTTTACTTATTTCTACATGTTGTTGCCCTTTAATGTGTTTCATTATGTCGACAAATCATTTAAGAGCGGCCACCACCAACTAGGATTGCACCAATCTGACATCCGTTTTTCGTTTTACGTCGAAGTTTGGGCAAAATTGGTGACCACTACTTTAGTCACCCGTACCCTCCGTAACCTACCGTACTCCAGCGTAAAACGAAAAACGGATGCCAGATTCGTGATCAGCACCCCAAATAACCCCCTGGACAAAGTTTCAGCGAAAAAAATTTTCTCGACCGAAGTCTTGTCGGTGGAGTCGGAACTTTTAACTAGTGCCGCACCACCTAATCCCTTGCGCCACCGTGGTAAGCTCGCTACTGCCCCTTAGCCATTACACCCTCCTACTCGTTTGTCTCAAGGATGTGTTAAATGGCCAAGAGCACTGAATAAGACTATCAGTTTGATCGGTGCTCCAACGCTCACCCCTTATCGTTAGATCTCGCGACTGGCATTGGCGTTACTTCAGCAAACCGTTTTTCCTTCAATTCATACTCATCTAACGTAGATCCAAGTCTTCACGGTTCTCCTTCTGGAGTACAATCCAACTGATTCCAATATTGGCAATAACCGGTTGAATTGCAGTTGCCGGAACAGACGTTAGGATTCAACTATTACCTAGCGAATATTCTGAATAGTTCCACCGCTCGTGCTAATTATAATGCGCAGCGATTCAAATAACCTGCTAAATTGTATCGAACTCAAGCTTTTGACCTCATGCGCGAGATTGAAGGCGATGATCTTAATACAACCAGAAGCCGCACCTGACACTGCCCCGCTCGAAGAGATGAGTGTCAGACTCGAGCAGCGATAATAAGAGAACAGCCAAGCGGATTCCAAACGAAGCGGGAACTCGGGAAAGCAGATGCAGATCGGCTGCAGCGGCCGTCTGACGTCGCCATTCCGCGCGGGACCGGCCCTCCAGCGGTGCTCAGCTGATAACACCGTGACCCAAACGCGAGCGCTCGTGCCGGCTGTGGACCGTTCAAGGCCGTACTTCGTTCCATGTGAGGTTATCGTGGATCTCGGTCGGGAGTGATGGTTTGTGAACGGTGGACGTGCGGTGAGGTCCTCGTGGGGTTTTCGCCGCTTTCTTAGTTCACAGTGTCGGCTCTTCTTTCGTGCTTCCTCCCGAGCATCCCTTCTGTTCTCTGCTTCTCGTTGGTCTTCACCACTTCTTGGTTTGATTTCGAGATTTCCCTCCTAGTGCTGTCGGCTAGCTTGAATGTGCCAAGTGCTTCACTTACCGTTAGATGAAGTACCCTCTTTGCCTTGCCTTTATCGTCAGGAGAGGAGATTGCTTGGAGTGAGATGGAGGAAGCAATCGTTATTTGGGGTTTGTCATTTGCCCCAAAGTTTGAACTGATACAAATAATAGCGGTGAGCAGGGCTAAGTGCTTCTTGATGGTTTTCCTACATGGTTTCCCACCGTGATCTGTTTGTCATCGAGATGGTTGTCTTAGTAAAATGGTAAATTCCAGTCACATTTACTTTTAAAGATTCACGCCATGCATTCTATTAGCACCAACTTATTGCAGACGCGATGACGACGACTTGCTACACGAAAGCACTTGCAGGTCGAAGCGGTTCACTAGCCTGGATATGGATTCGAATCGATAGGTGTAGACTCATAGGTTCTGAGATGGTAACTTCACCATACTGTGACATTTACGCTCACTGATCTATCTAGAAAGCGAAGGACGTACCACCTACGCCAGTTTAACTGGTTCCATGCGTTCCATGCTGATATCAGCTGCCGGCTGATCCCGATATAAGAGTGCTGATGTGTCCCGCGAAGTGTGAGACCCGTTAGCACTTACCCGAATATTGCGTCCGATCAAATAGCGCCAAGCGTAGAGCATTTTCTCCTAATCATCAGGAGTATCAGATCGTGTTCAAGTCCCATCTGGCGCTAGTTTTGATCGTAGCGAAACATCGTTACGAGAGCTTACAACCTTATGACCAACCACTTGAGGCTTAAAAAATGAACTGAACCACCTATAGTTTCGTGGCATTTCTTCTTAAGGATTGATTGTGCTGTTTTTGAGAACTCATAGGCTATGGAAGGAAGCTCATAATAAGGCCTATAAAAGGAACTGGTCTAACAATAAGTAGAGCATCACATGAACTCTATCTCGTCTGCGCAACACTGCTTTGTTACTTTCCATCCATAGGATTATTGGAAGACCAACAATGGTTGCTACTGCATCGAAGATGAAGAAAGATCTGTGGGCTCGATAAAGCTCGATTTGGGCGTTCTACGGAACGACATGTGGAGGCGAATCCATGCAAAGATAACTGTAACCGTTAGCACAGTTGGAGTTACCCAGGCAAATAATGCTCTTGGACCGAAGTCAATGGGCAATGAAGAAACAGCGGTCCGCTGTTACCTCGCCGCTTGACACAGCGATATGGAAGGCATGGCTAGCAGTTATTCTCCTTAGCCTCAAATGCACAGCCGAGCAGACAAAGTAACAACCACTAGGAAAGTGGATACTCTAGTGTATGTAAGAAAAGTGATACCATCTATTTGGTGTAATACTGCTGGGTTAGGTTGCTGGCAGCTACCAGGGGCCGAATTCGTCAACGACTCGGCAATTTAACGGAGAAAATACAGCCGAAATTCCTGATAGCGCAGCTTATCAACACGAAACATTTAACCATATCGCTTGCTAAGTCGCGCTATCAGGGATTTCGGCTGTATCTTTCCGTTAATTGCTGTAAGTCGTTGATGAATCTGGCCCCAGATAAAGGTTTAACAGATACGCAAACATCTACGTTAGTCAACTGCAATGGCTGAAGATCTGCCCTGAGCGGAAGGCCTCTATCACGTGTCAATAAGACACGGAAAAAGGGACGAAAAGACGCATGGCTAGTGACGAAAATAGGGATAAGGGTTGAAGGACGGATTTGCTCAATCCCTCCTAGGGTGCGCCACGCATTCTACTTCTATAGGATGTCGTGGATGCGGTTTGAATGCGTATTTGGCCTATGAAATGACTTGCAGCGGCCAACCGATGGACAATTCAGTGTTTCATCCTTCCCACACGAGTCTGCTGCCAATTTTACTACCCGGAGGATGAAATGTTTTATTGGTCTGAGCGGGAAATCCAAACCAGAAGCCTGGTATCGAATACCCACGACAGCCAGCACCTCCTCCGGCTGCGCTATCACGCGCCTAAAGGCCCCCGCACACTTCTGCGGCAACGCCGCGGCCCTATCATTAACCATAGGGCAGGGACGCAGAGCTAGCCGCCGGCGGCGTCCCTGCCCTATTCTTAATCATAGAGGCGAGCAGCGTTGCCGCAGAAGTGTGTGGAGACCTTAAATCGAGTATGATGCCATCTTGCTGGCCTACACTTCGCAACGCGCAAACGCGTTTCAGATTCTTTTTTTTTCACAAACGTCAAAGGCTCTAAGAGGGCTTTATGCTCTTTTTGCTAAATACACAGGGATGTCGGACCTCGCACCTTCGCACAGCATGCACGTTTTTTATTGCATTGTCTCGATATTCGATTTCGAACAATATCCGAAAAATGCTTTTTTTCGACGTTCGAATTCGAACAATGCCTTGCCTAACGAAAACAATGCAATAACAGTGTTCTGTGTTGTCCTCCATGTCAGGACTTTCCTTTAACTGTAGTGGGCAATTATTTACGTACACCACACTATGTCAGTCACGGTCCGATTGGTTCGCACTTAGGCGGACGCTCTGAGTAATCGCGCAGACCAATGGCGCGCGGCCGACCGGCAGCCGGATGACTCATACGTCCGCATCCACAGGGAGGGTATGGGAGTCCGGATAAGCTGCATTGAGGAGAATTGCGTGAAGTAAAGGCAGTTATTTTCGATAGCAGCGGCGAAAACTGCGCAAAAACGTCATTATAAACAAATTGCTTCAATTTTTAATATTACACCGCTCTTTATGCCGACCTTCTCGTCCTTAGTTTTGAAGTGCAGGTTTGAAAAGTAGTAGCCCTGCTAAAATTCAGTCCATTTTCCACCTATTCGTCACCTCAGTTTTCGTCAAGAAACGGGTGATAGTGAGAGCACTCTTGATATATTGGGCAGAAAAGGCGTTCATTCTCGAATGCAATAGCACAAGCACCGAGGCTACTATTAGCCTTATCTAGTCCACAGTGCATTTGTTTCCTGAGGTGCCAAAACAGATCCTTGCTTTCTTATTGTTCCCTTTCACTTTGGGAAGATCCAATCTCCATGTGTTGCCAACCAGAAAATGAGTCATAAAGTTTTAACTACGGCTGGTTCCATATGGAAGGCCAAGAAATCAGTGAATTCGTGAGCAAGTGTGTAGTTAAAGTTCCTAAAACGAGGGAGCACCACTTGTTGTCCTTGGATTATGAAACGTTTTATTGATCTGCAAGATACTACTTCCTATAGGACCTTTTGTCTTTCAGGACTGCCTAACTACTGCATGTGTATAAATAGGAGAGCTCCTCGTTCTTCATTATACTCAGCATTTTTGTTCCCTAAATCATGACTGGGAGAACATGATTTTTCTCCACTTCTACTAAATCCTGACAGCTGTAGCCTAGAGTCGAGAACAGAATACAACACGGGTGAAAGGGTACTGTTTACAAGTGCTTAGAAGCCATGCGTACTCCTCTTCGGAACATAAAACAACTGAAAGAATGCTTTCTCACCACGGTTTCTGCTGTATCTGCTGTACATCGCTAGAAGACAGTATGAGTGATCGGCCGCGCGCCATTGGTCGGGGCGATGACTCAAAGCGTCCGCCTAAGTGCGAATCAATCAGACCTGTCAGTCACCCCAGTCGCTCTTGTCGCGAAGTATGAACAGGCCCTCAGGTGCAGATATAGCTTACCCTTGCCTTTATTATTTTCAATATCCCGACAGGGTGACACTTCAGCGTTTTCAAAGCAGTCGTTTTGCTATTGTTGAGATTTTACTAGGTGGCGATGATTCACTTCTAGACGTCATGTAAGCTATATTCTTGGGAGTAAAAACCAACAGAGTTACTCAGCGAGCTAATCCAGTAAAAGTACATTTTGCATGCTTGGTTTAGGTAGGCTTCGATGAAAAACGATGTTCCTGGAACCGAACGGTTCCATCCGAAAGCTAGACGTATTTGAACGTACGGCCTTATCTTGCCTAGGGGCTTAAAAGTGTCGTATTTCTCGCAGAAGTTGAGGAAAGCTCATTATTTTCGTGAAAGAGTACAGCTATTCTTATTTATTTCTTTTGATCCCGTTGTTTAGGAGAGTGTTTGATAAACTTACAACCGGAAAAAAACCCGTCTGAGTTTCCCACCGTAGTTTCGGAGTAAAATTCAGGGAAATCGTGGCGGGACTAAGCAGTTGTCTATCGCTCTGCTACTTAGTCGCTGCAGCTAGTGATATTTGTGTGCTTGTTCGGCGAAAATAGGGTCGAAGGGGGAGGTTTCTGATGGGCAGAAAATCCCGTAGAACGTCGCTAATGTCCCTCATCCCTGGCTCCGTCGTATAGAGACTGTAAGGGGGCTCCATGGCAATAAAAAACTAGGTTTGAATCGTGCGGCTGTGGGCGTTGCGCACCGGACAACTCGGACGGTTTTTTTTCGGTTGTAAGTGTATCGGTGAGTGCTTAGGAGACGTTCCTAACACACTCCTTGCGATCTGTTCTTGGTTAGTATCTCGTTTCTTTTCCCGAAGTCTCGAGACCGAAGCGAAGTGTGTTGTCAGTTTTTCAGCTCGTGTGCGCGTTCTTTGCACCCGTGTGAGACGTGCACGTGATGAGTGGCGGAACGACTAACTGCTGTTTGGCTCTGATCGATACGCGGCGTTCCAGATCGCCTTCAGATGCATCGGTCGGCATCGCTTCTGTTGAATGCTTGCCGTTCGTCGACTCGCAAACCGATTCAACGAGGTGTGCGTACCAGCTGTGCAGTCCAGTGCTCGGCATCGGGTGACGGCAGCGGCAACGATCTCACGACGAACCCTCCGAAGGCCACTCACTCACTTGGCACATGCCGAGAGTGCGGTGGAGTACTGAAGCCTGCTCCTACACTTACACGTATGTTCATGATTTTTTTTTTGTTTGCTCTCTGCCTGTACCCTACTCGAAGGCCTACTGGGTTGGGGAACTGGTACTTTCCTAACTGCACTAGTAAAACTGTCAGATTTCTTCAGTTTTCCAGTCTTCTTTCCCTTTCTCCTGCTAGAGCACGCGAAATCCACCTCGAAATATTGTAACGGTGCTGCTGAGACTTTAGCACAGACAAGTATGGTCTGTATACGCTCTTTGGCAATCGAGGCGGCGTCATGAGGAGATGAACGCGACGTTGCACATTCTTGGACAGGTGTTACCGTTTTAAGGAAGGCCTACTAAGGGGTGCCGTATGTGCTGATCAGAAGATGGTCGTTTACTGGTGCTGCGGTTTTTGTTGCTGACAATTATGCTTCCTTTGATGTGCGCCACTACGAGATAAAGGACGTAGGGAGCAAGTAACGTGCGATGTTCCATTTTTGCTGATTCCTTGAAGGAAGCGAGTTTGAGCGCTCGGAGTTGGAACGATTAGGGGATTAACGAATGCGCTTTGAGTTACCTTGCAGGATAGCAGTGACAAGTTATGGTTTAGATGATGTAACGGAAGCGTGCAGCTTCACAGGAGTGATTTCGGGAATGAGGTTTCTGGAAGATACTGCCGTTTTGCGCTTTCTTACTATCCATCTTGGTTTGATGAGGAACTCGTTTATATGTATGCACTGTTGTTAAAAATGCGGAAGATGTCTATTCGCAGTTCATTACCAACTTTAGAAATAGGTTTTACGTGACAGTTTTTCGACATTTGGCATATTGAACACCAGCGATGTACCCGTAGCGCTTACAACAAAACAACGGTCTTACCATCGGCACTCTTTAAAACTAGCAACTTCTGCTCCGGGTTTTCGAGGCAAAGTGGAAGCGAGACATACAACCACCGCTGTACTATTCATATGGAATGTGCTTGTCTAATAACAAATCGAAAAGAAGGTCATGCAAGAGGTTTTTTCTAGGCGACACGGGTTGCCGAATCGATTGTAGTTCAGTACACTTCTGAGCAGCATTATTAGTAACTCTTTGCCAAGAAAAGCCCTTTGCCAAGAAATTAACTTTATCGCACGCGCTGTCCGCCGTTCGAAACGTTGAGTCTCGTGAAAAATTCAGATAACGAATTCTGATAGCTGAATTGATAGTATGTCCTCTTCGTACCTGTATGGCACAGGTACTGAAGGAAGTGGTAATGGTCGAAAAACGGTCGTGTCTGGCATATTTGCGAGGTGCCAATTGGTAGTGCCTACTGCTTACTTTCGAATAGTCGATGTGAAAGTGAGTAGTCGGTAGTACCAATTGGTTCTTTGCTAAATGAGCCTGGACTATCACAGTTTGGTAGAGATCAAAGTGTGCAAGACGAAAATGTTGTGCAGGAACAGAACCACCTTTTTAAAGCGGTACTCTTACGCTGACTAAGCTTTGCAGCGAGCCTACTGCAACCGTGTGCTCTCTCGGAACGCTTCCCTTGACTTCTTAGCTATTGTAATTGAGAGCCTGAGATTCCCTCCTCTAAAGGCTTCGGCAAGAACGAGCTACCTTTTGTTTCTACCAGGCTGTCCAATAATTCTTGTCCAAAAATTTCACCATTTTTAATTTTTTTCAACTTTGTTGAAAAACAAGTCCAAACAACAATATAATCACCACAGTTATCCACAACAGTGGTCCATCGATTGGGCAGGTCGCCGATGCCCTTCGCCCAGAACTCCGGGGGCTGCGGAAGAAGTCCGCGATGTCGGATTTGAGGTTGTCGTAGTTGGTGAATTTTCTTCCGGCCAAATGCTGCATCAGCGGGCGGAACAAGTGGTAGTCGGAGGGGGCGAGGTCCGAGGAATACGGCGGATGGGCAACCGTCTCCCAGCCAAGCGTCGCCAACTTCTGCTGGGTTTCCTTCGCCACGTGGGGGCGCGCGTTGTCGTGCAGCAGGTGGACCGAGGCCCGTCGGGGACGCTTTTCTCGGATGGCGACGGCTAGTTTCTCGAGCCGATCGGTGTAGATGGAGGCGGGGACCGTCCTGCCTTGTGGGAGCAGCTCGAAGTACAGCATGCCCTTGGCGTCCCACCCGCAGCAGAACATGATCTTCAGCGGGTGTTCCCTGTCCTCGAGGCTCTTGTCGCCGCTCTCGAAACGATTGAACCAGCGCCTACTGTGCGTTGGGACACTGCATCCTCCTTGCACGCTCTGCAGATGTTGGCGACCGCGGTGCCCGTGTCGTTGCCCAGCGGCTCCAGGACCTAACTCCAACGCGACGTCGCGCGCTATCCGCGTGCGACATCGCGGCGCTGAAACGCGGACGTGCGCTCAGTGACGCATGGTTAGCCGCGGAGCACGAGCATGTTCTCAGTGTTTAAGCTCTCAGACCACATTTCTAGCAAGGAACTTAAAATCACACAGAATGTGGTAGGCAACAGTCTGCAGTAGGACAATTGATCAGAGAATGGGTGATAGCGACCTTTTTCCGTAGTATAACCATAATCACGGGTAAAAATTGACCGAAGAAGTTGTAGATGGCAAATACTGACGCTAGAGACCATCCACATGACCAGGATTCCTGTATAATCTGTCGCTGATCATCGTGCTGAAACCACATTCATATACCATTTCCAAGAAACGTTGAAATAAGGCAAAGACGTGCCGCATCTCGGAAGCATCGGACCGCGACAACTCGTCCAATTTCGCCGCGCACCGTGCGCGACGCCAGGGGGGTTCGCGCGGCATTGGAGTTATGTATGCCCTCGTTGCCCAGCAGCCACTCGTAGTACACGAACGCACGAATTCGACCTTGGTCCATTTTAGCTTGTACTGGTAGCTAGAAGCGGCGACTGCGCCTTATATACCCCTAGCGTGGAACTCTGGAGAACCTTCTAGAAGGTTTTTACACTTGCCTGATATTATAACACTTCTAAGGAGAATTATAGAATTTTGAAAATTTTCGGACAAGAATTATTGCACAGCCTGGTATTTGATGGGTAGAGATTCCTCGCATGCGATTTGTTTTAGCCGTTTCGGCGTATCCTTCAAACCTTGATCATATGAACGGGTCAACCTGTTCCATGACACCGTTGCTGCATTATACTTGTAAGATAGGATATGTAGTAATATAAAATTTGGCAGCCAAAAGAAATTCTGTAGGGCCTAGCAATATTGCTCAGAAGTGGAGACATCTGTATTTTAGAGAGGTTGCGAAGTGTATCCTTGTTCTTTTTCCCATCCAGATTCAATGATTGTGACATTTTTGTGGGCTATCACAAAATCGATTATTGTTTATGCAGATATTTATGGGTCGAATAGCTTCTCTTTTTAGCGACAACGAGGTATATACATTGCGACAACTGCAACAAGTTGTACGCCGGCAACATAATAGAAGAGAGCTCAAAGCAGTGGACGGTAAAAAGTGAGCAAAGGAGGAGTCCGCCGTACCCGAGCCAGGTTTCTATACTTTTACCTATGGATGAGCGTACAATTGAAATGTTTAGATGTATGCGGGTGAAATCTTGAGCGAAATTCAAATCCCACTTTGTGTCAACACCTTGCATTAGTTGTCATTCTTGTTCTGTAGAGATCATATTTTGACTACAATCTAGCGGGAGCCCTCATTCATTGCAGTTTCCTTCCAGATCGCGGAATACTTGGATCGCTTCGTGGTAGGACAGAAGCAGGCCAAAAAGACACTCGCAGTTGGTGTTTACCAGCATTACAGACGTCTTGAGCATAACATCGAGAGTGGGGCAGGTTCAATTCATCAGGTCAAGGAGGATGTAAAAAACACCCCGAGGGGAGTACTGTATCAGGTGCGTTTATACTGATATTTTTCCAATTTTTTTATGAATCACGTAGTCTGTTACGATTTAAGGATGACAACAGGCTTGGTCACATCGCGTCCAGTGAACTCAGAACGTCTCCCATGGCTTCTGCATACATACAGGTTTGTTCCCTTTATCAGTTGCTCTTCTGATAAGCCAGTTTCGATGTGCGTGCAGCTCTTTAGGAAAGAGTTCCGCTACCTACATTACGATCAAAAATAACAGAATGTTCAAGGATCTCCTCAATGTGAGATGAGGGAAATGTCGATCATAATTAGTATTTCGCGCGGTTTGTCCTTAATATTCAACATGTAGTGTGTCCCAATAAATGTGGCATTGTTTGAGTGGTCAAGGGATCCATGCTCTTTCAACTCCAGCAAGGTTTGTGGCTTGTTTCCAAGAAGAATATAAGAGATTTCGCTGCAGAAGATCCAACGTCTTCCATTGTGTAGGTTTATGAAATGGCGCCATGCATTCATGTAGAGTTCCAAATTAATTGAGTTTTCCAGTAACGGATTGTTACTCCAGTTTTTGATTGCGCAGGACAACAAGTAGTGCCTAATAAAACAAGCTAACCTCTTTAAGTAAAATGGTAAGGATTTTATGACCATATAAATGGGACGCGGAACGCTTTTTTAGGAAGGCCAGTATTTCAACTGGGAACAGTCGCAGTTTTGCTGGGGGAATGCTACACCAATATTTTAAGAGAACATAACTTCTCCGAGAAGCTATTTTGTTAACGTTCTGTTTGCCGGACGAGTTTTTTTTAAATAGTAAATTACTGTTATTGTTGTTATCCACATTATCGTTGTTCGACACTCTATACTAGTATTCAATAGGCCAGCGTTATTTAAATTTCAACAAAAAGCCTAATTTGTCGTACTTGATGCTGCGCAAGCGCGGTCTTTTTTAGGTTGTTTCACAATGAACAACCAAGAAGTGTGAACATTTGTTGTGATTCTCAGCATCTTCATTTATGATTTCTATTAAGCAAGTGCCTGCCATGCAGAATGCTCCGACCAGACGTGCGCCCCCGGTTTTTCGAGCGATTCCGGAGAAGGATCCAGTAGTTAGACTGGAGAAGTCCAATATTCTGCTGATTGGTCCATCTGGTGTCGGGAAAACTTTCCTCACGCAAACCTTGGCAAGGTAAGCTGGTGTTTTTTTCTGAAGTTTTGTCTGCATGTAGTGTTTTTCTTCATGTTGATCGCATCATCATTCTTGTGCAAAAAAGGCAAGGATATCATTTTCACATTAGCCTGAACGTCGGGAAACCTGCGTATTACCGTTACGTCCCTCTATGTAATGCACTTGAAGAATCTCGTAGAGACTGCGTCATGTCAAGCAGAAGTTCTTCACGGAAATTCTCTCTGTATTTATCTACATATATCCGCCTCTGGACATCCTCCATAATATAAGGCATCAACTGTTTTGCGCTGCTGAATACCATAAAATTAGTTGCAAGTCTGCAACTTTGCGAAAATAGTGGTAAACTTCCTCAGAAATTCCATATGAATGAAATCAGAGCATCCCCTATCGTCTCGTTCATCGTGGATTTGCTGGGACGGATACCAGCAACCTTCCTCTTCGTCCTGTTGCGTGCTGGAGCAGATCAGCAGGCCTTGCGCTTTCGAGGGACGTCAAAAGCATCACATGTCTTGTTCTTCAAAGAACGGCCAACGTGTTGAGAGTCCTTTCTGAAATATCCCGCCATATGTGTTCGTGATAAAGAAAAGCAATGCAAATCATACCCTACGAACTCAGCTGCGACCTCGGGCCGGATTCATCAACTACTAACCCGTGAGTTTAAGCGATAGAGCTACCCACGATGAGGCATCTTCTCTATCCCTTATCTTATCTTTACCCCTCGTATCGCGCGTTTAATTGTTGCTGAATCCGGCCCCTGAACCTAGCTGCGAACTAGGCGATTCACTTATCCACCACATCAGCGCTCATAGTTTATTTCTGATGAAGAATTTGTGCGCAGACTGAACTAAGATGCTATACTCTGCAGAATAATGTGTAGTTTAGAGAAATGAAGCTTGGACACAAAATTCTTCACAACGGAAACTGCTACACAAATTTTCAGTTATACGTATGAATTGCCTTCACACACCAATTTCCTCTAATTGCATGAGTCCAAAAAGTCCAGGTTCCGAGCAGTACGAAGTTTACGCAGTTATTATCAGTAAACATGAGTAAGGCAGCACATAGTACACAGGTGTCGCTGTTGCCACAGCCGCCGACAGCTGAAGCCGTATGTACAGAATAACGAACACAACACCCTGAAGGGATCCTCGGAGCGACAAGAAATTCGCTCCGAGGATCCCTTCAGGGTGTTTGTTGTGTTCTTATTCTGTACATACGGCTGGCATCAGTTTACGTTGGCTGCATGCTGGAGCTGACGAATGCTCGCTGCGACCAATGTCGCAAGTCGCAGTTGAAAAACCTGGTTTTGACGCGAATTTGAACTCTGACAGACTTTCAGTTGATGTCATGTTGTACAGAAATATATGTAGCTTCGGGACATCAAACCCCTAACAAGTAGAACAGTTTTCTGCCTCCTCGACAAAATTACCCAGTTGTAGTTACAAGAACAAATTTCTTTGGTTAAGTGAAACTGAAGGCTCTTGAGTAGCCGTTGTACTTACAAGAACAAATTTCTTTGGTTAAGTGAAACTGAAGGCTTTTGAGTAGTCGAACATCAGTATAAGGGGCAGATAGAAGCGCAGTTTAGGTCGCGAACGTGACAGCCATGCTACACGGGCCCGCATTCGCCGCACGTTTTCATAAGTTGAGCTCGTTCCCCGTATCCGTCCACTCCATCTCCTTCCATGTACTGCACTTCTTCTGGGAGTTGCCTTTAATTCCCTTCTGCGGCCGTTATCTCTTAAGCCTTGATCAACTCGCACCTTTGACATCATTAACTGAGATACATGTTGCAGAGTTTGGGAAAAGTTTCAAAGTGTTTTCAAGGAATTGTTGCATTTGTGACTTCAGGATATTAGATGTTCCAATCGCACTGTGTGACTGCACTTCAATGACTCAGGCAGGTTATGTTGGAGAAGATGTCGAGAGTGTAATACAGGTGGGCGCTTAAGACCGTTATTACCGTGGAGTTCAAAGGTTTGACAGTTTTCAGAAACTGGTGCAAGCGGCAGGTGGAAATGCCGAGAAAGCGCAGCAGGGTATTGTGTTTCTCGATGAAGTGGACAAGGTGGGCATTTCGAACGCGTTAGTGATGCCTTTTTAACACATTCTTGAGCAACATTTCGCTATTTCCTGTGTTGCTTGCAGTTGTTTCTTCTTGTGAGGACACTTTTTATGTAATTAGTTGCCGCGGAATTATTGCAGTTACACCTTGTGTATGTCAAAAAGTGTTTCAGATCGCTGCCGCACATGAGGGTCACTCACCGGCGTACCGGGACGTTAGTGGAGAAGGAGTCCAACATGCTCTTCTGAAGTTAGTCGAAGGCACTGTAGTAAATGTAAAAAGTGGAAGGAAAAGCGTTGGTGCTCAACAGGACACTGTTCAGGCAAGTGCTTGTATTTTTTCGGTGTTTATCGAAAATTTTACAATAAGGTAAAGCACAGTTAGGTGCCGTAGTTCTGGAGGGCAGGTGGATACTAGATAGTTCTACTTCGACAGAACTCTTCATGTCGGAGGTTTTCAGGTGTTCATTTTATTAGCGTGGGTAGAACTTTGGGTGAATAAGGCGCCCCTAAACACGATATTCGAATAAGGGTGTTGTGCCACAAGAAATGGTTCGTTTTAAAGCTTTTGATTTACACACAGAATACTAACGGGGGGTAATATCTGAATTGTTAGTTGACGGTTTTGCTCCCAAAAGTCAGCGCTGTGCACAGCCTACATTTTGGGAGCTCGAGCTAGAGAAAAAGTTCAACCAACTTTTAGCCTTTTCTCCCTTTTGTGGTGTATCGTATCTAGGATATTCAGATAAAATTGCGAACTGTAACAAATTGCCTTAACAAATCACATTATTTTAATAACGTGGATTTTGGATTTCTTCTTTATCACAGCTGCAAGCGTACTGGAAGGCATGAGTAGAGGTAGTGTCAGAATTATTAGCTACGTAAGTTCCCTATTGTTACGTTAGGACAAATACTGGAACAATATTGGAACATGAGGCAGTTCGAATAAAAACGACTGATGGTCTGAATTGCCCAGGTATATAATAGTCCGGATCGTGTGATCGAGAGTTCGATGACTGCCGTTTCAACATCTTCAACTTTGGCGACTTTCTTCTTCGTCAAGAATTTCTTTAGTGTCTAAATTAGTGAAAATCAGAGGCGGAATGTTAGAGGAATTGGGCGGGGTTCCTCCGGTTTTGCAGCAAAGAAGACACTTTAGCTATGTGGCTAAGCGTTATCGTAGAGAGTGGACAGAGCCTCGTCTCTCTCTTTTTTCGAACAGCGTACGCCAGTTTCCGGAACTTCTGAACCAAAATGACCGAGTATTGATGTTAATGTTACCTGTGGCGATGTGTCGTTGCTTAATACAATTCTCCTCGCGAATCCCAAAAGCAGCAAAGAAGACACTTCTTGAATTGGAGGCCCGATTGATCTTGCGTCGGCGCGTCTCTTGAGGGACTCGTCCCAACTCGAGTATTCAGGAATTCCACAAAAGAAACTATTGCGGGCGTCTGGACTGGGGTTTGTGTTCGAAGTACGTGTCCTCTACTGTGAAGCGAACGAATCGGAGCTTGACCAATGGTGGTGGAAGTGAGGCCTTCTTCCAATGCGCTGTTGATGTTTCGAACGTCTGTCATCGCTTCAGTGCCTTGACGCCATTGACAGATGGCGATCGCTCGGTGTTTTAGTGAAATTGCCGTCGTGATTAAAGTTAAGGAAGGCACCGTGAATATACCTGTCAAGAAGCTTCGAGATTGATCCACAACTGCCACATGCTAGATCATGACTACCATCAGAACCTCAAGAATAAAAGTTCTGGAGCTTTCTGACAAACCTTATAAAAGTATCACTGATCTATGAGCGCGTTGGTGTGAAATACTGTTTGCTTCTGAAGAATTTTGTCTCAAAAGTGGTGGATCGAATCGTTTCACCTTGTATGTCGCTATTTGCTCCAGTAGGTCTTAATTTCTGCCCCTTCATTTCCTTGTTAGGGCGCGTGGTAGCGCGGTCGGAGGAGGCATCGGCTCTCTCGTGTACGCGATTATAGAATCCTGGTTCAGATATCCCGTCCAGGCCAACCAATCCTTTATCCTTTCTCTTTATTTGTTTATTTGTATTGTATTATTTGTACGAGTTCGAGGCAATTTTATTATTTCTTGCAGGTGGACACTTCCGACATTCTTTTCGTTGCCTCCGGTGCTTTCAATAACTTGGACCGGATTGTTGCCCGTCGTCTTGACAAAAAGAGCTTGGGATTCGGTGAGTTCTACACTAGGGAATGGTGAAGGCCCTTGTGAGGAAGTTACCAGGTTCTCAGCAGTAATGTGTTGATCCAGGATCGTCTTCGGGCGAGCTGCGGATCTCAACGGACGACGCGAATTCAGAACAAGCCCGGAAACGCGACTACTTGCTCTCAAGAGCGGATCAAGGCGATCTTATCAATTTTGGAATAGTGCCAGAATTAGTTGGCAGATTTCCAGTACTCGTGCCGTTCCACTCCTTCGACCAAGATGTGAGTATTTTGCCATGACCAATGCATTCACAGACGTGTTCATTCGTGACGATTTCAGATGCTGGTACGTGTGCTCACCGAACCACAAAATTCTCTGCTTACTCAGTTGAAGTTGCAGTTTGCTATAGATAACGTGAGTTCCTCAAAGAGCGGACAATTTTTCGTAACATTGATTTTTTCAAAATTTCATGCCACTTTAGGTTGATCTTTCATTTTCGTCAGAGGCTTTACAACAAGTTGCACAGTTGGCTTTAGAAAGGAAGACGGGTACGTTTGATCTTGGTGTTGTGATTTTGAAGGGTGCGCTAGTTAGAAGCTATGTTCTGGAGATGCTCACATTTATATTGATTTTAAATTGCACACTTTTCAAATCAAATTAGACACTCTTTTACATTAAACTGGAGATTCTCCGAGAAGGCTAAAATAATTTTTGCCCAAAAAAGTTTTAGTATAATATTATATTATATATTAAAAGAAGTGATCGCGCTATGCACTCCACTAGGTCGTCGCACAAACAAACTTTTTTCTGTCAGTTGTATAATAATCGCGATCTAGTCAAGTGCATCTCTTTTTTAATACACTTATCGATCAGTGCTTTTCCACGCTTAGAAACAAAGTTTAATTGGTTAACAATATTTTTCCTAGAAATGTGAAAAATTTATAAAATTTCAAACAGTGCGTTCACTTATTGGGTGATTTAAAAAATGTCAGGGAAAGTCATACTAGATTTTCCTTGAGCGAAAATCATTTAAACGCTCGAAGAGCCTTAATTTTGAATATAATTGGTAGATAGTAATTAATAATTATAAATTAGTTTTAGCCAAAAAAGCTCTAAAGATGCTTCTTGAAATTCTATTTCAAATGCGGAATTGGTGAGCTGCTGTGAACCATCTGTTCAGTTATAATACTTCAACGGTTGTCGCTAGATTATGCAGACTCGCGTTTATTCAAGATATCCCATTTCAGAGTGAATACAAACAGTGAACATATAGATGTAGTACTTTGTACCACTTCATGCTTGCAGGAGTTTTGTGCTATGCAATTAA
The DNA here is from genome assembly GCA_947359475.1 of Heligmosomoides polygyrus bakeri. Lineage (NCBI taxonomy): Eukaryota > Metazoa > Nematoda > Chromadorea > Rhabditida > Heligmosomidae > Heligmosomoides > Heligmosomoides polygyrus. Next base: position 67,216,200 of record OX375869.1, read on the forward strand.
AAGAACCATTGTGAGGCCCCTTTATCGATTACCCTACTGAGCGAATTGGAAAATGAGGCACGTTCTCATCTAGGGAAAAGGGAAAATACAGCGTGCTGACACAAGAGTCCAACCATAAGTTATCTCATTCTTGAAGCCCAATTTCTTGAACTGTGCCTATCAAGTTATAGGTCAATTGCGGCTTAATCTATGAATGCTAGAACTCTATTCCTATGCTTTAGCATGTGTTAGGCATTTTTAGTAGTGCGTAGAACGCAGTAGGAGGAGGTGCTTGCTGTCCCTCGCATCCGAGACCAAGTTTTCCTGCCCAGGCGAGCCAATCCCTTCCATCTCTACACTGAGAGTGAGATGGTGCTGGCCTTGTCCGGGAAGCAGAAAGTTATGAGTTGTTCATTGGCTGGCTACCGCAAGTGCATTTATTGGCCAAATACGCATTCAAATCGCCTCCACGACATCCCAAAAAGTAGAATGCGTGGCGCGCTCCAAATGGGATTGAGTAACGCCGTCCTTTATCCTTATCTCTTATGATAGAGTGAGATGTAGTGGAAAAGGGAATGAGGGAGAGGGCAGACAAGCCGTCTCATCAGCGCATACTGGCACCAAACGAACTTCCTGACTTGGCGGGTGGAGGAGACTGAGGTAGCAAACGTGGCTGCCTTTTGTTGCAGGACTGAATACGGATAGGACATAACTCGATAAGCTGCGTTCATTCTAGTGTCCGTGTTCTATTCACCTTCTATTGAGTGTTAATTTCGTTGTTGAGCATCTTAAGGGTCGCTATTACTTCGCTTATTTTTTAAAGCATTTTCCTCATTAGACTTCGTAAATCTACGTGTTCGTGGATAATAGACTGCTTTTTATTAATTGCATTCGAGCGCCATCAAAATAAAAATAGTAAAAAAATTTTTGTCCTGACGCAGTCTGTGTTTACCGTTCTCTTTCGCAAAGTGAGCGGGCAGTGCCATTCATCATTTAGGAGCTCGAGCTCTGCGTTCAATCCTCGAAGGAGTACTGCTTGATGCGAAGTTCACAGTTCCAGGCAGCGACATAGAGTCGATACACGTCACACGGTGCGCTGCCTCTGCAAGCCATCGTGTTACGAGAATACATTCCTGAGCTTTCAGGGAAGCGGTATTGGGCGAGGCTGAAGTGGAATATACGAGGCGGGTGGTCGAGAGTAAGCAAGCTGTGTCGGCGATGTAGAACCGCGCACGACGTGTTGAGTCAGCCTCCACTGTGGCAAATATGACTGTGATCCATCGACGTATTTATGTGTTTGCTGGTTTTTTGTCATGCAAAGTACGTCACTGTGTTGTCTCCTCTGCTACATCTACTTGGCTAGAAGGTGTACCTCTTATCAATTCATAATTTAGGCGCCTCCATTTCGAGGCCGCCGTGAGAGACGAAGTCTAGATTGTGCTAATATATCGTTTTTGTCGAGATCCTGAGTTGTTTCTAGCAGTGCTGAGAATCACAGAGCGCAGGTCTGGGTGAGTAGACCCGTGGTGTACATAAACTTGTAAGCTAATTTGTAGATTAAAACTTTATCGGTTTATGTATGTTGGAGCGTAGTAGCACAGGTACTGTATGTATTCTCTTTGCTACATCATTTCGTTGATGTGTGTTGTTGCATGAGTACGCGCTGTACAACGATTTTCGCGATCAGTGTCGAAGCCTCACAACGGCGCCAACAACAGTAGAGGAACGAGTGATTTTTGCAGCAAACGAGAACGCTGGGTGGCTCATTTATACAGTGTTATCCAATGAAAGCCTCTGAAGACGATAAAAGTCGAAGTGTTACGTGATCCAAGCAAACCTGCACAGTACCACACTCACCAGAGAATCATAATTAGCCTCCTTTAAATTTGTACGCAACCGCCAGTAGCTGTTCCTAGGTAAGATGAGCACATGGATTAAGAGACCTAATTATCACTTTATGTTTGCTCATAGCGACATAGGACATGTCGTGAATTACTGCTTCATCGATTTAGGAAGGATAAAACGCTGTGCCTTGCAATCGTTAGCCAATGTATTGTGCCAAAACTCTCTAAAACGCCTCCCCGATAGTATCTGGGGCGGTCCTATGGGTGTAAACATGTTTTCCCTCTGAAATGTCATTTTAACCTTCCGGTTTTGCCAACGGTAGATGCCGTTGACCATTCGTGTTCGTTAATCATAGGAAAACGATATAGAAATCAAGAACGTTCAATTCACTCAAATGCTATTGCAGGACCAACCGCTCGAGATCCAGTAAGGTACCACTACAATGATCCTTTGCTATTTTTACTTCTGATCTACCAGCAATTTTATAAAGATGTGCTGCTAGTTGTCAGCAGTTCGCGATGATAGCCCAAGTGACATAATGTCTACTCAGTCTGCTCTGGATGAAATGCGGTTATCGTCTGAAACATGGAGGCCTCCACTGGCCCTGGGAAAACAGTGTTTTTGAGGATGGGTATGACGCCTACTTGAGCATTGATGGTCACTCAATAGCAGCTGTTGTGTTAAAGAATAAAGATGTTGCTATGATAGTAAGCTCCACCTCTCTGAGCATACAAAATGATACGTAAAGCGTATTCTCCAACATTCCTGATATAAAGCTTTCTCTATAGCGGATGAGAAGATGCTTTTTAAGCTTACAAGTGATATATTCGTTCTATGGTGGCGCTTGGTTCACTCTTTTTCCTCCGAAATCAAATATACTACTTTTCTTGAGAAAGCGCAAGACAACCACTAATCTAATGTCGCAAATTTTATGACATTTGGTAACATGTTTGTAAGATTTCTTCGTCCTGTAGTTAAAAATAGCGAATATAATCTGCATTCCTTAGTTTCTCAACGTAAATTTACTGGGGTCTCTATGGTCTTCAAACTCATGTCTGGTCTAGCTGACGTGAATGTTGGAAAATTCTATCGTATAGTAGTGGCCAGAACTGTGGGTAGCTCAGAAAAAATATCTTACTGTGCACCCAAAACGAATACTAGATGATGTAGTCTTACGTGAAGGGCTGGTCCCAGCTTCATCTCACTGAATTCCTGCGTTCCTCACTCGTCGGCGGATCATCGGCTGCTCAATCACATGAATGAGAACGAGTTTTTGCTTTTTTCGATTTCAAGTGTTTACATTTCCGCCCTATTGTATTGGTAAGTTTCTTACTGTCCCACATCCTATATCACGTATGCCTTATGATCGTACAGAAATAAATAAATAAAACGACCGCGGCATAGTTTTGTTGTGGGTCCACTCGCACAGGCATCCTCGGCGGAAATGTTGAGTATAACGTCTTTTCCTTTCAGAGCCCCAGTGCAATCACAATTAACATGACTTCTGCTGCTCTTCCTTCCTTTCGAGGCTTTTAAGCTAATAGGCAAAACTCTTCGATTCTTTTAATACCTTGACATCTTGGATTCCGTAGTTACGATTAGGACTAGTATCCGGATATCTCCATACGGTTAGCCCGCAGAAAAAATGTCAAACTCCCTCACAAGTTAAACACCCCCCCCCCCCCCTGTGCAATATGTTGACGTGAACAAATGTTCATTGCATAACCAGTGGCCAAAATAACAATAACAACGACCTATTGTCAAACAATTAGCGATATACGGACCCGAGCCATATGTGCGTCGGAAAAAAGCAGCTAAACGACTACTCTAGGCTCCAAAAATGGCTTTACAATGAAATTGCATCACGGTTTTTGTCGCAATAGCAGTATATCTAAAGCTTTTTGTTAATCCTAGTGCGGCTTAGCTGCTTGTAGTGCGGCCGTTGGTCCTAGCAGCATCTGTCGTTGTTGGGCTACCTGCAAGGAACTAATTAAGTACTTGTATGTTTTCCGCATTACTTCATTTGTAGACTAGAAACCGACCGGTACATACCTAACGAGGCCCACCCCATTCTTTTTCCGGAGAATTTGCAGAAAACATTTTAAAAATAGAAGTGCTAGGAGCGCTTAGTTTCATACTGCTAGAGTAAGGCTTCTAGCTATGACACAGGGTGAACCCTCTCTAGACTTGCACCAACCGGCTTACCATAGATAACTTTGGCAGCAACGTTGAGAACCAAGTAATCAAGTGGTGAAATTTTTAACGTGAAGGACACAATACTTCAAGCAAATCTCGTCTGGTGGCGCGTCGATGTAAATATTAAGTTGGAAACGGAGCTCCCGCCGTTTTTTCTATTTTTTTTCTAAATTTCGCAGAAGGTCTTTTACGCAATGTTATACACCATTCGGAAGAGAATGATTTGCTTCATCAGAAAGTATGGTTCCCTTTTTTTCCATTTTCATCTGAATTTTGAGGTCAATAATGTGGAAGGTAAGAAATGACTTTTGCCGACAGCTCCTTCCCTCTACTTACGTTTGAGATTATTTGCACAAGGTTATACACTATTTGAAAGAGGATGATTTGCTCTAGAAGTACACGTGTTGATTGTCTTCGTTCATCTTCATTGTCGTTCATTTTCTGCGCATTAAAGTGTGCGGAAGTATAATATTCTTACCAACAGCTCCTACCCTTTATTTTTTAACATGAACCTAAGGACCTAAAAATAACCAAAATTCAGATTGGCCAAAGAACAAAACACATACTCTTATAGGACGAGACATTCTCTTTCAGACATATGACACTATGCAAAAAAAAGTAACTGTAACTTTGCGCTCTTGAATAGTTTCTCGGATATTCAACTATTCGAATATCCGATACAAAACTGAGTAGTATTGGACAGTTCGAAATTTGACGATTTGGAAAGCGAATGAACCTGCTCGCTCAAAATTCGTCGTTTCTAAAAACGAATAATATTCGTTCACTCCAAAGTTCGGAAATTCTAAAAACGAATAATATTCGACGCGTCGAAATTCCATACTTTGAAAACAGGGACATATTTGGTATCGGAAAATTCGTCTTTTTTACCGAAGGGAAAAGTAAAGTCTGGTTACTGTGGTAACGTGATAAATGGCGCGCAACATTTCTGTACCAAGCAAAGATATTAAACAAGCGAGGAAAGGAGATGAAGTCGAACCTGGGTTTTCTCAAGATCGCTTCGTTCCTTCTCGATGACGTAAGGCATGAACATGATAAGTGACGTTGTGGCGGCAATCCATACTGCTTGGCGAGTAACGTAGCAAATCGTTTTCACACCCCATATGCTCCAAGATGCTCCGTTAGTGATCGTCTTGCGTAGACTCTGTGGTACCATCTCAGTGAGACCCTCTAGCCTTTCGAAGAGCGTCTCTTCAAGTTCATCGTCAGGGATGTCGTCGAATTCGTCTCTACCTCTGATAGCCATCTGAAAGATTAGAAGAAGAGGATTATGTTATATCACCCCTCACTCGGAGCGAAGCCTAATGATAAGCTCCCATATCGATTCATTGCGTCGGCATACTTGCATTTCAGCTGACTACTTGGGATTTGAGGAGCTTTGACGTTCATGCAACTTTGTAGCACTATTCTGCCCATTTTTCCCGCCGTATGCGTTTCGCCGCTCGAGGAGGGCAGAACCCTGCTGCGTGCTTCCCTGAGCGACGAAAGCAGTTTCCACACGAGCAGCTTGGATGGCACCCACCCTGGAGTTCCTTCCCTAGCCTGGACTTGCGCTCGAAGAGCGCAAGACCCTGCTGTAGACTCCCCTGAACGACAAAAGCAGTTTCCATGTGGAAAACCTCTTCGAGCGCAGAACCATGACCCCCATTCCCTGGGCGACGAGAGGTTCGCGTGTGTAATGCTAGGAATGAAGGATCGCCAACGCGCGCCTAAATTATACGGTAGCCATTCGGGGGTGTGTTCGTCAGGATCGTGCTAGTTAGTTTACCTGCCCCAATAAGTACAATAATTTTATAAAAAATTTACTTTTGGAGAAAAAAATAATAAATTAAAATTTGCCTTAAAGCACAATAAAGAGGCAAACACGTAGCGCATTAAAAGACCAGATCGCGATTGGGTACCATTGTACTTATGGTACCCCACTTAATCTTGTTCAAAATAGGTCTGCTAGGGGTAGTCTGCCATGGGAAGAACGAATATCATAGTCGTTTTCTGCGGAAATGTCTTATAATTCCGTTATATTAAGTTCGATTTGCCGGAGGCCTTGCGAAATAGCGCGCGCCGGTAAGAGACGCAGAGAATCCGCCTCCTATCGATGCGCACTATTTCGCCGTCTCTAGTCTGTAGCAGAGGTTAGCCAGAGCGTAAGTCTTGAAATCTCGAAAAACCTTGAAAACCCTATTGTGTGCTCTCCTCCCCACAGAATTGGGCAGGGGAAGGAACTCTGGAATGTGGGCCCACTAGCGCACCCGCGCTAACATTGCCTTCATCCTGGAGTTCCCTCCACTACCAATATGAAAACAAATAAGACGCGGATCCGAAAGGAGGAAATAAGGCTGCACTTGCATTCGCTGTATGTAGCTAGTCGCCGCGCCTGCACGCTGACCCCCGCCTGCGTGCTGGTAGGAGGCGGTGTTTCTGCGTCTCTTACCAGCGCGCGTTATTTCGCAAGGCCTTAGGCAATTCGAACTTAATGTAACGAGCTTATAAGGCATTCCCGCAAAAAACGACTGCGATATTCGTTCTTCCCATGGCAAATTACCCCAGTAGACCTATTTTGAACAAGATTAAATGGGGTACCACAAGTACAATAGTACCCGCAACTGCACTCAAAAAGTTCACCGCAGATTTTATGATTGATAGTGTATTGCCACTTCCATGAACCACTAAATTGAAAATGTGTGTTCTTTACAGTTATTTTTGTTGTACCGTTAACAGGTGTCAATCTCCATGCAAACAGAAATTCTGCTATCAATCGAATAAAAATCGCAACCTCTTCGAAGATAGAATGGCGCAATCTCTTTCAGCACTAAAAATTGCCGCCCTTCTGCTCTTCAAAACAAGCTTGAAACCATTATTTTTCCTCAGAAAATAAAATTTTTATAAAACTTCAAACAATCTGTCTAGTTATTGGGTAGATGAACTAATGCTACAAAGAAAGTTATGCTATTTTTTCAATTTTCATTGCTTATAAAGTGGCTCACAAAGAGAAACCATTGTAGGATGAATGCAATGTTAATAAGACAGGGTAGAGCACTAATGTTGCAATGCAACTAATGTTTAATGAACTTTAGAGAAAAGAACTGGGGACAAAATATGAGCGATGGGAACAATGAGAACGGCTACTACGCTTCAGTGAGAATGAGGACGACATGTTATTACTTCGCCTGATAACTTCACTAGGTAAGAGGTAAGCGGTTGATGGATCTGCCCCCGCTTTCTTATCAAGGCGGATATCCCCTGAGTACAAGGCAACCCCTCTCGAGCCTGTTTGCGTCTTGAGCTGTAACCCAACATCTGATCTCCGAGATAACATAAGCACATTTACAGATGAGCCAAGAATGCCCAACTAAGAGAGAAGAAAAAAAGAACGAGCGTCAACGGATCAGTCCGGCGCCGCACTCGGTGCAGCACCTAGCCGCGCGCGACGTCGCGAGTGCACTGCGGTGGGTTTCCCGCCGCGCAGTGTGACGGTCCTGACGCGAACCCCAATTCGGCTCCGCTCCTCCCTTTAACGTTCTGAAAGTGCGCCACATTTCGAAAAGTGCCGCCGTCTCGGCGAAGTTTCGACTTTGTGGTCCCGCTTCTGAGGAAGGGCCGGTGGCATCCGAGTGCCCGACTTCAGAAAGTAGGCAGACGCTTGGCGTCCTCCTGTCTGCTGTGGGCGCGTCTTGACGCAGACAACTGCGCTCTTGATGTCGCTGTTCTCCCCTTCTACGTCGTCTTCTATCATTATGAATGGTCCGGGTTCAGGGAAGACTCAAGAGAGCTTCACAAACGGATGCTGCTGATGAAACGATCATAGTTGCTTTGCGGGAACTCTCTCTGGGAACACTCTGGGAGAAGTTGTCTTTTGAGGCTCTTCTTTTTCCCTTGCTCGTTGGGCATTATTCCCTCATTGGGCCATCTTATCATCCCACTTTCCTTGTTTGTGACGCTATGATAACATTTTTTACTTTCGGGATTCTATTCGCTTCTACAATTTATTTCGGGGCGCAGATGGGGTCGCTGGGGAGGGGGGAGATGGTCACATCCTACTCAGTGGTTGTTAGCCTTGGTAAGAAGACAGGTGTATACGAAGTTACATCAGAAATGACGTACCTCAGCTCACTGTAGAGGTAGAAGGCACCAGTGCTGCAAAAAAAAAAATCGGTTTCGCACAACACAGACCGTTCTGTTGGCTGTCCTACAGTGACCCGCCCCCTGCTCGACCCTATTTGCGCCTTTATTTCAGTACTTCACGGCCTGCGACGGCTTTGCGCCTGCAAAGCATCTTAGAATGGGTAAGTTGCATCATCGAGACTCCAGAGTTCCTTCCCATGTCCAGTTCTCTGCTCTCCTTTAACGCGGAGAGCACGGAAACCGCTTTTGCGAGTGTTCCACGAGCATGTGCGATCTCGATGCGGGCACCAGCCAGCTGAGTGCCATTGCTTGATTTTCTCAGTGCCTTTTTTGCAGTAGCTGTCTGGTACAATTTATTTATTCGGAAACATGACGATGCTTTGGGAGAAATGGATTACCAATGCCCTTTGATGTGAAGTTCATGTCAAATGAGAACGAGAAAATGCTTGCCTAATAACTCCGCTCAACGTTACGACTTCATCACAGCTGTGCTGCCACAGCTGTGCAGGAACGTTTGGCACCCTATCGAAGCGCTCAGAACATGTGCGGGAGAAGGGTTGAAAACGCAGTGGGGGCGTAGCTTGAATCGATAAATCGATAGGACTCCTCCATCTGCACGTGCTGTTGTTGGCTACAGCTGCTGCTGGCACCAAGTAGAGGTCATCAATAGAGACGCTGCGGGTGAACTCGGTCGATATTCTTCAGTTATTACCTTGCGTATTCACTTTCGCTGCAACTATATTAGGTGCATGGATGCACAATTATTTGAGGTAGTGCACGCGGTAGTCTGTAGGCGCACTTAACCCCCTGTTGTTTCGGTACTTCTGAAAATAAATTCTTCATCAGACATAACTGCCTACTATTAGTTTCATTCGGAAATCACATCTGTCGGTTTTCTTCCTCCTTACTGTCGATGCTGCTTTGCCTTTTTTCTTTTGCTTTGCTTTTTATGCTTTAATGTGGACCTCCCTTTGTTTCTGGGAAAAATTGGTATCTGCCAAAATCTATTGCTTCTTTCGTTGCTCATTCGACGTGTTCGCACGACACGACGGTACTGTTTACTAATCTTGCCAGTCGTGTTATTTTCAGCGAGCTGGTCGCTGATCTGTCAGCTATGAATCCTAATGACAGCTTTTTATCCACGGTTTCTGCAGCTAACACAGGAGCACCGGTGAGTTCTATATCCTTTTGCTCCAGTTTCTATCATTTTTCATGTTTGTCTTGTGTTAAAATTCGCTCGTGCGCAGTGTTGAAATCCTTCATGTTTCTGCGGTTCGATGCTAACTCGTCTTGAAACTATTAGCCGCTGACACCATAGTTTCGTGACTTGGGTCGTCCGAATTTTCATTCATGTGAATAGGGCGGATCCAGCACTTAAAGCATTTCCTTTAGTCAACGCATTGGTAATGGCAAGTGCGCTTATCCTTGCCCCCCTTCATAAGCTTCTCTTTGAAGGTTCTTTACGAGACAAGTGACATTATTGTCATTTAATTCTTAACAGCGGTACACGCTACAGAAAATGCGAAAAAGAACCCATAAAATATTTAGAACAAGTATAAGTGTGAAGAGACGAAATCTGAAGATGAAGAACGACTAAATGTAGCGGAGGGCAAACAAGGGTGGGAACGAGTCAGTCTCGGAAACCGACATGCGGCGCAGCACGGGTTGACAGGAAGAGATTTACTTCCGGGTAAATCTAGAGACGGGATCGAGGTCTTTTCTATAACAAATAAGTGAAGTCCAAAGAGGAAACACGGAGCGCAGATGTTTACACATTCTAATCAGGGATGGGTGAAAATTTTAAAAATTTTCCCAGAAAGCAGAAAGTCGCCTTCTCCACCGAACTGAAAAGCCAAAAACACCAGAAAACAGAGAATTTTGAATTATCGTATGACTTAATTGTTCTACCCAGAGATCCATTTTTCAGTAACTGATGCTTTTGTATGAATAGAAATGTGGTCGTGGAATTCGGCTACATTGCACCACCGCAAAACACGACCTGTCGTAAATTTGGGTGTGTGGTGCACCACACACCCAAATTTACGACAGGCCGTGTTATGCGGTGGTGCAATGTAGCCGAATTCGTGGTCGTGGACAAGCGTTTTAACTTGCAAGCTTTTATAAAAATTCCTAGTGTACTCCAAATCAATACAGTCGGCAAATTGTAAATGTTGACCTAGCAATCTCGACATTACATCCATATTAAAATATATCGGTTTAAGGCTGGCCCAGAATGTAAAAACGGAAGACTCGCTAGATTGTTGGTTCCACTAGCAAAAAACTGGCCTTTTTAAGTACCAAACACGGTAAAGACTTATTGAGCGCTAGTTGCACGTCTCAACTCCATTGCTTGAGTTTATGGACGTACTCTCGCTATATACTTTAAATCTGTGCAGAGATTCGTTGAGTATTACTGGCTGCGCTAGAATCTCTACTTGTTCGCTTCGTTCTTCGAAAATACATTTTCTTGTACGAAGCTCATCAAAGAATTGCTAGAGTACAAGCTGTCGCAGTGCCTGACGTTCATCGAGTCGAAGAAGCAATCCGACTCCGTCAAAACTGAAACGGTCATCGAAGCCCTGCGCAATCCGGGCGTTCCTAGTCAGTACATCAGAGTCCTTCGGGAGCTGCACAGTGGGTTCACAACCAAGATCTCACCATTCTACAACGACGTCGGATCGTCGACGGGCCACTGCACCATCTTCGCTTCGTTGACGACATCGTGCTCATAACACCGAGCATCAGCCAGGCGGAGCGAATGCTGGCCGACTTCGATAGATATGTGGGAACGTTGGACTGCAGCTGAATTTTACGAAGACGATGTTCATGAGGAACGGACAAGTTTCTGATGCCCCATTCTCGCTCAACGGAACGAACATCTCCGAATGCTCCAGCTGCGTGTATCTGGGTCGCGAGGTCAACATGGCAAACGACGCGCCGAAGCTGGGCAGGAGAGAACGAGCGTTTAAGAGCGTCGAAGGAGTGAAGAAGACAAAGAACGTCCGGCTCCGTGCCAAGCTATTCCACTTTCTGCGCTATCACTCGGAGACCTGGGCCATACGAGAGCAGGATGAACACGCGATCAGCGCCGCGCAGCGTGGAATCGAGAGACGATACCCGATATACGCGAATCGGAGCTTCGTCGACGTTCGAAGATCAGAGACGCTGTCGCATGGGCCAAGTCGTCGAAAATTAGGTGGGCTGGCCACGTAATGCGATTCGCAGACACCCGCTGGACGAGAGCCATCACCGACTGGACTCCGCGGGATGCCAAGAGAACACCGGGACGCCCACCAACGCGTTGGTCGGACTTCTTCGTGAAAGCCCTGAACAACCGATATGACGCTCTTTGTGTCCCTCGAGCGAGGAGAATCCATTGGATCACTCTGGCACGCGACAGAGACGAATGGAGACGCTGCTGGCGCTCACTCGTGCAACTCGTTGACCAGCGGGACCAGAGATAAATTTCTTACTAGTTTTCCATGATATAAATGATACATGGAACATTTCATGTATCACTACCGTATCACCACAAGCGAAATCAAAGGTAACTAAAACTTTTCTGTTTCTTACAAATTTTTGGCAACCAAAAGCTGAGGTTCAGAGTTAGAAAAGCAGCTTCGCCAAAGGCTCTGCAGAAATTGGGGATGACCGGCCAACAATTTTCAGTTTTTAAACCCGAGGTCGAGAATAATCCTACATACAGCAACTCGGGCGCTAAAGGTGGCTAGTTAATGCATAATGCTCATCAGAACACTTCTAATGTTAGTATGAAACGAATACGAAGCCAAATTATGAAAAAATAGTGCAATGAAGGAACTTCTTGTCAGCAACGCTTACACAGTCAATCAGCTTGATGGCGCAATTTCTACACGAGCATATCCAAAAACGCCACATGTTTGCCACTTAGAATACTCTAGAAACATTATTTTGAAATGAAACGCATGATTCTATGATACTTTTTGGATGCTTTTTATTGGAGTTCCATGATGAAATTTTGCTCACAGCTCTTTTCTGTTTTCTGGCCAAAATTTTCGATATTTCCCAGAAAACAGAAAAAATTTGCCCAAAATGGCCAGAAAATCAGAAAGCAGAAATTCCGCCCATCCCTGATTCTAATGTAGCTCCGTGTGTCATTTAGTCACAGGAAGGAGAAACCAAAGGGGAGGGTGCTGTGAACCAAATTTTATCAGTACATGGTGTGACTCTGTTTGGTAAGTCAGCCGACTGTGTTATGAGCTTAACCACGGACAACTGCCGGTATTAGCGGCCCATCGCCGTGTTTTTGGGACACAATGGTATGGATAACTATCGTTTAGCGAGCTTCCGAATTCACAAGACGTATTATAGACACATTGCAACTAGTGTCAGGATTAAGAAAACATGTCACAGACGTCGTTCGCTATCCCATATAAAAGTGTAAGGCGTCTGTAGATACGGTTTGTGGGTGTGTGCGTGTGCGTGTCGTGGGTGGAGGGAAATCCCTCGAATGGATTTGTCACTGGACAGTAAACATCAGTATCAACTAGCCGACCCATATCGATTGATTTCATCTATTTCTCTACGGATTAGACACTTCTGAGTGGGAATTGCACGATCCTATGTAGTAAATGGGAACGTCTGTGTGCGGTTGTCCGTCCTTTCTTTCGGTATACAGAAGCAAGTGCTCCGTTTACACCTGTCGGCGTGCCTCGCACTTGCGAGCGTCGTGAGATGTTGTAGTATCACTAATCTAAGGACAATCAATCCAGTTAGCTGCTGTGCTTATGCAGCTCGTTATGTTCGAACCTTGCCCTACCTACCTTAAGATTAGGTGCCAGATTCATCAATCGATTTCCAGCCGGTAAGGCGCCTTTTATACTCGCGGCGCGGCGTGGTGGTTGACATAGCTATCGATTTTTCGCGCCGCCCGGTGGCGCCGTATCGCATTCATACTCCGCCGCCTCAAAACACCACATTTGACGGAATTTCGGATTACGGTATTTGGCGAATCGCGCCGCTGAAGGAAAGGACGCGGCGCGGCGCGATCAGCTGCGGCAGACTCGATGTGGAGTGGGGATTCACCACCAAGATGAATCATTTTGCTATGTCCTCATTGTTTTGGCTCCTCAACTAACAAAACAAAGAAGGTGTAGCAAAATTATGGCACTATTGTACTTTCAGGACTCCAGAGGTCGATGAGAACTCAAAAAGGTTTTTTTGACCGAACTTTTCCCGGGGGGGGTTATTTAGGGTGCTGGTCACGAATCTGACATCCGTTTTCGGTGACGATTACCCTAGTCACCCTGTAGACATTCACGAAGTTTTACATACGCTAAAGATATGTTCAGTGAACAATGACCCCGGAATGGCAATATGAGAGAGAATTCTGAGCGATTTTCGACAATGACTGTTTTCCGGCAATTTTACTTTTGAACCCGCACATGTTGCAAAATAAAGAGTCGTTTAGTCCCATTTGCATTGCAGGGGACTCGACTCAATACCACACTCACCAATTTCAACCGTAAGTAGAGCAGACGGCTTCGACCTCAGCTCTAAGAGAG
>OX375869.1:67230102-67429704 GCA_947359475.1 Heligmosomoides polygyrus bakeri
GATTCGTTGCTCCCCACAGGAATCCTACCACTAACATTAGCCAGATGCATTCCGCTAATCCGCCAGACGAATCCTTTCTGTTTTGGTTCTTCAGTGACTCATGGACCGTCTCCTCCGTCGTCCTTTATGGCGCACGGAACGTAGTACGTAGAAGTTGGTCCCCGCGCGTCGCTGACGCTCCCCTTTCTAACTACAATCGCGCCGCGGCGCATCAAATTCGGGCGACTGGCCGCGCCGCGTCCCGAATTGACGCACCGCTGCGCGGCGGGAGTATAAAAGGCGCCTAACGGAATATCGATTATCGCTGTATCTGTATCACTTACTACGCAGGCCGGTATGGTGAGTCCACTATGAGATGATACCGGCGGAATCATTGATGAATCTCGCCTCAGGTGAGTAGATTTGCGGTATGAAGTCTTCCAGACTACCACCACCACCACGACCACTACGCTTAATATCGGCATAACCTCCAGACGGTTCAGTGATGCCATTGCTTGTGCTAATCAGTGCCCTCGTGTCCTAGGTGCTTGGACAACCCTCCTAATCCCCCAGAACGTCACTCATTTCACTCTATCGCCAACTTGACTGCAGGCACCCTCACTCCTCTTCTCAAACGGTCAACCTCAGGCAAAAATCGACATTTTTGATAGGGACTAAGCTGCTAATCTATTTTGGTCACACGACGAAAAGTATTTTTGCCAGAAGATTCCTGCTTCTGATGCTATCTTGAACAGATATTTTGTCCTCGCTTAACCGCTACAACAGTGACGAATTGCGTAACCGTCATCCACAGAGAAAGAAACGTCACTTTCAAGCTGCAATCAACAATGTAGCTCGATATTTGCCTTCCGACCAAATCTTTTCACCTGCTGTAATGGCCAGTTCCGTCGGCCATTGTATCCGCGTGTCTCCCAAACCGAAATCACCGGTGAGAAAATCGATGACATCGACCGATATTGGTCTTCCGATCGAAACTTACCTACTGTGGAAGGCCTTCCATCGACGATCATAATTAATCCCCACTCTGAACGGTTAAATTTGAGAGAAAATCGATTATAGCGATCGATATTCATTGCCTGATCTATCTGTGAAACCTTATCGTAACAACTCCCCTTTACTGATACTGGTCACCCTCAATGATCCCTGTTAGCGGACGACGTCTACGGCACGTATTCTAAATCCCCAGGCACCTTGAACGACGTATTCGTCACGTCTTCTGAATCCCCTTTCAGGTAGAAGGCGTGTAGTTATTTTCCGCTATTTTCGCGCCCCCTGAGTTGCGTCCCGTAAACCCCAGGGCAGAAGTTTCGGGCCGGGTTAACGTCATACACAAAAATCGATAACAACATCGATTGTTGGTGGTCGACACTTCAAAGACGAACTTCAGATTCGTGTTTAGCGACCTCGATTGCCCCAGGGCCGAAGTTCCCAGACAGGTAGAAGACGTCTGGGTATTTTCGCGCCGTAATTTTCCCCACTGATCGTCCACGATAGTTTGCTGCTCACGTGTGCAGCACGCTATCACCGCCATCATCATCCCATCGTACTATATAATAATCCTATAAGCGATGAGCTAAAATTGGGGGAGGGGAGAATCAGAAGAAAATTAGAAGAGATCGAAGAATAGCGGAAAATATCTACGAGTCTTCTACGAGCAAAAGCATAACAGCATAACTGGACCGTCTGGAGATGATGCCGATGTTGAGCGTAGTAGTGGAGGGAGGGGGAGGTCGGTCTGGAAGGCTTCATACCGGAAAACTACTCACTTGGTTTTAAGGAAGGCAGAGCAAGGTTGGGACACAATAAGGTTCTCAAGTTGCCTTTTCCACTGCTAGGGAGGGGAGAAAGCTGCATAAGCAGAGCAGCTGACTTGATGTTATTGTCATTAGCTTAGCGATACTGCGACATCGCGCGCAAGTGCGAGGCACCCCGATAGGCGTGACGGAGCACTTGTATATTATGTCTCAAGCCACTTTTACTGTGAGTAAAGAAGACAAGAACTGCTGCAGCCGTGGTGCTGTGTTGTTGGGGTTTGGGGTGTTCCCAACCAGAAGCTTGGCGGTCGGTAGCCTGCCTAATTTTTGGTGGAAGTCATTTAGGACTAGAACGCTTTAAACGTTTGTAAAGACAGTAGCGTTCCTTCACATTGGAAAATGGTTCGCAGTAACCCATGAACTAGAACAAGAGACAGGAAATAAATCTCAAGATGAAATAGGATGAAAATATAAGATGAAATAGGGATGGTCTGATTCAGGTCCTCGTACCTTACATTTTGCTAGGGCTCTTCCAAGTGTGCCTGAACTAGTTTTCTTGGAAGCGAGAATATACATCGAACTACTATTCTCTCCGGCTTTATAAACTCTGTTGGTAAAAGTTTTCCAGTCAGTTTCTGTTTCGGCAATACATTCGCGTTATTTAGTGCTTATGCTCTCAGATAGCACTCTAATGATATGAGCATTAAGCACAGGTTGGTGGCTGACATAATCTACTAGCGTCAGAATTCTATCTTGAGAAGGTTCTATTATTCAGCACAGTGCGACTGATTACGTAAAGATCGCTGTAATGATCAGCCAGTCTTTAACTGTATTTTGGTTATGTTAAATTTGCTACCGATAGCTCATTATTCACTGAGTATGCAGTGCAAGGTTCAGGCAGCAGGAATGGGGAGTGTACGCTGTTCTGTTTTGATGTCATCTCTGTCATGTCCAGGTTCGCCGAACACTGCTCTTTATTTATTTTTCCTCGCAAATTAGCTAGTTGGGAGGTCCTCATAGACTGCCGTGACGCATAGGCGTGGCGCGTAGCCACATACAGCAAATGTCATTGCGCACTTATCTCCTCTCTTCGATTATAAATATGAATTCTATTTGCTTCTGCGTAGGGCAGAGGAAGGAACGCTAGGACGTGGGGCAATTTTATACCGGGTGCGGCAGTCGGGCCACATCCCGGAGTTCCGTCCCCTGCTAAATATTGTGCCCCACTTCGCCTAAGCGGAGGAGAGCACAGACAAAGCTATGGCATAGCTTTTTTGCTTTCTTTTCTATCAGTGTTTCTTGTTTCCCTGTTTACCGTGTCACTGACGCTTTTTATAAGGTGAATCACCCCAACTACTGTAGCGCCTTAGTTTCTTTGCTTATCATTGGAACGGTCTCTTCTTCCTGCAAACGTATTTATCTATCGAGATGTGAAATCTTGTCAGCTATCGGGTTTCTGCCAGGATCTACGGAGTAGCCATTTGTTGCCTTCTTTTGTCGTGTTACAAATCGAGTAGTGTCTTCAAGTGATTGTTTAGGCGATGGCAAGAATAGTAGCCAACGTTGTGGACATGCAGCAACACCTTGTCAGCCAATACCAAACTGTGGTCAATTCGATGGATGGAGTGAAGGTTTGTGATGCTCTTCAAGAGAGCCTTGTTAGGCTTCCAGTGCAAGATTTCAAGAAATCTAAATCATAAGCAGATTTATTGATGGGTGCGACACACTCTATTTATTGCTCGTCTGCAAGTCCACTGAAATGCTTGTGTTCACTCCATTAGGCCTGTGTTATACTTCGGTGACGTCGCCGACAACAGCGTTTTCACATACGAACTCTACAGCTCTCAGCGAGTTGTCAGAGTTCGTATATGAAAACGTTCGTCAATCATCTCTATGCGTCATCGCTACAGCTGGGGTGCGTATGGCTGTTCCTGATCTGCCATCAATGCGCGAACACATTAGCTATAAATTACGAAGAGTCTGCGTGGTGCAGGCTTAAAGCCGGGTGAGGGACGTTCTGCCTGAAAGCGGCGCGGGCAAAGACGGGGGACAGTGCCCGCGGAGCCAATTAGCGTCGACTCGCGCAGTGACACCCGCCGCTTCGCGCTCAGCCAGACAGCCCTCGCCGCGGAGGCAATTGTGACCCAGGCAACCACGGAAGCCCGCAGATATACCAGATTTTGTGTGATTACAGTCGATAGAGGATAGGAGGCTCAGACGGCTTGCATTGGCAGTCCAGAAATGTGGATTGATCTGAACCCTACCATCTCCTATATCAGAATTTCGAGTTCTATTGAATGAGACAGGAAAGACTCTTGCCTCAATAACCCTTACAACTATTTTTTTCTCGCGCTTTTAACTTTCGTTAAATATCAGTTTTTATTTATACCAGAATTAACTACGAGGCATGCTTCCAACCTACTGATGTGAACTATACTATCTATTAGAATTTCGATCTCTATCGAATGAACTAGAAATTATCCTGTCTAAATAACCCTTAAAGCGCATTTTTTAGGCGTTGTTTAATTTTCGCTAAATATCGGTTTTTATTCACATATATCATGAATAAATGCGACACTTGCTTCGAGGCGAAAATTGCACAAGGATCCTATTAGATAGACGAGAGATCTTTTAACAGAAGTTTAAAACGTTAGTTTCAACATGGCATCTCTTTAGCATTTCGTAACTGATTTTTCCATGGAACTCTATAATACACACATCATATATTTCGAAAAAAAAAAACATTGAATAGGTGGTTCTTCAAATCTAAAGTTCACCGAGAATAAATTTCATCAAACAATACTTCAAATGGCTCGTCCAGTCGTTTGTGGCTTCTAGCAGTTTTTTGACCTCGCGTTCCACAGGCAGTGTGCCTGCATAGCCAATGTCTCCTCCCTAATTAACGAGTTAGGAAACACTGATGAAATGCTTTGAAAAAAAAAACTGGGTACTTCGGTGTTCTTAGGAGATCCACTGACTATCAAATTGAGATCGTTGGGCAATTTCAGACTGTGAACATGCGCTACACATTGAAGGACCCTAATGTCGCTTTCAAAAAGGTTGAGCACTTGTGGTGCTCTTAGAAAATCTCTCGTCTATCTAGTTATATTCCTCGCGCAATTTCAGCCTGGAAGCATGCCTGGCAATTAATTCTGATATAATTAAAAACTGATATTTAACGAAAATAAACAACGCCTAAGAAGTCGCCTTAAGGGTTATTTAGACAAGGTAATTTCTAGCTCATTCGATAGAGATCGAAATTCTAATACAGGAGATGGTAAAGTTCACATCAGTGCCTGGAAGCATGCCTCGTGGTTAATTCTGATACAAATAAAAGTTGATATTTAACGAACGTTATTTAACGCTCCTGAAAATAATTGTTTAAGGGATATTGAGGCAAGATTCTTTTCTGGCTCATTCGATAGAGCTCGAAATTCTAATGATGGTAGGGTTGAGATCAAACCCAATTTTCGGACTGTCAATTCAAGCCGTCTGGGCCTCCTATCCCTCTATCGATTGTAATCGTACCAAGTCTGGTCGACCTACAGGCTCCCGTGGTTGGCTGGGTCAGCATCGTCTCCGCGGCGAGGGCTGTCTGGCTGAGCGCGAAGCTGCGGGTGTCACTGCGCGAGTCGACGCTAATTGGCTCCGCAGGCACTGTCCCGCGTCTTTGCCCGCGCCGCTTTCAGGCAGAACGTCCCCCTCCCCTTAAAGCCCGTATTAATTAATTAGCTACGCAGCAGTAGCTGCTCCAGGGGATTGCTATTCGTGTCGTTCCTGTTGCACCGACTGTGATAATTCGATTAAACCTTCCTTTTAGTGCGATTTTTTCTTATGCGATTTCTACATTCGTGTCAGAATTGAGCGTGACATCTGGAAATGTTCCCTCGAAAAGGCTCATACTATTTGATCATACAGAGCCAGGAAATATTCATTATCCCATTATGTATTTATAATGAGAATAAGCGTAGCGGTGCGCAGTTTGCATAGCAGAGCACGAGGTACGAGGGCAGTATTATTCTTGAGTTCCTTCTAGGCCTTCTAACTGTGGTTCTGGTGTGTTCGAAGTCTCGCATTTATCTATAGATTTAAAGTTCTTCCCAAGATGTCCAAAGATTTTTTGTTCAGAGTGAAATGCAGAGCCAGACTCAAGTGTTCAGGGAGGAATTAAGGCGAATCGAGGACCGATCTCAGAAGCAGGTATTCATCTGGCCCCACTTTGTGTTCGCCTAGTAGAAACATTGCTATTCAAGGTTGATGACCTGCGTTGTGCTCACAACAATGAAGTCGCGAGACTTATGGAGATGATCAAGATACTTTTGCTTAGAGACGTAAACGCTAGCGCTGCGCAGGCACAGCTTGCTGCTAACGAACCGCCTCGAATGACACCAGCTCAAGTCGTAAGTACCACATAATTACTAAAATATGATTCATCTAGCCTTCCTCCTTCATTCAAGGCTTACGCAAATGCAGCACCGGCTAGCAGTTTCTTTGGCATGACGGGTGGAACGGTCAACGATATCGCTGCTCAAGCGCAGGCCCACTACGCTGCCTGTTATCTGCAACAGCTTCAGGAGCAACAGGTTTTGAAAGCATGGAAGTCGGGTTTCACTGAGTGCCACCGTGAAATTGAATATATTTTCAGAGAATACGTGCGGCTGGTGCCCAGGGTGGTGGCTTTTTTGGAAGTCAGCCATCTGTCGCTATGGGAGGTTTTGCTGCTCCTGCCACTGGCGCGTTCCCACAAAGGTCAGTAAATTTTTCTCATAAATAGACCGTGTCTTAGTAGTATAATTTCAGCCAATCCTCAGCTCCAGTGCTGCCTACGGCCGTACCTAGTGCCCCCAAGCCTCCAGTGGCTGCTATAGGCTCCGCACCACCACCAGCTGTGCCGCAATCCAACACAAGCTTCGCTGCGGCACCAGTGGTTACTGCTCCCAGTTCTGTGACTGCTCCTACGTTGGCTACAAGTGCTGCGCCGGCAACTGGTTAGCTTTTTTGTCAGCTGCGTTAGACGGCTTCGGAATTCTTGAATCATAGTAAATCCATGATTTAGGTCTATTTGGCAAACCACTAACTACTGTTTCGTTACCCATATCTTCTACCCAGCAGCCACCGAAAACAGAGATCGCTGTGAGTAGTTGTTTTTTCATTACAAGTTATGTTGTTACTGATATACAGATAAGCAAGTGGTTAGAGTACTCCTTGAGCGCCTTGAGCGCGCATGAATGGAGGGAGTTTGGTTAGTCGGGAGTCTAGAACGGCTATGGTGAGATACGACAATCGGTGTTCTATGGGCAAAGGTCCAGACCAGGATTGGAGATGCGCTAAGCACACTTCTCTGTCATATCTTCTTTTAATGGTTTCTGGTTTATGCTATCGGCCTTTATGTACAGGGACTTGTGAATGCCAGGTGATGGACATCTTAAAATCTATCCTTCACAACCAACCACTCCCAGAGGAGTACCAGGTTCACAAATTTGAGCGGAGTCAATTTCATCGTCAGCTCGTGATGCACACCAGGGGGTTATGCACTGCATTAGCAAGGAGCCCTTAAGCTTCCCATCCTTTAACACAATTATCAGACCGGTGTTTGTTGTATTCATTGTTGCAATCTGCATTCACGAGTATGATATGGAATTGCTCCAGACCTGTGATCCAGAACGAATCTTTGAATGTGATCCTTTTATTTCTATCGGATAGTAGGTATTTCTGCTGTATTGGGAAACTTAACGCACCGCTCTTAGTGCGTATTGCGCTGCACAACAGTCCTTATCCACCTTTACGGTGAGCAAATACTACTGCATCATGACGCGTTGCTTTCGTTACCTTTCGCTTCTCGTTTGGTTACTTACCTACCTACCTTCTTTTGATCTATGGAATACCATTTTTTCCAGACTCCAAAATCCGACACTGCTGCACAGAAACCTGTTCTTTCCTTCATCACGAGTAAGCCGACCACATCTCCAGCGGTTTCTGAACCACCGAAACCTACGAGTATCTTCGCGGGAATAAAGCCCACCGAGAACGTGTTCTCTAAAAGTGAGTGTTTTGGATAATCTGTCAGTAGATTTATGTGGGAAATGCAGGTAGTTCAGCTCCCGAAAGCAAGTCAATCTTGAAGAAGGAGTCGGGCGACGCTCCTGACGATGATGACCACGACCACGTCGAAGAGTTTGAGCCACAAGTCGACTTTAAGCCAGTTTGTCCTCTTCCTGAGCTGGTCAAGGTCGTGACTGGAGAGGAGGACGAGAAGGTAAGAATCTAGTGTCGAGTATAGACAATTCCATCTACCGTTCACTGGGTCTCTTTATGAGTAGGAAGTTTTTGGTTAAGCAAAAGCTCTCCAGGTAATCTTCGAGGAGCGCTGCAAATTGTACCGTTATTCGGATGAGTCAAAAGAATGGAAGGAACGTGGAACAGGAGTCATGAAGGTGCTTGAAAACGCTAGCACGAAGAAGTGTCGCATCGTCATGCGTAGGGAACAGGTTAGTTTAATTTTAAAATGACCTGAACAGTTTACCGTTATATCGAATATTTTAGGTGTACAAAGTGTGCGCGAATCACCAGCTGCTCCCGGGCATGACAGTCCAGCCTATGTCACGACAGGAGAAGGCTATGGTGTGGTACTGCGAAGATTTCTCCGAGGAAGAGGGCACTCATGAGAAGCTGTCTGCGCGGTTCTCTAGCTCGGAGGTGGCGAACAAGTTTAAAGAGGTCTTTGAGAACGCAGTGAAGAGCGCGGAAAAGGGTGAGCGCATTTATCATGATAATGCTGGTGTTGAGAAGCAACTTTTTTCCAATAACTCATTGCTTTGGTTTGTCGAATCTGAGTTCGGGAGTGCAATGACAAGGGGACGTCGAGTCGGTCATCTGTTGTGGGCTGCAGTGTGGCTACCTATGTGTTATATTCCAGTCTAGTATGCTGTAATAGCAGTCGACATAACCTCGATAAAAGGTTGCGGTATCAGCAAACATCGCTTTCGTGAGTTCGAGTAGGGTCTAACAAGGTTGTAAGTTGATGCCGTGGCAAGTGATCCCTTTTATCTCCCTGGTCAGTGAGCAGGTACTGTTGCTCTTCGGAAAGAATGCAGTGGTCAGGAGAAGATGAATGCTGAACTCATCGCGTAGGCCGACTAGAGCTTTGAGTGCTCCTATTTTGTACGAGTGGAATGAACTAAGCTTGTCAGAGTAATAATTATCTCGATTCATCCCACAAATTTTGACTTTTCGTAAAACTGAGCTACTTGCGAAGGTTATGATCCACTTTACACGAACTCGTGTCTCGTCATCGAACTTTTAAGAGCTTGGAAAGGCCGGAGCGAACAGTCCTGCCCTTAGGCGCTTAGAATGTACTATCCACAGATAAAATATAGGTGGAACCCATTAGGATACGGATAACTGATCTCATAGCTGATTATCGTGAGAGACCGTAAGTCATTCTCAAGAGGTCATCTGAGTTGTCCTGCGTGTTGCTTTCTCGTGATTGACCGGAAACTTGCTGTTCACATAGATAATATGGATATAGATGATATCTGAGCATAGATGAGGATATAGATGATATCTGATATCAGATATAGATGGTATCTGAGCACTTGATCTGAAAATTTCATTCCGAATATATACCTATTTTTTGAAAAGGGCTTCCACATCTGAGTGGAATTAAAGTTATGTTGCTTGCATTGCTTTATTTTGTTTCTTACGGTTTAGATTTGCGGAAACACAACTCAAAATTGTTTGTAAAGGTTAGGCGCAGTAGTGGGTTCGCTCACTAACTAAATTTTTAACTGAATTTTGGAACATGAGTTTGTATACAGTTCGGTCGCTTCACGGAACATGCACTTAAATAGGTATTCTTCTTTTAGCATCGCCCTTGAAGCCAGCACAAGATGACAAGAAAGAACTAGACAAGGCATCGAACGATGATGTGAAAGACAAAAAAACTGGAGACGACAAGGATGAGAAAGCTGCAGCGGCTGCGCCGAAGGCTTACGGAGAGCAGTTCAAGTTGCAGCCTGGACAGTAAGTTTGGGTCTGGGTGCGGTGGAGGGGGCCTGCTCTCGGACAAGACCTAGATCTTTTCAGATGGGAGTGCCCCGAGTGCTATTCGCGTACGGATGCAGAGAAGTGCCCTTGCTGTGGTGCATGTAAAGGAGGGACCAAGGCTCCAGAGCCAGTAGCTAGGTATGTCGGTTCTAGCATCTATCTGTCAATGTTCCGACAGTGTCGGTATGGATAACTGCGTCCTGATATTCTATGAGTTGGGTGCCTCGGTTAGATGCGTATTCATAGTCCTGTCTCATTTCAAAACATAAATTTCATTTTCATTTCTTTTACTTTCTTTTACAAATTTATCTTCTGCATTCATTACGTTCGCACTCAGGTCAGTGCTTCCTGCGTCCTCCATTCCACTTGGCGGTGCTCCGGCGGGAGGGCAGAAATTTACGTTTGGTCTCAGCGCAGCAGCTGCGGCTAAGGACTCTCCAGCTGCTTCATCATCGAACACACCGAAGTCGTCGTTGTTCGGGCAAGTCTTCGAGCCTTAAGTGTCATATTCTTATCAGATATGGAGAAATTTTAGGGCCTCATTGGTGGGTTCTGCCACAACTCCATCTGGTGGACTCACTTTCGGTACGAAACCGTCAATCTTTGGAGGAGCCGTGTCAAAGCCGTCGGGAGGTTAGTTTTTTAGTAGTTAGCTGGAAATTCCTATTCAGAGGGATCATATAAAGACTTGTGCATTGGACAGTGTGCTCAAACTGCATTTTTCAAATGCTGTCCTTCTCAGTTGTCTCGTTAGGTCAAGGGGTTCTATTTGTAGCAGACGTTGGAATCATGGTGGTCACTTGAACCACTAAAACAACACAGCTTTCGCACTTGTTCTATTACATTCACCGAGCATACAAGCATTGTTACCTATACGAGACCGTTCTGCTCTCAACATCCATAATGTCCAAGATATTACGTAGCGAACCTGAACGCTAGTGAAAACCCTCGTCGCAGAAGCGGTCGATAGTGTTTAAAAATAGGTTAAGGTGTCATGCCATCTCAATCTTTTTGGAGTCTGTTTAATAGGTTTGGAAACATTCAATTCCTCACTCTTTTCATAAACTTCACGATGCCAACTCTGCTAAACTTTCACAGTTGTTCAGGATATCCCCTTTTGGAGCTTGAATCCATAATTAGATCACAGCTTGTAGTCAGGCAGTCTCCTCAGCACGGTCTCCACTATCATTTCGGTCTTCAAGTCGGCTAAAAGTCCTTCATCCTCTACCAGCAATAAGATGGACTGATTGGATCGCAACTGATGCCACTCAGAACTGCTGTTTTCAGAAGGCACTCCTTCATTACCCGCGTTCTCGTTTGCTAAAAAGCCTGACTCTGCGTCGACTCCTACATCTACAACGACTACAACCGCATCCACACCTGTCACTTTCTCATTCAAACAAGGTAGTCGTTACTCTAGGTTTTGGTGGTATGACAGTGTACAGTGAGGCCGTTTTTAGCTGGATCGACTACGCCTGGTGCAGGAGGATCAGTATTTGGCAGCAAGTTGTTCGGCGGTTCGGGCACAACCCCTAGTGAGAAAAAAGAGGAGCCCAAGAAAGAGGGGACGGATTCGGGAGCGCAGCAAAAGGGAGACCAGAAGGTATGAGCTACTCGCCAAGCACGCGTCAGACCAAAAGCAGCCTCTTCTAGGTGTTCGGGAGTGGATTTAGTGGTAGCCTCTCGTTTGCTAGCGTAGCGAAGGCGTCTTCCGGATCCATCTTCGACCCTGTGAATATTCAAAAGGCGAAGGCTGAGTTCGACGCGCAAGCGAAGAGCAAGGCTGGTTTTCTATCTCTGCTTTACAGAGACTGAAGCGGCCCGGTTGATCTACCTTGCCCGTTTCAGCCGTTCACAGAGCCCAAGGACAAGTCTGCGGCTAGCGATGCTAAGGGCAAGGGAGACAGTGGAGACGGAGAAGGCGAAGGAGGTGCCGATGAGGAATATGAGCCGGATGTTCATTTCGCTCCGGTTATTCCGCTTCCAGACCTGGTTGATGTTGTGACGGGAGAGGAAGAAGAGCAGGTTCATAAATTTGCTTGCAGTTTAGCATTTGTTATCAGTGTTTCTCTTTACAAGGAAAGGTCAGGGGATGAAGTTTTGAGTTTTTCCGTGTACTATGGTCAGATTATGTTGTTCGTAAACTTTCCACAGCAAAACGGTGAAACCACTGCGCTAGGTCGTTCGGCACTACATGGCACCAATTTCTAAGGAGTGTGGGGGCAGCGTCTTCATTTTTGTCATGTGACAGTGAGCGGGGATTTCGTTCTACTTAGGTGTCCGAGATCTCCAAAGTATGCTTTAGAACAATGCGCTGAATACGGAGCCGAAGGTTCTTTTTTATTTTATTTTGCTGCTTCTTGGACGCTCTTATAAACTATCTAAACCACTCGTTCACCTCTGTCAGTTTCTTTCACTAGCATGACCCGCTCTGTCGATCGAGAAGCATGCAGCTGTGAAGTTCTATAATAGTATGCTAAGAATATGATGTACACTAAAGGGGCGAGGCCCCTTTAGTGTACATCATATTCTTAGCATACTCATAGCCTTTCATAGCCTTAAAATTTTGCACTTGTTTACGAAGTAATTCTGGGTCGTGAACGTGAACCACTTTGGAATTTACGAGAACTCTAAAACGTGCTGTCATTTTGCGTCCTCCATATGCGGAGCTGTCTGACTATGTTCAACCGAGCTAACACCTTCTGTGGCCTGAGTTTATATGGTTGATCGTCAAGACATTGGATCCATTTTTCGGCATTGACAGTGCTGAAGCCAAATCGTTCTGTTTTTCACTGTGCTTCGATGCTTTGACCACAGCGCCAAATAGTAATTAACGTGAAAAAGCAAAATAGATTTTAAGTCACTGAACTAAAACGTGCAAGGCAAAATAAAACCTAAATTATGAAACCAAATTTTTAAAAATTAGCTTGAATGATCTTTCAAAACTGAGGGTGAGCTTTTGTTCATTTGCTCCTGGTTTCTACAAGTTGCGCGAAAGCATAGCATTATACTTGAAACATAGGTTCCATTCAAACATCATTTTTTCAGGTGATGTTCACCGCCCGTGCAAAGCTATTCCGCTTCATAAAAGAGACTAAGGAGAACAAGGAACGTGGCGTTGGTGATCTCAAGGTAGCCATTTGTCGTTGTTGTCTAAGACAGGAGGTCATTTCCGGGATCCCTGCAACCGCAATTTTCCAGATACTTCGCAATCCTAAGACTAATGCCTATCGTGTGGTGATGCGTCGAGAACAGGTGCACAAGGTCTGCGCTAACTTCGCAATTCTGCCGACCATCGAGCTGAACGAGAAGAAGGGAATGCCGAATGTCTACAACTGGATCTGCCGGGTTGGTTTTACGACCTCGTTGCTACACCTTGTGTCAAGCGTGGCCCGATCTCTGGTGAGGGTGACAGTGGTCTTTAGGACTACTCGGAGTCGCCTGACGGAATAGACGAGATTTTCACGGCGAAGTTCAAGTCGGCGGAGATCGCTAAGGAATTCCACGACAAGTTCAAGGAAGCCGCAGCTGCCCATCCAGTAAGGGTGAACAGGTTTCGTTAACATCACCGCGCTGTTCTTGATCTTTTGTCTTTTCAGAGTGCGGCGAAGTAGAGCGCTTTGCCGTGAGCTCATCATATAAGGGAGATTGTCACTTGTGTATTGTGTATGGATTAAGTGCGTGTGTGTGTACTTTTTGTATGTGAGAAGGGTGTAATGATGTTACGGAGTGATCTGAATGCTATTTTTTTACCTTGTCAATCAATCAATCGGTTTCCAGCTGAAGTCATGTGTATTTTGTATTTTTTGTGAGAGTTGTAATAAACGTTATATCAGAGAGTACGGTTATTGTCAGAGGTGGGCAGGTCTTCGGGATGACTTCACTGGTAGGCCTTGTAGCAAGAACGGCAACTAAGGATACTAACTGGTTATCGTTCCGCTTCAGGGTTTAAAAGAGGATGTGCATTGCGATCTCGAGGGTTGACCGTAACTATGGAAAACCTCAAAGCTTCCAAATGTTTCCGAGGTGGTGGACGTCTACTGGACGCATATGTAACTGTTGAATAATGTTTCAAACTTCAACAGCTTCAACAAAAAGGGAGGTCAATGAACTTCTCGTGGAGATTTTTAAAGTGACCTATTGAGGGTTGTAGGGGGTTATCGCCAAGTTTTGATCCTATCACCCATTATGGATCTTCAACTTGAGACGCGTCTTGATATTTTCGTCACAAAGCAGTCGCGAAATAAAACCTAAGCACTCTTGCTCAGTTGTCCGCTGTTTCATTGAGTCGCAGGGATTTTGCATCGACTCGAACTTTAGAACTCACAAGGGAGGTCAATGAACGTCCCGCGAAAATTTTCAAAGTGACCTATTGAGGGTTGTAGGGGGTTATCTGAGAAGCCGAAGTGGTTTTCAAATTTATTGTGGACATCTGGGTAGGTCAAAAATTGCAGGAAACCGTATCACTTCAGTGCGGGCCGATAAAGCAAAACAGACGTCTGGAGCTGCCATGTCGTGATTAGAATCGAACCTGCAAAAGGTTTGGGCTGCAACAGTAGCGGAATACAGCGAACTCACAATTTGCTTGTTAGCGATATAGTAACGGAACAGTGAGGTGCGCGGCTCACGACCCAGACGGCAGCGACTGGATGGCCGAGTGGGTGTGGGGCAAACTTGCAGGAAGAGGGTCTGGGTTCAAATTCTGCATTGCTGGGCTTGCTCACTGCTCTTTTGCCGATGTGAAGCGTATCTTGTACACCATAAGGATAAGGATAAAGGACGGCGTTAATCAATCCCTTCTGGGATGCGCCAGCGCATTCTACTTCTACGGGATGTCGTGGAGGCGACATGAATGCGTATTTGGCCATACAATGACTTGCGGTGGCCTGCCGATGAACAAGTCAGCGCTCTATCCTTCCCAGACAAGTCTGGTACCAATTCACCGACCCCGGAGGGATGGAAGGCTTGGTTGGCCTGGGCGGGAAATCCGAACCAGGAACCTGGTATCGGGTGCACGCGACAGTCGCGCCTCCTCCGACTGCGCTACACGCGCCCATCTTGTACACCATAGTGTACCATATTGACGTTGTAGTCTTATTTTCACCCGTATGATACGATTTAACAACCATGCTGTCTAATTTCGGCCACCACTCTGCTAATCGAAGGTCTAGAGACTTTTTCGCCTATACTTCGCCTTGTAGGCTAATTGAAGCGCTGATCACAGATCTGGTAAAAGTCTTCACGTGATCGCGTGACCCCGCATTTTCATGAGTTATCACGATTATCAATGTCAGTACATGGAGTCTCTTTCTTGATGCAATGAGATCAAACTTGTTTTCCAATCTTCTACTTTGAGATAGAAAGTAGTGTACGAAAAATAGATAGCTTAGAAAAAGGAATGGCAGATTCATGGTCAGCAGCTCAAATGGTTGCCATAGGCGAGGAAAGGGCGAAATCAGTGATCATGACCCGTCATCCTTGCTCACGACACCCATAGTAACCTAACCTGTGCCGAATTTTCAAAAATGGATACCGTATTCGTGCTCAGCGTCCAAAATAACAATACGGGGCTATGTTTGGACGAGATTTTTTTCGAACTCTCCTCGACTTTTGGAGTCGAGTCACGATAGTACAACACTGCCAGTTATTCTGTATCCATCCCTTTACTTGCACATGCTCACCGTCACCTATTGTATCGTAACACCAAAAGGGTTTGCCAGATTCGTGAACACCACTCAATTAGCCATCAAGACAAAGTTTGACGGAATTTTATTCTCTACCTATGAAGTCATAATGCTTACTACAAGTACTGTAGAGTTAGTGAAATTTACAAGAAAACGTTCTCTATAGAAACCAGAAGACCGATCAGCACATCGAAGACATGGGCTGAAGCAACAGATCTCGATCGTGTTCGTAAATGAGGTTAAAATGAGAAACATTTTCAAAACAAGCACAGAACATTACAAAAGAGTCATAAAGTTGTAACAACTAACAAGAGCTTCCCCAGCGCAGCAAGCATGGTTTTTTGGGAACGCGACTAGCTCGATGCAATGAAAACCTGACTTTTCATATCCGACAAGAGGTCAAAAAAGAGTTAGAGAATGAAAACGGTGTCTGACCGAGGTCTAAATGCATTCTACATCTACAAAAACGAAAGGCAATCCGCAAACTCCTCTCCCGGTTTTGAACCCTATACCCTTCTCCTGTAAGTCTGCATCGCCATCCATTCGCCCTCCCAGCCGCTACCCAGCCTGCAGTAAATGATTCACTTGAATGTACCCTCCAGCCTCCTTGAGGAAACCTAACAAATTGTCAGATTTCTAACACATAACCATATTTAAAACCCCATAACCTTTGCAGGTTAATTTCTGAGCACTACAAGGTCATGCAAGATTGTACATACTCTCGCGACTACGAAAGTCGAGGAGAGGTCGAAAAAAAATTCTCGCCCAAACATCACCCAGTACTGTTATTTTGGATGCCGAGCACGAGCACGGTATCCATTTTTTGAAATTCGGCCGAACAGGGTAGGTTACTATGAGTGTCGTGAGTAAGGACGACGGGGTCATATCACTTATTTCGCCTTTTCCTCGCCTATGGAAACCATTTAAGCTGCTGACCATGAATCTGTCATTCCTTTTTCTAAACTATCTATTTTCGTGCACTACTTTCCATCTCAATATAGAGGATTGAAAAGCAAGCCTGATCTCATAGCTGAAGAAAGGGATTCTATGTACTGACATTGATAACCTTGATCACGCATGAAAATGCGGGATCACGCGATCACGTGAAAATGTTGTTACAGGATGTTTTGTTGCGATCAAAACTCTTGCGCCAGGCGGGACTCGAACCCGCAACTTCTGCTTTCCGGGCAGCGATGTTCGCCTTACACCACCAGCGCTGTTTGACCGCACGTAACATCCGCGATATCCTCCAGGTCTGTCAGCACCCACCCGTGATACGGGGATGGGCCGGCCGCTGATATCAGCATGGAACCGGTTAAGCTGAAGACCTTACTAGTAACAATGCTTTAACACATTTGCTTAAGCCTGGAGAGGCTGGTAGAGAGGATCCTCTCTACCAGCCTCTCCAGGCTTAAGCAAATGTGTTAAGGCACGTGAAAATGTTTATCAGATTTGCGATCAGCGCTTCAGTTAGCCTACAAGGCGAAGTATGGGCGAAAATTGCTTTCGATCTCCAGAGTCGTTCGAGTCTCTACATCTTCGATTAGACCTGAGCGGTGGGGAAAATAGGCAGCATCGTTGTTAAATCGTATCATACGGGTTAAAATAAGGTTATAACGCCAATATGGTAAACTACGGTGTTCAAGATACACTTTACAATAGCAAAAGAGCAAGGAGCATGCCCAGTAATGCAGAATCGCAACCCCCACATCCAAACCCATCCCTCCCCGACCCTCTTCCCGCAAGTTCCCGCACCCACTCGGCCATCCAGTCGCTGCTGTCTGGATCGTGGCCGCTACTACTGCAGCCCCAAACCTTTTGTAGGTTAGATTCTAATCACGGCATGGCAGTTCCAGACGTCTGTTTTGTTTTATCGGCCCGCACTGAAGTGATACGGTTGTTTGCAATTTTTGACCTAACCTGACGTCCGCAGGAAATTTGAAAACCACAACGGTGCTTCTCAGACAACCCCTACAACCCTCAATAGGTCACTTTGAAAATTTTTGCGGGACGTTCATTGACCTCCCTTGTGAGTTCTAAAGTTCGAGTCGATGCAAAATCCCTGCGACTCAATGAAACAGCGGGCAACTGAGCAAGAGTGCTTAGGTTTTATTTCGCAACTGCTTTGTGAGGAAAATATCAAGACGCGTCTCAAGTTGAAGATCCATAATGGGTGATAGGATCAAAACTTGGCGACCCTGAGTCATGTTTGCCAGTTGCTTTGAGCCGTATACTAGTTTGTGTAGCCCAAAGTACTGTACGTCTTGCGTTTAAGTTCGTTGAATAAAGCACATGTGTATGGCCGGTCAGGAGCATTGAAACACTGTAGACTGAACTGGTGGGCCATTTGCTAGACAGTAGAGCTTATGTGAGTATTATTCCAACACGAGGTCTTAGTGGATATTTATTCCATTGTTTATACCCTTGCTGGCTCACTGACGACAAGGCGGGTGCGTCCCATGTTTTCCTGAGCGTTTAGCCCTGGGCAGTCGCAGGTCGCCACCTGATCCCATTAAGGGCCTCTACAGTCTCGCGGCAGCACCCGGAAAACTCGTTCATATCGCTTCCGCCGCAGTGGCGACCAGGGATCGGCGGAAATTTAAAAAATTCGCTGAAAACAGAAAATCGCTTTCGTCAGAAAACAGAAATCAGAAAACAGAAAAGCCAAGAAACGCCAGAAGACAGAAAATCGGAACATAGAAAATTTCAAAATTATCAGACGACTTAATTATTCTACCCAAAGATCCATTTTTCCACTAGCAAATGCTTTTGTATGACTAGAAATGTGGTTGTGGACATGCGTTTCAACTTTCGGGCGTTTATAGAAATTTCTAGTTTACTCCAAAATCAGTGCAACCAGCAAATTGTAAATGTTGACTGATAGATCCTAGGAATCTCGACATCACATTCATATTAAAATATGTCGGGTTGAGGCTAACTGATACAGTCCAATGTATGTAGGTGTAATCACAAGACAGACGACTCGCTAGATTATTGGACCCACTAGTAAAAAAAAGTGGCCTTTTAAAGTACCAAACACGATGAACGCTCATTGACGACTGTTTGCACATTTTAATTCCATTGTTTGAGTCTATGGACATACTCTCGCTACATACTTTAAAGCCGTGCAGAGATTCGTTGAGTATTACTGGCACCGTCAGAATCTCCACTCCTAGTTCGACTCGTTCTTCGAAAATACTTTTCCTTGTACGAAGCTCATCGAATAACTGCAGGAGTACAAGCTGCTGTAGTGCCTTACGTTCATCGACCTGAAGAAGGCATTCGGCTATGTCGAAAATGAAGCGGTAATCAAAGCCCTGCCCACTCAGCGCGTTCCTACTTAGTACGTCAGAATCCTTCGAGAGCTGTACAGTGGATTCACGACTAAGATTTCACCACTCTACAACGTCGTCATCATCGACGTGAAGAGAGGGGTTCAAAAGGGGGATACCATATCCCCGAATTTCTTCGGCGCCATCCTCGAAAACGTCATGCGTGAACTAAATAGAATGAGAAGACGGGAGTGAGGATCGACGGCTGGCCAGAGGGAAACGAGGGGGACGGTCAGGAGCTACACCCGCCCCTTGCTGGTGGGCGTGCGATCTTCCTCTCATCCCCCTTGCTCATCCACCCCCAACCCCAAGGCTTCACCGAGAGTCTAACGGCTGCCTTACGAAACCTTCGACACGCAAAACAAAAGTTTCCGGTCAGTAGAACAGCGGTGTACCTCCTGTCGGCCGGAAACGAGTAGCTTGAGGAGCGTTTAAGAGCATCGAAGAAGTGAAGAAGACAAAGAAGATCCGGCTCCGTGCCAAACTGTTCCACTCCACTGTTCTTCCTGCGCTAACACTCAGAGACCTGGGTCACACGAGAGCAGGATGAACACGAGATCAGCGTCGCGCAGCGTGGAATCGAGAGGACGATGCTCGGAGTGGCACGACTCCCGCAAGTGACAGAAGGCCTCCGGAGTTCCGAGCTTCGCCGACGTTCGAAGATCAGAGACGCTGTCGCTTGGGCTAAGTCGTCGAAAATTAGGTGGGCTGGCCACGTAATGCGTTTCGCAGACACCCGCTGGATGAGAGCCGTCACCGAGTGGATTCCGCGGGATGACAAGAGAACACCAGGACGCCCACCAACGCGTTGGTCGGACTTCTTCTTCAGAGGTCCTGCACGAACGATATGACGCTCTTCGTGTTCCCCGAGCAAGTGGGATCAATTGTAGCACTCTGGCATTCACCAGCGACGAATGACAACGCTGCTGGCGGCCGCTCGTGCAACTCAATGATCAACGGCACGACAGATAATTTTCTTAAATGGGACAACCGATAATTTTCCTAATAACTTTCCATAATACAGGTGATACATGAACGTGACAAACTTCTGAGTTTTGACAACCAAAAGGTGAGCATGGTTCAGTGTGTGGAAAGCAGCTTCGGTGAAGACTCTGTAAGGAGCGATAATTGGGGATGACCGGCCAACAATTTTCAATTTTTAAACTGGAGGTGGAGAATAATCCTCTCCACATCCTAC
This sequence comes from Heligmosomoides polygyrus bakeri, assembly GCA_947359475.1. Taxonomy (NCBI): domain Eukaryota; kingdom Metazoa; phylum Nematoda; class Chromadorea; order Rhabditida; family Heligmosomidae; genus Heligmosomoides; species Heligmosomoides polygyrus. The sequence goes on from OX375869.1 coordinate 67,250,117, forward strand.
GTCGAAAAGAGTACGAAGCCAAATGATGAAAAAAAGAGTCCCATGGGGATCTCCTTGTCAGCAGCACTCACATAATCAATCAGGCAAACAAAGCGGCATAGTTCATGAGGTGATGGCGCAATTTCTACACGAGCACATCCTAAAACGCCACATGCTTGCCATTTAAAATACTCTTGAAACAATATTTTGGAATAAAACTCACGATCACGTGATACTTTTTGGATGGTTTTTATTGGAGTTCCATGATATAATTTCGTTCGCAGCTCTTTTTTTGTTTTCTAGGCAATTTTTTGGCTATTTTTCCAGAAAAATGAAAAATTTGCCCAAAACGGCAAGAAAATCAGAAAACAGAAAACAAAAATTCCTGGTTGGGGTCGCACTGGCGACAGGTGAATGCGGAGAGTTTGCGGCTGCGAACTTGTCCAAATGCAGAGCATAGGTCGCCGCAGTTAACCATGGCATTGGTAAGTCCAGATCCTTTTACCTAGGTGAACGGACACCAGATTTGTCTCAAAAGGGTAAAACACGGAGTTGCTCAACGTCTAGCTACGGCAATTCATCATATGGGGCCGAAAAGCGTTCAAATTACACCACGATACCACGTAGAAGTATACGCACAAACGGTCTCATTAGTGCCGGCTTTCGTCCTCTACTCTTTATTTTTGAGCTTTTGTGTTTGTTTACCACCACGCCGAAATTCCTAGAAATGTGGCAAACGCGTTACATCGATATCCCCACTTCTAACCCTAAAAACTTGCGAAAGTTCACTAGTACATGTAAATAAGAACGATGACCAAACACGTCAGAAATTGATGTCACCCTTTAGGGGTGGGGGGGGGGGAGAAGTGGGAGCAAAGCACCACTTTCGAAGGAGCGCCTGCACATGGTCAAAGCAGGCCTCTCATTTCATTGGCGGCCGCCACTAACGTGACGGCGTTTACCGACTAACTACGATTTTTCATTCCGACTCCGCTTGGCTCCGCTGCGTCGGTCAGAAGCGGAGGTGGGACCATGCGAGTCGCGCTTCTAACGGATTCTTTGAACTGCTTGTCACGCACCGTTGCAATTGGGTGTTGCTTCGTGAGTGAGGGTAGAGTGGGAAGTGAAAAGGGGATGGGCAGAGAGATAAAGGGAGAGAGACCTGCGGCAGGGCGAGAGGGGCAGAGGAGAAGGCGAGAACGGGAAAGAGTGTCAGTGTACTACAAGTGCAAATTTCGATCGCTGTGCGCCTCGGCCCCGTTGCACTCGACGCTCCCGTTGGAACGCCAGAGCGGCCTTCGGCCGCTAGGAGCAACTCTTCAGCACTTTTCGATCTTCGCTTCGACCACCTACTTTCATTTCGGTCATCAATTCATCTGCTTACTTCAGTCGCAATCGATCGATCTTGCGGTGTGGCTGATGAACTTTTCCTACGGCCGTCCGCTGTCGTTTTTTCATCGACGATGCCGTTTTCAGCTGTCGGCAGCGTCCACACACATATCCAGTTTCCTGCGAGAGGAAGCGCCGAAGAACCTTAATAATTGCGCAGTAACGGCTGCATTTGTATTCATTCCTCATTCATCACTTCCATATGGTAGAAACGATGCCCCTCAATTCGAAGCAGCTTTGGCGATCGCTTGCACAACATAATGAAAAGCAGAAAACAAGCAGCATGGAATAATACAGAACAAAATACAGGGAATAATTAATGAGTAGAAAGGTATCGAAGTGAGGTCATTAATATCGATACGCAGTGAGTGCAAGGCCATTTAAATAGTCTTTTTAGGACTCAGTATTTCAAAGTAGATGTGCTTGGAAGTATGAATGTTAGGTTTTATATAAAATGTAGGTATAGTTGCACACTTAACCACGCCACCGTAAAAACTCTGGTTGACTCCATCCTCTAATTGATCGTCACCTCTAATTAAATCGGAACTTTATGCAACAGTCAAGAGTGAGCTAAGTCAGTAAACGTCGAGTGACCACAAACGTGAGTATGGCACTAACAATTTCACTCGGGTAAATTGCTGCCATCAGACGGATTTTTTCACGATCAGCTTCGATTATGAATACGATTCCCCCAGTCATTTAGAAAATCGCTGCAGAAAGACTTCATTTTTTACTGGATAATACCCATAGCTGAAGCGTTACTAGGTACAATTTCACTTCCAGAGGTTAACTACTTCGGGGAGAAGAATTTGTTTTCCGCGAGAAGTCATGTATTCGCTTTCGGCCACGCTTCAAAAGTAAAAGGCCTTGTACACCGTAACAAATCCTGGAAATCTTAAAAAAGCACTTAAATTATAATTAACACTTAGCATTAGAATTTTATGGAGTTCTTTTACAAACCATGCCGCTTGTTTAGGTGGAAAAATGTTTGACACGACGTGACATGATGTTCCACTAAAATTGACAAAAAACTGAACCCGTCCTGATTGATTAGAAGTTTACTCCAGAAAAACATTTTTTATAGTAGGACAATCAGTGTTCTAGACTTTATAGGATTCAATTCCTTGTTCATAACGCATTTCTTTCAGCGAAAAGAAAAACTGCGCGAGAATCTCCACAATGTTAAGTGATAGCGAGAAAAATGTCGTTAAATAATACAAAAATCGCACAGAAAGCAAAAAACATAAGAAGGGTTAGGCTGTGCTGCAGAGAAGGGGTGGTATCATATCTTTTCCAGAGATGGGAGGGGGGGAAGGTCGCAAGTTTTTGGAAAAATCGGTCCTCACGCGTGACTCTGATTCGAGGCCGTTATCATTTTGTTCTTCCACTTCCTTATAGGTCATGCATTTGGATCAACCGTTCAAGCGCGTTCAGCGGTCGTCGGTACATATTGCTCGGTGCCAGGAACTCTAGATCTCGACGAGTGGACCACCGTCGTGGTTTAGGCGTCCCCTGTTTGGAGCAATGTTGAGCATTTTTATCATAAACGCTCGGCGTAACAGATGATCGTTGGCGTGGGACTGCACGGCCTTTCTTCAGCGGGGCATCACCGCTTGTCACACTGGGTGCTCAGCCATCTCCATGGACTCTATCTCCCCCTACTTTCTTCCCTTCGGTGGTTACAGTGGGAACCAGATTGTCTATCGTGATCAGCAAGCTATTCATACTATGAAGGTTATGAAAGGGTAACGGCGGTACGTTGTCTCGGTCAATTTCTGAGGACGGTATGGGTGTTGCCTGTATTCTTGCAAAGCGTAATTCAAATAGACATTACTGTGGTATATCTGGACTTTAAGCATTAAATAGCGTTTTTCATGACACGGCACTACTTCACTACTTCTTCAATTTCAGGCCATCGCATCAATCGACGACTGACTTGGTTCTTTAGTTTTAAGTACATTTTGCGAACAGCTGCAGTTAGTCTGATGATAGCTGATGGCTCGCTTAATAGCCTCTCGGATCATTATTTCAAACAAAGCGGGAAGCTTAGCTATGTTGAGAGCACGAAGAATAAATTCACGAGTAGATAAGCACGTGGTGACGATACGGGATTGACGTACGAGGAGGTCACTGAACTCGATCCGGAGATTCTAAACGAGACCTATATTGTCTTGTAGGGCATCGGACGAGGATCACAGAACTGTGTTTCGTTTTTGCTAAATGCCCCTGGGTGGTCCAAAAATGGCAAAAAATGGTATCACTTCAAGGCGGGCTGATAAGGCAAAAGTGACACCTGGTATGGTCTTGTCGTGCTCAGAACTTAACTTACAAAAGGCTTGGGGCTCAAATTAAAGTAAGATTATAGCAATATGATAATTTCCTACATTTTCTAGACGAAGCTGCAGTGCTGGATGGTCGAGTGGATAGAGCGGCGGATTTACGGGAACGGGTCGAGGATTAGATTCCGAGGACGTCTGTACGATTTGCTTCGTGGAGGGCTCCCTTTTTGGCTAATAAAGAGTACATTTTGGCTTCGGTAAGTTACCGTATTATTGGTTAGTGGTGAATAAAGGTGACGAAGTCATGACTACAGATTTCGCCCAGACTTCGCCTTTGGGAATTATTTAAGCTGCTGACCACGAATCTGCCACTCTTTTTCTAAGTTATCACTTTTCTTGCACTACTTTCCATCGAAGGTTGGAAAATAAGTTTGACCACATTGGAGAAGAAAGCAATCCTGCTAACGTCGATAGCTTTACACACCCATATTTACCGTAACCTGCCGTAATATACCGAAATTTTAAAAACAGGTATCATATCCGTGGTCAGCAAATAACTCCCGTGGGCGATGTTTTGCGAAATTTTTCTTTCGTCCTCTCCTCGACCTCTGGAGTCATGAAAAGCAGCAGTGCCGATTATTCTGCGTACACCCCGTTACTTGGGCTTACCCACCGTAACCTTCTGTCATCCATCGTTTCAATGAAAATGGTTGCCAGATTGGTGGTCTGCATCTCAGATAGCCTATAGATGAATTTGGGATGGAAAAAACCTTTTCGAGCTCCAGAGTTGAGGGAGTGAATGCAAGTGGTCATAGCTGCAATGCCCCACCCGTCTACTGTAAGTGTATAGGAGATTAGTCAGGAAAAAAAAATACACAGCTAGATGAATACCATGAGGTGGATAAAATATGCTGTACTTGGCAACAGTGAGCTGAAATAGTGAAAGCTGCGTAGAATAAAAGGCAGTCTGTAAGGAAATCCGAAGAACGATGAACGTGTCTTGATGATGGGTCAACTCAATACTTGTCGACGTTTTCACAAATGAGGTGGCAGAGGGAAGCACTTTCAAAACTAATTGAGAACATTCGAAAACAGTCATATGTGGGTAGCATCTAACGAGAGCTTCCTCAGCGGGTCCTCAGCGCGACAAGCGTGGTTTAGTGGATGCTCGACATCACCCTACACGACAAAACTAGCTTCTTTACATCTAACAACGGGTTGAAAGCGGGTTAGGAAGCGAAGAAGGTATCCTTCCAAAGCCAAAATGTACTCTTTATTAGCGAAAAAGGGAGTACTCCACAAAGCAAATCGCATATGCACCCAAGAAATCGAACCCTTGACCCCTCTCGCAAGTCCGCCTCGCTATCCACTCGGCCATTGCGTCGCTGCCACCTTTGATGCGAATGGGTTACTTGAATGTGCACTGCAGCTTCGTCTAGAAAACGTAGGAAATTATCGTATTACTATAATCTAATTAATTTGAGCCCCAAACCTTTTGTTAGTTAAGCTCTGAGCACGACAGGACCATTCCAGGTGTCACTTATGCCTTATCAGCCCGCCCTGAAGTGATACATTTTTTGCCATTTTTGGACCATCCAGGGGCATTTAGCAAAAACGAAACACAGTTCTGTGATCCTCGTCCGATGCCCTACAAGACAATATAGGTCTCGTTCAGAATCTCCGGACCGAGTTCAGTGACCTCCCTTGGTAGGAGAAAGCAGCGCTAACTCAAGCGTAACCATAAACGCGAATGCCCACTCACATGGTTCAGCGCCTCATCGTGTCGTGGGGGATGCAGCTGGTGCCAGCTGGGATGTACAGAGGAGGTTTAAAAATTACAAAAAAATAAAAAGACAAATAAATAAAATAAATGAAATAAATAATATAAGAAAAAATACAAAAAATAAATAAAAATAAAAATAAAATAATAAGAGTAAGGTAATAAACAAATAAATGAATTTATAAAAAATGTTTATTGTGTTCAGTGTGTTTATTTTCCATTGTAAAAGTTAGTTGTTAGTACGGAGGTAAAAATACAATAATATCTTATCCTGTACTGTACTAGCAACTAAGTTGATTACTTACCTTCTTCACTGAAGAGCCTCGGGATAATTAATTTTTAAACATCTTTTGTATGAAGGTAGAGGTAAAACAGAACATGATTGTTGTTGTTGTCGTTGTTGTTAGTTGTCAGTGTTTCTTGTTAATGTCATTTGGTTACAATTGTTGTGCCGTTGAGTTTTTTGCTGAACACCTCCTTGAACTCGCTCTGGCGAGGCGTTCATACGGAATTTTCTCATGCCATGGCACCAGCCTCACTACGCTGCTGGACTCTTTCACCTTTGACGTCGGACAGTAATATGACAACCGGTGAGAGGCAGAGAAATCTCAGGTTGCATAGGACGTCATTGATTCTTGATCAGGACGACACGTGCACGATCCGCGACGGAAACTTGTTCATGCTTTGTACCTATAGAATTAGGTGCAGATTTATAAACAAAGAATCTTCAAGTTCTTTTTTAATTACAGTAACATAAAGCAAAACGTATACGTACAAGGCAGGGACAGTCTCGGAGTAAGGTTACTCCGTGCACCCCCTTCAGCCACGAATCATACTTGGACTACCTACCAAGGATGTGCGGAATTTCCTTTCCGTTTCCGTATTCGGGCTTTCGGCCGTTTTTAGTCCTTCCGCTTCCTTATGGGCCGAAAGACGGAATGGAAATGATGACTCATTACTCACTGATTGCTTTGCGCTGCCTTTATTCACCTCTTGAACTCAAAAGAAAGGCTGAAGAAATAGATTAACTATAAGTCGCCTTTTTTGCGATTGTGTTGATTTCAAACCGATGGTGCATCCTGATGTCAAAACAGTGTGATAACAATATTGAGTTCTTTTCTTGAAACGATGTACTACCAATAGTATAAGGCTACAAAGTTTTCGTGAGAGTTTGAATCGAGAATCAAATTCCTTATACGGAGCACGCTTATCTTTTTCCTAATTGTCTTAGGTCTCGCCGAACATCAATTCTAAAACAGAGTTCTGTAACCGCTCTCAGGTTACTGACAATCCGCTCCATAAGGGACGTTGGACCTATCCTAGTCGGAGGAGGGCATGCGGTGTCTTGCCTCTCCACCCTTCCTTTAAGTTTGTTTCAGAGCTTCAACTACTGCGAAATGATACAGTGGTACCCATGCGAACTCAGAGAGTGGGTGTCGTGTCGTGTGCGTTGAACCCAGTTGTAACCTTAACCCTGCCCTCTCACAATTAGGATAGATCCGGGAAATTCAATAAGACCTGCTAAGTGTTATAAGTGGCGAAATCTCTGGCATCTTACTCGTCAGCTGGATTCATTGCGTTTAAAATACTTTCCTACAGAAAATTTTTGCATAAACTTCTACTTCTTGCACTAGTAATGTTTGAAAATTCATCTGAGTAATGATACGAATACAAGGATTTTTCTATTGTTATATGTTCTGAAAAAGGGTCCTATGCTTCCTTGCCCGCTTATTAAATTCGTTAACGGCAACTTGATTATTACTACCATTATGCATATATATTATACTTGTGTCCTTCCAAAATTTTTTCGGATAAACGAATAATCGAATATATTCGGTTTTATGAAAAACCGAATAATCGAATAATGAATATTTTCGAATTTCAGACCTTGCCGAATATTCGAAGAATGAATATTTTCGAGTTTTGGTCCTCATCGAATATTCGAATAATGAATATTCGAATATTCGTTCGAAATTATTCGATTCAGTCCAAAGTATAATACATATGCCTTCATGCCAGGGTGGAGAACCACTGAGTACGTGGTGACCCACTCCCTCCCCGAGTCAATTTGCGCCTATAGCCGGGTGCGTAGCGCTCGTATCGGCTGGTTGTAGGCGCCGCCCATGCGGCTATACCTGCGGCGCCGTTCCTCTGCTCGTCGTCTCCGCTCACGCCGTGACACCCGTCGCGCGCGGGGACGACGGCCCGACGGAGGCCGTCGTCGGCGATCCCACGACGGCGGTCCGATGGAAGAGCGGGGACGAGCGGAGCACACAGGTCGACCAGATTTGCCGGGACTGCAATCAACAGGATGTTCAGAGACCAGTGTAAAGATATATGTTGGTGTGAAACAAACATAGCTCTATCAGAATTTCGAGCCCTATTTAATGAGCTTTACTCAAGCTTATCAGCTAGATGCGATATTCTTCAAATTTTAAACTGAAAAACAATTCTTCGCAAACCTGCGACGGAACTGTGAAAGATATATTTCTAGGCTAAAATTTCACACAGAATTCAACTCAAACTCACTAAATAACTTCTAGAGGAGCGCTTTTTCGAAGAAAAAAAACTATGTGTGTCACACCGTTGGGGACATGCCTCCAAGCCAACAGTCTACGCAGAATTCAATCACGGAATTGATATCCTATCCTATTACATATAAAAGAGTTGTGTGTATTTTTTGTGTATGTCATTCAAGCGGTCCGAAACTTCAGCCCTGGGGGTACTCGAGGTCGCTGAACGCGAATCTGAAGTTCTTTCGTGAAGTATCGATCGCCATCAATCGATATAGATCAAATAATAGATTCTTTGTGGATGTCATTCAGCGGTCCGAAACTTCAGCCCTGGGGGTACTCGAGGTCTCTGAACGCGAATCTGAAGTTCTTTCTTGAAGTATCGATCGCCATCAATCGATATAGATCAGATTATCGAATTTTATGGATGTCGTTTTTTCTATATTCGGTGTGATACACACAATTTTTTCGCGCTCCTCAAGAAGTATTTAGACGGCGTAGTTGAATTCTGTGTTAAGTTTTAGCCCGGAAATATACCTTTCACAGCATCGTCGCAGGTTTGCGAAGAATTATTTCTCAGTTTAAAATTTGAAGAATATCCCATCAACGGTAGCATTTATAAGCCTGAGGTAGAGGTCATTAGATAGAGTCGAAATTCTGATCTAGAGCTATGCTTGTTTCACACCAACATATATCTTTACACTGGTTTTGTAAACCCTCTGAACATTCTATTGACAGTCCCAGCAAATCTGGTCGACCTGTGTGCTCCGCTAGACCCCGCCCGTCCATCGGGCCGCCGTCGTGGGGACGCCGCTGACGGCCTCCGTCAGACCGATGTTCGCCGCGCGCGCGACGGGTATCACAGCGTGAGCGGAGACGGCGAGCAGAGGAATGACGCCGCAGGTATGGCCACATGGGCGTGCGGCCGCGGCGCCTACAACCAGGTGATACTAACGCTCCCCCCACCCTGTAGCCGTGTGCCATATGTTACCCAAGAACCTTACAGATTCACAAACGCCTTGAATGAACCTCGTGGAATACCTGAGAACGCCCAGGAGTCAAAGCCTACCATCTAACAGACTTCTTGTGGGGGGCTCCAGCCGCTGGCTATAAGTTTCTCGAATGAGTTCTATTTGAAAATCTACAGAATATCGTTCGCGCCAGTGCGCTTGCAATCATGCTAATCTAAGGCCCAGTGTTACGTCTCAGTTGACCCTCAGGACAATGTACATGAACTTCGACTGAGGAAACCAAAGTTTTCGAGATCCGTTCGATTAGTCCCAACATGTATCATGTACTGTTACTCGTACTGCTCGGATTCTTCAAGATGGTAGTAGGATGCCCGAGGCGCAGTCGACAACCGCTCCAAACTCTGTGATTACATCACGAGTTTAAAGGAACGACCGCGCCCCAATCGAACGCCGGGTTACGGTGTCAAAGTCAAGAGTCGGATTTTATAATACTGTGCTCGATGTCGCAGTATAAAAAAAACCTAGGACGGTGACCTCCTCCACCCAGAAGCACTTAAAGACATTCACGTTTATTTGTTTCGTGCACATTCAGTCCACGAAACGAATAAACGAATAGACACGAAAAACCAAAAAGAAACAAGAGGACGGACGCATACTTGGCGAAGGACCAGTGGCTGGCACAAAAGGCGCGCGCCGCGCTTGCGACGGACGACCTCCTGAGCTCAAATATGTCCTTGGTTTTTCATATAGTTGACTTTAGGCGAGTTATATTCAGAAGATGTAAAAACTAAAAGACTCCCAGTAATCTACTTTGCTAGCGTCGAATATATTCGAATTTTGGACCATGTCGAATAGTCGAATAACGAATATATTCGAATATTGGACCTCGTCGAATAGTCGAATAATGAATATATTCGAATTTTGGTCCTCTTCGAATATTCGAATAATGAATATTCGAATATTCATTCGAAATTATTTGATTCGGTCCGAAGTATAATATATATTTATGAAAAATTAAATGAAGCGAGAGTCATTCCCGTTTCCGTGTTTCGTATTCGGGATTTATCCGATTGTTGAGCCCTTCAGTTCCGTTTTCCGTGCCCCGCTTTTCTCGAAAAAGTTTCCGTACACCCCTGCTCCGCACTTGGCCACTCGTCGCAGCCAGCCACGCCCACATTGCAGCAATAGCCGCGGGGTGTCCGCGGGAGTGTCCGCTGGAGTACAGCATAGGCCTTAAACGCCTACCTACCACTTCCGGACAGGACGATCGCTCTGCAGGACACCACAACTCGGAGGAACGATGAAGTTATTTTTGAACAGGAACACTCGTCGTTCTTGGAGAGAAAGTTCCATTCCGCGATTTCGAAGGCATACGCTTTCTAGCGCACCCCATCTGTGGTCGATCTCGCTGACTAGGAATTCTTATCGCTCATCTGGGCATCATTCTCTATGTACTCATCGTCGGAATCCAATCAGTGTCACCGTCTGTTACTCACCAACGTCAGCCACTGATCTTAAGTCTGCGTTCCTCGTAGACCACATCAAGACCGATCTTGATGTGGTCTACGAGGAGGTGGAGGAATGTATCAGTACCGAAAAGTCCTACAAGTTCATCGTCTGAGACTTCGATGCCAGAATCGGGAGGGCTATCGGGGAGTGTAGGATTAGACGACCTGGATCTGGAGAACGGGACAGAAACGACAACATACTCGGTAACCGACGGTGCCCTACTGAAAGTCGCAGTGTCATCGTTCTGCAGTGGATCGGATCATCGCCTCCTTCGCGAACAAGTACAATCTAGCCAAAAGCTAAAAACTGGGGGAGAACATCAGTCAAGAAGTTGCTGGAATCAGCGTTGAGACGACCTCTATAAGTGATGCAGGGATCCTCGTGAACGCAAAGTCCGCTATTAGCGTTGCTGAACGAGGATGGGATGAGTCGATAACGGAGAGGTTCTACATGAACGCCCTTTACTTGTCTACTCTCGTGCCAGGCCCAATACCTCTGCTGATGGAGGACCGCATCCGATTCTTCCTTCAGAAGTTCGAGCTGCGACCAAGGGCATACACAGTGGCACAGCCCTGGACAGGATTACCTTTAAGCCGACCTTTTTCGTGCTGGAGGGTATGAGCTACAATGACCCCCGATAGAACTTATTTGACTTCATTTCTTTCACCTTTGTGGATACGAGCCTTAACTTCACTTCAGTTCTGCTCTGCGCTGTTCATCACATCATTTCGTCATGCAGTACGGTGACTATGGGCTTTCTAAATCCAATTGTTCAAATGTTGTGTTTCTTCGGCCTTATTCTTAATATTGCGTTGACTCTGTGCTCGAAGAAGGCTGCTAAAGGAGGAGCTAAAAGGCGGAAAACCACCGGAAAAGCCTGGAGCGAAACCTGAAGAAGCCAAGCCCCCAAAACGGGAACCATCAGGGGCGACAAAAAGGAGAGGAAGGAAGACACCGGAGAAGTCAATCCAACGCAGCCAATTTCTACACAGACGAAGCTAAGACGACAAGAAGGAACAGGAAAAGACAAAAAGGATGAAAAAGACAGTGACCCTACGCAGCCATTGGCTATGCAAACTCAGAAGGCAGGAGAAGAAGAGCCGAAGAAGACGCAGAAGTCGGGTGATGAGGAAGATAAAGGCGGTGACAAGGATAAAGACAAGGATAAGGACAAGTAGATGCAATCAGCATTGTTGAAAGTCAAGGGAGGAATTGCTTTAGCAGTTCAATTAAGATAAAATAGACTGCAACACAAAAAAATGACTCGGCTGCTCTCCGCGTGCTGTTATGCGCCGACGTGGACCGACACTGGTGCCACGTCTAAGTTGCCAAATAGCACCCCCAGCGTGCTAGAGCGATGTCTTCTAAGGTGCAACCGGCGAATCGACAGGAGGCAAGACGACCGATGGACGAAAGGAGGACCGGAATGACCCTCAAAGGACGCCAAGCGTCTTCGCGGAAGACGAGGTGGACCAACACGTACTCGTCACAAGGCTGACCCAACTCGTATTTCGGTTGGGAACGAAAGATGCCTCTCGTCACCAACATTAACAAGACCCACAGCATCGTGGATGACGATGGCGAAACAGCAAGCGAATGCAAGCGGTGACATATGTTGCGCTACCGGTGAAGGAAAGTCATCTAATTGCAAGAACAATGTAGGTGGTACACGATGTTTGGTTCTATAGATACCACTGCTTTAGACATTCGATAAGAAGAATAATGGTGAGATACAGTACCGTCGGTAAACGTTCGCCAAAACCCGGCCGGCGGCGGATTAATCCGCCGCCGGCCGCGTTTTGGCGGACGTTTACGGTACTGTACGCATGTGCTCATGAAAACCATTTTTCCGTGACAGCAGCGCCACTGAGCCACATGGATGCTATTCGCTTTGTTCATTCAGAATGCAATACTATTTTCAAATTCAAACTCCTGTTCAAACAAATGTTGGTGAGTGGTTGCAATAAATCAATATGCGATTCAAAAATATTCCGTCATCAAACGTTCAGTGAATCTTTATGCAGATTCGAGATGGAAAGTACCGTTGTTAACCAGTCTCTTAGAATGGGTCATTCGAAACGCTTATTTGTTCCCTACTTTCGAAGACTCCGCAGATGACTGGAGGTTACTACTATCCTATTCTTTGACTGCAAGCCTGTGCACCACCCGTTCTCGAGCTACTGATCAGGGCGCAGATTCGAGCTTTCGTTCGATTTGAGAATGGAGAATACACGCGACTCACTGTATAATTACAACAGAAACGAGCGATATGGCTTCATTGTTCTTTGCATAGAAAGCTTAAATTCAGGAAGACTGGAGGAATAAAACAACCAACATAAGAGTTGTGAATCTGATGAGCTACAAGGTTGTTCTTCTTGGAATCAGAAGTTCTGCGCCATTTTCAAGTCATGCTCTACCATTGCTTCCGGGACAGGATGCTTGCTCTGATAGCTTCCCAATAGTTTAATGTGGTGTGAAAATTCCAAACATATGTGGAAGCTACTAGGCCAAGCATCGCCATGGAACCTTGCGAAAATTCAAGGACCTCCCGAAAAACAACCCTTCCAGCAGAGAGAGGTGACAGCAGCCCAACATTTAGAGCACCCGAGAGACCCCACCGGGTGAAAATGTCTAAAAGGCGAGACTGATGTAAGGGGTGAGCTCGCGGGTTATTTAGACACATCCCCCCCCCCCGCCGATTCATCCTCGGGTCTTGGTCCGTATCCAGAACCGCTCCAGGGTTTTGGGTGCGGCTGTATGGGCCTCCCGTGCTAGAATTTTGAAAGTGACCCCAAAGTCGTTTACCCTGTGACAGCCTAGAGCAGTTGATGGTCGTGACCTATTCTTCCCTTCCAGATGTTCCTTAGAGCGAATTTGGAAGGGGCGAGCTGTTTCACCGATGTATTCACCTCGACAGCTGTTGCGCCTTACTAGGTAGACAACCACTGAAATCATGCAGTCACCTTCGTTACCTGCAGGACAGATGGCGCAATTTGGGGTTGTGCAAACTCGGTCATACAGCCGATTGCGCACTAAACGATATTTTAGGTTAGCAGGAGGTGTATCTACCCTTTGACATCGTTTTCCAATCCCGCCCTTCTGACGCACTTCCTAATAGAAGTGCTGACACTGTATGAGACGAAAGGGATGACAAATGAGATTTTGTCGTAAAATGAAGAATCACGTGAGCGATTGCTGGTGCTACTTCGCTGATAGCCAAAGAATGTATGCCCATTCTTGGCAGTGATTTGGTGAGCAAGCGCTAGCGACTCCTTGCGCTCGTTTTTCCCAGTAGATACCCTGCAAGCCGTGCGGAATATATTGCGCACGACAGCTGTTTTGGTCTGTCTCGGATGCGCTGACTTGCTATGGACCAAGATGTTTTTGTTAGTAGGTTTACGATACTACTTTTTATTTTTCTCCCTCCGTTCAGCTGTATTTGGACGTTCAAATACGGAAGCCAATCATCCTTTGCAGTCTCCCGTGTAAACGTGAAATGCTCACGCTGCTTGTTTATGATATCGAAGCACATGTCCATCTCCTCTTGGGTAGAACAGATGATGAGGCAGTCATCGATATATCGACAGTATAAAGCAGGGAGCCTAGCTAACACGGGAGCTTTAATTTTGGACATGAATGCGATGGCCAAAGTGGGAGCTAAGCGCTGGCCCATAGCTAACCCTCTTATCTACGAAAAATACCTGCCCGAACATCTGAAGATGTTGCAGCTGAGGCATTCTTTCAGCAGCCGCATGACCTGACCTATCGTGAGGCCAAACATGTCGATGCCAAGGTGATGTTCACTGAGAAGTTCATAGACTGCCTCAAGTGCTGAGTCATTGCTGACATTAGTATATAGCGACGTGACGTCGAACGACTTCACCACACAATTCCGTTCCACCTGAGCTGCGTGTAGGCGGTCAAGGAACGCATAGGTGTTTGGAAGATGAGCTGGAATGAAGCGCAGGAGTTGCCCAATGATATTGTTCAACAACCCCACGATCCTGTCCGTAGGACCCCCCACACAGCTGATGATTGGCCTTACATACCTTTATACCGCTAGCTGTGATGGTGTCTAAATTGTCTGTGCACTTAAATTTATGGGTTTTAATTAGCAAATACAATACTGGACTAGATTGAGTTTCCAATTTGAGACGTGTAATGAGTGTCGCATTGAGACCAGCTACCTTGCCAACAGCAACCCACTCCCGGTTAAGCCTCCGATACTGCGCCTGGAATGCCTTGAGGGTGGCTGGATGACACACAGAGGTGTCTTCCAGATGGCGTTCGGTTATAGAAATGTCGAGCTGTCTAGGTATTGCGACAAACTCGCCCCCTTTGTCGCTAATGCATGGATTTAGAGGTAACTAAATTTTGAACCTCTTTGAGCCCACAGATCTGCATTGGGTCAAATTGGGAACTAGGCGTTGATTGCGGCACTTGTTAGTTGTCTAGAAGACACCGCCGGGATTTTTCTGTAAGCTGCGTAATGCCAAAATCAAATTACTAATAAACAAGTGCCCCGTCGCGTCTATCGGCGTGCCTCGCACTTGCGCGCTTCGCGCGATGTAGCAGCATCACCAAGCTAAGGACAATCACATCAAGCTGGCTGCTCTACTTGTACAGCTTTTTTCCCTACCTAGGACTACAAAAGGCCCGCAGTACGTACAGTGTATAGTGTGATAGGGCGATCTATTGCTTCTTCACTACTGGTCCTCCCTTAGTGAAACGGTCCCCCATTACTGCTACTGGTCCCCCTCAATAATCCACCCTTAGCGGACAACGTCTTCGACACACCTTCTGAATCCCCAGGCACATTGGACGACGTCTTTGGCACGTCTTCTGAGTCCCAGGCACGTCATACGACGTATTCCGCACGTCTTCTGAATCCTCTGGCACGCAGAAGACGTATAGGTATTTCCCGCTATTTTCGCACCCCGTAATTTGATCAGTATTGATTGACAATGATCGATTCTACAAAAACGAACTTCAGATTCATGTTGACCGACCTCGGCTACCCCAGGGCTAAAGTTTCAGACCGCCTGGACGACATCCACAAAAAAGCGATAGTTTGATCAGTATCCATTGGCGGCGATCGATAGCTCAAAAACGTACCTCAGATTCGTGTTCAGTGACCGCGATTACTCCAGGGCTGAAGTTTCCAAGCAGGAAGAAGACGTCTGGGTATTTTCCGCTATTTTCGTGCTGTAATTCCCCCACCCCCCGTATTTTCCCCTTTTTTTAACTAATTTTTGCGGTGGCGCCGATCGATAGCATGACTCAGCGCTTAGCGCGTTATTATATAGAAATGATGATGATTTTTCGGCATTTGAAGTTTGCCTTCATTTTGTTCGAGTCCGCACCAGTGTTAGAAACAAATGCTTAGTTATGGTGTATTGGAGACAAGTTCCACCGTGAGTTGGGCTTTTATTAGTCGCATGATCATTTTCTTCGCCGGTGGTGTAATGGCGTAGAGAATTCCCGCCCGGTCAGAGGGAGGTTCGGGTTCGAGTCCCGCCTGGCGCTAGATGTTTTGATCGCAACAAAACATCGTTGTAACAGCTTAAATCATTTTCTTCTTTCCATCGTGAGTTGGGCTTTTATTAGTTGCACAATAATTTTCTTCTTAAGCTTTTTGAATGTTTGGACAAAATCTCTTAGCGATTTCTCAATTTCAGAAAACTAAACAACGAGGAGGTGCTGGACTTTATATTAATTTAATGCATTTCGAAGAGCATCTTGAAGCAGACAGCCATGATGAAGATACGCGCAGCTACACATCAGAATCTTGTCAATTATGTGTCGAACTATTTCTGTTTTGTTCGGTTGCCTTCCCTTTGTTGGTTCTCGTTTCGACACCCGCACTCACGCATAGAAGTTTCTTTAACGTGATGGTTAACATTTCTCCCACTTACATGAATTTCAACGTGATCAACTCACTTATAAAACTTAAATTGACCCAGCTTTCCCTGACGCTACATCTTCCTTTCGTGCAAAACGGATTTGGCGGCGACGCTTTGAATAACCAGTATACTTGTGCTCGAATAATCGAATTCGAATAATTATTCGAATAATTTATTCGAATTCGATTATCGATTATTTGATTATTCGAGTTTCGTAAATTCGAATAATTATTCGAATTCGATTATTCGAGTTTAGCAAATTCGAATAATTATTCGAATTCGATTAATCGAGTTTAGCAAATTCGAATAATTATTCGAATTCGATTAATCGAGTTTTGCAATTTCGAATAATTATTCGAATTCGATTATTCGAGGTTTGAAAATTCGAATAATTATTCGAATTCGATTATTTGAGGTGCAAAAATTCGAATAATATTCGAATTTCGAATACGTGGTTGTTTCGAATGTGGCATAATGATGATTTCTGTAAGCGACGCTCAATCCGGTGACGATTGTTTTCGATAGCACACTGTCGAGGAGCTCACCGTAACGAAAACGCATTCAATATCCTACTATATATAGAAGGGTGGTGTGCGTGTGCATGCGTGTTTCCATCAGTCCATCACAACTGGCCTGGGGAAATGGCGTATTGGCGATACTGACCGCAGTTGATGGCGATCGACTGCGGTTCGATCAACTTCAGCCGTTGGGGTAGTCGATCTCGCTGAACACAAATTTGAAGTTCGTTTTTGAAATTCTCTGTTGAAGTTGATCGAGCTATTGATTTTCTATGGGGAATTCGTTGAGGCGAATCGATTGTATGACCGGTCTTCGTCGATATTTTCAAAATCTAACTTCGCATTTGCGTTCTCTGCGACCACGACTGTCATCGATGTCATACACTTGAATACTCTATGAAATTTGCACAATAAACACAAATATCGACGGAGAATTAAAAAATGAATTCAGATTCGTGTTCAGTGACCTCGATTACCTCAGGCCTAAAGTTTCGATCTTGTTTAGTGATATTTACGAAAAATCGATAATTTGGTTAATATCTCTTGACGGCAATCGTTACTGCGAAAACTAACTTAAGATTCGTGTTCAGCGACCTCGATTACTTTGGGACTGAAGCTCACAGTTTGCATATATGACACGACTATATAGCATTTTCAGTTGAAATTCAAAGTTTTTCAAATCAAATTCAACGTTGAATTTTGATTGAAAATGCCGTATAACTCTACAATTTGATTGGCTGATGATTCCTGTGAGATAATGGAATGAACAAATGGAGTGAACGGTTTTTTTCGCAAAGGTTTGCACTTGTGCGTAGATGTTTTGCACACGTATTTCTGTAGGAATTTTTTTTTGTAGGATTTTGTTTGCAGGAAAAAAGTTCCCATGTCTTGCCATTTAACGAGTATTGTCAACGGTTCTGAGAAGATATTGAATATCTTCATTATTGGCTTTTTTTAAGAATTCAAAATTATAGATACCCCCGATTTGTCCATTAGTACCCGAAGGATCCGCTGCCTATGCTCAGCGGTTACCGTCGTATTCCTCACTATCGAAAGCCTCTATAGAAGAATTTTAAGCAGGTTATCTCATCAGTGCAGGATACCACGAACTTTTATTGAAAATTTAACGAATGGAGACCGGTGCGAAATATAAGTTCTCTTCATAAAAAACCTGATTAATCACAAAAGTCCCTAAAGACAAAGTAAGATTAGTACTTCGTCACATCACCTTTGTTGCAACCATATCGAAAATTCTGTTTTGCATACTACTGATTAGGTTATCAATAACAGTTCGCTCAACATTGGCTCATGAATCAAGTATTTGTGTATTTATTTATACGTGTATGACAACACGCGACGAAATAAACACCAGCAAGACAACACATTGGTAATAAACACAAAAATACAAGAAACGGTGAATTAGCGAGTCTTAAGATAACTACCAACGAGCTTTTTATATTGGTTAAACGAAGATGGCAAAGTATGTTTTTTGGTAAGCATCAAGAATTCAGAACCGGCCCTTTGAGTAAAAAAGGAGGCACGAACACAACTTTTGGCCGTAGAATAATGAATTTTAGATCTACAACCCCTAGTGGTAGAATGATGGACTGTGTAAAGCTCAGTAAGTGGAAGTGCAACTTTTCCAGTCATCATCTTGAAAATCATAATTAGATCGTTTCGCTTCCTACGAATAGCAAGCGATTCCAGCTCGAATATTTTATTGCGATCAGGCGCTGATGGATGGAGGTGTAGTCGTAGCCATTTAAGCGTAACCATAGCTTTCTAGTGTAGCTATTCTGAACGGATTCTAGCCTCTGTATGCAGCGCTTAAGGTGAGGACTGAACACAGTGGTGCCATGCTCCAATATTGGGCGAACATATGATTTGTGTGCAAGAAGCAAGTGAGTTTTTGAATTTGTAGACAACGCTCTAAAAATGTTGTAAGTAACTTATTCAGCTTTCTTTGCAATCGTCTCGCAATGCTCAGAAAAACTAAGTTTTTTTGTTTAAGATGAAGCCCAGATCACGCAGACTGTTTTCACTGAGTAGGTTGCAACCACCAAGGTTGTAAATGTGTTTAACCGAATTTGAATTGCTTAGATGAAAAACCCAAGTTTTTTGAGCTGAGATAGGTAATTTCCACCTGTCCGACCAATCGGCAACATCTGAAACTGCATATTGGAGGGCAAAGTGATCCTCTTCACTGGTAATATTCTTGTATACTTTTATATCATCTGCAAACATTTTGCACTTAACGCCACGCCTTTCAACTAAGACAGGTAAATCGGAAGTGTAGATGATGAAAAGAATCTGTGACAATACACCCCCTGGGGTACGCCACTTGTTATTGAGTACGTGCGAGAAAATTTGTCAATCACCTTTACTTGGAAGGATCTATTTGTGATGAAGTTCTTTACCCACTTAACGATTCTGGGATGAATTCCAAAAATTTGAAGCTTGAAAATAAGTTCTTTGAAGGACACCTTATCAAAAGCCTTGCTGAAATCAAAAAAGACCACATCAACATCAGTGTTATCATCCAGTGACTTGGTCCAATAATCTAAGGTAGATAGCATCAAGGTCTCAGTCGATCTTCCGACTCTA
The DNA here is from genome assembly GCA_947359475.1 of Heligmosomoides polygyrus bakeri. Lineage (NCBI taxonomy): Eukaryota > Metazoa > Nematoda > Chromadorea > Rhabditida > Heligmosomidae > Heligmosomoides > Heligmosomoides polygyrus. Next base: position 67,269,562 of record OX375869.1, read on the forward strand.
AAACCATATTGGTTCTTAGGTATAACCTCATGTGCTTCTGTATGGTTTACAAGAGCCACTTTCAGAATTTTCTCAAATATTCTGGAAAACACTGATGTGATACTAATAGGACGATAATTGGATACTAAGCCATGTGGTGGTTTTTTGGGGGATAGGAGTGACAAATGCATGATTCCATCGATTTGGAATTTCGCTATGCATGTAACTAAAATTAAAAATGTGCTTAAGAGGAGCTACGAAGGCCACAGCTACTTTTTTGATGAAGTAGGCAGGTATTTCATCAGGAGTAGTGGTATACGATAGCGGTAAGTTACTCAGATGCTTGAAAATGTCCTCTTTGTAAAACCAAACTAAGCTATCAGGTAAGGTACTTTGAGTGGAAAAGGCTAACTCAGACCAGCTTTCATTATCAGCATCAACGGAGTATGATTTTTTAAAATGTGTGGCTAGCATGGAGGCTTTTTCAAAATCACTGACAGCTGGGTTACCCTCATCATCAACTAGCGTAGGTATCTTAGTTGACTGCTTCAGCCTTGAGTTCAACAACTTCAATAAGGAGCATTTTTTGGATTGTCCAAAAGTTTTCGTTCGATGTAGCTATTGTACTTTTTGATAAGGCGGTCAAATTTAGTTTTAATAAGCCTGAAGCGTTCATTAGCCTGAAGACATGGATTTTTTGGTAGTCCAGCCATGCTTTTTCTTTAATCTCAAAGAGCTTGGACAGGTGCGGTGGAATGTTGCCTCTATTTAGGGCCTGCCTCTCTAAAGGGACAAATTCTTGAATTGATGCGTGCAAAATTGATAGAAAAAACTCATACTTATCGTTGATATCAGGAAGTGTCTCCAAAATAAATCTCCAATCTAAGGAGCCCAAGTAGCGGCAAATGACCTCATGCGGGGCTTTGTGGAAAGACCTCCGGAGGCGGAAGTATAGTAGATCTATGAAAGTCTCTACATTGTAAGAGAGGCTGTTGTGATCACTTGACCCAGTTGGTGCAGATACAAGTACATCACGTATTAGCTTAGTGTCGCTACAAAGAACAAGATAAAGTGTATGACTACCGCGAGTTGGCTCGTGAACTTTTTGAACAAGCATGTTAGAGTTGCAAAAATTGAGAAACATTTGTGGTGTAAAAGAAGTGGCATGCAGAGGAACCTTAACCCAGTCAATATCTGGAAAATTGAAGTCGCCGTTTATAATGCATTGCCCTTCAAATGCGGTTAAATCACTTAAAGCCTTGATAAGCTGTATCGTACTACTAGTGGTGCAACTAGGCGTCCTATAGACCACAATTGTCCTGACAGTGGATTGAAGCAATTTCAAATCACAGGAGATAATTTCAAAAGCATTGGGATACGATTCACACCAGACAACCTCAAATGCTATGGAACGCTTAATAAGTACAACAACACCACCACCCCTTTTTTGAGCTCTGTCACATCTTACAAAGTAATAGGTTGAATTCATCTGCCCAAGAATTGGTACAAGGTCATTAATATCACTTAAACAAGTTTCAGTTCAGTAAACATTATAAGGTCATAGTTGGAGCGTCTTGCAGCAAACATCAAATACGAAATATTTTTCTGAAGAGACCTGATATTAGAATAAAAACATTTTAGGCTCGTTGCAGGTACCCGAGGAAGACTCGTTAGTTTACCGCAGAAGATTGGTTTGCTTGAGAAGTGAGCTTAATGTCTATTGCGGGCCCATTTGTAGCAAGTCTGCTCTCTCTGATCCGATCCCTTTCCTGTTTAGTAAGCGAAGGGCGAATATACACCCCTCTGCAGGAAAAGGATCGGAGTCTAGAAGCTCTTCTGAGTGATAACTTCTGATAATATGTGTTTGGCAAAACAACCTTCAATAGACGCGATCTACCCTCAGAAGGTTTACATAGCCTGAACACAACTTGTGGTACACAAGTATGGCGTTCTTCAGATCAGAAACCTAAGTGTAAGTGGTTCCATTTTTGCACACTTTGTGTACAAGAATGCCCCACAAGTTCTCTATCAGCGGTGAGATCTGGAGGAAAGCTAGACAACTGCAAAAGTTGAATTGTATTGGAGTTGACCCAACCTCTAATAAACCTTGTGGAAAGGTACAGAATAACTAACTACAAGGTTCTTTTTCGCATTGGCGGGTTCCTTTACTCTATGGAACCTAAAGCATCGATAAAGAACAAATACCTGGGTCTTCACACATTGGCTTCTCACAGGAAATTCTTTGATATTTATCGGGTTTATAAGTCAATCCACTTTTCGCGCTTCGTAGGCTCCAAATTCTTTGACCTACGTGCGTCTCAAACAAAAGGGGAGCCTGAGAAGCTTCCTATCAGTCGACCTAGGAGTAAGCTGAAGGTGGCCCTTTCTCCTCATAAGCCATTGGTTTGACTCGCTCTAGGTGTGTCTTCATGTTGTTGTGTTGTTGTAATACTTTTTTCCGCCTTTTGCGCTTATCGCGAACGTATTGAATAAATAAATAAATTAAATTAAATCAACCTGCGGTTGACTGCGATACGTGTGTGGATGCATTATCTTGTTGGAAAATGAGGTTATGCCTACGAAGTCTCCTTAAATATGGCAAAAGGTGATCTCGGAGCAATTCCTGGTAGTCTTCACTGTTTATCCTACACGAGACGAACTTCCGAAACGAACGAGACAAGTCCGCATCCAGAAAACGCAGCCCAACCATGAGACTTTCACCGTCAAAGTTGCGCCTAGAGGATACTCGACCTCTTTTCTCACATCTCTCCAGTAGTGTAGAAGAAGTGGAATCTTGATGGGCCCGACGGGTACAGACACTATTCGAGAGATTTGAGGAGAGAGAGAAGCGAGTATTCTACAGGTGCTACTTTGTCGGTGGAAGTCTCATTTTCGGCTGCGTTTTCTGGATACGAACTTGTTGCCTTGGAGTTCGTCTCGCGTAGGTGGACAGTGAAAACTACCTGAAATTGCTCAGAGATTACCTTCTGCCATATTTCAGAAGATTTCGTAGGCACAACCTCATTTTCCAACAAGATAATGCATCCATACACGTATCGCGTTCAACTACAGGTTGGCTCAACTCCAACGGAACTCAACATTTGAAGTGGCCTAGCTGTTCTTCAGATCTCAACCCGAAAACTAGAAAGCTAGTGGGACATTCTTGTACACAGTGTACAAAAATAGAACCGCTGATACATCGGTTTCTGATCTGAAGAACGCCATACTTCATGCATGGGCCAATTTTGAGCGAACTGTTATTGATAACCTAATCAGTAGCATGCAAAATAGAATTTTCGATATGGTTGCAACAAAGGTGATGTAGCGAAGTACTAATCTTACCTTGTTTGTAGGTACTTCTGTGATTAATCAGATTTTCTATGAAGCGAACTTATATTTTGCAACGGTCTCCATTTCTTAAATTTTCAGTTAAAGTTCGTGGTATCCTGCACTGATAAGATAAACTGCTTAGAATTCTCCTATAGAAGTTTTCCATAGTGAGGAATACGATGGTAACATTACTGAACCTCGGCAGCGGGTTCTTCGGGTACCAATGGACAAACCAGGGGAAACCTATTTTGCACCGGGTGTATTAAGTTTTAATAAAGTTTATTCGATTATTCGATTTTTTCGAATATTCGATTATTCGGAAATTCGAATAACCAAAAAATGGGGTTATTCGATTAGTCGGAAATTCGAATAACCAAAAAATGGGGTTATTCGATTATTCGGAATTTCGAATAACCAAAAAATGGGGTTATTCGATTATTCGGAAATTCGAATAACCAAAAAATGGGGTTATTCGATTATTCGGAAATTCGAATAAACGAAAAATGGGGTTATTCGATTATTCGGAAATTCGAATAAACGAAAAATGGGGTTATTCGATTATTCGGAAATTCGAATAACTAAAAAATGGTGTTATTCGATTATTCGCTCATTCTAATTTTCGAAAAATGGGGTTATTCGATTATTCGGAAATTCGAATAACCGAAAAAATGGGGTTATTCGATTATTCGTTCATTCGAAAATTTTTAAAAAAGCACAAGTATAATAACCAGCCCTTGTCCACTGCGCCTTGGTATGACGCTTTATTTCTAAAGACATTCAGATCCGTGCCTACATAAATATGTAGTGTCCACCCTCTTTCAAATCGTTCACCAACATCTGAGCACTGTTGAGATATCTATTGCTCCCGTTTGAACCAGTAGCGTTCTTCAAACCCTAAATGTGAGTCGAATCACGTTTCAATGATCTGCGGGTCTAATCTCGCTTTTCATTGACGTAGTTTGTGGACGCTGGCTACTCACACTAGCTGGGAGTAACAATAATTTTGGGCGAATGAGTCACTCACTCAAATCCATTGCTGGTGCTGCTTCTTTTTGCTGCATTATTATCGACGGTCCAACTCCTCACATCTCTTGCCAATGCTGAGAGTATCGTGAGGAAGTATGATCACATGCTGGCGTTTGATTTAAGGTTTACCAATAGATTCCCGCGAACGTCTCTTCGGCGTTGCGCTCCAGCTCACCATCGTCAGACCTCTGCCCTGCGAGGAACTATGGCCTGTGACCAATTATAATGTTTGTGTGCGGAACGACTTGCGGGCTACGATTTTCTTAGAAAAGTTTCGTGTTCAAGATTCTGAAGACTTCGTCGATGTAAACGGAAGTGCGGTTGTGCCACTCTAAAATTTTTTTCTCCAGATCAGTGTTACGTGCATAGATGCTTGACTCTGGAGAACGTTGTGATACCATATCGACCGGAGCAAATACTGGCCGACTTCCATGTTGTGAGCGCTGCACTGCTGCTGAATCTTACTATGACGGTGTCCACGACGAAGCGACATTACCTTCGTCCTTATACGTCAAGTTCTTCAGCAATGGCATCATTCATCTCTGTCGCGTGCCAGTGTGATCGAATGGACCCTTCTTGCTCGAATTACACGAAGTGTGTCAATTGTTCGTTAAGATGTAGTTGGGTTGCTGGCTCTAGTGTTCCTTCGACAATCAGCGGATTCCAGTGTGTAAAGGCTCTCGGCAAACATTTGTTAGTGGAACGCATTACGTGGCTGGTCCACATAATTTTCGACGACTTGGTCCATGTGAAGGAATCTCGACATCATCAACTGAAGCTAAGCTCGGAGCGTCGGAATCGTTCTCCCACTTGCGTGAATCCTGTGTCACTTCGAGCATCCATCCATGCTCGTTTTCGTAGATCCAAGGTTTCCAAGGTGTTAGGGCTGGAAGAGCAGTGTAGCCCAATAGATTAACACGGAGCCGGACGTTCTCGTCTTCTTCACTTCGTCTAGAGATAAGGAACCCCGTTTGCCGAACCTCGTTCAATTTTAGAATACGAATTTGAATGGATCAGCTCGGTCAAATTGGACTGTGCGTCAAAAATGCTAACTAGTGTTGACCACATTTTAAAGAGCGAGAACGCGAAAATCTCGGGTGTTTGTTGTAGAATGTCGAAGCGACGGCACTCATGCGAACTATCACTGCGGTTGCTTTCTCACTGTTAATGGATAATCCATTTGTTTGCAGAATCTTTCAACAAAAGCTACAGATGTTTTAACGCTTAGAGTTGAGGAACCTTACCGTTGGGTAACGGAGTTAATGTTCAAGGAAGGGGCTTTACGTGAAATTAGTTCCAAATAATCGAAGAACCCGACGCCTTAGTTTCGTATTTTTTCACTTATCAGATATACTAGTAATTATATAACCACGGTGAGCAAGTAATCCTCACATGTACCATTAATCAATTAATCAATTACATTAATCAATCAATCAGAAACTTTTTGGGATGTAATGTGACCACTGTGAAAGCATTGCGGCTCTTCTCGGAAAATCAAATCTGGTGGATAAGCAAAGCGTTAAAATGAGGATGAAGGGTAAACATAAAATCCCGTGCAATTCGAGGTCGAAAAACCTCAGATAATTGATATTTATGTTATCACTGCCTTACGTGACTCGTGCACGGCGCAGATTAAGCATTTGGTATACCAAGGGATTATCGCTTTCTCTTTCTTCCTTTCTTTCTTTCTTTATTTTAAGGCGCGGGTTATCGCGCGATGCCACAATCCGTATCGTTCACTGTAAGACTAACAGACAAGAAGACAGCCCATCAATTACCAATTGTAATGAAATTAATGCCACGTCAAATAAAGAGGAGATGCAGAAAACAACGGTAGCAAAGGGGAACAAAAACAGTAGCAGGGAGAAACACACTAAACATATTAGAGCTCCTCAATCTGCTGGTCGAGAAGCTTATTACAACTACAGAGAGACATCTGAAACACCTTTCCTTGACACGTTGTTCGCGGGCAAGCGCGTTTTGTACTGGATGGCACGCGGGACCACACTATTTTTGGCTTTGACTCATGAAAAGCACTCTTAGCAATTCATTCCTGTCTCTGAAGTCAAGAGCCGGTTCCTCGAATTTAGCTGACATGTCCTAGGTTTGATATGATTGGATTTGCCTCGAACATCTAGTGCCCTAGAGTCGTAGTGTCCAAGTTCAGAACATGTGCCCGAGTAGTTCCAGGTAGTGATGGTAGTAGAGATCAGGAAACATGAAGCTGTACGCTAGGAGCAAAAAATGGGAACGCATTTCCGCGAAGTCTCGCACCGCGAGACCGTCGTGGTGAATGATTCGAGGACCTCTCTCTAACATCGACCACTGGGCACTTGTGTGCGCGCTTGCAAGAAATGTTCAAGGGACAAGTCCGTCAAAAATACGTCAGTAACGGCCAGTCCGGTGCCCTGAATGATTCCGAGTTGATTATTTTGGCTGAGATAGCAGGAATTCATTAACAATTCATACATTTCATCACAACTATACGTTTTTGGGGCCCTAGAAGGAGCCGGCGAAGTCACATGTTTTGCTGACACCAAGTGTACGAAAGTGGGAGCTATTTTTGTTCCTAGTGATGCTAAAAGAACACCGGGGCGTTTATCAATGACATTGGCCGCAGAGGAGCTGAAGAAGGAGTCGCTGCTCTCAGTATATTTATATAATAGATCTGCTGAGCTACTCTGGTACGCAGGAGGCGTTCCTAGACCTGATCCAATCACTTTATTCATTTGAAGTGTGCCATGTACGCTTGCTGCCTTGGTGATGGTGATGAGCGAAACCTCCCACTGTGTACAGTTACTGTTCACAATGGGAGGTTTTGCTGTTGTTGCTGATGCAGACCCTGTGTTGGAGTTTTAAATTTGCATACTGGTCGCACAATAACATGCAAGCTCTCGGCTAGGTAAACAAGCCATGATTTAAACCCTTTCAAAGGGATCTGCTGGTGATTTAAGGGGGCGTGGTGTTGAATCCGAATCGCATCATGCACACATCTACAGCGCCTTTTGCCACTGCGCCGCGTGCATACAGCTAGTGAGCAGTCTGCAGAGGTTCTAGAGACATGCTATTACCAGTTTTCATGATCAGCCATTGGATCAGCCGTCGGCAGTTCCGTTTTTTTTGTGCTGTTGGAAAATCATCAACTGACACTGTTATTGATCCCATACTATGCGCTTCGCTGCAGTCAGTGTCGACTACAGTGAATGTCTCATTGCCGTAAACCATCCCCAACGGATGCATAGTCTGCCGTATATTTCCTCATTGTTCAATGGTTGACGCCTTCAATGAAAGTTGAGCCGACTATTCTGCTTTCACTGTCTCACCATTTTCTTCTTCGTTCGACCTCTTGAAAACTGTCTTCGTGCTTCTGGAGATCCTTGCCACGTTAGTCAGCGTAACACTATGAGGAGGAAAGATTAGGACCGAGATTATGTGTGGTCAGAAACAGATTCACCTGTTAGGGCAAACTAGGTTGGCTTATCTGTTACTGTCCCCGTCAAATCTTGCAGTAGTCCAATCTTGCAGTACTTACGCCGTAGTGATGAACACCTCGGTTCGCCTCGTGGAGGAGAACAGAAATACCGTTTCTGGGCTACAAACGATGCTTTCCACCGTATACGCCATATAGACAAACTCACGAAAGCTTTAAGAGTGCGATGGTTCGGAGTTAACAATATTTTCTAAAATATTAACACGAAATAAGATCACGTGTCCTTAAGGGTTTATTACTTCGTACAAGTGCTCCGACACGCCTGTCGGCGTGTCTCACACCTGCGCGCTTCGCGCGACCTTCGAGAGTCACTAAGCCAAGATCACTCATTTCAAGCAGCTGCTCTGCTCGTGCAGCCTTCTCGCTGCCTTAGCAGTGAAAAGAGGTATTTGAAAACCGTAGTAATTTCGAACCTTGGTTTACCTATCAGGTGAGTAGTTCTTCGATATGAAGCCGTCCAGCTCTCCCTCCCTCCATCCTCAACGTCCCTTCAACGTCGGCACTATCTTCAGACAGTTCAGAAACGTAATTCATTTGCGTTAATCAGTGCTTTCGTCCTCAGACTGTTGTGGAGTACTCCTTCGGCCATAGTACCCGCGAGTCTCCCACGCCCCACCCCGATCGGTTAAATCTGGTAGAAAACCACCACCGGCGTGTCCCACCCCCTTCCTCTCCACCCCGATCGGTTAAATCTGGGGGAGAACCACCGGCGTGTCTCCCACTCCCCCCCCCCTCCACCCCGATCGGAGAATCTGGGAGAAAACCACCGGTCAGGACCTCGATTAGCCCCAGGGCTGAAGTTTCGTGCCGCTTGAACGACATCCGCAAAAAATCGATAATATCGATCGATATCGATTGATAGACTTCAGATTCGTGTTCAGCGACCTCGATTACCCCCAGGGCTGAAGTTTCGGACCGCTTGGACGACATCCATAAAAATCGATAATTTGATAGATATTGATCGATGTTGATCTACACGTTAAAAACGAACTTTACAACCATGTTCAGCGACTTCGATTACCCCCAGGGCTAAAGTTTCGGACCGCTTGGACGACATCCATAAATAATCGATACTTTGATCGATATCGATCGATGGTGATCTACACTTTAAAAACGGCTGCGAGCAACGATACTCACTCGCAGGCCTGCGTGCGGTCGCGGCTCGTCGCTGCTGCCTGCGTCTCCTCTAGCCGCAGCAAGAACGCGTACGAGTTGTCCGATGCGCCCAGCGTGCTAGAGAGGAAATGTACGTTCCGGCGTAACCGATAACTAGTGAAATTCGGTTAGGAGTTTGGACTATGTATAGTCAAGACACAGTTGTAATTTATTAAATGATGGTTGAAAATTCTTTAAGATAAAAAAGAGGATGGAGTTTCGATCAAAGGGAGCATTTTGTGCTGTGTTTTGTCCACAGATAGACTTTGTGCGAAACAGTTCTTAAAAACAGCTATAGTAGATAACCTACACCACCGCTTGTCCTCTGATATTTGAGGGTTCCTACTGTTACCAGATCTGTTTCATTTCTACATTAAACGAAGGAAATTTCGCGGGCTTTAGGTGAAGTTCTAAAATCGCCACATATTATATTTTGAAATTTGGACCTGTAGCCAAGCCAGCTTATCGTCGAGAATTGTTAAACCATGAAACGTCGAGCTCTCATTTATTGGTTAATGGTTACTGGATAAATATTTCAATCATATTGGAACTTTGACCCAATGAGAATCAAAGAGAGGTGATTGTGTTGGTCATGAATTCATAGAAACCTTCAAGTCACAAAAAATTATCAAATGGAATTTCCATAGGTTCGACAATCTTTTATGCATTCGGCCTTTGGTCATACAATATAATTTGCTAGAGGAGTAATCATTACAGCCAAGCACTCGAAACATCCTCAACCTACTCTTCAAATGAATAATTTAATGTATTAATAATTGAAGATTTTCTCACTTTTAGTAATATGCAAATATGAGCTTAAGAACAAAGGTGTGTCTCTCTAATGTTCTCCTCAGAAACCCATCATCATTCAGTTTTTGCTTTTGGATGCTTCTGATCGCTCAAATTTCACCAGTTGCCCTCCCCACTCAATTGACTTTGACTTTGTTTAGTACCACTCGATTGAAGAGCTCTAACACACTTGCACATTACTCCAGCCTCTTTCAGAGATTCCACTATTCTCCCACTATTCCACCCGCACTGCATCCATTGCAATGTACACTAGTCCACCTCCCTCAGCTCCGGCGAGTTCCCTCGAAACTCGTCCTCCCCATCAGTGAGAGAGTGAGGGCTCCGCCCGAGGCGACGCACGCGCGCGCGACCGCACGCATCAAAGTGAGTATCGCTGCCGCCACCCCTTTAAAAACTAACTTCATAATCATGTTCAGCGACCTCGACTACCACCAGGGCTGTAGTTGGCGACGTGTTCGGCACGTCTACGGCTCGCCATGCACGGTCGCCGACGTGTTCGGCACGTCTACTGCATCGCCTGGCACGGTTGCCATCGTGTTCGGCACGTCTACCGAGTTGCCAGGCACGTTTGGCGACGTGTTCAGATCGTCTACTGAGTCGCCAGGCACGTACAAGGCGTCTTGGTATTTTCAGCTATTTTCTTGCCTTAATTTGTGCCCCGTTTCCCCGTAATTTCCCCTATTTTATGACTCATCGCGTCGATCGATAGTGTGACTCATCGCTTAGCGGATTATTATAGAGTATGATATTGCGGCAGATGCCTAATAATTTCTAAGTGAGCCAGCCAGGCATAAAGGCTACCTGGATTATAGCAGCGATAAACATTATTCGCCGTTACACCGCCGTTACAACGCCATTACACCACCGATCAAACGGCGCCGGTGGTGCAATGGCGTTGAGCATTCCCGCCCGGTCAGAGGGAGGTGCGGGTTCGAGTCCCGCCTGGCGCTAGAAGTTTTGATCGCAACAAGACATCGTTGTGACAGCTTACAACCTCGATACCAGCCAATTGAGGCTTAAAGAAACTGATTTGAATTGATAAACATTATTCTTGCCGTTACTTAGGTATTCACTATTTGTTTGGGTCGTGGTCTCCATTCCCTAGGCCCTTCAGCCGTTGCCATCTAGCACGCTCCTGCTCTTCGAACGCTGGGCGTTCACGAAGGGTGGATTGTATCCAACTTAAAAGCCAGCTGGTTCCTCCGGGCAAAGAATATCTTGGCTCATTTTGTTGGGAGTGAAGCGCAGCATGACATTGTGTCCTCTGGTGGGCACTTCATAGAACATCAGCTAATACTGTGTATACGGCCCTTGTTGTCATCAGTGTTGCATCACAACCTACGGCTCCGCCTCGTTCAGAGTGCTCTGAAAGCTGTTGCTTCAAGCGGAGTTTTGCTCCTAGGCTAGGTTGATCCTTCCTAAGAAGCGCGAGGTGAGACCACGGGGATGTTTGCCTCCCATTCTGCTCGCCTTTCATGTTGTTCCCCATTACGAATTGAGCGCCAAGGACAATATCTTGTTAAGTCGAGAACCTTATGTCAGAGTTTTTACTCGCAGCAGCAGTTATCCATAGGCGATGACTTCTTACAATTTATTCGCAATGCTAGGCTATTGCCTAGTTATGGTTAGTACCACTCTGTAAGTTCCAGCTCTGTCTCAGTGGGTGATGTGAAGCAACACATACGTTGTCGTTCGAAAAACAAAGACTACGGTTCGTTCTATCAACATGTACGTACTCTTTCTCAGATAACCTGCAAAGTTTTGACATTTCCTGAAACAAATGTAGGCTTATCAGTTTTCAAAGGCTATGTCTTCATGAAAAGGAAAAGAGAGAAAGCAGTTGTGAAAGTGCTCATGGTTAAGAATGTTCTTCTCTAATAAGGGAAAGGTCTGAAGCGTATGTCTGAACGGGCGAAGCCAGAATCCCCACCCCTCAATTGATATAAAAAATGTGTTTATTTTTTGCCAATTCGTTAAACCCAGGGAGTAGGGGGTCCTTGAAGCAACAATGGAACACGGCGCTCACGAGTTTGGGGGTCTTGTACGCCCGCGATGCCTCTTATGACAAGCGGCTCGGAGCGTGGAAATGGGGTTGCTTCATGCGAGGAAGGTCGGGGGTTTGGTTCTTGTGCTCTGCTGCATTTCTGCATTTCGACTGACTATTTGAGATCTTGGGATTCTGAAGTCTACACCACTTTCAGACGTTTTCTACGCATTTTCTAGCTGTACGCTGTGGAGAGTACCTTTCTTACGACTTGTTTATTACTGACCGGATTTTTAACCACAAAGACTTCGTCAACTTCAAGTTAATGTGCTTCGAAGTCCTTTAGTATACTGACCGTCCGTTCGGCCAGATTGATTTCTTCCCTCGAAGGTTTCTTGTCTAAAGGTGGGCCACACTTCAGCGGGAGCAGGTGGATCACCACTCGAGCATCTTCAGACGTTGTTGGTGTTAGGATTTAGAAAATCTTCAGCAGACCTCTGATTTCCAGGTGACAGGCAAAGATGAGGGAAAAGAGTCGATGCCATTTAGGTTGATTTGTGAGATCCACAGAATGCGTTTCTCTCTTGAATCACCTCCGACGTCACATTCTGGTCTCTTTTGAAAATTCGAGCAGGACGGCTTTTCCCGAGGTCATTGCCCCATGTATGGAAACGGACTGTGAGGAGCCTGTAGCGTTTATACGTCGCCCGTGTTGTGTCTAGTGGGGTTTCACGCACTTTGTGCCTGTGTATCACTGATGTTGAACATTTATGCATCATCATGTTGAAAACCACTGCGAAGCCACCTGCCGACAGAGGCATCGCGGGCGACAAGACCCCCAAACTCGTGATGCGCCGTATTCCATTGTAGCTTTAAGGTCCCCCTATTCTTTGGGTTTAACGACTTGGCAAAAAATAAACACATTTTTATAGTAATGGAGGGGTGAGGAATTTCTCCATATGACCGCTTCCGTCGTTCAGATATACGCTTCAGACCCTTCCCTTGTAAGCAGAAGCGCAAAATATTTGGGAGCAAGCAAGGTGCAAACAAGGATGTTCCAAGACAGTTTCCTTGAGCGGCTGGTATCGAGGTTGCAAGTTGTTATAACGATATTTTGTTGTGATCAAAACTCCAGAGTCAGGCTGGACTCGACCCCGCACCTCCTGTTGACTGAGCGGGAATGCTCCACGCCATTAGACTACCGACGCTGTTTGAAACAAAACATCGTGATAACAAGGATGTTCCACCCATTCCATGTTTGCGCCTTTTCGAGCACATGAAGACGTTTGAGAGTGCAGTGGTTGAAAGTCCAAGTCCTCACTTTGCAAAGGAAAGACCAAAGTCCACTTCTACTTCCGTCGATAACTCTATGCTAAATACAGCGTACATAAGGTCATGGAATACTCTTCCACCTTTTGAAGGCACCGCGTCGGTGCTCAAGTGGGTGAAGCCAACTCGGTCCTCGGCGCCTGGCGCTTTAATTGGCAGTGAATGGGATGACGATAGGGAAGATGCAAGTGCAACCGGCCGTGAATCGATTGCAAGCGGATTCGCTGGGAGGAGGTGATGGGAGTTCGGACGAGAACGGCCACTGCATCTGCTGACCTCTATCTTTCAGGTTCTTCTTTGATCCTACTTCTTTGGTTGCTATTTCAGGGATCTACTCAGTGTGTGCGGGTAGGGCTGATGGGATATCCAGTGGCTGAAGTCGTCGACCACGCCTACGGTCTTTACCTCCACGATATCCCGTTAAGAATGCTTCTTAAAAAGAAACTGAATAATGTCAATAGGCATCTTTACCACATAATACTTTTCAACTTTCGAAGGCTTCTTTATTCGGACTTCAGAGCAATCCAGAACCTCCATTGCGGACCGGGTCTCCTCTGGGCAAGCTCGCGGGGAGTGCTCCACAGTACCTGATTTTTCCATCTGAGTTGTTGACTAGCATTCGCTCGCGTTTTCTTGCGATTCAAAGAGTGGATCTTCCGCTGGTCGCGGTGCAGGCGTAGGCGTGGTGGTCGTCGGCGGGGCGTGGTGGTCGTGCACTTTCGTTTACGGCACTTGGACCGGGCAAACGTTATTCTCGTTCCATATCGACATGAGGGCGGCAACGACGAGGGCATGTCAACAGTTGCCCCTCTGGGGCGTGCGGCCACACATCAGCTGGGCATAAGCCTAGCGAAAAGATCTGGGCCGAAGGAGAACAATGCTGAGAGCTGTTCCGCCAAACACCTACAAGTTTTATTCAGTACACATTTTTATGTCTCTGAGCGAACATTTGCTCACCAAGCACACACTCCAACCTCCAGATATAGCTCTCTCATGTCTCTAAATGAACTAGAAGTTTTCCAAATTTGTTTGTTACAGAACGGTTAACCCTTCTTTACATTTCTTATAATGCCCAGTAACTGCTTTCTACTGTAGAATGGTGGTCAAGCAGCTTGGGGGATGGGATGGTGCCGTGAGGTGAATTAACATAAACTTAACTGCAGGAACTATAGAGCTAGAGGGGGTTGCTACCTCGCGCGAAGGGGGCGATGGTCCGATCTCATGTATAACTTGGAGACAACGCAGACATGGGTCAGGCAATACTTTGAAGATGAAGATTATGTGGTCGATCTCGTTCTGGAACTGGCCACTGGGGGACTCCCAGGTCTATCCTAGGGAGGGAGGCTTCTGGAACTGTGAGTTTTCATGGATGGTCGTCATGATAAACTCAGACAGCCTTTCACTTTGCTTGTTCTACTCTAAACCGCGGGGTTCGATGTAAAGTTCTTCAGGCGTTCTTCGTGGCCCGATCTTAGCGTTGAAGTCGCCGACGATCACCTTGCAGAAGGTGTGATCTTCCTTTAGAATTTCTCCAGTTCCACGTAGAAGGCTTCGACCTTTTCGTCGTCGTAGTCGGATGTTGGGGCATACGCGACGAACACAGTCAAAGCTGGCACGGAGCCACATCTCTTCAGTCGCAGACGTCCGATTCGGCTTGTCAGAGACTCGTACGAATGGATATTCATGGCCAAGTGCATGTTGACGAGGAGACCAACGTCACCAACTCCCCTGCTTTCGCATGTTTCGAGGAACAGTTCTTCTCCCGAGTCGTAGGCGGCGTGTAGGGGGTGGTGTCTCCTCGTCTCGTTCAGTCCGATGACGTCGTACTTGATCTTCCTGGCTTGCATCATTAGGTCCTCGACGGATTGTTCCGATGCGAGCGTGCGGGCGTTGTATGTACAGATCGTCATCCTAGTCCTTCTTAATTTGCGCAGCCTGGTTAGGCTCTGAGATTTTAGCAGCCTCTCCGTACTCGTCCTCCCCATCTCTGCAGAGCGTAAGTTAAATGCTTGGCGCAGTCCTGGTGGATGAGTGCTGAGGGTTGACTTGGACGACTGCTTGACTCGTCCTTGGCGCCGCCGCCGAACGACATTCTACGAGATGCGCGGCTCCAACAGTCTTTCCAATCTAGGAAGAAGTCAAGAGTATGCGGTTTGAATGCCAGATTTCAGACTCTAGAAGGGGCGATTCCAAATGGAACTATCCCACCAAATATAGCTTCAGTCTACTAAATGAAGTGCAACGATTCTAAACTCACTAATCTAGCCTTACGCGAAGGTACTGGCTGACCAAGGTAGTTGGCCAGCACGGCTATTGTTTGCTCCAAGGGTTGCAATAAGGGTTACATTCTGACGGACTCATCGAATCTCCGCATTCTGTGCATAAGGCAATCATGTTCTCGATTTTCCTGGGAAACTTCGGTTCAAAACGGAAAGGCAGAGTAGACCAAGGAAAATAGCGGGATGGTGGCTACCCTCCTCTTCAGGTGCCGGATATTGAGGAATGCGCAGGAGACTCGTATCTGTAGCGCATAGCCGTTCTCGTCAGCCCTTTACCGATTTCAGCAGCAATGAATTGAGTACGGAGGGGAGGACCTATGATTAGCGAGCAGGAACAGAGCGGTGATGGTTGGAGAGACGCAGGTGATGGACGGCTGCACTAATCACATCCCCATTCAGTTCCAATCCACGCACCCGTGCGCTCCGCCGTACTCTTAACGAGCTTTCACACGGCTCATTGATCTCGCTCATTTGTATCTGGAGCAATCGGAGCTATGGAAATCACCTTGGGAATGCGTTCACTGCGAGTCTTTTCGAGTTGTTAAAGCGCAGCTTTGTCAAAAGGTTTGGTCTTTCATCTCTCCGCAACGCTAAATTGTTGAAGGAAATCCCCACTTTTTGTTACTTCTTTGTCTGCTTTAGATATTTTTGTTCACCCCTAATCTTCATCTAATCCTCATTGTGACGCATCTATGTCGTCCTCGTTATCCATTAATTTAATAAGGTCGCTGTTTCGCAATATTGATCGTTGTAATCCTTTTTGTAGATGTTGGGAATAGTTGAATTTTGATGCAAATAAAGGCGCACATTAAATGCTGTTGAGAGTCTGTCCCGTCTAGAGTGCGCCGTGAATTCAGTTTTAGCCACGCATCAAGGAAGAATGAACTTGAATGAACATTTGTTCACACCCGAAGCCTACTATGTAGTGCTCAACTGCATTGGATACGTTGGTCACCATACAAGGACATTGGTCCCTATTCCACTTTGGTTCCGTTGTTCCATTTAAATTTGAAAAAAAATTGAACGATAGTTTTATGCTAGTTTTCAAGCATGAAGATAGGGAATCATGCAGTTGTCTACCGCAAAATTCTGTTCTGCTAATATCACGATCGAAGTGAAAGTAAAGCCTCGCTTCAGTTTATATCGTCTGAGAACAAGTTACAAACTAGCATTATTCAAGCTACCTCGGGTAACTGCCTTTACTTCATCCGCGGAAGCATATCGAACGTCAAATTAGCCTATACAGAGCTAAGGAGGTTAAACATAAAGCCTAATGGTCGTCGTTAATAAACCCCTTTGCAGAATTAGTCTACTTCTGCGGTACTTCGTGGAAGACTTGGGTGCGTATATGTGTATTTGTCCTATACGATAGCATTCATATGTCAGCATTTTATCCTACAGCAGACGAAGTATTTGTGAATGATAGAGCGATAAAAATCACATTCCACATAAATAAGATGTCTTTCTGCAACAGCACAAGATAAAAAATGGCAGATGGCAAACGCTGTTGTAAGGGTTCTTCAAGATCACAAAGGAAACCACTTACTGCCTCCAGCTTCTCACTTCATAAAACCACGGCGTTCTTCAAATTGCTAGTTTTCTTCGTTGTCCTGTCGCTTAGCATTTTATCCAATCATCTAGTGAGGTTCGTTTACATGGAAGCAATCACTTATTTCACTTTCAAAATTGAAAAATCTCAATTTTGATGTGAAAATGATGTACAATGCCGACCCTGAACGACCTGAGGTGTGTCCGTTGGAATTGCTACCTTCTAAGCACCACATCCACTTCTTAAAGGCTGTTTGAGAAAGTGCTGAAGGAACATTTGATTGGGTATCCTTTACCCTAAAATTTTTTCGTCCCTCGAAAAGGATTATTTCGTTGCCGCTCTGTGGGACTGAACTATGCTGAATTGATGCCTAGTCGCGTGAGTCCTCAACAGACGCTGTAGCTCTTTCGTGCACCTCTTGAGAGCGTTTGTTCCGCTGTCGCCAGAAGATTGTACTCATACATGCAAAAAAGCTACAGTTTCATTCTTCGAAAATCCTGTGGATAGCTGAAGTAGTTATTTATTATTGATTATTTGCTTATCTCTCCTACTGAATTGGGAAGGTCCTGCCTAAGGTCCAGCCTGTCGTAGGGAGTATTCATAGAATTGGTGTGCAGTCACCTGTTCTCTTCAATATCAATATCTATGCATCTGATTTACCTGATACTCAGATGCCTCAAGATTTAGAATCTCAATAGAAATGTAAGAGGAAGACTTGAAATTGTGAACCATTTCCGTTTTAAACAGGGCACTTTTAAGACACTGTAAGCGTATGCACTAATCTACAATCGAAATGTTAACAACGTGAAATCATTCGAGCAATGTGAGTAATTTTTTCTAAGAAAAATTGTAGCAAAAATTTATCAGTTAGCGAGCCTTAGGAAAAGTGACCACATCATTCGAAAGAGCGTAACATGTTCGCGTTTTTAGCTAACCCTTTATTTTTATGTTTGTCCTAAATCGTTGTGATGCAAGAGGTCGTTTGTTGGGCCACATGGTGAGACTGCGCTGCATTCTTCCAGTACGTCGCGAAGTTGATTTGATTCAATTCATTTTCTTTAAGCCTCAAGAGTTGATAATGAGGTTGTAAGTTTTCATGACGGCGTTTCGTTGCCATCAAAATTCTAGCGCCAGGCGGCACTCGAACCCTCGCCTCCTGCTGATGGGGCGGGAACAATCTACGCAATTACACCATCACCTTTGTTTAATCGCGCAACATCCCGTTTGGTGCCTGAGTTTTGAGTTTTTTCATCATCGTAAGAGATTATTTTGATTGATAAAGGAAATACCATTTATATGAAGTTGCGAGAGTATAACCCTGTTTTTTATTGGAGTTGTTTGTGTTGGATTAGGATTTACAACCTTCTAAAAAAGCATTTCCGATACCAGTCAAGTAGGTATCGCAATGTATTGGAAGAGTGGATGGCCTAGTTTCACCCACGGACCAGCGGAGAACCGTTTCCTGACAGTACCTTAGAGTAAGTACAAAATTTTTCTATAGCCCGAAGCGACTATGATTTCGTCCTTGTCCAAATAATCTAGTTTTGCTATCTTGAGGTACCTTGTAGAAGAGAGTTTTTATCACAAGTTCTTAAGTCAAGGAATTAGTCTGACCTCGATACATCTATATACCTCTCAAATTCCTCCCAAAAATGGGGTCGACGTGCCATAACGCCTTTTCTGACCTATTTGCTGTATTTTGGATGAGATGTTGAGAAAATCCTGGGTGCGTGTAGCGCAGCCGGAGGAGGTGCCGTCTGTCGCGTGTCAGGTTCTTATACTAGGTTCTTGACTAGTTTCTTGCCGTCCCTTATCCTTATGCTTTATCTATAAGACACCCATGTCCTGTTTTATACAGTGACCTCAAGCTACGTTCGAACTGTCGAGTAGTGATTTTTGTGAAGCTCCTCCTTCTTGGGCTCTGTCTACTGCTTTACAACTATGTTCGCATGTTCGCATTACAGAATTCAGTTGTAGAAAGGAACATCGTTTTTGGGGCTACCCTCGCTCGATGCAAGTGTTTTTATCTACGGATTAGGAGTTGCTGCATTCAAGTGCAGCAAAAAGGGGCCGCTACGAAGCAGTTGTTAAGGGTTGCAAATTCGACTACCAGAGCTGTTGTTTTAAAGCCACGATAACCCGTCCAGAATACAGGATATATGTCAACTCTTCACATAGTACTTAACAGTTTCAGTTTACCTCAGTTTCGGGAAAAATTTTCAAGGATTCATCCCCCGTTTAACTTAAGAGGGTTGGTGGCAGAATACTGTGCACGAATGATATATGCTGTGATTGTCCATCGCAAAAGTATTATTATCATTGTTATTGTTATTATTATTGATGTGCAACATAGACACACGTTATAATCAAAAGGGAGATGAGAAATGAAAACGGTTTCAGTTTACCATACTTATGAAAACCATGTGAGGCAAGTGACAACTCGACCTTTAAAAAACAAAGAGGGAAACTGTGACCTATTGATAAGCAAATTTAAACGGGATAACATACACCAAATTGAGCAAGAAACGTTGTGAGCAATATGATTTTGAAAGGCGTGTACTGGCAGTCCTTAAGATATCCTCGTTATCATCAAGTAATTTGTTGAAAAAATGTTGGAAGTATTACTGTGCTTGCTGACGGTTCACTGCTGCTACTCGTGTATGTGAATACATAAATATAAATATAGATGTAAATATATACAGTCTCCTCCCGTTATAACGCCTCCGGATAGGACGTGATCTCGATAATACAACGTAGAATTTATCTGGCCCCGGCCAGCTTACCTTGACGCCAATGCAGCCCAACTCCGCTTAAGACGCGTTGAATATAACGCTACTCCGATTATAGCGCGGGTTTGAGAGAAGCTCTGCGTTCAAAATGACTCCTGTTATAACGCGATCCATGCTCAGCTCCGGTTGCACACAGTACATGAAGACGAGCAAGATGCAGACTGCGTTTGCGACCAGACCTACCCTTCCAATGCTCACAGTCATGAGGAGCTCATGTGTAACATGTATTGTAAACGTGTTTCAGGGGTGCGCGGCCCACAAAAGGGTTCACAGTCAGCAGTATTTCTAGCACAGTGTAAGACTCCCGATAGTCGTTAGAAGCTGTCGTAAATTGGAGGGTTTCCTCTATCAGAAACGACAGAATGCGTGGATTAAAACTCAGAAACGGTGTGGATTATTCAGAACAATACCCTACACATTTTTTCTAAGCCTAGAGCAGCTGCAATAGAAGCAATGTGCAGTCGCATGATGGTTTGCTACGACCAGAACCTTCGCAGAGTTTTGATGGTGGCAAAAGATATTGTAACATTTGACAGGTTACACAGTTTTGTTGTTGATCACTTCTAACCTTCCTCTGGTACTCGTCATTCCTCGCACATCTGTTATACCTATGCATATAACAGAGAGTATTTCCAAGGCTAGCGCTTCGTTAATAATCTAGAGATGTTGTTTGCCTTTACAGTCTCGCCATGGTCACACATTTCATTGCTATAGCTCTATTTAGTCATTGTATGCGATGCTAAATAAATCTACGTGTAAAAGAGTCTAAAAGAGGTCAGCTCCCGTTAGGTCGCTACTCCCGCTATAAAGCGGATTTTCTCCGGTCCCTTCTAACGCGTTATAACGAGAGGGGACTGTATATATATATCTATATTTATATAAATTCGTTGAAGTGTATATTTCTTTGGAATTTGCCTTTTGAAAATGTAGCATTTGGTTAACTGATGACCAGAATAGTCAGAAGGTTAAATGTTAGCGTACTTTAAATTCTCTCTTAGTTATAAGGAAAAGTTCTTTTTTTAAATAGAAAGCAAAAGTTTTTCTAACTGCGGGCTGGTTAGGCACAATGTTGACACTAAATCGGCCAGATATTCGGGGTCTCGTTACAGGCAGGCTTCGCCTTTTTGCCTACAGCATACATGTGGCGTGTTCCCGCTCTCTGTTTTCGAAGTTATTGTTCCAGTTGTCGACTCCGTCCTCTCATCTCTGATCGTCGTAATGACCTTTTTCTGGTCGTCGATGTGTACTACGTGTATGCGTTTGCCTCTGTTTACGTGGGCTGTATTGACGAACGGACTTTGTTGCGTGCGTATACCGTGTGATTGTTCTACGCGATTGCAGCGCTGTGTAAACACGTGGTCGTCGCTACACGTGTGGACTCCCACTCCATCGACTCGCTTTCAGAAGTCTTGTTCCATTGCCGTTC
This sequence comes from Heligmosomoides polygyrus bakeri, assembly GCA_947359475.1. Classification (NCBI taxonomy): domain Eukaryota; kingdom Metazoa; phylum Nematoda; class Chromadorea; order Rhabditida; family Heligmosomidae; genus Heligmosomoides; species Heligmosomoides polygyrus. The sequence goes on from OX375869.1 coordinate 67,290,708, forward strand.
ATCTCGGGGTGGTAGATGCCGAAGAGTGGGCAAAGCCGAGCCTTGCACAGGGCATCGGCTAGCAGCCGCTTGGCTTCGCAGTGGGGAGTGGCGAGTCGCATCAACGGGCACATCTGGTCCCGGCGAGATGCTTGCACACTAGACTTGAGCTCGATTAATCGGGCCGAATAATTGTTCGAGCGATTTCGAACAATTAATCGCTCGATTACTCGAAAATCGTAAATCTCTGTTGTTCGAACAATGTTCGAAATCGACTTTCGTGAAAAACCATTGTTCGAACATTGATCGAAATCGACTTTCGCGAAAAACCATTATTCGAACATTGTTCGAAATCGACTTTCGCGAAAAACCATTGTTCGAACATTGTTCGAAATCGACTTTCGCGAAAAACCATTATTCGAACATTGTTCGAAATCGACTTTCGCGAAAAACCATTGTTCGAACATTGTTCGAAATCGACTTTCGCGAAAAACCATTATTCGAACATTGTTCGAAATCGACTTTCGCGAAAAACTATTATTCGAACATTATTCGAAATCGACTTTCGAGAAAAACCATTATTCGAACATTACTCGAAATCGACTTTTGTGAAAAACCATTATTCGAACATTACTCGAAATCGACTTTCGCGAAAGCCCATTATTCGAACATTGTTCGAAATCGAACCTAGGAAGACACTGTTCGAACATTGTTCGAAATCGAAGATCGCGAAAGAGCATTGTTCGAATATTGTTCGAAATCGAACAATGTTCGAACAATATTAAGAGTAAGCCGCCTGAGTATGGATCGTCTCCGTTCCCCGAAAAACCCATGTTCAAACTCGCTCCACTCTCGATATCATCGATAGAGTCGGGGCGCACTGGGAGTGCAGGCTGATTCGGCCAGATGGAAATGTGAATCTGTGATTTCGTTTCGAGGGTTTTCGCGGCCGACTCTCGATGTTGTTCGAACATTGTTCGATTTCTAACAACATTCGAACAATGCTTTTCGCAATCTTTGATTTCGAACAATCTGCGATTTCATCTCGAGGGTTCTAAATCGAAAATCGCGAGGTTTTGTTCGAAGATAGTTTGACTGGCTTAGAAAGAGAGAGTTCGAATATAGGTGACAGTTAATTAGAATTAATGCTGTGTCACGATCGTTGGTGTTGAACATACCTAGGTGTTGAAATGACCGGTTTTGTCATTGTTATTATTCAGGGTTGATATTTCAGCTAAAAGCGCTTCTACGGTTCTCGATTTTTTCTGTTCTATAGGTACATTCTGACACTATTGATCACTTGTTTCGCGTTGTAACAGTCTTCCCAAATGTCTTTTTCAGAGCAGTTTTTCAAAACCGTGGAAGTAGTAAATTCGTGTTGTTTTCGAATATGTTACATCATGGGAGCAAGGTGTCGCAGGCGGTCCGGAACATTAATGAGGTTTCCGGCGAGAATATGGATAGCGAACGAAACGTCGATGGTTCGAGAAGCTTTGATCTAGCGATTTTATTCTCGAAAATAAGCCACGTGGGAGAACTATGACCAAGGTGGATGACGATATATTGAAAGCTGTAGTGGAAGACGATACTTCGCAAACTACGCGTGAATTAACAGCAAAGTTCAAGGTCTCTATCCTTACAACATTGGAAGAAGCAAATCGGCAAATAAAGGTGTTGGATCAATGGGTGCCAAACGATTTGAGCAAGCAGCAGAAGTAGTGTCGTTTCGACGCGTGCCTTTCTTTGCTCTCACTGTGAAAGTCCGAACCACTTTTACACCGCATTGTTACATGTGATGAACATTGGATTCTATACGACAACCGTGAGCGCTTGGCACAATGGTTCGATAAAGATGAAGCCCCTACATTCCGAAAGCAACATCCACCAAAAAATTGATGGTGTCTGTTTGGTGGTCTACCTACGGAGTCATCCACTACAGTTTCATGAGACCTGGTGAAGCGGGTCGGCATGAGGGGGACTTGCAAGACAACGCACACAACGTTGCTGAAACTGCAAAGGTGGAAGTGGAACTTCTCATTTACCCACCGTATTCACCGGATCTTGCGCCATCTGACTGCCTCATCTTCCAAACATCACTTCACTGGACCACTTCTTGCAAAGCAAAAAATTCAATCCTCAAGTGGATGTGGAAAACGCGTTCTGTGATTTCATTGCTTCTCGCTCTCCACGCTTTTACGCTTCAGGCATCAAAAATTTATTGTTAAGATAACAGCGATGTGTTGATTGTTTAGATGCATATTATGATTGGTTACATTCCCTGTTTTTTGAGAAATAATAAATCAAAGTTCTAACTCAAAATCGGCCATTTCATTCTTAATGGTCTAATATAATTCTCAGTTTTTATACTAGTCCTACTTCGTACTTTTCCTGTTCCTACTACTTCTTAATAATCCTATTCGGCTCAGTAATGCCCATTGAAGTTGGCTTTTATAACAGTAATTGTTCCAGCCCACATTTGAGAATCGTTTTACGGAAGCGTCCGTACTTGTTTCGTTTCCGCTACTTATATTCATCTGCGTTACTTCCATTTCAGAATTGATACCTTTCAAACTAGATCGGATGGATTTCATGTCCTCATTCAGTACGGTGCCGCTAAATGAAGTAGAACAACTTTACTCTTCACCACATGTGCGCGCAATTTCGCGGCACCGCGCGCTCTCTCTCCTTGAATGGCAACAGTTCGCCGTCTATCAGGTCTCCAATCCCGGGCATAGCAGTTTCCTTTGGATTCCTCTGCGTATCATTGCAAGTAAGCACGGAAGGTGCTTTTCGGGGTATTATGTCTCAACTATCACAACACATTCGATTTGCCGTCGATAACTCCCTCACGGACTGCAGAACACGTTGAGGTACCAAATTTCAGATGATATACGATTTTCTAAACACTGATAGTGTTCTCTGTTTAATTATTAGGCTGTGTACAAACGAACTGCTTTTTTCTTTTTTATCGCGCGACTCAGCAGGCTCGGTAGCAGAGGGACGAATTTATTCGATTGTTCGACTTTCAAGAACAGCAAAAAATCGAGTTATTCGATTGTTCGGTTTTCGAAAACAACAAAAAAATTGTTCGGTATTCGAAAATTTCAAAAAATCGAGTTATTCGATTGTTCGTCTTTCGAAAATTTCAAAAAATTGTTCGACTTTCGAAGATTTCAAAAAATCGAGTTATTCGATTGTTCGATTTTCGAAGACAGCGAAAAATCGAGTTATTCGATCGTTCGATTTTCGAGGACAGCGAAAAATCGAGTTATTCGATTGTTCGATTTTCGAAGACAGCGAAAAATCGAGTTATTCGATTGCTCGGTTTTCGAAGACAGCGAAAAATCGAGTTATTCGATTGCTCGATTTTCGAGGATAGTGAAAAATCGAGTTATTCGATTGTTCGATTTTCGAAGACAGCGAAAAATCGAGTTATTCGATTGTTCGATTTTCGAAAGCAGCGAAAAATCGAGTTATTCGATTGTTCGACTTTCGAAAATTTCAAAAAATCGAGTTATTCGATTGTTCGACTTTCGAAAAAAAATGTCGAAAAGCTCAACTCTATTGCACACAGTGACATAGCGGAGTGCTGCCATGCAACCAGGCCTTCCATACTTGCAGGGTTGTGTCTGATTCCGGTGCTTGAAGCCGCACCGTGCTTTACAATATTCCGATTTCGCTCGTAACCTCACTCTCTCCGGTCTCTCCTTCAAAGGAAGCCCCAAGCTCGTCAATATGCTGGACATTATGTACACTGCTGGACATAATGATAGATCCACTCAAATTTTTGTGTTTTTTCTTGTTTTTCTAGGAATTCTTCGAAAAAAATTTCACCACAGTTACAATGTCACAGAAAGAGCAAGGATATAGCAGAAAGAACTTCTGAGTTGAAAAAGAACAAACTTTATAAAAACTTCATTTTCTTCACCAAATGTTTTCCTTAAGGGGTCACAACTTCAGACTCACCAAGCAATAGAAGGTTCTACATGGTTTACAACAACAAATTTAAGCAGGACAACAATATCAGTCAACGACTTGAATTAAACGATTGGTTATTTTTGAAATCAGCTTATTCACGAGGTTGCCGTCTACGGCGTGCCAGGCCTCCACAATCGCCTTTTTTTTGCCCAACAGTGGTCCTATAATGCTTATTGTTCATGTAGTTATAGCGCACCGTAAGCCCCAAATGTTTTCTATAGGACTGAGGTCTGGCGAATTGGCCGGCCAATTCAAAGTCGGAATGTGATGACGTTACAGCCACCCCCTAGTGCTACCACTCACATGAATCGGGGCGATATCCTGCTGAAATATCAAATTTCATTGTGAAATTCTCCTCCAGAAGCGAAAAAGACCATGTTCCAAAGCAAACTGGTACTGAGCCGAGTTCATCTTTTTCGGAACGAAGAGTAATTTGACTCGTCCAGTCGAACAGATGGCTGCCCACACCATCACTCCACCACCACTGAAGTTGCGTTTTGAAAAGAAGAGTTTCTCCTTCCTCAGATCGCGTCAGTAGTTGCGAAACCCATCAGTTCCATCACAATTGAACGTCTTTTCATCGGACCACACAATCTGAAACAGAGAAAATAGCAGACGCTATGACACGAGAACTCCATAACCTTTGACCAGTCGGTGCTTATGTTTTGACGTGCAAAATGAAGTCGATTTTGACCATTCGCAGCAGTAATGAATGGGGCACAGCGCATTCGTCGTCGTACGATGTGTGTGCTCTTCGATAAGATGTATCGGACTGTTCTGGAGGAAATTTCCAGGTTGAGGTTTGCTTTGATCTGAGCGGACGTCGACAAGGAGTTCGATGCTACTCGCTCTATTGCTCTTCTATCTCGCTCTGTCGTGCTTGGTTTTCTTCCTGTAGGCTTCGTGGTCATGGGCTTCGTGGGGGCGCGTGTAGCGCAGTCGGAGGAGGCGTGACTGTCGCGTGCACCCGATACCAGGTTCCTGGTTCGGATTTCCCGCCCAGGCCAACCAAGCCTTCCATCCCTCCGGGGTCGGTGAATTGGTACCAGATTTGTCTGGGAAGGATAAAGCGCTGACTTGTTCATCGGCTGACCACCGCAAGTCATTGTATGGCCAAATACGCATTCATGTCGCCTCCGCGATATCCCGTAGAAGTAGAATGCGCTGGCGCATCCCAAAAGGGATTGAGTAACGCCGTCCTTTATCCTTATCCTTATCCTTAGGCTTCGTGGCACCGTACACGTCTGGATTGTTTACATACGAGTTGACAACATGATGGGAACGTCCAATTTTCTTAGCAATGCTACGGTTGCTCATGCCGCAGCTCTTCATGCCGTTAATACAGCCTTTCTCGAAATATGAAAGGCGAGTTCCTCTACCCATCACCGACGGAAGATGAACACGACAAGTGCAGTAACACAGTTCGGCGTAAGAAGCACTCAGAAGCGAGTTTAGCTTATTATTACTGAGTGGATCTATCATTATAAGCAGCCTCCAAACGCTGTATTCCATAAAATTGGATTTTTTCTGGAAATTCGCCACTTCACGAGGCCAGTTCTTGTTGTTATTTTTTTTAGCTTTGTCAATGCGCCTACTACTATGCAAAAGATACTCACGAGGCCTTTGCAGTTTTTGAAAAAAAATTATAATTTCGAGTGGATCTATCGTTATGCCCAGCAGTGTATATTTGCGGCGATAGGGAGCTCCCTTGGCGTACTGCCAAAGCTCCTACTGGTGATAATAATAGGGATTCTAGTGATGACCTGCGTCCGCTGGGCTTGCATTGTTGATTCCTGTGGATGAATGTGTAATACTTGCAGGTGCTTCGATCCTTATTCGTCCGTGTGAAGTGTAGTTACTTAAACATCCAAACCAATACACTTTTTCGCCGTACGCTACATGCTCCATCATAGATTTTGTCACCAACAACCCTTTGCAACTTCTATCCCTTCTTCCTGCATCTTCAACATTAACTGCTTATACTAACAGTACTTATGCGGCCCACAATAGATCCGCCAATTCTCCGCCCCTCGCCAGCACAGCGCCACCACGGAACTGGTGACTCATAAGTACTATACGAAAACCCGTGAATGTACAAACTCTGCATTCAGGTCTGCTTCCTTTACCATTCAGCCTGGTAGCTTTACGAGGGATGCAGCTGTATACCTGAACATACGATTTTTCGCCGCGCGCAGCGACCTCTGCCGCATGCGCGACAATCCCTCTCTTTTTGGACTGCATCACTGTCCAATACGATTTGGTGGTTCATAGTTGGGTCTACTATATTTATTCTGCACTTAAATAATTTGTCCACAGCATTGTAACCGATATGATATACATATGACGGCAATAATGTTGTCCTGTTGGAGTTGTTTTATTGCTTGTACTGTATTGATTGTCTTGTTAGCGGGTCCGCCAATGGAGTGAAGTCCAGTGGAGTGAAGTCGAGTGAAGTCGACTGGAGGGTGCCTTTTCAGCCGAGGGCCCGATATTTATACCGACGAAAAGTGGGTGGTATTTATAGCGGTTTAGACGGGCGGAGCATGGTTGTAAAGTGCTGTACAGCTACTGCTGTAAACCATGACTCACGAACCACGGCCTGTTTGTATGACTCACGAACCACTGTTCATGACACCCTCTGACGCGGAACTTCCCAACCTGGTAAGGCATATGTCATACTTCCACGACCCGTCGGCGACAACGCCGCAGGGGGTATTATACGCCGCCGCCAGAGAGCGCGCTTTCTCTCGCGCGCCAGAGAGCGCGTTTTGTCTCGCGCTAGTAGGGGAGAAACGGCGGAGTGGTGTTCTATCCCCCGCCCTTTGAACAGAGGCGTGGCAATTGCCTGCGTCTCCACTATCCCGTAAGGCAGCCACTGGACTCTCGAGCAAGCCCAGGGGGGGGGGGGGTTGGGGGGGGGGGGGGGTAGGCCGGCCAGGAGGCCGAGGGGGTAGAACGCTCGTCCCCCGGGAGAAACGGAGTGCACGTGCGTTCTCTCGCCCGTCATGCAGGGGGCTCCTGCACTGTCGGCGGCAGGTTGTCGGCGACGAGTCGCGGAAGTACTATACTCAGTACTGCGTACTTTGCCTGCAGTTGCGACCTCTAAAAATGTCAGAGATCTAGCAAGCAAAACGCTCTTTGTTTTGTGAAGAAGCGTTTTCTAAGCCAAGTTAGGAGTTCTTGAATATAAGCCCCGAAATCTAATAGCACACTCCTCATAACTCAACAGTTCTGTACCATTTTGCGCTTGCTATCATTTTTGTAGTTCCACTTTCACTGAAAGTTACTCGGTTGACAAGCAGCTGGAAGATAATGTGGTAGCCCTTGTGATGACAGCAATTCCCTCCGATGCCTTGTTGAGTCCGTGAGGTCTGTCCGATGCAGTTATAGCTCATATTAAAAAGAACGGTCTGCTTTGTGGTTGCATTTCTGTGCAAGGGTTTTCTCTAAACCTCACACGGCTAATTTGTGGCTGGAAGGCCACGAAGATTTGCAGTGCAATTAAGGTTAGCCAATATCGTGCCAAGGTTTTTTGCATTACGTTTTGAGTGCAGGAGTCCATACGCCTCCATTTGTCGGTCATAACGGTGACTATATTGTTAGTTGTCAAGCTCCTTTATGGACAGAAATTATGCACCAACCTATTATATTCCTAGCATATAGATTCTGCCTCGAGATTCTGTAGAGGCCCTAAGTGGCTGTTAAGGGAAATTTGAGCCCTAAGGGGCTCCACAGAGTCACCGGCAGCACACGGAGAACTCGTCCATATCGTTCCTGCCGCAGTGGGGACCCACGATGCCGCTGTGGTGGAAGCCGCGGACGGGACGAGTTGTCACAGAGCCGCTGGTCGCAAACGTCCCCGAGGGCTGCCGTAGTTCAAGGCGGCTCTCACACGCAGTGCCATGAGCTGCGGGTGAGACCCGCCGGAGGGCGTGGTCGGATTCGAAGCTCCTGGCAGCTTGGGAAGGGGGTTTTCTTTGGTTGAGGTTGTGTTCTTACGACAACACACCTAGACGTCCAGACGATGTTAAACAGCTTAAACTGCTTTGTCTCATAAGTCAAAGAAAAATGGCGTGGCTGAGATGCTTAAGATTACTACAAAGGAGAATTTCGATTGACACTGGGGTTTTTTGGTGCACCCCTTGTTGAGAGTAGAACATGGTATCTTAGCCTCTACCTTCCTGTCCCAAAATTGTGGGTAGGTCAAACTTTCTCACTTATAGAAATCTTGTGAAAGAAATGAGGTGTCATTATGTGATGGCGAGAATATCATCAATATGTCTGTGAGTTTGTTCAAGCTTTTAGTGAATCGTAATAAGCTATGTTTGTTATGTTTACTACCGTTAAGTTCGTTGTAGATGTCAACTAGTACTTGTGTAATTTACACTTAACGTAGATTTTTGGTACTCTTTGTTCGCACGGATTAACCGCTTTATGCGCAGTAGGTTTCGTGCGTCATAAAGAGGTGCCACAATTTTTCACGAATTAATAGACGTAGATACTTGCACTAAATAACAAGAAAACAATAACTTACACCTAACACTCAAATATCGATTCATCCTGCACTTTTTCGTTCCTGCCGGCAAAAGTACGCAGTATTGCGTACAGTAACCCTCGCGGCACCGCACCACCCGACGTTGTCATTGCGGGTCCGCGGCACCCGCAAGACTGCTGCCGGCCTAACAAACTCCCGAGTGATACAGCATTGCATCTAAATATGTAGCATTTAATAATGAAGCCTCATGTCATGGAGGGACTTTAAACCTTTTCGCAGTGGGAACAATTGCCTATTTCTTCGAATAGTTCGTCCAATTCCTTCTCTGTGGGACCTTAAAATAGCTGAGCTGTGGCAGCAGAAAAGGTTTAAGCAGCTACAAGAGCATTAGGGTGACTGTAGCAACACACACTATGTACATAGACGTCACGCTTCGCGCAGTCGCCGCGTGCTTTCGTATGTTCTGTTGCTCGCTTATTCCACACCTGCAACGAGCTACATACGCCAGGTCAGAAGAAGTCAGGGCTTCAAGCTGCCTCCAAGTATCTGAATTTTCCATCAGCGAAAAGGTGGCGGCTCATCTGGTCTTGGTGTACGTCAAAATTAGTCGAATCCTGATGAACTTCTGGGACCACTTATCAACGATTAAACCCAGGGGTATGCGGGGAAGAAGGGAAAGCAAGCCTTCGATGTGCCTTTAGTCATACACTTTGCCCTCCGCTTCTCGAGCACGTTGCTAGGTGGAGGATACTCGAAAAACCTCGCGAGTACATTCGTCTACTCATGAGAGTTTATTTGCCTTTACTGCGAGATAGATGATCTGCCTGTCCAGGTCAGTATCTCCGCCAATACCGATATGTGGAAAAATTCGACTGTGTTCCCCAAACCTTCAACTCCCAGAGCCAATCCAGATACAACTCTGTGGATGTGGGTGGTGAAACGGTCGATTGAAGATCTCCCATGGTTGTCTGAGTAACGGTAAGCCCGTTTTCATGCTCGACTCTGCTCTTCACGAATTGACAATTTTCCACGAGGCTTGGCTGCTAAGCAGAGGGCACATAGAAATAAGCAAAACCATGCGGCAGTAGAAAGCCTTGCGTGGGTAACTCTAATCATTATCTTCAGCCTAGAGGAACTAGAAGAGGCAATAAGAAGGAATAAGAGAGGACCAAAACCGTCAACTCGCTAAAGAGGTCCCAATGCGCTCATTAGTTGTACGCCGCGTGTTGTTTCGTAATACCTTTGGACTTTATCTGTTTATCGAGATGCGCTCGAACATGGTTGCAATCCCACCTGGCGAAGCGTCGATCAGCATAAACCCAACGAGTAATCAAAGACTGAGAACAGCAAAAAACGAAAGCGCAAATGCAACTCGAGGGTTAGACCAAATAGCAGTGAACTGACGTTCGGGCTATCTCATTTCGGTTTCCTATGATCAGTCATGACGCTTGGATGTACGAGCAGGGATGCACCTACTAAATCGATGTTTATCTGTTGATCAAATACACTGCCTACCAATTCCCTTCGAAGCTTGCAGACACAAATTAGCTCCGTCGACCGACTAAGACGGCAGCTCTGACATGGGGTCACTCTTGCCTGCTCCACGAGAAATACGAGGCGCACGATTAGAATGGCATTCCTCGGGAACAAGGTGAGTATATGAAGGCTCGCGGCGATCGCTGCGGCAAGCGCGAAGTCTACATCGTGTGTGTTGCTACAGTCACAGAGCCTAATGGTCTTGTAACTGCATGAACCTCTTCCTCTGCTTCTGATCAGCTATTTAAGAGTCACACAGTGCAGTTAACCAGAGATAATTGTTATTTTGAGAGGAATTGACGACCCAATTGCACGAGCTATCAAAGAAATAAATATTAGGTTGTAACGAATTAAATGGCAATGGCTCGCACCATTTTTTGGCGCGTCTTTACGCGTTTGATCAAAAACAAGCCGTAACATGTGGCATATCAATTAGAAGCGCAAACTTTGCTCTACCGGTGAGTACCAAATTTTCTATGTAAAAGTGGGAAAACTTTAGAGTTTTATTGACTTTTTCGCAGATGGACAAAAGAGTATCCGAGGCATTTACTTGTTTGAATTCAAGCTGGGCACTACAGCTAAGGAGGCGGACGAGAAGATCAACGCCGCATTCGGTCAAGGATGTTCCACAATTCGGACGGCGTATCGTTGGTATCAGAAGTTCCGGAATGGAGATGAGAGCTTGGAAGAACATGAAGGTCGTGGGAGGCATAGTGATGTTGATGAGGACAAGCTGAGAGACGTGGTAGAGGAGGATCCACACAAAGGTACCAGGAAGATAGCGAAGGTTCTTGGCGTCAGTCACAACACAGCTGCCTGGCATCTGAAGGAAATTGGAAAGACCAAAAAGCTGGAAAGATGGGTGCCTCACGAGCTGTCTGAGGAGCAAAGAAACCGACGATATGAGATCTCGTCCGCACTGCTTCTACGGAACGAAACGGACCCATTCCTTGATCGCATCGTAACCTGTGACGAGAAATGGATAATGTACGACAACAGGCGACGATCGGCACAGTGGGTGGAGAGCGATGAGAGCCCCAAGGTTTTTGCGAAGCCGGAATTGCACCAAAAGAAAGTAATGGTGACAGTATGGTGGTGTTCGCTGGGAATTATTCACCACAGCTTCCTCCCTCCCGGTGAATCCATCACGGCAGAGAAGTACTGCATTGAAATTGAAGAAATGATGAAAAAGTTGAAGGATATCCGGCCGGCCTTGGTAAACCGAAGGCGAGTTCTCCTTCTGCACGACAATGCTCGCCCCCATGTAGCACGAATGACGTTGCAGAAATTGAATGAGCTGAGCATTGAAACTCTACCACATCCTCCGTTTTCTCCCGACCTCACCCCAACAGAATACCATTTCTTTACAGTGGTTCAGTGCCATTTATTTCGTTACAACCTAATAATTGTTACAACCTAATAACTGTGAAAGATATGGGGTCCCTTCATGACACGAAGCTTCATTTTTTAAAGACAAATACTTGGAGATTTACAACACAGTATAACTCGGGAGTTTGTTGGAGCTCAAATTTCACTTACATTGTCAGGTGCCTTGCACCAGTGGCGTTTCGCCGCGCATGCGGCAGGGGCGCCGCGCGCGCGGCGAAAACCGTATGTTTAGATATACGGCCGTTGAAGATCGCACACGTGCCTCCGCAATACCACGCAGGCGTGCAATGCGGTTTAGGTGGACACGGGAAGTGCTCCGAAGCCCTTCCTGACTCCATCGAATACAGCTGATGGGCAAGGCTGACGATCCGTCGGTCATTAGAAGTGGCGGTGTTTCATGCTGCTGCCCCGCTTTAACGCTCCTTCCGCTCCGTGGTCTCTCGTGGTAAATTGTTGAACAGCTGACTTCCATCCTTATCTGACTTTGCAACGGAGATGGCGGCGGCGGGGGGGGGGGCATAACCACTAGCGGGACGTCCCAAAGACCACTGCTCCTCGTTGTTTTATTATGAACCTTTAAAGATCTCAAGATTTCCCTGCATTACTGAAGTGAGCCTCGTTTTCATGGATGGTCTTCGACCTTGTCACTTGATCGCGCCTCGTTAAACCAGTTCTCCGGTTTATGCGGGCGGTCTATGTTGCACTCAGTGTGTGCTGGTGATAATCAGATGTCCATGTTGAGCAGCTTTTGGAATGATCCCGATTTTCCTACCGTGTTGAAACAGAAGTGAGAAATGTGTTTCAATGTTAACCAGCCGTTATTCTTACTTTGCTGAAAGAAAAAAAGGCAAGAAATCCAACCCTCTTTGTGGACTTCCAGCTCACGCCTCACTGCTGACATTGATGTCTCTAAGTACTGCTGCTACACACAGTGCGTGTTCCGACAGCACAGACGGAAGAGTCGCCGTCTTTTGAGTACACTAGGACTCACTACCTAAAGTTCGGGTTCCGTCCATGACAAAAAATCCTTCCATCTATTCGTATTTCGGGGTTGACAGATTGGTACCAAACTTGTCTGGTATAGGAAAAGCGCTAACTTGTCCATTGACTGGCCACTTTAACTCATGGTACATGCCAAATAGACACTCAAATTGCTCGTAGTAGAGTGCGTGGCGCAACACATAAAGGAAAGTGATTAACGCCTACCTTTATCCTTTACCCTTTATTCTTGGACAGTAATTTTGCGTTGATTATGACTCCACAACAGGAGAAAGTAAACGCGGGACGCAGATTCAAAGAAAGGGTCAATGTCGGTGCTGCCGATCGTTCATGCGCGGATGTTCGGACATTAACTGGAGGGTTCTATGCTGAAATCGAACACGAGGCACGCGCTACTCGCACAACATTCACTAGAGCGCAGCTGCAGTAGTGTGTAGTGTGGGTGGCGGAGGTTTGAAGTCATCTCCGCATTGTAGATTGTTTCGCCTCATCTGACCACCGCCCCCTACTCAGCATGTTTGAGTAGCAGCTGATTAGAGAGAGATGCCCGAAGGGTTTCTAAAGGCGGCGCAAAGATTGTTCCTCGGGTGAAAGTGCTGACGGTGATTAACCGCTCAGTGGGACGATGGCTTAGTGTCACCAGCCGCAGCAATTTCGAGGGAACCGCTTAGCTGCATTCGGCATAAGGCGTAAATCTTATATGCGCGTCCAACTGAATTCGGGTCCAGATGACACTCCGAGTAATCGGCAGACCAAGCATAACATCCATAGGAGCACAGCGGAGTAGGTGGACGACTTTTCTGGGAACAAATTTAGAGGTGCGAGGCACTTGAATGCGCGGCTCATACCAGAGCAATTATTATATAATAGATAGTCCTTTAACGTCTGTGTCCATTTCTTAGACTAGATGTCTCAGCAGGAGCAGCAGCAGGAGGCGGTTATAAGGGCAGAAAATTGACCCTCGCCTTCAGGAATCTGTCTCTCATGTCAGTGGCAGACCGTCCCTACTGGTTGCGAAGTGCGCTCTTCACTGCATTCATGTGTGCTCAGCAATCCTCCTTTGAATGCAACAGAATGCCGCCGAGAACCACGATCGCCGCCGATCCGGTTTCTCGCCTAACCGTCCCCGACCACTTGGGTTTCCGTGCTGCTACGTGCAGATGCTAGGGTCAGTGCTCTTGGTTTGGTCTTGGCATAATCAGTCGAAACTCACGGTCTTGCTGTTCTGTTGTGTCTGGGTGGTGAAGCAACAGCTGACGATTGAGCCGTTTCATTCTGAAATGTCCTAAAGCCTTTAATCGCTGTGAACCGCTATGACACGAACATTTTTTGGATATGTTTCATGTCTATGATAGCCAAACAACAAGTAAACAGGAATAAACAAGAAAGGTACGATTATATATAAGGAAATATGAAGAAGCATATAACCGTCTAAGGAAGTCTAACAACGTCAACTAAAGGACTGGTATTTGCTCCGCCGAAGAGTAGCTCTAAGATTGACATTTTGTATGGTAATTCTGTTCATTCACAGGTTGGCGGTTGTTTGAAAAATCTTTCCAGCACACTAGATATGGAGGCTGGGGGGGGGGGATTGGCTGACGTCGATTGCACTGCATGGAGACGCTTCGGGGAGCGCTACATAGTTTTCGTCGATTAGATAGATACCACCATGCAATGCAAGCGATGGATGGGATAGTCATGATTGGGCTGTTTAGTTCCGCACCAAGCATACTTATTGTACTTATTTATATGCGCTTCAACATTTTACAATGTGCGGTATCTCACTAGATCGATCCATTCGCGTCTTAATTTCGTTCTCGCTTCTTCCTACCATTTTCCAAATGCTTTCTGGTACATACATATCTCGCCATCTAGATTTTGGTCGTCCCTGCTCGTTTGGATAGCGGACATCACTTCACAGTCTGACGAGACCACTTACTATCGACAGCATTAGAGATCTTCCAGCAATGTATTCATTTTCTTGCCATGACAAAGTCGACCACATCTTTGCACATAGTAATTCCTCGCAGCCACACGTTTTCGCTCTCTATCTGGACGACTCACTCCAACCATCTGAAGTTCTATGCATCTTTACGCCTCTACACCATACAGCATTGGAGGCAATATGCACATATAGAAAGTCGTCGTTTTCACATCTTCTGAAGCATTCTCTATGTTAAAAAAAAGTCGACAGAAATGGCTCCAACCTGCACGAATCCTAGTGAGGATTTCTTTGGTAGTATCCCGAGAGTGAAGTCTTGCCCCATATATGATAAACTTCACGTTTACGTTTTCGACGTATTTTCCCTTGAGGGTGATAGATGTGTCAGAGGTCGCCATCACCGTTTTCGAGGCACTTAACATTTTTAGACCACGACTAAGCGAGTGTTAGTCTTGCTCGTTAATCAAAATTTGCAGCTTTTTTCGTTTTTTTTTTCTTGCAGTTAGAACAACGTCATCAGCGAAGCGAAACTTTGTGAGCCAAGTTCCGCTAAATGATATTCCGTAACCATTCCGAGTAAGTTTCCGAAAAATATGCTCAGGGCTGAGGTAAATAGTATTGGTTAAATTGCATCACCTTGGCGAACTTTTCGACAAACTCAAATTAGGACGTGTGCTCCTCCGAAACGAACTGTAGGCAGTAGATTTCACGTAGCAGTTCTATAAGTTGATAATTCGCTCCTTGTTATTGAAGGGTAGTCCATAACGTACTCGCCTCCACTGCACCAAAGACCTTCACATGGTCAACGAAAACTATGGAGAGAGGTATTTGGTATTCGGTGCACCGTTAAATAAGCCGATTTACAGCATGAAGATGATCAAGAGTGGAGTAGATCTTTCGAAAACCTGCTTTTCCTTGTTCTGCATCCAGTACCTCTTCAAATCGCTTGAAAATTACTCTCATGAGAAATTTGTATAAAACAGGTGAAAGAGAGATTGGACGATAGTTTTTAATCTCGATTAGGTCGCCTTTCCCGTTTAGAGGTACGGTCAGCTTGCCAAGCACAGCATGGGTCCACAAATACTTGCTTACTTTGATACTTTGATGGTCCTTTTCGAGGTCTTCTCAGCGGGGACCACAACTCTTCCAGACCGCTCGATCTCTGGCTGCTTGCATCCAGCGAGGCAAACTCCGCTCTCTGAAAGATCTTGAGAATGAGTATGCCCATCGCGTTGGCGGTCGTCCCAGTGGTCTCTTATGGTCTCTCGGAAGCCATTCTGTGACACGGAGACTCCATCTATCGTCCTTTCGTCGAAGCAGGTGTTGGCCCAGCGATATTTGGACTTCTTCATGTACTGCAGCGGGTCTGCTAATTGCGACTTCTCCCGTAGCTCTGAGCTTCGTAGGCCTTCTTGCCATTGCTGACGAAGGCTTGTCCTTAGAAGACATCTCTGCCTGCGTAACACATCGCAGGCAGTACAGAGGCGTTGAATATCGAGGCCCTGAGGCCGGGATCCTTGACCTGATCGGTGACTTCGCGAATCGAACTGAAGGCTGCTCGTGCTGCGCGTCTTCTGCGAGCGATTTCAGGAGCGAGGTCGTTATCCATGTTCAGCTCTCTTCCCAGATAGACGTAGGAGTCGACCTGTTGTAGAGCGACTCCATTTAACCTTACGAGTCCCGTGTCACACCACGGTTGACCATAAATTGTGTTTTGGACATATTCATGTCCAATCTAATCTTCATATCTGCCCGACTTCTGCCGTGCTGGTAGAGATGAGAACAATATCGTTGGCGAAAGGATGCTGATCCGTCTACCGTCCACAAGGTAGCCTTTACCGTCCCATTTCAAGTCCTTCATGACATCCTGGAGTGTTGCTGTGAATAGCTTAGGAGAAATCGTGTCTCACCGCCGTACTCCTTTCCGATAGGAATTTTAAGCTTTCGATTGAACTGGATGGTAGTCGATATGTTGAGAAGCATTCGTCGAGAAGTCAGATGTAGAGCGATGGTATACCACCATGCACAAGCGCGTTCAGAATGGCGTTGATTTCCACAGAGTCGAACGCTTTCCGGTAATCCACGGAGACAAGGACAAGTGGGAGGTGGTATTCGCGGCTCCTCTCGATGAGCTGTGAGACAGTCTGAATATGGTCCATGCAGGAGAAATCCTTGCGAAACCCTGCTTGCTTCACTGGCTGATATGCATCCAAGCACGCTCCATGCGGTTAAGCAGTATCTTGGTGAAGATCTAGTACACAACCGAGAGAAGACTGATGGGTCGATAGTTGTTGATATCCTCCTGCTGATTAGAACTGTTTTCGATTCCTTCCATGAATCCGGAATCCTACAAAGACGACGGTAGTGGTTGAAGTGCTTGGTAAGAAATGAGCAGAGGGCACTGCCACCCGCACGAAGGAGATCAGCAGAAATGCCGTCCGGTCCGGGAGCAGTGCCCGGCTTCATCCTTCTGATGGCATGAGCAACTTCTGATCCCAGAATGGGAGGTACTTCTCAGCTGGTGGCATCAAGCATTTCAGGACAGTGATGGAAGAACGGAACAATCTGTGTAGAATTCTTGAACGATGGCCTCCATCGCTCTTCGAGACGTTTGCGTTGTTCCATTCTTATCCACAAGGGCTGACATTATTGCCTTCTGATCGCAGAGATCTCGGTTGCAGCGCTTTATGCTTGAACCTTTCCCAGCGGCTTCTAACAGCTTCAATCTTCCGTAGGCTTGAATGGATCCTTCACTGCAATTCGACAGGCCTTCGAGATGGTGACTTTTTCCAGATGGGAAGCATTAGGATCCAGTTTAACAGCTCTTCTTTGCTCCAAGAGTTTAATCGCATGTGCGTTGAGTCTTGAAGCACACAAATAGCGGTTGGTAATTCAGTTTTTAGTGGAGCCAGAGTATTTGTGCCTAGCCGTAGCATCTCCGTAGAAACGCGATCATGCTCTAGAGTAGTCCTCGGTTTCTTGGATTTAGTGGATCCCTCTATTTCACCTCGCAGAAATAATGGGCGTTGAATATCCGCGCTGATTGCAGTATGTGTGGCGGTAACCGTAGATTGCATAGCCGCTCGTAAGGGTGTTTCATCGCCGAAGTAATCTCGTAGTTCTGCATATTAACTCCTCCTCATTCCTTTCCATTGGAAGAATTGCATCTTTCCAATCGATATTTCTTGTCTGATCTTCTTGAGAGTATGGTTTGACTAATGACCTGCTCAAGAGGCTGACAAGGTGTTTCCGTATAACATCTTTTATCATTCGCCTTCGCAATTTACACGTTTCTGTGTCGCTGACTCGGTCGACCGCTGTTCTAATGTCTTTTTTAAAGAAGATGTTGCATCAGTGATACCGTGTTGATTGATAGGTAGTTTCGATCCTCTTGTTGGCGTCTTGCGGTTTTCTGATAGCTGATGTAGTGGCAGAGCTCACTGTAAGCACTGGAAGGCGAACGCAGCTGAGAAGGACAAATGATCTAGAGTGCATGTTGGTGCAGACTAGCCTCAAAACAACGGCGAGAGTGTCGTACCTTTTCTTCTTACGGCAAATTTTAGACACCGAAACACACTCCTGAGTAAACGATGTAAACGATGACCCGTATCGAATTTTAGCCCTATGTCATACCATCGCTCACCCCGAGCGAAGCGTAATGATAGACTCCCATATCGACTCATCGCTTCGCGCGATCGATATGGGAGCCTATCGCTAGGCTTCGCTCGGGGTGAGCGGTGGTATGACATAGGCCTTATAGATTTCATGTTCTTACGTTCTTGAATATAAGATGTCAGCATACAAAAGTAGATACAACTCCGTGTTGTTCCACCTAAGGCTCCTAATGCCCATTTCCTTCCTTTGCGTATTAGAAAGAAGTAGGCCACTATCGTGTTAGGGATTTCTCTCACATTTCTATATTTCCCCATTCGTTTCTGTCATCAAGCTCATTAGGTCCGACAGAGTTTTCAAAAGGTTTTTCCTATCTCACCTGTATCACCTGTCGTCCCGATGATCATCGACTTGCTGGAGCGGGCGCCAGCAGCGTCTCCATTCCTCCCTGTCGCGTGCCAGAGTGCTCCAATGGATCCTCCTCGCTCGAGGGACACGAAGAGCATCATAGCGGTCGTTCAGGGCTTTCACGAAGAAGTCCGACCAACGCGTTGGTGGGCGTCCCGGTGTTCTCTTGACATCCCGCGGAATCCAGTCGGTGATGGCTCTCGTCCAGCGTGTGTCTGCAAAGCGCATTACGTGGCCGGCCTACCTAATTTTCGACAACTTGGCCCACGCGAGAGCGTCTCTGATCTTCGAACGTCGGCGAAGCTCGGAACTCCGGAGGCCTTCTCTCACTTGCGTGAGTCGTGTCACTCCGAACATCGCCCTCTCGATTCCATGCTGCACGACGCTAATCGCGTGCTCATCCTGCTTTCGTATAGCCCAGGTCTCTGAGGCATATATTAGGGCAGGAAGAACGGTGAAGTCGATAGATGTGCACGGAGTCGGAGGTTCTTCGTCTTCTTCACGACTTCTACGACGATCTTGAAAGCTCTCGAAACCGCTCGTTTCCTCCTGCTCAGCTCTGGTGCTAGGTCGTTGGCCATGTCGACTTCGCGACCCAGATACACATAGCTGGAGCATTCCGAGATGTTCTTTCCGTTGAGCGAGAATGGGGCATCAGAAACTTGTCCGTTTCTCGTGAACATCGTCTTAGTAAGATTCAGCTGCAGTTCAACGTCCCCACATACGCGATCGAAGTCAGCCAGCATTTTCTTCTCTTGACTAATGCTCGATTATTTGAGTACGATGTCGCAGCGAAGCGAAGATGGTGCAGCCGCCTACAGTTGATCTTCACTCCCATGCCTTCCCATTCAAGTTCGCGCACGACGTTTTCGAGGGTGGCGTAGAAGAGGTTTGGGAATATGGTATCCCCTTGCCGAACCCCTCTCTTCAGGTTGATAACGACGTGGTTATAGAATGGTGAAATCTTGATCATGAATCCACAGTACAGCTCTCAAAGGACTCTGATGTACTGAATAGGAACGCCCTCGGTGAGCAAGGCTTCGACGACTGCTTCAGTTTCAAAGAGGTCAAATGCCTTCTTCAGGTCAATGAACGTGAGGCACTGCGGCAACTTGTACTCTCGCGATACTTTGATGAGCTTTGTGATGGTGTGTACGTGGTCGATCATGCTGAATCCTCTCCGAAACCCTGCTTATTCGCATGACCGTCCTTCGTCCAGCATTCGGCCGATCATATTCAGGATGACTCGCGCGATCAGCTTGTAGACTGCGGACAGGAGCAGGCAGATCGGGAGATAGTTGCCAATGTCGTGCATGTCTCCCTTCTTGTTCTTGTACAGCAAGACAGTCTGGTCTTCCACTGAGATGGAACCTTGCATTCCGACAGGTGGCGTGTCGGATCTCGGAAGGGAGAACAGAGGGAACGACTTATCCATCCTGCGGAAGATGGCATGGGGCAGGTGGACGTGGCTATCGAAGAGATCGGAGTAGAAGTCGTGGATGACCTTCTCCATAGTCCTTCTGGAAGAGGTGACGGTTCCGTCAGGACGTCGGAGAGCGGTCATCTTGGTTTTGAAGTTGGCGAAGTTCCGGCGGGCATTGCGGATGCTCAACCCTGCCTCTGCTGCTTCAGCCAACACTTCCGCCCTTCTCTCCTTGAGATCTTCCTTTATCGCCGCTCTGCATAGCTTCGCAAGCTCGGACGTCAGCTGATAGTTGCCTGACTCTCGTGCTGCTCCACGCTGGCGTATAAGCTCGAGAGTTTCCGGAGACAGGCGCCTCTTGGTGGTCTTCTAGCTCTCGGCTCCCTTAGCATTATCGCGGAGATGGTACACAAATCGGTCGTATTCCTCGTCGATATTGTCCATGACGGTACTGTCGCGACGCCGGGTGGCGCCTCGCTACGCATCGGTGGGCGAAGGCGTCACCCTGCGCCGTGAACGTGGGGTTGGCTACATATGGGTCCCGGCTCGCTACGAGCTCGCCTATGGCCACGCCACTTGCTACGATACCAAAAGGCTCTGCGGACCCGAGGTCCCGTTATACGAAGGCTAAGGGGCGCTCATCCCTACGCACCTACGCTTGCCCGCTTCCTGCGGCCCCGTCCTGCGTGGACTAGTTGTTCACATTCACTGCGTTTCCGATAGACTGAAGCCTTCCTAGGCACAGCTCCCGTCTGCGGGATTGCATGGCCATTCACTTCTATGGATCGATCGATCAATGACACATACACACACTTCGAGGTATTGACGGATATACCGTATATCACCTTCGATATAGTACACGATACTGTTATATAAATGTATTCGATATATACAACATGACAAGTGAGGTAAAGTTCCCTACGAGTTAGAGGGAGAGCCACACCCAGTCCCTACGGAGGGCAGAACCTCGGAACGACCCGCGCGGCGGACTATCACAGTGGACTGCCACGTGTGTGTACAGCCCTAACTGCGATAGGAGCCGTGGCGCGGTTACCTGACGACGCCCGCTACGGTCGACTACTCGCGGGGCTGCGACGATTCCTGTCCTGCGGCTGGCGGTGGTCCGGCATCCTGCGGCTGGCGTTGACCGGTGGACGAGGCAGGCGACGGATGGCTATTGGCGTTCGCTGCGGAAGGAGCCGACGAGGACGACGTAGTGAATAGGCGTAGCGAATAATCGGCGCAGCGGGCCTGGACTAGACGACGGCGAGGTAATCCCGGAGGCTGCGGCTGGCGACGAGGGCGATGGCGACCGGCTACGACTCCACTGCCGGCTGCGGTGGCCGAAGACGAGGAGAAGTGGCACGCCTCGGGCGCAAGGGGGCACGCACCCCTGCGGCCGGGCGCGCGATCACGCGTGACCCCCAATAGTCGTACGCAAGTCACGACAGGTACTCCAGGTGTCCATCACCCCAAAGGCAGGCAAGAGAGATGCACATGTCCCAGTTGATGGTCATTCTGAGACTCCTCTTCTTGAACTTTTCGGCCTTCTCTCCTTGACGCGAAGAGCGGAACCTCGCGCGACGGAGGCGGTGGTCCGATCCCCTGTAGAACTTGGGGGCAACGGAGACGTCGGTCAGGCAATATTTGCGGTTGAAGATGATGTGGACGACCTCATTGTGGAACAGGCCACCTTCCGGGATGGAACTTCCTGGTCCATCATGGGTAGGGAGGCTTCTGGCACTATGAGTTTCCATGGATGCTCTTGGTCGACATGATAAATTCATCCTTTCACCTTGCTCGTTCCGCTCGAAACCGTGGGTTCCGGTGTGAAGTTCTTACGACGACCTGCGTGGCCCGATCTTGACGTTGAAGTCGTCGACGATCACCTTGTATAAGGTGTGATCTTCCTTGTAGTATTTCTCCAGCTCCACGTTGAAGGCTTCGACCTCTTCGTTGTCGTAGTCGGATGTTGCGGCATACGCGACGAACACAGTCAAAGCTGGCACAGAGCCACATCGCTTCGGTCCCAAACGTCCGATTCGGCTCGTCAGAGACTCGTACGAATCGATGTTCATGGCCAAGTGCTTGTTGACGAGACACCAACACCGCCTGCTTCCCTGCTGTCGCATGTTCCGAGGAACAGTTCTTTTCCGGGGTCGTAGGCGGCGTGTAGGTGGTGTCTTCTCGTACCCGTCAGTCCGATGACATCGAACTTGATCTTCTTGGCTTACTTCATCTGGTCCTCGACGGATGCTTTCAACGCCACCTTGTCGGCGTTGTAAGTACATGTCGTCATCCTAGTCTTTCTTAATTTGCAGAGCCCTGAGATTTTAGCAGCCTCTCCGTACTCGTCCTTCCTTTCGCTGCAGAAATGGGGGCTCTTACGGGGTCTGAGGAATGAGCCCCTTTAGTGCTGCTGTGTTAGAGTAGAGTACACTCGGTTAGCTAGTCAGGCTCTGGAGCGGGCGTGGAACTCCGGGCAGCCAGCCAGACTGTCCGAAGGGACGGAGCGAGACGTTTCAGGCGGCCGTGTATTGCCTTAGATGTACTCCCAGTCTACCGAGTGCAAGCTTTTGGCCGGGCCGACACAGTTACAATCCGCACAGGCGCGAACACATCCACGCACACTGCGCATGAACATGCCGCTCCCACGCAGAAGGAACGCGTCGACCCGACACAGCAGGAGCAAGAAGTCCATCCCCTGCATCCCACCTGGGTCTCTAGGCAGTACACGGTCGCATTTGGTCCGTGTTTCGTTCTCCTATCCACCAGCTCAATTAGCCGAAAATTCTATCTCGGTGTTGTTCAGGCGCAGTTCGACTTCGGACATTGCGAAGAAGTAATATTGAAACCTTGTTTAGTTACGAACACCGCGTCATGTGATGCTCGCATATTGTTCAAATTTCCCTACAACGTAGAGATTTGACAGCGCTACAGAATTTTATCATAGATCGCCATAGAATTTCGGTTGAAACCCCCTTGCGCTCCTAAGCGTTTAGTTCCGCGGTTTCACCGTCCGCCGTTCTTGTGACTCGCCATCACTTTCGATCAAGGGCGTCTTCTGTAGAGTAGACTTCAACGACATTTCTCATGATGACAACCATCCGCCTTTTCTTTTGGCTTTGCTTTCCGGAAACTTCAAATTCTAAGACCAACCTCATTGTGTGACCGTCTAATTTTCTGGAATTGCACCCATACCTCCTTCCCCTCCCCCAAGGAAATTTCATCCTTTTGATGACCTCTCCTTAACGGCTTAGGATGAATCCAGTGCACTGTCTGCAGGAATCCCATCTAAAAGGGTATGTATCGATATGTCCAGTAACCATTCTTCACATGCTGGGTCTGCGACGTGATACGGTAGCGTTTGCTCTCTAGAAAACGCTACAGAATACTTGAAGGACTCCGCTACAGCTATCTCGACGTAGCTCCTGTTGGAGTCATCTCCATTGTTGTACAGCTCGACCCCTTCCCCTATCTCCCTGGATATGGCCCTTCTCTGTCGTGTTTGCCATGGGGATAGAACTTGGATCATCCTTCTACGCGTCATCACGCCAGCCAGTTCTCTAGATTACCGGAACGTTCCTCCTCTCAGGGTCCTTGTCAAATAAGCCTCTATAGTCGAAGTCGTTCGACCCTAGGTAGCTTTGCCTTGCACACTGAACTCAGCCGGTTATGTTGCTTTTCACTTCCGGGCGAAGCTGTACATAGCCCTGCACTGATGATATTAACACTTGTGAGCATGGTTG
This sequence comes from Heligmosomoides polygyrus bakeri, assembly GCA_947359475.1. Classification (NCBI taxonomy): domain Eukaryota; kingdom Metazoa; phylum Nematoda; class Chromadorea; order Rhabditida; family Heligmosomidae; genus Heligmosomoides; species Heligmosomoides polygyrus. The sequence goes on from OX375869.1 coordinate 67,314,218, forward strand.
CCTTCCGAGCAAATTTATTCGTTCGCTCAGTTATTCGAGAGTTGAAAAATTGAGCTACTCATTCGTTCGATCATTCCAGTTTTTAAAAATCTCTATTTCTTTGTTTGTTCGAAAACAGTCAAAACACCCAGCTCTACCGGCAACGGCCTGATGCGAGAAGAAAGACTAGTCAAATAGTAGCAAGCCAGCTCCGAAGGCCGGGAAGTCCTGCTCATCTAACTGATGCCACTGCTTTGCTATGAACGGGTCTTGGAGTAACAGCTCTCTTTCTTGGCTTCCAATTTTTTTCGGTGCTTCCTCGCTGAGATTATTAAGATTTGACCGCTGCACTGTAACGGATTTTCTTCGAGAGGAGGAAAAAGTGTACTGACCAAGCCCGTGAGTTCGAGCGAACTATGTATGGTCATTACGTTATAGTGAAATGCAAGGCGTATATTGGTCCGGTTGGTCAACGCTAAACTTTCTCTTTTCATTCTAGGTCGACGTTCGTTCCGTCTTGACTGACTTGAAATCTTCGTAACCCAAAACGGAATATCCTGGCACCAGTGACAAATGGAACACCCTGCGGTCGCCTCCTCGTGTGCCTTTTTGTTTTGGACTTTTGCCCGCTTATCAGCTAAGGAGCAGATTCCTGCACCTCATCAGTCCGCTACCATTCCTGAAGTGCAATCGATGGTAGGCTGGGTGTCGCTATTGATGACTGCATCGCCTGCTTCGGCGGCCACGACGTTCTGTGGTCGCCGATCACATTACACATCACCGGCGGCTGCGACAAGCGGCTGCGACAACGGCTGCAATTAGCAGCCTTCAAAGAGCACGTGCACGTGAGCGTGAGCGCGCCATGGTCGCGTACTTCGCCTGTGGTCACTGGGCGCGTTTGATTCCACGGGGGCGTTAGCACTTCCTTCGCCGCCCTTCTTTGACGGTCATCGACGCACACACAAGCACTTGTTTTGTGTGTGCGTCGATGACCGTCGTCACATGACGATGATCCGCTTCTCTTCATAATGGTCCACAGTGTGTGCTTTTATCTCCAACGAGATGCCGCTCCATTACGTGGTTCAACGCCATGAGTAGATAAGGAATCATCCAAAAGCAGCGTTGGTAATAAAATCTCATCCTTGAACTATTCGCGAGGAAGTGGGGTGGAGAGTTTCAAGCTACCAACAGGTTCACATTAAAGGTCTCCTCCAATCGGATGGCGAACAACAAAGCGTCCGAAAATGAGTGCAAGGGTGACAAAAGCAAAAGCTGTTACGATAGTCAGTCCCTGGTTAGGATGCCCTACTCATTTTACACCTACGGGCGGCCATTTGAGTGGCATGAAGAATGGTATATGGGGACCAAGTCGAGCACGACGAAGGCTTTGTTGACCTGGTGCTAAATCACATTTGAGCCACTTTAAGAGATTCGCTCGACGTACTAGCAGGGGGTCTCACACTGTCGAAAAACATTGTGAGACCCCCTGCTAGTACGGTCGTGCTGAGTCTTTCGTTGGTGCGACTGGGCCAATGGAACTCACTAGGCGTGGCCGTTCTGCTTAAGTGAAGGGGGGGGGGCGACCTACGCATATATTATTTTCATTCTGCGGCTCGCATTTTGGCACAAACGGCAGAAGGTAATTTATGCTTTGCGGACGCTCCTGGCGGTCGTTTCCTAGGATTTCTCGAAAATCCAGAGTGCTTCTAGCCGTTTCTTGCTGAAATTTCCGTTTCTACAGCCAACACCTTGCTCTCAATATCAAACCGTTAGGCATCTAGCGTACTGCCGAGTCGCTCCAGCGACTGGTCGCGGCGATAGTGTTGCGAGGGTAGCTACGCAGTTCGTAGCTACCCGCGGAACACTACAGCCACGACCAGTCGCTGGAGCGACTCAGGGGTATGCCAGATGCCTTATGCTAGTCAGCTCCGTGCTATCCCGGAGGTGTTCGGGTGTTACCGAACTGTTCACTAGTCTCTATTCTATGGGCCGCCAAGTGTGTCCATTAAATGCAAATTACTGTCTGCCGTATGCGCCGAAGTGGAAGCTGACGCATGTATGTGCAGGTCGTTGTCCTTTCGTTTACTGCGCGTTCACGTCTGGTAAGTCCCAACCAAATTCGCCCAGACGTGAGGAGAGTTCCGAGAGCACTTTCTGGTGGATCAAGCGTGAGCTTATTTTTCTTTAAACGGAGGCATTTGGTAGTGTCTTTTCGGAGGTGGAACCGGTAGGATGAGAATGCCGTTTTGAGGGGATATAGCGTATCTCTTGCCTTGCACCACGTTCAGACCTCTGATGTAGGCGAGCGATCGAAAACTTAAGACCACCTAGAAATGGAAGATTCAACATAACCAAGACACACAAGTATACTTGTCAACTATTAATATAAATGCCGAGGTTCTATGAAATGAGAAATTGGAGATTTGACCTGCATCGCTCCTGAGAGATTTTGGAGACAGTTGGTTAGAATATTAAGAGACCTGCAGAGCATGCTAGATGGGCAAGTTTTTCCATGCCTGTTTCAAGATTCTGGAGAGACAATTACCAAACATGTGCACGAGTTTCGTTGTATCACTGATCTTTCCCATGTATCATATGCAAGCTGTTCATTGGGCTTTTACCTTCTGATGAAGCTTTTACGTCTCGAGGATGTTAAGAGCTGTTATACTTGTACCACGGCTTTCCAGGATATTACAACCGAGAATTCCGTTCTATGTAAGCGTGACTACGACCATTCCTGGAAAGAATTTCGGTTTTTAAAATTAGTTTCGAGGCCCATAGGTTAATCAGTTCCCACGGAAATGAATCGGTGAGGATCTGTTCTTAATATCTAGTGATATTACAGCCGTGAAATGGTTCCCGCAACTGCCTAGAATGAGGGTTTTCTCCTCTTCAGTACTGTTGGTATAGGTCTATTCGTCTAAGGAGATATACAGATCATGATTATTGCGCTCGTTCTCTCTATTTCCAAGCAAATGCATAAAGTAGAATACATGTATATATACATGTATAAATAGTTCACCATGACTTTACACCTTCTAGTTCTCTTATATGGAAATGTAAATGCCTGCCACCCTTTTACGGCTTTCCATCAATTGAAAAATGAGGTCTTTTTCTGTAAAATGACTGATGTCAATGACCTACTGGTTGCTTGCGAAGGTGACCCATCGGGGTACAATTTGTGTTCCTCGATTTCTCTTCGCAGCTTTCGCCTCAGCTTTGAGCGAGGGGATAAAACAGCACTAATTCAAGCACAGAAGAAAAGACGTTTGGAAGCTTAACCGAATTTCAAATGTTTGTTGGAGCCTGTCAGTGGAGGAGGAGGGGGGGGGCAAATTACAGGATAACTTAAGCATGCGTTCGTGTAGCCTTCACGCATCCCACAAGAGAACAATGCGCGGCGCATCCCTAGGAGGCTTATCGACTCGATTCGCATCGATTTATAAACGAGAGAGTGCTTTTGTGAGGCCAGGTCACTCCTTGGTGTCTGCTTTTGTGAGGCCAGGTCACTCCTTTGTGTAAAGTCAGGGACAGGGTTTGCAGAACACGGAGTTTCGGAACAATTGGCCTTTGTTAAGCTTTTCCGGAGCTTTTGCTGCTTCCTACCGAACTTCTCCCCCGCTTGTGACTCTGTTCATCTATGTTTGGCATAAATTTGGTAGCGTATTCGATAGGCTTCGCATCGGCTAATGTTATTCAACAGGCGACATTACGAAACCCCGGTTTCGACTCAAGCACATACGCGGTATGGTCTCGGAATACAAGCCACACCTATAATATAATTCCGTGTGCGCCACAGAAAAACCGGTTAGCCATTGTTCTTTGTGGATTTCGTTGTCGTCTGTCGGTTCAGCTGTTTCTCTATTGTTCCGCTATTTTAAAATTCACTCTGCGGTTTCTTGTATTGTTTTGAGCGCTGCATGGTCTTTCTCTCGGCTGAGCGATGCCAGGTGATTTGAGTCTGAAGAATTGCAGATGACCAGTGACTGTTTTCAGTGTCGCCGGCTGCCGGGTATCCGCCTCAATGCTCGGGCATGGCTTTTGTTCAATTATCAAATCTTACGCTTCGTATTCAATATTTTCGCTATGCGATTCTGAGTGCTTGCTTGTGCTGTTCATTCTCCGCTTGTTCTCGATGAAGCTCATCGGCTTCTATTGTGACCTTAATTCATCTCCCTTTTAGGGGATGTTGTCAAAAAAAATCTTTTGCTTAGTGATTTTCGTTACTCTATTGGAGGGGTATAACACAAGTTCATTTCCTTTATAACGATAACCGAAGGGGGGGGGGGGGGTGGAGGCACTGTAGAGAACTGAAATTCAAAGCATTAGGTGGTGCAAGAGAGGAGCAGTATATGGTTTATGACCGTAGACTACTCGGGCTTTTACCATGTTTCTTGATTTTTCGTATAGGACAACGAAGCCTCGCAGACCTCATCATAATTCATTGAAATAAAATTGCTTGAATATACATAAGGGTATATATTTCTTGCTACTGTCCTGCAATGTCCATCTACAAGTAAGCATCGAGATATTAAGAAGGCATCAGTTCGGGGAATTACTCCTCCGCTATTGAACAGAAAAAACGAGAACGCTTTTGGATACTTCGCCTAAAAGAAACATCAGAGAAACACTAAAAGCTCCCGGACGAGGTGCAGAAGATGTGCATCAGATTGTATTTTCCGGAGACTACACATAGGATGGGACCCGGGATGTGCGTAATTACGATTTACGATTTTATGATTTACGGCTATTTTTGCCAAATGTTTACTATTACGATTTACGACATTTTGGGACATAAATCGTAAATTTTCGTAAATGTGATCTTTGATCAATTGTCGTGCCGACTAATGAAGATGTGCCTACTCCAATGGTGTTTGTAACATATACATGTTAACAGTACCGATTAGAATTGACGCAAATTCGCGATCGAACATCATTCGTGATTGGAAGTGGGGTCTAGAAAGTTGTGACACTCGTGTGGAAACGATAAACCACTAATGTTTCGGTATACGCCGCGAAGACGGATAGCATTGTGAGATGGGAACACCCTATCCGATGAGACCACATTGAGTGGGCATGTCATTCAGAGAGGGCGTGTACAATCGTTACCCTGATCGGCTGGCATGTGTTCGGTCTGTGCTCGCTGCTATTGGTTGGCGCACTCCCATCTACCAATGCTGCTCACCTTCGCGACATGTATCAATTTTTCTATTGCATTGTGCTTTATAGGGTTGAGCATATTGATATAAAAAGTGCGGTGAAATCAAGCGCGTAGCACTTCAAGAATGGATCGAACTGGTTTTGACAGTCTTGAGCTCCAATTTCGGTGGTGTGATTGAGTTTCTCGTATTCACCTTATCTAATCCGCTTATAGGGCGGGTGTAGCGCAGTCGGAGAAGGCGCGACTGTCGCGTGCACCCGATACCAGGTTCCTGGTTCGGATTTCCCGCCCAGGCCAACTAAGCCTTCCATCCCTCCGAGGTCGGTGAATTGGTACCAGACGTGTCTGGGAAGGATAAAGCGCTGACTTGTTCATCGGCTGGCCACCGCAAGTCATTGTATGGCCAAATACGCATTCATGTCGCCTCCACGACATCCCGTAGAAGTAGAATGCGCTGGCGCATCCCAGAAGGGATTGAGTAACGCCATCCTTTATCCTTATCCTTAATCCGCTTACGATGCTGCAGACTTTCGGAGAGCAAACGTTCGTTACAGAGCTGGCCAAGGGTAGCTCGAGCGAGTGCAGAGAATGATGAAATAGTAGTATAATATCATAAAGTTTTCGATTCTTACGAGTGCCGGCTTGCGCAGGAAACTGGTGCATTGGTCAGTAGTGAAACGGTTTCTTAATTTTCAATTTTGACAGCCAATCTTTCGATGTTGTTTCTGCTAAATCCTAGATTTATATGCAAGCTGAAGAATTGGTAATAAATTAGACATTTAACGTTGTTACAGGATGTTTTGTTGCGATCAAAACTCTTGCGCCAGGCGGGACTCGAACCCGCATCTTCTGCTTTCCGGGCAGTGATGTTCGCCTTTTTTTCAAGGTTCACATTTTTGAGCACGTCTTCTTGACGTATAAAATAAAAAAGTAAATAAATAGGGCACTATTCTAGACTTTTCAATCTTGACGCTTTTGAAATCAAACTGAACATCTCTCAAATGAATTGCAGTTTTTTCCACAATAAATTAAAGACTTTGAGACGTTTAGAATACTTTTTTGTGCAAGGAAAATTTTGTGTAGCCTTCTTTGAATTTTTTTAATTCACCTGTCCAGCAAGTGAAGGCACTGTTTCAATTTTTTTCTTAAAAATGGTGGATCAAAGCAATTTGAAACCACAGGAAGGCAGCAAACATTTGATGTATTAAAAGAAGAGATCGTGTCATGCACTCGACTAGACTCGTCGCGATCTTTATTTGTTCGCTGCCTTCCTGCGCTTTAGAACAGAAACCAGCTCCAAAATCTCAATCTTTTCTGGGATGCGCTATGCATTCTACTTCTGCACGATGTTGTTGAAGCAGTTTGAATGCATATTTGGTATATGCAACCATTGCGGTTGCCAGCCGTTGAGGAGGACCATACACCGATCAATCTCGAACGGATGGAAAACTTAGTTGCCCTGAACCAAGAAGCTCGATCTAAAGTGCAGACGACAGCCGTTACCTCCCGCGACTACGCCATACCAACCCCGTGAATACTTCAGTGTTATATTATTCCACAGTTTCTCCTCTATTAAGGGTTGGTCCTGATTTCTTCGACCAGTGCGAAATTAGTGCATCTTAAAAGGCTAAGTAGCATACGATATACCAGTCAAAACTGGTATCCACTACAATATAAGGCCCCGGCACATTCAGGATTCCGTATATCGTTGCCATTGTAGTGGTAATTCCTGTAGTTTCATCGACTTTGTGAGGGCTCAAATTGAATTCGTGCGCAGAGTTTTCAAATTCACCGGTGACTGGCCAAGTTCACTTTGATCGAGAGTCGCCTCTTCCTCTGGAGGCTCGTTGCGTGCGTCGACACGTGACGACAGATTGGCGTGATCGCACCCTGCTCCTTTGTGGTTTCGTTCTCTCCCATCACGCTCCTTTTCTTCGTCTTCTGTTTCTGTTTCTTTCCACCGTCGCGCCAGTCACTCTCGCCGGTGTCTCTCCGGTTCCACGGTCTCCGCCGCCACTGTCTCGGGCCGAAAAGTCAGAGTCCGAATCACGCCGAGCGGAACCCGTCCGCTGCCGCTCGTCGTCTCCGCGCTTCCTGTGCTGCCTGCCGACCGTCATCGCCGCTGTTCAGATGTTCAACACGCTGGCGTCGCTCGACCACGCGGACGTCTTCGGCGACGTGGCGTCGACGGCGCTGGACGAGCTGATCCGCAGCTCGGCGGCAGCGGCGGCGATCGGCTCCGCCGGCTCGCTCTCGGCGGCCCTGCAGCCGATGGCCGGCGCCCACGCCAACGCCCAGTTCGGCCAGTCGACCAGCCTCGGCAGCGCGCAGGAGGCGTCGAGTCGCGGCCGCAAGAAGAACTCCTCCATCAACCTCGTCTGCGTGGTCTGCGGTGACCAGGTGAGTGGCTCGAGCCGTCTGTTTACAGGCTATGGTAAATAGCTGCATTGACAGTGACAGTTGTTCTATTCGGTACAGCAGGTGACGTCCAGAATATTTGTAACATTCCAGTATTTGGTGCTATAAAATTGTGACTGCAGCGATGATCTGAGCATATGGAAGAGTTAACGTTTCACTTGAACTCCTTAGCGATAGGCCAGAAATGATTTGAAATTTGACTAAATAAACTAACTAAATGCATACCATTGCTTCCGTATTCTGATACTTGGCTCGAACTCCACTTCTTCGACAACTGGTCGAGATACGGGTAACTGCGATATTCTCAAACACATGAAAGCGTTTTGAGACTTCAAGGAGCGTGAACGGGTCTCGAACCTGCATGTGCTGCCTCCATAACAACACTGTTTTCTGCTTCGCCTATACCGTTTCTTTGCTCAGGATTCCTATGATGCAGCGGATAACCCTTATTTCGAAGCGTGAAATGTGCGGCTTTTCGTAGTCCTCTGCATATTAGTTCGCACCGAAAGTTTCCGCCCATGTTTAAGCGTTACATTCTACGAGTTGGTAGCTTCTGCAACGATAACATAGAGAAGAACTAGTGGTATTAAATATAATAAATATCAGTTTGAAAAAATATCCAAATAAATATAGACGTATAACATGTCAGAAATCAACGAGTTTAACCCGCTCTTGCGACTGCCGGAAGGACTCATTTTAGTGTCTTAAGTTTTATGTACCGAATCGCAGAAACTTCAAGATGGAATTGAATCGAAATTTATTCGCTGCGTTATGAATGAATTTTCTAAAACCTTAACAATACAACACTGACATAGGATACTTTAGACAAGAGGTAGAGAACCTTAGAATGACAGAAAGCTTTGCTGAAGTTGGAGTATCGTACAAGGGACTAAGTAGAGGCAAATTGCAAACGATTATTCCTCAATATGGTACAGGGTTTGTGTTATCGAAAAGTGTTTTGCTGAGAAGCTTTGTTGCATAACAAAAAGGAAGGAGTTCACCTAGCCTCTACGATCAATAACATAAAGTTATTAGCGAACATTTGAAGAAGAAATAGCCACGTCGAGCCCTCGTAAAGCTTCTGTGCTTCTCTAATTAAACTTTGTGGCGTTCGATGCGCTTTGGATGACATGCCTAAGGAGTTCCTACTACCGCACATTGTTAAAATGGGGAAATAGAGTCAATGGAGCAAGTTAGTGTATTAAAGCAAAGCATGACAATAAAAATCTTTGAGAAAAATATAAAAACCTGCTGAAAATTTTTCCTGCCATAATATGTGAGGAGTTCCTACATACTTATCCTATCGGTAACGTCAATTGACAAGTCGTTAGATTCGTCCGCCCAAAAACTGCAGGATCTTAATATAAAAGTTATATTTTCCCTGCAAAATTAATCGGAATGTCGAATTCACGGCGTTTTTTGGATTTCTTAAAAAGTTTTCAGAGAAGAGCCACTTGTCATGTACAAGTGGACTCCAAAAATGTATTCCAACAACAGTGGACTCTAACTTCCGAACTGCGCATAACTAGAGCACTTCTGCTGATGGATTTATCTAGTAGGTAGATGCTAGTCGTAGGATTTCTTATCTTAGTTTAACCCATTAGGTTTGAACGAAGCTGTAATCGTTTCAAATCAAAAGTCGATAACGGCGGAAAGTTTCGTTTCGACCAGCAATATGGGGTGTTTGGCAGGAAACTGAACAGTCTCAGAGCTACCAATAGGAAAAGGAACTGTAGAGAGATGTCACTCGTGGAGTTATCACAGCGAGCATTCGGTGCTACATAGTGGCTCAAGAACCTGCAAAGCGAACGATTTACTAACCATAAGACAGCGAGTTCTCGTGGCTATGTCGCGGGTTAGGGCAAATTTCCCTAATACAGGAGCGTTAAGGAGCTAATCTCGTTACAGAATGACGACGAATGCCTTCTGGGTTACTCCGTTCAAGTTTTTAAGACCTTGCTATCTAGTAGCCACATAGGAAGTTAATGGAAGGTAAGATATATGAGTGGTGTATTTTAATGGTCTGTATTTCTGTAATAGAATTTTATTTGCTGTTCAATAACACTGCTCTACCCTTTTCTTTCTTATTAGATGTTTTACGCGTGTAACAGTAATTCGCGTCTTTAGATAAAAATAAATAAATAAGATGCACTCCTTTGAGCTATTTAGAAAGAGCGACGTTATTCTTTTCTTAGCCACAATCACCATGTTCTGTGTGAGTAAATTCTGGGAATCAATTGCCCATTTCGCATGTTGAAGCTGTTGACAGAATGTTGTTTTCGTTCAATACTTGACAAAGTGGCACAAGGGTGGCAATAAACGTACCGACGCTCTTGGGATATCTTGCGGAATTTCGTTCCTTGTGACCCTGGTTCAACGGATTTGGCCTAAGCACGTTATGCGGTCGCTGCTCCTGTTCTTTTTCGTTTTATAGGGTTGAGTCTTGGTAATTCCTTTAGACCATGTAAGGAGTCGTTACACTAAAACATGCCTTGAGTCTCCGAATAAGAGATTGCAACCACTGGGGCGAACAACACTCGACAATGAAAGTTCTTCTGACATTTTTCGTGAATGATCAATGCTATGATTTTTTTTTACTGTACTCTGCATGAACGAGAACAATGCAACAATAAAGAAACAAGAGATTGCTCACCGAAAAAATCATAAAAATTTCGTTTCAAAGGGATCTCTCCGTGTACAAGGGCTGTTTCTTTTGTCTTGTTTCATACGTGTCACTTGAACGTCACCTCTATAACAATAATTCAGTGCTTACAATAGATAGTGATTTTTTGTGGTTTGTTAGAAGAAGTGTACTGAAATGAGGTCCATGGCAATGCGCCCTTTTCAGGCTTTCGGCAAGCACTACGGCGTGAACGCGTGCAATGGATGCAAAGGTTTTTTCAGGAGAAGGTAGTCATTTTGCTACTCGAGAGTCCTTAGTAATTGGAAATGCAGCGCATAGAAGCTGTCGTTAGGGCGCGTAGAAGTGGACCTCGAGCTCCGCTCCCAGGCCGACGAATTCCTACATCCGCATCATCGGCTGTAAGGCCTCTGTTATACTCCCGCGGGAGCATCCGCGGAACGTCCGCGGACCAATGGTGCACGGCGGAGGCGGGCGTGGCGAGGCGCGGCGATTGGCCAGGTGAGGAGTCTCGGCGCGATTCCCGCCCTTCCGCGGATGCTCCCGCGGGAGTATAACTCAGGCCTAAGAAGCAACAGCCAGCAACAGCAACAGCAACAGCCTAGGATGGGCTGTTTTTCGCACCTCACCGCGGAAGGAAACGCATATTCGCGACAAGCAGGAACGGCCTAGTTCGTTACCCGTTGGGATTGGGGTGAGGATGAGGGAAGGGTAGGAGGGGAGTGATCTAACACGAGCGAAATTGGCCAAGAAGGCCGCGACGGCGCAGAGCATCCCCAGCCGTTGATTCCACCGCAAGTTCTCGCGGAGTCCACTAGTTTTTCAGTGTAATTGCGGCGCTATATTTTGTTGTTGTTGAAAGTATTGAGAAACCGAACATTGCGCACTCCATGCTCGTAATTCCTGACGCCTGGTCCGCAACCGACATTTAAAATGTCAGAACTTGGCTCGTGCACAACTTTAATCATCAGAAAAAACTCGATTAAACACAGCTTTCTCAACGTTTCCATAGGAACATACACCTCTACAATAATCTAGATCCCAAGAATCGAAGAACTTTCGAAGGGCCGTTTCAAAGAGATCCAGATTATGAAACTCTAAAAAGTGATAGTTAGGAAGGGGTCTGGAGAATGAGTAGGGGTTACCTCAATGACCAACTGCGTTGATTTCTGCCTGGTGGCTTTCGAAGAATGAGTCCGAGCGTTGTCGTGGAGCAGGACGTGCCCCTTCTGTTCAGCGCCACCTGCCACACCTTTCACAACTTTTCAAGCATAATTTCTAAATCACAACAATAAGACTCTGCTGTGGCTTTACCGGGTTGCACGATGCTCAAATGGATTAGACCTATGCACCAACGCCACCAAACAGTTAACATAGCCTTTTGAAAAAGAGGAAACTTCAAAGTAATTTTCAAATTTTCGCCTATCTTCGTTCTGGACGTTATTACGGGGTTTCGAAAAAGAGGAACCGTCGCAGTTTTCGAGCGATTATGCTCTACGAGTTCAAGCTCCAACATTCTATAGCTGAGGCAACGCGTAATGTTTCGGGTTAGAATCGCCTTCGGATTCGCTCTTAAAACTTTCGATATCCTACGTACACAAGCGGGCGTATCCTCAGCGTTAAACTCTCCGGAGGAGGAATTCTCTTACCAAATATCGTCCAGACGACGATCTTCAACGTAAAAGAGAAGCCAAATTGTTTCATGACGGCGCTCGACACCACACTGCATTGGAGGCTCGCACAGTCTGATGGAACTTTGCTAGATAACTGCTCAACATACAGCGTACTCTCCTGACGTCACGACCTCGGATCATCATGTTTTCCGCCCATTGAAGTCGTTCCTATCCAACATGCACTTGAAAAGTTGGAAAACATCGACAGTGTACCTCCTCATTTTTTTTGTCAGCAGCATTGAAGCATTTTGGAGACATGGAATCTATCTAATATTCTTGTTTATTATGCTGATATTGTTGATTCTGATGGGGACACACTGTCGACTGGAATTGATGAATAGAGACAAAAGCGAGGAAAATGAAGGGCGGGCAATTCTTTATCACTCAACCTATGTATCAGCTGCGTAGCTCATCCGGGGCGATTGAATATTATCGATAATCGTCCTTTCTCCTTTGATGGCGTTTGCAAAGGCGAGGAGAGTTTTGTTTGCTTGTCGCCGGAAGTGAGAACAACTCAGTGGAGCATTTGATGTGCTCTGCTGTTATAAATGATTCAATCAATATATGCTATTTCAAGTGCACATGAATCAACGAATACGTGCCTATTTTCAGCGTCTGGAACAATCGTCAGTACATGTGCCGATTCGACGGACAATGTGCCATCGCCAAAGGTGGGACCAAATCCATTGTTAAATCATACAAAATGTCGCACTCGGGAAAACAACAAATAGCTAAGGGGTGATGCAGCATCCGGCCACTCATGATACCTTTGCTGTCGTCCTTTTTATGGATGCTGTATCTTTTCTAGTGTCCTAGCTATCGCTCTTACTATGTGGTGCTAGGCATTCAAGTGGGGAAGGAAGGGAACAGAAAGTAGAAATCGTGGGACGTTCCATTGGGAGCTATGCGGATAAGGGGGAGGTACTCTCTGCTAAATGTGGACATCGTCGACGAGCAGCTCAGCAGAGCAGTTTACGATAAGATAGCAGGTTGTGCTTTCCTTACAGCTGTTCCCTCTCTGTCTCACCTCCCCTCCCTCGATTCTGAGATTTCGCTGGAATATAAAATTACAGTAAGAAAATGGGTTAAGAAAGTTGTCATTGCAGCGCTGCACAACCATTGCCTTCATATTTCTGCTTTGTTTCAAGTGGCTAACTATGGAAGGAGACCATTAACTAGGTCTCGATTGGTGTTATGGTTATCGGCTGGTATCTTTCTTCTCACAAAGGCGTAGTTGGGACGCAGCCAAGTGGCGGTGACTGCTTTTTACAATGACCAGCTAGGACGAAACAAAACGAGCCGGACACAGCTTCTCGACGTCTGCGCGAAATTTTATCGGCCTCTGAAGGGAAGCTGTTGATCTCACGATTCCGCTCTTCCATGCGAAGCCGCTGCTCGCTGTTCGACATCGATGAAATCGGCGTAACAATTTGTTAGACCGGCGGTTACCTTACAGATTTGTTACCGCATTCTGGGACACACTGCCAGTCTAGATGTCATGTCTCCGACCTGAGATGGCATCGTTTCGTTACCTGCCTGAATAGGCGGCGCGACCAAACAAATAGATGCATAGTACAGAGACGCAATGTGCCGAACGGGAAAAGAGGTGTGAAACCAGGAAAGAACTAGGGAAACGTGCTCCTCAACGAGACTCCTTTGACGAAGCCGTTGGTAGGATGCGCCAGGCGTCCTTCCTGATGGAGTTGAATAAATCACCGTGGTGGAGCCACGTCTTTCAAACTCCGGCAACGGCTTCGCGACTACAACGAAAGATAAAAACGGCTTAGGCTTCACGGCAGTCGAAAACTTGCCGTTAGAGCGTTCTTATAGGTCTAGTGTGTCACAGTGGAAAGGAAGGGGTATGTAAGCGGTGCTTCTTCCTGGTCTGTCAGACTCCTAACCGCCGGGGATATCGTCAACAAGAACGGTTATTAGCGTTTGTTCTTTAGCGGCTGCGTTGCAGATCGGTGAAGTAAGTACAGGGACGACAGATGATCAAAACCCGTTGTATTTCAAATGGTCGACAGTCCTAAATAAAGTCGCTTAGAATAGTGCTCTATCAGGAAAGTATTAGTCCGGAAAATTCTCAGCGTTTAGAGTGCTTCATTTTGAACTACCATAACTTTCTCGAATCTTAGCGGATTTAGTCGAAATAAGCACCGTTCGAATCAGCACACTTTTACCAACAGGCGACCTGTCGAGTTATTCAATTACCCACAAAATTAGGTGGTCGAGACTCGACAAAATCAACGAAAGCTGTTTTGGCTTGGTCCTGATTGGTGAAGGTTTCACCAGCGAGAAAGTTCGGAAAGTGTTTGAAAAGGTGGAACTCAACTGGCGAGAGGTCTGGAGAATATGGCGGGTGAGACAGAACTTCAACCAAATGTGGGGCAGGCGTTATCGTGCAAAATAATCGGACGAATGCTGGCTGAAGTTGACGAAATTTTCGGCGCACTTCGTCGACTTCTTTACAGTAGGACTCTGGTGTTGTCGTTTGGCCTGGTGCCGAAAAGTTGTGATGGATCACACCAGCCTCCGACCACCACACAGTGACCATTCCCTTTTTCTGGTGGAGGTTAGAAAATGCCCAGGGGTTCGTCGACGTCCGCAACGCAACGTCTGCTGTAATCATACAGAATCCACTTTTCGTCACAAGTGAGGATTCAATCAAAAACGAGTCACTCTTTTGTTGCGTAAAAGTAGAGGAGAACAAATCTCGAAACGTGACAATTTTTACCGCTCGCTCATCTCGTGGGGCATCCACTTTTCGAGCTTTTTCACCTTCTCAAGGCGTCTAAAAGCATCTGCAACAGCAGCTTTACTAACTCTAGCCCCTCCGCGATCCCACGAACTATTTGGAATCGTTCAGCTTCCACCAATTCCTTCAACTCGTCGTCCAGAATTGCTCTAGGTCGAACGCTACGGGGTCATGTTCGAGGCTGAAATCTCCGGTCCGAAATTTACTGAACCACTGGCGCACAGTGCTCTCTCCAACACTATGAGGTCCCACTCTTCACTAATGTCGAGCTGTCGCCGCAGCGGATTGTCCCAGTTTGAAATTAAAATAAAATATCGTTCGGAATCGCTCCTTCGGCATACTTCAGTAAGCCCTTCTACAACAGAAATATAAATCATCGTTGAAACACATATTATTTATTCAGATAGAGCGAAAAATTCCGTACAGAAAGTAGCATTAATGCGCAAGACAAGTTTAATTCTTACTTAATAATAGACGAATTAAAAATTGTAACACAAAACGCTGAGAACTTTTCAGACAACCTGATACCTGCCTACTGTTGACTGTGTTCGTATTTTATATTTGTTTTTTTAAAAACCCTACATGCTTGCACATATTTTTGTTCTTCAGAGGACGCCATGAAGAACAATGGATGTATAGCATGTATTTATTGACTCTTTGCAGAGCATCGCAATGTCTGTCGTGCATGTCGACTGAGGCAGTGCTTCGTGGCCGGCATGAATCCACGCGGTGAGCTGGCCTCTTTCTTACTAAAGCACGCTTCTATTCTTTTAAGTATTAAGTATTAAGTCTATTACGTTCGCGTAAGGCAAGCTGTGAAAGAAAACAACAAAACAGTGACGAAATAAGAAAATGCGATACGATACAGAGAATATGAAATCAAACACCAAACCAACACAACAGCAAAGAACCCAGGTAAGCGGAAGTGACCGGTCCCTGTCAAATAAAACTAATCGTAAGAGATACTATGAGTATGCAACATGTAGGACACCACTCTTCTAAACTGACTGATAGCCATGCCATCAATCATGTACAGGGTGCGTAAAAAGTATTGACGCACCTACATTTTGTTTCAGCTCCAGCTTTCTCTTTCTACCTCTCTAGGTTTTTGTGTGTTATTTTTGTTTCCTGTATTGTGCTCAAAAAACACTCACGAAAAAAACTGATGAAACATGACCATCGTCGCTTCGGTGGCCCTTTTTTGTCTGTTACCCAAAGAGCTGAATATTTCCTTAACAAGAGAATTAGGCGCTGTTCGAAACGGTTGGTGAGGAAAGAGGTCAGCAACCTAAACGTCAGCCACGGCTCTGTTATAACAGATATTGATTACAATATGTTCAAGCACGATAACGTTCAAATCCAAAATTATCAATCTCTGTCCGATAACGGCCAACAGATAATGCGCGCAGGTGTGGACAGCTTCTCAGACGAACACAGCTTAAACATGAATCCGCTGGATTACTCTTTTTAGGCGATTTTGGAGAATGAGGTCTGGGCTACTTTCAACAGAAGTGACCAGTCGCAGAAGGCTACCCTGTTAAAAGCACGGGACGAAATCCGAGCGAGTAGTTGCGGCGCGTGCTCATGAAGTTTTCCGTCGTTTTCGCTCCTGTGTTCACAGTAAAGGAGCCAATGTCAATTACGAGTTACTCTATCGTGTTTGCAAGATCATTTTCCATATTTCTCAAGTGAACATTTTAAAACTTACTGCGCAATACTATTTCCACAACCGTCATTTACTGCGTCAATACTTTTTACGCACCCTGTATGTGTGGGATGGAAAATCAGAACCCACTCGCATCGAAGTAGTCTTATTGGGGGGGGGGGGGGGGCAAGAGGAAGTTGCCATTTATAGGACCAATTAAGCAACAAGTCTATAGCATTTTGTCACTTACAATTCCCTCCTGTTATAAGCCTCCGGATAAGAAGCGACTCTCGATATAACGTAGATTTTCTCTAGCGCCGGCCAGCTTACCTTTACGCCAGAACAAACCAACTCCAGATAAGTCGCGTGGGATACAACGCTGCTCCCGTTATAGCGCGGTTTCGGGAGGAGCTCTGCGTTCAAAATGACTCCCGTTATAACGCGACCTGGGCTCAGTTCCGGTTCCACACGGAAATTGAGAACGAGCAAGATGCTGATCGCGTCTGCCGTCGGACCTACCCTTCTACTGTCACGTTCGTAGTCGCGACCAGCATCTGTGCGACAATGAATCAGATGCATACAGTTGTTTTTCATGCGTGTTCATAGTTCCCGCAAGTGTTCATAGTCAGCAATATGTCGAACGCAGTATAAAAAGTCTTCGCACACTTTTGCGGGAGGCGCATTTCGCCCATGCGGCGGAGCTGCCGTCAACACAGCGGCGGCAATAATGATTCAAGGCATTATTTCCGCTGCAGCCGTTTGCTGTGGACAATTTCTGTCTGGGTTCTAGCTGGTGGGGTGGAGAAGCAAAACTGAGGATAAGTGCCGCCTACGTGGCTTTTTTGGCTCCTCCGAGAGTTTTTCTTCTTCCCACGTGCCGCGTTGCCACAAAAGTGTGCGGGGGATTCAAGACTCCCGGTTTTCGTTAGAAGCTGCAGTAAATTGGAGGGTTTCTTCTATCAGAAACGATAGAAGGTGTGGATTGAAGCTCAGATTATTCAAAACAATATCCTATGCATTTGTTCTAAGCCTAGAGCAGCTGGTACAGAGGCTATATGCCGCCATATGATGTTTTGTTGCGATCAGAACTCCCGCGCCATGCGGAACCTATGCCTCTTCCGATTTGGACAGGATAACAGAGCAACAACGCTAGTTGGTCACATGCAACATCCCGGTTACGTGGGTGAGTGCTGAGAGGCCACTGCGACGAGGATATCGCGGATGTTGCGCGCGATATAACAGCGCTGATAGCGTAGTGGGCTAACATCCTGCCCGGAAGATAGAGAGCTGGCTCGAGTTCCATCTGGCGCGAGGGTTTTGATGGCAACAAAAAACCTCGTAACAGGTTACACAGTTTTGTTGTTGATCACTCCTAACTTTCCTCTGGAACTCGATATTACTCACACATATCTGTCACACTTTAGCATTTAGCAGAGAGTATCTTTAAGGACAGCACTTCATTAATAATCTAAAGATGCCCTTTGCCTTCGCACTCTCCTCATGGTCACAGATTTCATCACTATAACCATATTTGGGCGTTGTGTGCGATTCTAAATAAATCTACGCGTAAAAGAGTATAAAAAAGGTCAGCTCCGGTTAGGACGCGACTCCCGTTATAACGCGGATTTTCTCCGGTCTCTTCAAACGCGTTATATTGCTGCTCGCAAGGAACTCTATATATTTTTGTATCAGCCGTATAAATTTTTACAGTTACTCTGGCATGCTGAAGCATGTCTGGTATATCTGAGATAAAAATGCTAAATAAGATAAAATTCCACCTTGCGGAACACCACTGTGCATATGACAAATTTTCGAAAAAGTTTCACCCAATCTAATCTGAAATGTTCTGCCTGTAAGATACTACTCAATCCACTTAGTTGAAATAGGGTGAAATTTAAGCAGTCTTGACTTGTACAGTAACTTACTGTGAGACACTCGGTCAAACGCTTTTGCGAAGTCAGAACAAATGAAATCACAGCAGCGCTTACCATCGAGGGAAAACGTTCCCTCGATGGCAAGCGCTGCTGTGGCGTCATTTATTTTTTCAGCTCTATATTTGAGTTTTGATTCGGTACAGGTGCTCTTAATCTAAGAGGTAGCCTTCGGAGTTATGCATGCTGGTATTGCACGAGTTATGCTGCAATCCGCTTAATATTTTGTCATGAATTCATGTTCATATTCAGCTGTACAGTCGGAACGAGAGCGAAGTGATCCGTTGCAAGAGATGGAGGACGGAGACGACGACTACAGGGAGAATTCTCCAGATAGGTTTGTCTTCGTTCAAGAACCCTACATTCCAGTCAAACACACATTCGATCAAGCTGGGATGAAAAAGGCCGCTCAAATGTGTGGCCTTTTTTGAAAGCAAAAAAAAAATCAAATGGAGCTGCCGGAACCACTAATGGACATCATGGGATAGGGGTCGTGGTTCATTCTCTGACCATTCTGTGCAATAATGTAGTCGTTCCCTTGCGGCCCAAAGCCAGAAGTCTGGAAGAGCAGCGAGCGATTAGATGTGCTTTTACCAATGTCGGAGACATGGTTCAGGGGGCGGTGAAGATACAACTCCGAGCGTCCTGCGAACTTCGAATCCTGCGTCCCTTGCACCAATAATCAGTAAACTAAGCATAAGCCTCTCGAATGCGGCGTAAACAATGTCGGGTAAGGGGAAACACTCAGTGCCCTGCTTGGAGTAGAGCGGTTTTTTCAAATGAAGAAAAGAGAAGGCGCACGGAATTCGAAGCGGTTCAATTTCGAGGATCAGAAACCGAACTGCCTTGGCGGGCAAGGAAATGAGAACCGGTCTGCTCATCGAAATTGTTGTTGGAAGAGCAAAAGCTTTGACGTTGTCCGCATTCTTCGAGTGAGAAGGACTCACCAGGGCACTTTGGCACACATAAAAGGAGGGCGTTGGTCGATAGAGGCGGGGACCAGGTAATTGCTATAGTGGAAAGAAATGCTTGCCACATCGTAGAAGCAGAGCGCCTTAATGTCGTGCTTAAGGCCTATGTTATACTTCGGCGACGCGTCGCCGACGTCGGCGACGCTATGCTGTAGGGGCTGCTACGCACTGCGTAGTAGCCCGCACATCACAGCGTCGCCGGCGACGTCACCGAGAGCTTCGCAGGGGGTGTTATACTTCCGCCGCCGACGTCGCCACAGACGCGTCACCGACGTCGCCGACGTCGGTGGTGACGTCAGCGTCGGCGACCGGTGACGGGCTGTCGGTGACGGGTCGCAGCGTCGGCGACGCGTCGCCGAGGTATAACATAGGCCTATGTCAAGTGCATGACCGGTCGCTGAGAAACTGCCATTTTTTCGATTCTAGTCGTAGGAGGTCAATAACATGCAGTTTCATTTCGGTACGCTTTAGGTGTTCTGTGGAAGTGCAGACCGAACAGTATTCTATGAAGGCCGACGCGTTACCGAGTCCAGACGCCGAGCTGAATAGGTGAGTCCTATGGCTCCCTCCTTTAACAGCCTTAGTCACGGAAAATACTTTAAATGAATACCAACATTCAAGCTTGGAGGCTAGTAACTTTTTCTTATATAAATTTAAAAATCTTTCTAAAGCCTTACAGCGTTGCCAAATCAATTAACGAGTATGTCAAGGAGGCATTCCCTGAGTAAAACACTGATGAGGCCGTCAGAGAGATAGAGAGCAATGCTGTGCAGCTGAACGGAACATCAGTCATGGAGTGGGCAAGTGCTTGTGCTAGTCAACAGGTTAGGTTAGCGTCTGATTGCTGCCGCGTGAACATTTGTCTGCTGCCAGTTATTGCTTGCTCCCTCTACCCATGCGAAAATTGAACTCATGGTTGTTCCATGGATTCAATTTTCGCATGGGTAGTATGGGTAGTGGGGGCCTCTATTTGTGCTTTCTGCCGCGGTACATCACTAGAAGACCAAAGCTGGAATTGAATTGTGTGTTCGTCATTGAGTACTGTGCTTCATTGAATTGTTACATGGACCCGTGATGCGATCATTGGACTAACGCTGCCTTCAGAGGCCAAATGCATGCGGTTGCAGAAATTTAGACGTCTAAACGACAAGGCTTGGTTCATATACTCGTCAAAAGATTCAAATTTTAGATTTCTTCGATTGTTCACGGGCTAGATGCTTGCTACAGTTCTGCCGCAAACTAGTGATGTTGTTGACCTACCTGCTCCCAAAGCTAAAAATAAAGCTAAATAAAGCTCTGGAGCTAATTAATAACACTGCAGCTTGCTGTAAAATAAGTGCTTTTAAACGAGCAGGCGCTGGTCCTATTCCCGGAAAGATTTCTGTTTCCAGAAAGGCTATCAGCAAGATTAGTGGACTGGAAAAGTAAAAGAAGGCATGCTTTATGTTCTAGAACGCTTGTACTCTTTCTTCCTCGGAAGGCATGGATCACTTTCTCCATGCCAAAATAGGATCAGATCAACAACTACCTACTAGCGTCTCTGTTGTCTTTTGATGGCGCTGGAACACTGAATATGATATCCGTTTCGGTCGCAGCAACCGCAGCGACCAAAATTTATTGTAATTCGATTAGTGACCATATATAATTTTGAGAATTCTTAATCTACTATTAGGGGGCCAAAAGTAATGAGACAAATTGAAAAAATCTTTATCTCTCTATAACTCAATTACAACTCAACGATGCTGAGGAATGTATTTGCCATTAAGGGTAATGACCTTGCTGCCATCGCTCAGCCAACTTCCTGATCCCATCCTTCCAGAACTACTTGGGCCTTGTGTTGATCAACTGCTCGATATGGTTGTCAAGGACTGCTTGGGTTCTTGTGTCCCTTCCGACCAGGAAGTCCTGTAGGCTCAAGAAGTAGTGGTAGTCGCATGGAGAGATATCCGGCGAATACGGTGGGTGAGGCATGTGAACGTAGCCCAGCTGGCCAAGCTTATCCGTGGTTACTATACTTGTGCTTTTTTAAAAATTTTCGAATGAACGAATAATCGAATAACCCCATTTTTTCGGTTATTCGAATTTCCGAATAATCGAATAACCCCATTTTTCGTTTATTCGAATTTCCGAATAATCGAATAACTCCATTTTTTGGTTATTCGAATTTCCGAATAATCGAATAACCCCATTTTTTCGTTATTCGAATTTCCGAGTAATCGAATAACCCCATTTTTTCGTTATTCGAATTTCCGAATAATCGAATATTCGAAAAAATCGAATAATCGAATAAACTTTATTATAACTTAATACACCCAGTGCAAAATAAGCTTGCTCTACATTGGACCATGCATTAAGTATGGCGTTCTTCAGATCAGAAACCGATGTCTCAGCGGTTCCATTTTTGTACACTGTGTACAAGAATGTCCTTTCTTTCTAGTTTTCGGGTTGAGATCTGAAGAACAGCTAGGCCACTTCAAATGTTGAGTTCTGTTGGAGTTGAGCCAACCTGTAGTTGACTGCGATACGTGTATGGATGCATTATCTTGTTGGAAAATAAGGTTGTGCCTACGAAATCTTCTGAAATATGGCAGAAGACAATCTCCGAGCAAGTTCTGGTAGTCTTCACTGTTCATCCTACGCGAGACGAACTCCAAGGCAACAAGTTCGTATCCAGAAAACGCAGCCGAAACCATGAGACTTCCACCGACAAAGTAGCACCTGTAGAATACTCGCTTCTCTCTCTTCTCAAATCTCTCGAATAGTGTCTGTACCCGTCGGGCCCATCAAGATTCCGCTTCTTTTATACTACTGGAGAGATCTGAGAAAAGAGGTCGAGTATCCTCTAGGCGCAACCTTGACGGTGAAAGTTTCATGGTTGGGCTGCGTTTTCTGGATGCGGACTTGTCTTGTTCGTTTCGGAAGTTCGTCTCATGTAGGATGAACAGCGAAGACTACCAGGAATTGCTCCAAGATCACCTTTTGCCATATTTAAGGAGACTTCCTAGGCACAACCTAATTTTCAAACAAGAAAATGCAATGCATCCACACACGTATCGCGGTCAACTGCAGGTTTATTTAATTTAATTTATTTATTTATTCAATACGCTCGCGATAAGCGCAAGCGGCAGAAAAAAGTATTATAACAACACAACAACATGAAGACACACCTACATAGAGCGAGTCAAACCAATGTCCTATGAGGAGAGACGGGCCACCTTCAGCTTACTCCTAGGTCGACTGATAGGAAGCTTCTCAGGCTCCCCTTTCGCTTGAGACGCACGCAGATCAAAGAATTTGGAGCCTCCAAAGCGCGAAAAGTGGATTAACTTATAAACCCGACAAATATCAAAGAATTTCCTGCGAGAAGACAATGTGTGAAGACGCAGGTATTTGTAAGGTATTTGTTCGTTATCGATGCTTTAGGTACCATAGAGTAAAGGAACCCGCCAATGCGAATAAGAACCTTGTAGTTAGTTATTCTGTACCTTTTCCACAAGGTTTATAAGAGGTTGGCTCAACTCCAATACAATTCAACTTTTGCCGTGGTCTAGTTTTCCTCCAGACCTCACCGCTGATAGAGAACTTGTGGGGCATTCTTGTACACAAAGTGAGCAAAAATGGAACCACTTACACTTAGGTTTCTGATCTGAAGAATGCCATACTTTATGCATGAGCCAATGTTGAGCGAACTGTTATTGATAACCTAATCAGTAGTACGAAAAACAGGATTTTCGATACGGTTGCAACAAAGGTGATGTGGCGAAGTACTAATCTTACTTTGTCTGTAGGGACTTTTGTGATTAATCAGGTTTTTTTATGAAGGGAACTTATATTTTGCACCGGTCTCCATTCGTTAAATTTTCAATAAAAGTTCATGGTATTCTGCACTGATGAGATAACCTGCTTAAAATTCTTCTATAGAGGCTTTCGATAGTGAGGAATACGACGGTAACCGCTGAGCATAGGCAGCGGATCCTTCGGCTACTAATGGACAAATCGGGGGTATCTATAATTTTGTACCGGGGTGTATTAATAAGGACGATGCGATTTTTGTGTTAGCCAATTTTGTTTGATACCGTTTACTCACTCCAAAAGCGCATTGTGTAGGCTCAAGTAAATGTAGTAAAGTAAGTTCAACGACAACATTCGCCAGAGACAAAATAAAAGATTTGAATTCTTTAAAAAAAAAGCAAATAATGAAGATATTCAATATCTTCTCAGAACCGTTGACAATACTCGTTAAATGGCAAGACATGAGAACTTTTTTCCTGCAAACAAAATCCTACAAAAAAATTCCTACAGAAATACGTGTGCAAAACATCTACGCACAAGAGCAAACCTTTGCGAAAAAAAACCGTTCACTCCATTTGTTCATTTCATTATCTCACAGGAATCGTCAGCCAATCAAATTGCAGAGTTATAGGGCATTACGGCATTTTCAGTCGAAATTCAACGTTTTTGAAATAAATTTCAACGTTCTTCTGGAATCTTCCCCGTGTAACAACGTTGAATTTGATTTGAAAAACTTTGAATTTCAACTGAAAATGGTGTCGTGATATAGTCGTGTCATAGATGCAAACTGTGAGCTTCAGTCCCGAAGTAATCGAGGTCGCTGAACACGAATCCTAAGTTAGTTTTTGCAGTAACGGTTGCCATCAAGAGATATTAATCAAATTATCGATTTTTCCCATATTCAAGTCTGAGGAGTTGGAATATGCAATAAAGTCGTACGATTGGAATCTTCTTGAAGATCCATCGGAAGACTACGACCTTCTCTCCAAAGGACTGTTGAAATGTGCTAGCAGCTCTTGCGGAGCCACATCAACGTCTGCCTCAAGACTTAACGTACATTCAATTGAACCCGTGGAGCAAAGAAGAGCGGTCAAACTTGATCCTGATGCTTCCCAACTGGAAAAAGTCACCATCTCGAAGGCCTCTCGAATTGCAGTGAGGGAGTGCATTCAAGCCTACAGAAGATTGAAGCTGTTAGAAGCCGCTGGGAAAGGTTCAAGCATAAAGCGCTGCAAACGAGATCTCTGCGATCAGAAGGCAATAATGTCAGCCTTTTTGGATAAGGATGGAACAACGCAAACGTCTCGAAGAGCGATGGAGGCCATCGTTCAAGAATTCTACACAGATCTGTTCCGTTCTTCCATCACTGTCCCCAAATGCTTGATGCCACCAGCTGAGGAAGTACCTCCCATTCTGGAATCAGAAGTTGCTCTTGCCATCAGAAGGATGAAGCCGGGCACTGCTCCCGGACCGGACGGCATTTCTGCTGATCTCCTTTGTGCGGGTGGCAGTGCCCTCTGCTCACTTCTTGCCAAGCACTTCAATCACTACCTTCGACTTGGTAGGATTCCGGACTCATGGTAGGAGTCGAAAACAGTTTTAGTCTTCAAAAAAGGTCAGCAGGAGGATATCAACAACTATTGACCCATCAGTCTTCTCTCGGTTGTGTACAAGATGTTCACCAAGATACTGCAGAACCGCATGGAGCGCTGCTTGGATGAATATCAGCCAGTGGAGCAAGCAGGGTTTCGCAAGGATTTCTCCTGCATGGACCATATTCAGACTGTCTCACAGCTCATCGAGAGGAGCCGCGAATACCACCTTCCACTTGTCCTTGTCTTCGTGGATTACCGGAAAGCGTTCAACTCTGTGGAAATCAACGCCATTCTGAACGCGCTTGTGCACGTTGGTATACCATCGCCCTACATCCGACTTCTCGACGAATGCTTCTCGAACACATCGACCACCATCCAGCTGTTCGATCAAAAGCTTAAAATTCCTATCGGGAAAGGAGTACGGCAGGGAGACACGATTTCTCCCAAGCTATTCACAGCGGCACTCCAGGATGCCGTGAAAGACTTGAACCGGGACGATAAAGGCTACCTTGTCGACGGCAAACGGATCAGCAACCTTCGCTTCGCCGACGATAATGTTCTCATCTCTACCAGCACGGCAGAAGTCGAGGAAATGCTGAACGAGCTCAATGTGGCAGGTATGAAGATTGGATAGGACATGAATATGTCCAAAACACAATTTATGGTCAACCAGTGGTGTGACACGGGACTCGTAAGGTTAAATGGAGTCGCTCTACAACAGGTCGACTCCTACGTCTATTTGGGAAGGGAGCTAAACATGGATGACGACCTCGCTCCTGAAATCGCCCGCATGAGACGCGCAGCATGGGCAGCCTTCAGTTCGATTCGCGAAGTCACAGATCAGGTCAAGGTTCCCGGCCTCAGGGCCTCGATATTCAACGCCTCTGTACTGCCTGCGATGTGTTGCGCGACGGATACCTGGCCCGACAACAATACAATCGCCAGAGCAATGCAAACTACGCATCGTGCACTGGAGAGATGTCTTCTGAGGACAAGCCTTTGTCAGCAATGGCAAGAAGGCCTACGAAGCTCGGAGCTACGGGAGAAGTCGCAATTAGCAGACCCGCTGCAGTACATGAAGAAGTCCAAATATCGCTGGGCCGGACACCTGCTTCGACGAAAGGACGATAGATGGAGTCTCCGTGTCACAGAATGGCTCCCAAGAGACCATAAGAGACCACTGGGACGACCGCCAACGCGATGGGCAGACTCATTCTCAAGATCTTTCAGAGAGCGGAGTCTGCCTCACTGGATGCAAGCAGCCAGAGATCGAGCGGTCTGGAGGAGTTGGGTCCCCGCTGAGAAGACGTCCAGCCGACAAAAGGACCATCAAAGTATCGATTTTTCGCAAATATCACTCAATAAGATCGAAACTTTAGGCCTGAGGTAATCGAGGTCACTGAACACGAATCTGAATTCATTTTTTAATTTTCCGTCAAAATTTGTGTTTATTGTGCAAATTCCGTAGAGTATTCAAGTGTATGACATCGATGACAGTCATGGTCGCAGAGAACGGAAATGTGAAGTTAGATTTTGAAAATATCGACGAAGGCCGGTCATACAATTGATACGCTTCAACGAATTCCCCATAGAAAATCAATAGCTCCATCAACTTCAACCGATAATTTCAAAAACGAACTTCAAATTTGCGCTCAGCGAGATCGACGAGACCCCAACGGCTGAAGCTTCGGACCGCAGTCGATCGCCATCAACTGCGGTCAGTATCGCCAATACGCCATTTTCCCACGCCATTGTGATGGACTGATGGAAACACGCACGCACACACACACTACCCTTCTATGTATAGTAGGATATTGAATGCGTTTTCGTTACGGTGAGCTCCTCGACAGTGCGCTTTCGAAAACAGTCGTCACCGAAATGAACGCCGCACACAAAAATCATCATTATGCCACATTCGAAACAACCACGTATTCGAAATTCGAATATTATTCGAATTTTCGCACCTCGAATAATCGAATTCGAATAATTATTCGAATTTTCAAAACTCGAATAATCGAATTCGAATAATTATTCGAAATTGCAAACCTCGAATAATCGAATTCGAATACAGTACCGCGCATGTCTTTTGGTCAATTCCCGAAAAAGCCGCTTTGGAGCGTTCCAAAGCGGCTTTTTAAAATACCTTTCTTCAAAATCTATCTTATGACATATAAATCAATAGAGATGAACAATGCATCTAGGCCGGACATAATCAATCGAGTGGGCGCGAGAGCCTGTAGAGTGACAGTTTGGGGAATTTTATCGAAATTTCCAGCCGCCCTGCTCAGAAATTGCCTTATGACTGTCCAGCTTGCCTTTGGAGTGCGCCGTGAACAACGCATATAGAATCGAACCTATCAATCGAGTGGGCGCGACCACTCGCAGAGAGAGGTCGAATGGGCGCGAGAACCTGTAGAGTGACCGTTTGAGAAGTTTTATCGAAATTCCCGGCCGTTATACTTAGAAAATGCTTTTAGCCTGTCCAGCTTGCCTTTGGAGTGCGCCGTAAACAATGCATATAGAATCGAACCTATCAATCGAGTGGGCGCGAGAGCCTGTAGAGTGACAGTTTGGGGAGTTTTATCGAAATTCCCAGCCGCCCTACCTAGAAATTGCCTTAGGACTGTCCAGCTTGCCTTTTGAGTGCGCCGTAAACAATGCATACAGAATTGAACCTATCAATCGAGTAGGCGCAACCACTCGCAAATTGCACGCGCGAGTATGTTCGGAGCGCAATAACTCTGTCGAGATTGAATCGTTCCGGCTGCGGCTCGTAGATTTTGTAGGCAGTGCAAAGCTTTAATAGTCCGTGAAAGTGCAGCGTTATTGCTCGTAAACAAGCGAAATTATAGCGGCGCGAAAATGCAGGTTAGCCGTGTGTGACACGATTTTTTCCGACTTCAGTCGACCCCTGCAGGAAGACACGGCGTGCTAACGGCATGCAAACGCGTATGCTAGCAGAACATTGAAGGCACTTTACGATGACGTGCTCACAATTCCTCAGCTGCCTGAACTGCCTTGGCCTCATCTGCCAGTTTAGAGCGGCGTAAGATAGCGGTTAGAGTTTCTTGCGCTCTTACTCACCCAGATTTGAGCTTTCGACTCTTGCAATGGTACCGTTTTCTTCAGCTCGAAGAGCTCTATCGAACGGTGTCATTCCCATCCAATTTCAGAAAAATGGATTTTTCGACGATTTCCCATCGAGGACGTGGGCGCCTCAGGCCAAGCCTGCGCGGACGATGACGTCATAGAAAATCGATATCTTAGAATTGGGCCATGCTAGATACCATTCGGTCCACGTTTTCATGCTGAATTGAATGGTGTTATTGAGAGTAGGGAAAACTGTAATCTGGGTGAGTAAGAGCGAGGAGAACATGGACCGTTGTTGTATTGCATTGCACGCGCGGCCGTGTTCTGAGCATGATAACTCTGTCATGTGTGAACATTTCCGGTTACAGCTTGTGGGTTTTGTAGGCAGTAAGATGTTCTAATACTGCCCTGAAAAAGAGCAATGTAGCTTATGATTGGACTAAGTTACGGCGCTGCGAAAATGCAGGTTAGCCTTGTGTGACACGATTTCTTCCAACTTCAGTCGACCCCTGCGGGAAGACGCAGAGAGATACCGGCCTACAAATGCATGGGCGAGCAGAACGCTTAAGGTACTTTACGAAGACATGCTCATAACTCCTCAGCTGCCTAATCCGCCTTAGCCCCAGCTGCCATTTTAGGGCGGTGAACTTAGCGTTGAAGTTTCCTGCGCCCTTACTCGCCCATATTTGAGTTTTCGACACACGCAATAACACCTTTAGCTTCAGCACGAAAAGCTCTTTCGAATGGTGTCATTCACGTCCAATTCTGGAAAAAGCGGTTTTTTGACAATTTCCCATCGAGGACGTGGGCCGTGCCTGCGCGGACGATGACGTCATAGAAAATCGATTTTTTCGAAATTGGCCAAGTTTTCTCGTTCAAAATCATCTAGTGGTTATTTTGTGCGCTGATTACGATTTCGTCGTCCGTTTTTGAAAATTTCGCCGATTTCGGTAAGTTTTGGATTTTCTTCTGGATAACTGAGTGTGGTCGTGTCAGGGTCACCGATTTTGCTCAAACTTCATCTAAGGGCAAGGGTGTTCGAGGTGTCTAACACGATGAAGAAGTCCATTTGGCTGATTATGGGAGAAGACACCCATACTGATGACTGAGGGTGATCGGTGATCATGACCCGACCACCCTCAAACGGCAGGTAACCTACTGAAATCGGCGAAATTTTCAAAAACGGACGTCGGATTCGTAATCAGCGCACAAAATAACAACTAGATGATTTTGAGCGAGAAAACTTGGCCATTTTCGAAAATTTTCTATGACGTCATCGCCCGCGCAGGCTCGGCCTGGGCGTCCACGTCCTCGATGGGAAATCATCGAGAAATCCATTTTTCTGTAATTGGTAGAGAGTGACTCTGTATGCATTGTTTACGGCGCACTCCATAGGCAAGCTGGACAGTCCTAAGGCAATTTCTAAGTAGGGCGGCTGGGAATTTCGATAAAACTCCCGAAACGGTCACTCTACAGGCTCTTGCGCCCACTCGTCCTCACTCTGTGAGTGGTCGCGCCCACTCGATTGATAGGTTCGATTCTATATGCGTTGTTCACGGCGCACTCCAAAGGCAAGCTGGACAGGCTAGAAGCATTTCCTAAGTAGAACGGCTGGAAATTTCGATAAAACTTCTTAAACGGTCACTCTACAGGTTCTCGCTCCCATTCGACCTCACTCTGCGAGTGGTCGCGCCCACTCGATTGATAGGTTCGATTCTGTATGCGTTGTTCACGGCGCACTCCAAAGGCAAGCTGGACAGGCTAGAAGCATTTCCTAAGTAGAACGGCTGGAAATTTCGATAAAACTCCCGAAACGGTCACTCTACAGGCTCTTGCGCCCACTCGTCCTCACTCTGTGAGTGGTCGCGCCCACTCGATTGATAGGTTCGATTCTATATGCGTTGTTCACGGCGCACTCCAAAGGCAAGCTGGACAGTCATAAGGCAATTTCTGAGCAGGGCGGCTGGGAATTTCAATAAAATTCCCCAAACTGTCACTCTACAGGCTCTCGCGCCCACTCGATTGATTATGTCCGGCCTACGTGCATTGTTCGTCTCTATTGATTTATATGTCAAAAGATAGAGCTTGGCTTGGCGAGCTCAAATATATGCTTCTTTTCACAGGCGCTTGATTATGAAGAAAGTTATTTTAAAAAGCCGCTTTGGAACGCTCCAAAGCGGCTTTTTCGGGAATCGACCAAAAGACATGCGCGGTACTGTAATTATTCGAATTTGCAAAACTCGAATAATCGAATTCGAATAATTATTCGAATTTACGGAACTCGAATAATCAAATAATCGAAAATCGAATTCGAATAAATTATTCGAATAATTATTCGAATTCGATTATTCGAGCACAAGTATAGTGGTTACTTGTTCCCGATGGGGTGCGGCGTTGTCGAAGAGGAGAATCTTCTTGAAACGCTGCGACTGAATAAGAGCGAGTCGCAGGCCCATCTCCTCTATTTCGTTCACCATGGCCTTGGAGTTCATCTTAGTGCTCTTGGGAAACAGCTTCCGGTAAACCGATCCATGGGCGCAGACCCAAAAGCTCCAAAGGTGCTTCTCGCCGTGAACATCTCACTGAACGAAGGTCGGTAACAGGTCACCAGGCCTCATCCAGACTCGCTGCTTGGCAGGGTTAAGGTAGAGGACGTACTTCTCATCTTGCGTGAATATTGAGCCCAGGCTGCTCGGGGTTGGGAATTGGGGGAGATTTGCGCGACACAGGTCGACTCGTCAGACTGGGGTTTCGGCATGAGACAAGCTGGGGTTTTGGCATGCTTCTGGAAAGGGCGGAAGTGGTAACTTTTCATATGGGCTTCAGTAAGTAGCATACAAACATACAAATATGATAAGCACGAAGCCAGACTCCAGCCACGAGATATATGGAGACAGTATGGGGTGTCTCATTACTTTTGCTCCCCCCTAATAGAAGCTTTAGGGTGTTGCTGTTTGTTTCTAGACTTCTAGAATATGAATGTGAAGACATGAAATAGGGATATGGCCATCGTACGTCACAATTGCCCATGCAGAATCAGTCCAGCCTGAAATTTTAAACACTCATCAAATACGAATGTATTTTTGTTGTTATAGCGGCAAAACGTTCTCGAAAGACTGCAGGCCATAAGCTACATCTCTTGTTAAGCTGAGGAAAGGTTTCGTTTCATGGCGCCTTATCAATTGAATCTAGAAAGCGCTACGTCAAGATCAAATCAAAATTTTAATTATTTATTTTCATTTTCTGAGACCTGTGTTGATATAAAATGGTTCAAAAAGTGACGTTGGAACACCCAGAGCTGGCGACCGAAAGAGAGAAAGCGATCGAAAGTCTGCGAAAGTTTGCTCAGAATAAGTGGTTTCGTAAGGGATTAAGAGGAAAGATGCGCCAGACGATCTTCTATAGTGGGGTTTTGGGGGCTCCAGAAGAGCCGTATTGGAGCACCTTTTCGCACAGAAGAGGGAACAACTCCACTCCCAATCTGCTGCCTCGTGAAATCACGAAAATCCGTTTGATGTTCGTGGTTTTTTTTTCGAAGAGACGGGAGCGCCTTTCCGAAAGAGGGGTGACCCACTGACCCTAAATAATTCAGAGAGTTTAACAGAGAATTTGGATTAAAACTAGCTCACATGAAAAATAGCAAGTTTTGCGTATCGTTCTCCAGATATCAATTTTGGTGCTTTGGTCTACAGCTGGTGTGCTTTGCCATATTCTGTTCTCCGGGAACGACTCTACAGTAGAATTCTAGCTGTGGATATAGGATAATGAAAATGCTGCAGGGCAGTTTGTAGGTCCGAACTCCTAGATTCTAGCTTCTGATCGGGCTACCTATGAAAATTTTCTCCGATTGTTTCGATGAGGTTAAGCAGCGAATTCTTTCGTTGAAATAGCGAACTTGGTCAATGTTAGTATCGTTTAAAATGAAGAGAATGAAATCGACGACGTTTTCTATCTCGGGTAATCTTGAATCTGCTGACCACTTTAGTACTACGTATTGTATCGAGTAATCGTTTTTCGAACAGTTAAGCCAAGCGTAAGCTGAGGAAGCATGACAGAAGTGTAAAACAATAGAGCCTTTGGAATAGGTGGAAACTGATATCTGTAGCTGCCCCTGTCTCTCTAACAGTTTCAGCTGGAGAAATTCCATTGTTTTAGGGCCGCAGACACGCTGCTGGCTATGCACCGGCAAGTGTGTAGTCGCGTCGACCCTCCAAGCGTGTCCGGGTATTCCCGATGTGACGGTGAGTGTGAGCTACATCAGAGAACGGGCCCGTTCAGAAAATAAGTCCTGATTTGGCAAGCGCTCCATGGCCGGAAAGAGGCTTGCCGTATAACTGGGCTGTACGAATGGTTTTTTTTTATCTAGTGCATGAGAAGAACTAGCACGTACATCTTTTGTGTGACCTATTAAAGTCAGTCGATGCTGATGCTCTACTTAGTCACTAGAGCTTCATGTGCTTGCCCTCCTGTATCCATTATAAGCTGAAAATCGGAACCACCAACGGAGGGATACCAGACCACAGTGGCACTTTGTGATGTGATCTATACAAGGGGATGCAGTTTCCAACGATGGTTCTGAATATATATTTCGTATCAGCTAAGGACAGCATGAAAAGGAAGTTGTGGGCCATTTTTAGTGCTACTCACAGAGCGCGAGCTCAAGTAAGGTGAGTATGAGTGATCAGCACCGGCGGCCGAGCAGTGGCGACACAATGGGCAGCGACCCACTCTCCAATCGCCACCGCTGCTTCAACTTTTGGGGAGCACAAAAACTTTGAAGGCGTTTCTTGCACTCCAAGGCTCTGATGGTTTCCAACCTTTCTAAACCACTTCCTGGGTGATATTCGATGTAAATGTGTTCTCCCAGAGAAGCTCCAAAACTATTGGTAGGCGGTAGGCACGACTGATTTGAGGATCAGAATTTGAAAGGCATTTCCTGAGGGAACAAAACACACTACAACCTTAGCCTTTGTTTAGGTCTTTCATCAGCAAGTGTCTCTTTCATCAACGCCTTCTATAATCCGAACATGATTTCGCTGAGGACTCCGGTAGGTTCTATATGCATACACAATTTGTAAAGCGGTAGTCTACTGCAAAATGCCCAGTAGACAGCCCGACGCCTCCGTTATCTTGTCTGGCGGTGTGATGCTCGGGTGCACTTGGGGAAGGGACTTCAGGCATTTCTTCAGCTGCCCGGCCATTGAGATTTCTCTTCATCCCTTGTGCTTTCAGCTAGTGATCACTGCCGAACGAGTGGCGACGATGAAGGACGTGATGCAGGACTGGCGACGGCACTTCGTGCTGTTTGCCGACTGGCTGCACGCCCTGCCGGAGTTCGCCTCGCTGAGCGTAGACGATCAGGTGTGTACACCTCACGCCGACCCACGTGAATCAAACAATATCAATTTATATCAATATCAGATATAAGATAAGAATTTCGCGAGGTTCATAAAAAATGTTCACCGTTATTTTCTAGCTTTATCACCCTGCTTTTCAATTTAATAACATTGGGGAAAATGGATGTCAATCCATTTTCCCCAATGTTGGTATTCTAAAGAACGTCTCGAAAAAATGTGTACGCTGTGTAATTGGCACCGACGTTTTATTTTATCTGTTTTTTATTTTGTTTTATTTATGTAATATTTACATTGTTACCTCTTTAAGCAACGTTGAAGGTTATGATTTGGGTTACTGACTACTGCCGCAATAACTTGGGGTCTACTTGTCGGCAAACTTCATTCTTGGGCAAGCCATTTCTGGTTCACCTCAAAGCACAACTGTGGCCCAGAGTTTGAAGGAGTTCTTGAATATTTAAAATTGATCATGCTGGTGAATCCGAAATTGGTGCTGTTCTGCAAAATCCACACAGTATTTTTTGAAACTCTCCGAACAGATGACAATTACGCTTACAATTACACATGCATTATTCTGGGTGGTATAAATAATCAGAACAAAATTGTTGAAGAGCTTCGTTTTCTTGATTTCTAAAATATGATGGACAATTTTATTGTATTTGAGGAGATAAGAATTTCTTGGGCGATCGAAAAGTGAGTGCATTTTTTGCGACACCATGTACACTTGCAAAACTGGTTTTTTTCGGCAGCACGACAGAAGGTACACCCGCCCACTGCTGGGGGGCGTGGCATCAGGAGGTACACCGCTGTTCTGCGGAACAGAAACTTTTGTTTTGCGTTCAAAGGTTTCGTAAGGCAGACGTTAGACAGTTGGTGAGGCCTAGGGGGTTGGGGGTGGGGGATGAGAGGAAGACCGCACGCCCCCCAGCAG
Organism: Heligmosomoides polygyrus bakeri; assembly: GCA_947359475.1. Lineage (NCBI taxonomy): Eukaryota > Metazoa > Nematoda > Chromadorea > Rhabditida > Heligmosomidae > Heligmosomoides > Heligmosomoides polygyrus. The sequence goes on from OX375869.1 coordinate 67,348,157, forward strand.
GAGGCGGGTGTACCTGCTGACCGTCCCCCTTTTTTTCGAAGTGGCAAAGTAGCCATTAATTGAGCATTTTCAACCGAGGCGGTAATTACCCAGTTCTATTTCGCAACTTGAGAATCTGCTAGCCTCCTAGACATTCTCGTGTCATCTTCAGATTCTGATAGCGAAGAGTCGGTTCGGTCCCTTCTACTGGTGGATGTGTGCGAACTGGACAAACGAGGCCTGCTGTGATGGAGTGTGCTACGCCAATGGAACCTACTTCCCTCGATCCGAGGCACTTCAGTGCTTTCCAGACGTCCGGTGAGCACTGCTCTGCTCAGTTTCACTTCACATGCATATGTGGGAAGTGAGGGCAAAAAAGCTCGACACTATTCATTTGTCCCATCCGCTCGACCGCTGATGCAACGGTGTTCTGTCGTGGTTGCGCTGGCCTGTCATCCTCTGTAGCAACGCTGTGCTCGGCTGGATCACCAGCGAGTACCTCCATCCTCTTTCTCACTGCTGCGAACCCGAACGATTGTCCTCACGCGATACTCGATAATATGGAACCATGCCACCAATTCTTGGAAAGGTCCGCTTTCCTCGCTCGTCGGGAATCCCTTTCACTATAATTTGGAAGCACAATGCGATCCGAATTTAGTGTTTAGGCCAACCGTATTTTGCCATCCACCTATCTGGGAAATAGCTCTTTGTTGTCACCAAATTAGTGAGATGATTAGAAAGAGCAGTGACGCTGAGATAAAAACTAATCCCTTTTGCCTCGGGTGTTAGTACGCATGTATGTAGAATGTCGCCATTGTATCCAGGACGAGGCAGTTCACAATAGAATCTAGCGAGCAAGGTAGTAAATCGGAGCAGAGCATGGTGACGAAAATCTGATGGTGAGAACAAAACACGAAAATCTGCTGAAAATGTTTTCTGCTCTGATAATTAAAGAGATCCCCCTTCCAAACAGCAACTCCAAATCTTCTTCTTCTTCTTCTTCTTCTTCTTCTTCTTCTTTAGCGTTTGTCCCGCTTAGTTGCGGGGTCCGCTTTCCTGGAATGTTGGCGCCATTTCTCCCGATCAAATGCCTGATCAGGGTGCAACCCAGCCATCTTCAAGTCCTGATGCAGCGTATCAAGCCACAGCTGTTTTGGTCGCCCTCATGGCCGCCTACCGGGCACATGAAGGTTAAGACCAGTTTTTCGGACAGTGTCACCTTTTGCGCGAAGGACGTGGCCGTACCATCGCAGACGAGCTTCGCGATCTAGTCAAATATCGGGGTGGCACCGAACCTCTGCCGTATGGATTCGTTGCGTACTCGATCCAAAAGCGTAACTCCGGCCGTCCACCGCAGCATCTTCGTTTCCATTACGCTTAGGCGCCTTTCAATTTCTTTGGTAACGGGCCAGCACTCAGCTCCGTAAATAGCTACAGGCCGGACGACTGCTCTGTAGATCTTCGACTTAAAGCGCTCTGGTATCTTCTTGTCGCAGAGCACTCCCGTCAGAGAGCGCCATTTGGACCACGCTGCACTCACGCGTGAGTTGGCTTCAACGAGTAAACCGCCATCGGACGCGATTGCTGATCCCAAGTACTTGAATACCGAAGTACGTGGCAGCTCAATGCCATTTACCTTAATGGAGCTGGACTCGTCTTCATCAGTCGTCATATACTCGGTCTTCTTGATATACGGATCTTTGAGTCCGAATCTCTCCAAGCGATCGCACCAAGCTTGTACCTGCCGCTGGAGTTCAATCTTATCTTCGCTAGCGAGCATTACATCATCAGCATAAAGCAGCGTCCAAGGGACTGGCTGCTGAAGATCACGCGATATGGCATCCATAACGACGACGAAGAGTAGTGGGGAGAGCGCAGACCCTTGATCTACTCCGACAGAGATGGGAAACTCCATAGACGTGCCTGCTGCAGCTTGCACTCGACTCTTTGGACAAGAGTACAGTATTCGTACCCACTTTATGAGCTCTTCGGGGACTCCATGTTCCCGTAAGGCATACCATATCACTTCACGCGGAACTCGATCGAAGGCCTTCTCCAAATCCAGGAAGGCAAGATGCACCGGCTTCTGTTTCTCGCGGCGTTTTTCTATCAGAAGACGAACGGCATGTATGGCATCGACTGTGCCACAACCAGCTACGAAGCCGCACTGGTTGGTAGAGAGCTGGACGGTATCACGAATGCGACCGTCGACAATCCGCTCGAAGATCTTCATGCTATGCGAAAGCAATCGGATTTCACGGTAATTTGTGCAGTCTGCTGGACTGCCCTTCTTCTTCCAAATCGGAATCGTCGTGCTTCTCTGCCAGATATCGGGCACTTTTTTCTCCGCAATAACCTGGTTGAAGAACGTCGCCAGCCACTTCGTTGGGTACCAGAATTTCGACTTCCATAAGTCGGCCGCCAAATCATCTGGGCCCGTTGCCTTGCCCGGCTTCATCTTCTTCAAAGTTGCTTCTACCTCCTCTACGGTGATTTTCTGAACGGGACCGTATACAGGAGGAGGAGATGGAATGGTCGGATGAGCAAACTCTACTGTCGAGACTTCCTCGAAGTAGATCGGTTCAAAACCATCTTGCGGTCCATGAGTAGATGACCGTTCTCATCGTTGATGCCAAAGAACTTCTCAACATCCTCAGTCTGGCGATGGCGGACCTTCGCGAGTCGATAAAGAAATCGCTCGCCATCGCGCGACTCAAGCTTCCCGTTGACATCATCGTAATGAGTGGCTCTTGCAACGACTACCGCCTTCTTAGCGGCTTTCTTGGCTTCCTGATACAGACGCCATTTATCGGCTGTCTTATCGCCGAGGAATGCGTGGTATAATCTCTTCTTCTCTCGGACTTTTTCCTTAACTTCAGCACGCCCACAGCCATGTCTGCTTATCGATCTTACGCCGCCCCGGTTTCGTAGTGCCGAGTTTGGAACGCGCAGCATTGAGAATCGCGTCGTTGGCTATTTGCCATGTCTTGTCGACGGTCGTGACCGTCGGCAACCGAATGCGCGAAGTAACAGCTGCTTTATTCTCTTTCAGTCGCCACCACTTGATTCTTGACGGACCGCTCCGTTCGACCTGCTTAAACATCGGTGGTGTGATCCCCATAGTGCAGATCAGTGGGCGGTGTTGTGTGGCGACCGTTTCATACGGCACGACCTTCGCGTCCGTGGCAAGTCCTTGGTCACAATTTCGCACAAGGACAAAGCCGATCTGCGTTTTAGAATTCCCGCTGTAGAATGAGATAAGGTGGGATTCACGTTTTCGGAATCTGGCGTTCATGATGGTGAGGTGTGCGACTCCGCGTACTCGAGGATGCGCTCACGATCGGCGTTACGTGAACCAAAACCGAGACCACCATGACAGCCGTACCCGTCTTTCGCAGCGCCAACATGTCCGTTAAGGTCACCTGCGACAATGATTACGTATTGTGACGGCACTTCTGCTGTCTTCTCATCAAGCGGGCTCCAAAATTCATCCTTGGCTCGCTCAGAGCATCCAGTCTGTGGAGCATATGCAGAGAAAAGATGATACCGCCGCCGTTCTGCAGCGATTACGACCTTCATCAAGCGGTCATTGAAACGTTCCACGCTTCCAATCGCGTCTCGGAACCGTTCTGAGATGATTTTGCCAACACCGCTGGTGGTCCTGGGACTGCCACACAGAATGAATTTGTAGCCTCGGCCTATGTCCCTTGACTTGCTACAGGACCACCTCTTCTCCTGCACCGCACACAAGTCAATCTTCCTTCGCTCCAGTGTCTTGCCAACTCAAAGGAGCGGCCCGACAACGTACCCACATTCAGCGTTGCCACGCAGGTCTTGCTTATGTTGCGGGACTTTTGGACTAGCTCAGTTTCCCCCTGATGCCGTCCTAGCATCAGGGACCCTCGCATACTTTTCACACTCGTCGGGCTTTGCGAGTGCGCGTCGGCTCCCGCGGACACCGTAGCATTATCTCGTGAAACATTTAGCACCATCAACCATATGATGTGACATGGGCTGTTCGTAGGCCGGCCTGTTACTAGGGCCTGTCGCCTGCATTCGAGTGTCCGTGTTCAGCTCGGCTCGCAAAAGCGAACAGTTTCCAGTGGCACCACGTGGAGGAACGGACATCGCCACCAAATAGCAACTCCAAATAACGTCGTTATATTTAGCCACACAAAAGTTCTATTTTCTCCTATTTCTTGGATTGCTTCCAACGGGTAAACTCACCGTGTACAATAGTGGCGCAAAAATGATTACCGACAGTGCATGAGCTCTGCCCAGTTGTCTACAACTTAAAGCTTGCTACAATCGGATTATATTGGCAGCGAAACTCCGGAAGTAACAACCTTTAGATTAATTGAACAACGAAACAATGAACGAAGTTGGGTTCATTTGAAGTTAGAAATCAAAAAGTCAAAAACGGAGAGCTTTCTTTACAGCCTAATGTATCTATTTTACCCCTCTGGTGTGTAGGAAATCGCACTGAAAACTGTACTCGCACAGCTTGCATCATGCATATCTGAAAAATCTTACTAATTTTACAGTTTTACTAATTTTGCATCTTACAACATTTTATTGAACATTTTTAACCGTTTTCCTTGCAGAGGCTGTTGCGAGCGTATGGTGGTGACCTTGTCCGATCCGCTTCGGGAACTTCAACTTGACGAGACGGAAAAGTGCCTTATGCTGGCTGTGATCGTGTTCAGCGACGGTATGTGCATAGCAAATTTCAAGTTCTTTCTTATGTGAACCTGCAGTCGACTGATTGCTAAGGTGCATTTTAATCCGGAAATTCGTTATGGATTGCGCTGTCTGCTTTACAAAAATCTGCTCCGGGCCAGATTACTTGCCTGACCACCAGTCATAATTTGAACAGCGGAAGTTTTCCAGGGTTCAGCATACATTTGTCCTAGTGTCAAGTGATACCTTGACGACAAATTGAATCGCCATGATAGTGGAACATAGAGGCTTCAGCCATATAACGTTTGCAAGTCTTCGAAGGATATGCAGAGAACTTGCACTGTATGAGCAGTGTTCTGGCCAGCAATATGGCACGTCTTTTTCTGAAACATGAATCAGTTTCAATCCTTCCGGAAACCCATTCCGTATTATATTAGAGTTATGTAGTGCGAGATGGTGTTCCGCTGAAGAATTCTATGGTTTTGCTTTGTGAAGAAAAAGCATTATAATTTGTGCATAGTTCTTTGGTGGTTCACCAACGGATGCGTCTGTAGTCAATTGTAATAAGTGATTTATTACTTTATAACTCTTAGAGCACAACGCGAATATCACATCACAGCAGGTTATATAGACAATATGCAGGGGCGGAGCTACAAATATCTCCGATTGTTAGCCGATGGGGCCAACTACCTCTGGTCTTGAAAAGGGGCACCGCGAACTACTTGAGCGCAATCTCTATTACCTACTTGCGGTACCCCTAAGTTATGCCTGTGGATGTTGCTGAATGATACTTATCCTAGAGTGCTCACCTAATTATGATAAGTCATATCATTCATTCCTATTTGGCCTACATTATACTACAATATACATTCATAAATGTAGTCCCTAGTTGGGTATCCACAACACTGGGGCGAGGGGCAAGTAGCGGTAGCGTAGAAATACAACATTGTGATACCGAAGAGTGATTTGCATGATATGACAGATAATTAACACACAATTAGGAACAACAAATTTTCGAATTCGGTAGATTCAGGATTTTCAATAAGTCGCCTTCCTTCCGAAGTCCTTGGGTGAAGTTGAGGCGCAGTTTTTGAAGAACGGAAGATGCTGAGTTGTCGAGATTGTGGTCTTCCTTCTGGTACGTCTTTCCATGGTGGATAGTTTTTGGGCTCCATATTTTTCCAGCTTGTTGAGGCGTAGTTTTCGTTACCACATGGGGACGTTTTCATTCTTGCATGGAAACATCGGTGAAGCTGGTGAAACCCGGCGCTTCCAGTAGCGTGTAGTCGTTCCGGATTATCAGTCACCGGAATCATCGTGAGCTTCTCAATTTCCTTCATCCATTTAGTGTCATGGCTCATAGCAGAAGATTGAAAAGGCGGTTGAACCTCTGCATTTTTGGCGTCCTTAGCTACATTTGACTCCGTCGTTGATTCGGCTATATTCTTATTCACGCAGTCTTGTATTCGTTTAATCGCACATAGCGTGCGTTCGCTGCCAATTGTAATTGGCTGCTTTGATCTGGGTGCGGCATCATGCTTAGGTTGGATACATCGAATCAGTTTATCATATGGCTTGACGCTACTGATTCCTCGAATCTTTGATTTTAAGCCAATGCAGTTGCACTTCGGAGGTTTGCCTGCTTCTGTTGCAAGAAAGGAACTGCAATGAGTTCTTTGCTTCTTATTAGTAAAACTGCGCGTACCACTGGCACCTGATATGGTGTAGCCAAAAATGGTAGGCGTCAGGTTCAAACCAGATGGCAGTCTAATTGTTGGGGCCTCGTGAAGAATGACCTGTTTTATGAGGTCTTGCCTCACTATTATATCGGGAGAAACCTTCTTGGAATGAAAACTTCTTTGAGCGATAGAAAGTTTTTTCTCCTTGATGAATTTCTTATCAGCTGGGGACAGCCTTGCGATGCTCGATGGGGCGGTCAGCTTCTCCTTGGTGAAGACTGGTATTCGCTTTAGCTCCATGCCGGTGCGAAGGTTCTTCAGGGTTATGTTGACTTCCGTGGATTCGTAAGTTTCCAGAAGCTCTCCCATTCCTGTATTTGTGAAGGAAGTTGAGCCCTTAGTTGGAAGCTTCAACTCCCCTTGAAGTTTCCTTTTTATGAAAGTTCTTTGGGTGCCAGAGTCAATCAGGATAGTTACCGGTTGGTAATCTACCTCTGATTCGTTGAATATCAATGCCGAGACTATTTGTTGCACACGTTGACTGATTGTCGATCGTTTTGGTCCGATGGCTCTATCTGTGAAATGAGCTGCTTCACATCGTTTGATATTTCGAAGTGATTCTCGATTTCCTTTTGCATGTCGCATGGAGCGGCTATTCTTCGATGATACCGCAACGGATACTGCTCCTTGATGGACTACTGTTGGCGAGTAGTTTTGCGCTCCGGTAGTACAGTTTGTCTGTCTCTGTCCACTTGTGGTTGAACTGCATAAAGATGAATGATGATCCTCCCGACATCTTGGGCAAGGACCAAGGATTTTGCAGGATTTCGAGGTGTGTCCTTTCCTGAAGCATTTCCAGCAAAGCTTTCGTTGCCTAGCTTCATTTCTGCTTTCTTCGGGAGTCGTGAACGTTGCGCAGTACTCTGGTTGATGTGTATCGCCACAAAGGCAAAGAGGCAGCAATTTGTTCCAAGAGGAGCGAAGCTCGATCTGGTGTGGCTCGTTTTGCCTTGAGAACCGGTCGTCGTCAGTTTCTTGGGGATAGGTTCCGAATAAGGTTGCCGTTGTGAGCTCAGTCGTTTCCTGTAGAGTAACAATCTCATCAACAGCTTCAATTATATCATTCACTTCTAGTGGTATGCCAGTTTTGCTCTCCTTCCTTATTACCCTGCCGCAGATGTATTCTGTGAATTTCGAGAGAATTAGGCGGCCCCATACTCGGTCCGCCTTGATTGATACACCGGTTTACTCCAGGTGTATGATCCGTGACGTGATGGCAGATAGGGTATCACGGCAGCTCTTGGGTGTGTCGTGAGCGCGCGGGATTTTTTCGATCTCGCTTATAAGTATATCTGCCATCATTGCCGATCTGTCGTACTGTTTCTTGTGGATGTCGACGGCTACGCAGTACCTTTCCCCAATCACAGGAACGTATGTGATGGATGCTGCAGCTTTGCCTTTAAGAGCTTGCATCAAGAACAGAAACTTTTCCTGGTCAGTTAGACTGGCATTATTGTGTATGAGTGTCTCGAATACCGACCAGAAGGCGTTGAACTCTCTAAGGTCTCCTGAGAAATTTGGAACCTCGAGGAGTGGTCGCCTGAGCGCGACATTGCGTTCCTGTGGAGGTGGGGCTCCATTTGTCGATGTGGAATTGCTGCCACCTTTGCCAGTGACAGTACAGTTACCGTTGCTACCTTCCTGACAGCTGGCAATTAAAACTGTTTGCTGAGACAGTTCATCCTTTCTGAAGTCCCTTTATTCTGCCATCGCATGACCGTGATGTCAAGCTCGTTTGATTCAGCTTGCAAGTGGTCATTTAAATCTGTCATGAGCTTTTCACGTTTTTTCTCATCGGGACGTGAATTAGTAATTTCGATGGCTTCCTTTAAGCAGTTGTCATGGTACTGCTTGTTGCTCATTACCGTTCTCATCAGGTGGTTCAGCTGTGCTGTCTTCTCCCTAATGTACGCTTCGCATTCCTTCCTTTCTTGCGGAAATACGAACGCTTGGTCGAGACGGTTGACCTCTGGCTCGCTTTTCTTGATCAGTCCGCAAGCGTTCGTCATCTTTGTCTTGTAGACCTGTATTTCTGCCATTTTCACCTTAGAATTTACTTCGTTTGGTACGAATTAGAACTCTTTTCCTACCATGCGGGTCTTTTCCTTGCTCTTCCGGCTCTCTCAGATAAGAATTCGCACAATGAGCGAGCTTTTTCAGCAATTTCTATTGGCCCCTCTGTTGAGGTTTAACCAGAATAAACTGCTGATTTAATCTCTTTCCAATGAGTTGGAAAGAAACTTTTTGCTTCCTGGTAAAGGAAGGCTTTGAAAGAACTGGTTTCCCGAGGAACACTTAATAGAGTGCTTTTTTGAATTCTTCTTTCCCTAGCGAAGGAAAGAAGTTTCAGTTGCTTCCAAGCCTCTCCTGAGAGAACACGGTAGGAAGGCTTTAAGTTTTCCTGGTCCCCTGAGGAACGCTTAATGGAAAACTTTTGAAAGCTTCTTTCCTTAGCGATGGAAAGAAGTTTCAGGTGCTTCCAGGGCTCTCCTGAGAGAACACGGTAGGAAGGCTTTAAGTTTTCCTGGTCCCCTGAGGAACGCTTAATGGAAAACTTTTGAAAGCTTCTTTCCTTAGCGATGGAAAGAAGTTTCAGGTGCTTCCAGGGCTCTCCTGAGAGAACACGGTAGGAAGGCTTTAAGTTTTCCTGGTCCCCTGAGGAACGCTTAATGGAAAACTTTTGAAAGCTTCTTTCCCTAGCAGTGGAAAGAAGTTTCGATGCTTCCAGGGCTCTCCTGAGAGAACACGGTAGGAAGGCTTTCTTAAAGTTCTCCTGGTTCCCCGAGGAACGCTTACTGGAGTAACTCTAGTTTCTGTCTCTCGCTGGGAAGAGCTAGCGCAGAAACTTTTGCGTGAGTTTGAATCCACGGCTGATGCACCAATTTGGTGGTTCACCAACGGATGCGTCTGTAGTCAATTGTAATAAGTGATTTATTACTTTATAACTCTCAGAGCACAACGCGAATATCACATCACAGCAGGTTATATAGACAATATGCAGGGGCGGAGCTACAAATATCTCCGATTGTTAGCCGATGGGGCCAACCAGGGGTGAGCGTAATTACGATTTACGATTTACGATTTTACGAGTTACGGCGATTTCTGGCAAATTTTTTACGATTTACGATTTACGACATTTTGGGTGGTAAATCGTACATTTTCGTAAATCTGATCTTTGATCAACAACCAACTGGCGACCAAATTTATGTGGAGTGGGTTATAAAGATGTGCCCACTCTAATGGTCCCCTCTTATATGTGGCTCATTCCCACTTCCCTTTAGTGATGATTTCTGATGATCCAATGTGTTACAGTGTTAAACAATATCGTCCTGTGCACAGAATTCTCGAATCCGACTTTTCTCTTGCTTAACTAACTTTTCCATTTCACTGACATTGTAAGGGCTCCCGTTTGGAACCGGACAGGTTCAAGAGGAGAATCAAGTGCAATACAATATTAGAAAACAGGTGCTCCGTCACGCCAATCGGCGTGCCTCGCGCGATGTTGCAGTATCACTAAGCTGAGAAGAATCAAATCAAGCTAGCTGCTCTGCGTATCCAGCTTTCTTCCCTCCGTAGCATTACAGAAGGCAATATTCGAATACTCCAGCGCCAGGTTGACTACAGACACCTTCACTTCTCGTCCTCAAACGTCAACCTCAGGCAAAAATCGACATTTTCGATAGATCTGATCGATTTGGGTCGCACGACGAAACGCCTTTTTGTCGGTACCGAGGATTCCCACCGCTTCTAACGCTATGTTCAACTGAAAATTTTTTCAGTGTGGGACCGCTACAGCAGTGTCCCCACTACTTGCCCCCTTTACTGGAACTCACCCCCCCCCCTTCCCCATATACTGGTGCAGCACTACTGGCACCCCCTGACTGGACCTTGTTTCGAATTGCTGGTAGTGATCGATGATTTGATCAATATCGAATGATGGTGATCGACACTTTTAAAACGAACTTCAGATTCGTGTTCAGTGACCACGATTACTCCCAGGGCTGAAGTTCCCATGACACGTAGAAGTCGTCCGTATATTTCTCGCTATTTTCGCGGTCCGTAATTCCCCCTCCCGATTTTATGACTAATTTATGAGTCATCGGTTAGCGGATTATTATATAGTATGATATGATAAGTCATGCCTAGAAGGCAGGGGAGGCTGGAGTCCTCCGTTACTGGTCCAGAGCTAGCAGGGCGCATCGCATTCCTACTGGCGAAGATTGATCCATTCCAGCCCACAGAAAGCCATTAGAGGCAGTTTCTCAGAGAAAGAGAGGAAGTATTCTTTGATCCGCGCCCTGTTTGCTAATAACGTCTAGTCAATTTGCTTACAGTATATTCATGTAAATCCCATCGAATAGAATTGACGCAAATCCACGATCGAACATCATTCATGATTGCAAGCGGGGTTTAGAGGGTTGTTACACTTCTGTTGAAAGGATAAACCACTAACGTTTCGTTATATGTCGCGAGGACGAGGAGCATTGTGAGATGGGAACCAGGGACGCACACAAAATTCTGTGCGTTAAATTTTTTAACGAAATTTTTTAACGCAAAATTTTCGTTAAATTTCCGGTAAATCGTTAAATTTCGTTAAAAATACAAAATAGATGCAAACTCTTATTTCAAGTGAAAAAAATCAAGGAAATCTTCAAGAGTTCAACAGCTAACGTTCAAGGAATGGAGTGCAACATTGCAATGTAATACAAACAATTCAAGATCAACGAACGTAGAATATTAAACAAGCTTCCAGTAACAAATTATCTACAGGGTGTGGAATAAGAACAGCTATGGAATTATCATGGAAGACGATCACCGACAAGGCATCTTAAAATGTGCGATCAGGCAGAATCCGGAGTTCCCTCCTTTTCTAGTTCTTTGCGAAACCGTTTTGCCGGACTTTTCTACGACCATATACAATTTCGATGCGGGCACAGGCCACTAAGTACAAAAAGATCAAATAAAGATACGATTAAAAACCAGACAGAGGAATGTTTCCAGGTTATCGGACGCACAATTTTCGAGTTTCCGATGGGAGGGACCATCCATTTTTTTGGAACGTCGTGGCTATGACACGACATCGTGTCACACGTCCCACATTGCTGAATAAGTGTGAGACGTCGTTAATGTGTTAACATTCAGGAAAAGTAGCCTCCCAAATTTTTATTATTAGCGCTTTTCTAAAATCGTTTAAAATACGTCCAGCGGCCTAAAAAATATTCTCTCCGTCTCGGCTGATCCAGGTGGCGGGCAAAAGTATTCTGGGATAAGCAGCGCCAGGTGAGGATAGGCGTATCTTAGGAGGAGGATAGACCAGTATATTTTTGTCGATCCGTTGACATACTTGGGGACTCGGCGAAGAAATTTCTAGCTCCAAAAGGCGTTAAAGGATAGGGATAAAGGACGGCGTTACTCAATCCCTTTTGGGATGCGCCACGCATTCTACTTCTATGAAATGTGGAGGCGATTTGAGTGCGTGTTTTTCCTATACCTACTTGCGGTAACGAGCCGATGAACAAGTCAGCGCTTTATCCTCCCAGACAAGTCTGGATGGAAGGCTTGGTTGGCTGGGGAGGGAAATCCGAACCAGGAACTTGGTATAGGGTGACAGCCGGCACCTCCTCCGACTGCGCTACCCGCGCCCCAAAATGCATTATTTCCATCAATTCAAAACAAATCCATGAAAACATCAAAATGTTCTTGCCCATTTCAATAGTTTTTCAGGAACAATCCTAATCGGGAGGGTGAGACCTGTAACAATCGTGAAGACTAAGGGTAAATGTGATAAAACCACTGAGTAAAAAGAACGTTAAAAATTCCGTTAAATTTCTAAAAATTTCCGTTAAGTGGTTAAGTCAGATTTTAACGAGAAATGCCGTTAATTCGTTAAATGTTAAATCGTTAACCGTTAAATGTGCACCCCTGATGGGAACTCCCCAATCAGACCGCATTGAATGGGCATGTCCTTCAGAGAGGGCGTGTATGTACAGTTGGAACCCTGATCGGCTGGCATGTGTTCGGTCTGTGCTCTGGTTATTATTGGCTGGTGCGCTACCACCTACCAATGCTGCTCACCTTCGCGACATGTACTAATGGTTTTAGCGGTTTGCATTGTGCTTTATAAGGCTGAGCAAATTGATATAAAAGGTATAGTAAAATCGAGGGCGCAACATTCCAGGAAAAGGTCGAACTGGTTTTGACCGTCTTGATCTCCAATTTCGGTGATGTTATTGAGTCTATCGTATTCACCTTATTTAATCCCATTACGATGCTGCAGGCTCTCGGAGAGCAAACGTTCGTTACAGAGCTGGCGAAGGGTAGCCCGTGCGAATGCGGGAGTTATTAAATGGTAGAGCAATGTTATTCTTTTCACAACACTGTCCGACGATGTCGTCGGTCTCTTTTTTGCCGCGTGGGACAATGTCCGACGATGTCGTCGGACACCATCAAAAATAGTTCATGGAAAATTATCACACGTTCTATAGAACAATTTTAATCAATAAGTACGCTAATAGCTACAGTCAAGATGGTCCGTGGAAAACTTCATTTGTTAGTTTTTTCATACCTAACAAATAATACAAATAAAATAATAGGAATAATCAGCGCGCGGAAAAATGAGCGCTGTCCTATGCGGCAGACACCTGAAAATCGCGCGTGTCGTGAAAGCGTTATGAAGTTTTCAAAAGTGCAAATGCATGCTAATAATGAAACCGGCGCATTAGTCAGTGGTGAAAATTTTTTTAATTTTTAGTTTTGACAGCGATTTTTCCGCTGTGATTTCTGCTAAATCCTAGATTTATATTCAAGCTAAAGAACTTGTAGTAAGTTAGGAATTTAATGAGTATTCAAACGATGCAAGCTTTTTGTTGGAATTCCATGCATAGGCCTAAGTAAAGTTTTTGAATTTACAGTTTTTCGACTTTCCTGAAATGTGTAAAGTTTGGTTTGGACGATGTTTTACCATCAGGAAGCCGAGACAAAAGAAATAGTTTGGTAAGAAAACTGTTCAGATTAAGCTGAGAGCTGAAAGCAACACGACAGTTAAATAAATATTGAATCACATCTGATTAACATTGGCAGAAAAGGGCTCTGGAAATTTAGTTGTGCTGCACTGCAGTTCAGGTGACTCCTACGATTTACGGTTTACGATTTACGATTTACGAATGTTTTTTCGTAATTACGATTTACGATTTACGAAATTTCATATTTCATTTACGCACACCCCTGGGGCCAACTACCTCTGGTCTTGAAAGGGGGCACCGCGCCTAGAGTGAACTACTTGAGCGCAATCTCTATTACCTATATGCGGTACCCCTAAGTTATGCCTGTGGATGTTACTGAATGATACTTATCCTAGAGTGCTCACCTAAGTATGATAAGTCATATCATTCATTCCTATTTGGCCTACATTATACTACAATATACATTCATAAATGTAGTCCCTAGTTGGGTATCCACAACAAGTTCTCCGTTTCAACAAAGAACTAAGCAACTTTTGGAAAATAATGAAATCAACGAATAGTTGAAGAAGTCGTGTTACCAGTATTAGTTTAATCAACTCCAGGGCTGTTATCACTTGTTCGCTTAGCGTTTCGGCTTTCGCCTTCGTTATAGCTCGAAGAATCACAAACGTATGCGCTCGAGCCTGTCCATTTCAGATTCAGACAAGTAAAAAGTATTAGATCATTATCGGGTACAGCGCGTTGATAGCGGCTAAAACCTCGGTCGAGATAGATCGCCGACTTGCTAAGGGGAGAATGCCTAAGAAAGACACGAACAACAAGGCACTTTAGAAACGCCTACGGGAGCGGTTTCACAGGCCGCTCTCTGTGTGAGCTACCCTTGCCCTTCTTCGTGGCATAAACAGTCTCCTCCCGCTGAACATTAGAACAGCGTTACAAGATCAGCTAAAATAAAACCACATAGAGATTACGATGGCCTACTGAACTGAAACTTTTGAGCTATGGCGAAGGGGTTGCCGCCCCAGAAACATTTCCTGCCCGAGCTGCCATGTTTTTAGAGCCTCTGGAGCTGTCGGTGTCGGGCAAGGAGCACGTGCGCTCGATGGGTCATCGGTTCGTTCGAATGCTCCACCACCATATTCGAAATCGCGAGCCCGGCCTGTCGAACTCGGCGATCGGACTGAGAATCGCAAAGATAATGATTCTGCTAACAGCCACTACGGTAGGTATTTCCTGTACTGTAAATCTTCTTATTTTAGTGAACCGTGTTGTGTTCACTGTGACCGCGTCGAACTACGGTCGCATCCTTATCATTTCAGCGTAAAGGCATATGGAGCTGCAAGGGAAAATTCATTGATGAATGGAGTTTGTTTTAGAACTTGGTGTACATGGCCAGCGACAATTTCCAGCTTCACGACGTGCTTCATATCGTTGACTTTGGATCGTGGCCTGACGACTTCCTGAAGAACAGCTTCAAGGATTCCATCTGAATCTATGTGCACATAGCAGTTACATTCGAGCTTCCCTCCATTCTACATTCCTTCCCTTTGGACACCGATATGACAGCACCTTAGACGACTGCCTATTGCGATCGATACGGTGCATGCATCAGATCTTAAATAGCCGGCAATCTCTATAACACCGCTTGAAATGGGTCAATGGGGAGTTCGAGACCAATAGCTCCCAAATCCGCTTGAGCTTCGGAAACACTCGAAATCTAGGTGGACTAGCCCGAAAATAGACAGCTGGTCACACCCTGGCAGTGGCTCAAATGATAATATGTGGCTGAAATGCTTTTCAGATGTGGCGAGAGATGAAACCACGCCACAAGTTATCTCTCCACCAAATTTTAGATTAGGAGTTCAAATAACAGTAGATTTTGGGGATCTTCCAAATGGCGCTTCACGCTATCTTGACTATCTCTTTTTTTCTCTTCATTAATCTCGCCGTTTCTCATTCGAGGAAAATGCCGTTGTACTGATCTATTAACTATTTTGAGATCTATTAATTATATTAATTTCATACAAGAAGTGGCTTCGAGAATGTTCGATATGTTCAGAATTTATTGTTTCTGCTTAATCCCAGATGAAATTTGTCATAGAACTGCGAGCTAGCGCACACAGTCTCTCCGTAAATAAATTTCGAAAAATCTCAGATTTGATGCTGAGCATTCATCCAGTTGCGGTGGTACATACAAGTGATGCAGTGGTATCGCACCGTGTCGACCGCGAAGCCAATTGTTGCTGGGAACCGTTATCTGTTATTTCGTGTCTCAGTTCTATTTCGCAGTCAAGAGCGCATGCGTATTCACTTTCGAGTACCACTGAGCCCCTTTAGGTGACTCCCTGAAAAGCTTATTCCCCCTCGATTTTCTGTCGTCGTGACTTTTGTTTTCCCGGCTTGTGATTTTTCAATTGTGTAGACACGATTCGAGCTCTTGTATAGTTGGACCTCCGTCAAATCAGGTTGTAGCGTTTGTGAGAGTCTTGTTGTGTTCTATCTATCTGATCATATAGCCAGAGTGAATCATTCGGTGAACCCGGATATCATGTTGTTGGTTTATCTACTCCGTAGAGCGGGCTAGGCGCTACTTGGTCCACCCAGGGATCTCCTTCCTTTCCAGCATTTTCGATTCAGCCACGGCTCGCCCACTATTTCTAGTCGTGCGCTCGTATGTTCCGCAGAGCCATGCCTGTTGTACGACTATGCAGCTAAACGCGTAGATCACTCGGTTCGTGCTCAGGGACGGACCAATGACGTGTAGATCGTCCCCTCGATCCAGCCTCCTCTGAACTCACTCTACTAGTCCGTGTATGTGCGTGTGTGTTATTGTTTGCCATTGTGATGGGACACTGTTAATAGGAACTCGTTCTGTTTGTCCGTTAAGCCCGTCGAAGGGTGTCATTACTGTTTTCCGAGTGACCGCCTGTACATATGCCCTCATACGGTGTAACTCTTACTCAAGTTGCAATCGAAGGTATCCGAGCAAGTTTACCTGAGGCGTTAGATTTGCGAGAATTCCACCTTTCAGAGGTCTAATAAATGTTTGTTCTGGATAACGGACTACTGCTAAGAAAATGGAGATTGGGGAAAAGCGTGAAGAAAGCAGTTGTCAAAGTAGAGAGAGTTAGATTGATCCTGCCAATTCGGTAAATACAATGACATAGTCTTCTGCACTTTGCAAATTCAGGAATCATTTCTGAATTTTTAGAAAGTGTTGTCAGTGAGGGTGCTCCACTTCAAGAGCGATTTACAGTGCGTATTATACGCACAGCCGGGCTTATTTCACACCATCTCATCACCGTCTGCCCCAAGACATAACGCACATGCGATTAAACTCTTGGAGCAAGAAGATGTGTCAAAGTGGATCCTAATGCCTCCATCTGGAAAAAGCCACCATCTCGAATTACAGTGAAGGAGTCCATACAGGCCTACAGAAAATTGAATGTGTTAGAAGCCGCTGGGAAAGGTTCAAGCATAAAGCGCTGCAAATGAGATCTCTGCGTCCAGAAGGCAATAATGTCAGCTGGTATGGATAAGGATGGAACTGTTGTAAATACCCAACAGGGTCTATTTCTAGATATATTAATGTACTGCTGCAATATAATATGGTGTATTATATTATAAGACATTTCGCTTTGAATGATAAGACTTAAGGTGCCTAGGTAAGCAATATAAGATAAGCACCATTGAATACCTCCACAGGGAAAATCTAGGATATCGTGAGTAGGCACTTATGAGCATAATCACCCGTGGCGCTCTAATGCGGCACCGTCTTTTAGGTCTGCACTTATGATACCGATGGCGGCCGGAATGTCACCATATTGTGGCTACGCCCACTGAGCCCACTGAAACGGTGTATATGTACGATGCGTTGACCGCTATAATATAAGAAATCTCGCTTTGAGACTTAAGACTTAAGATAAGACTTAAGATTCTAATATAACAACGTGAGAATAATCATTTGTTCCACTGAATAGTAAGCCAACCTCACTGGTTATCCACCAAAGGAACAACGCAAACGTCTCGAAGAGCGATGGAAGCCATCGTTCAAGAATTCTACACAGATCTGCTTCGCTCTTCTATCACTGTCCCAGGGCGCGTGGAGGCGTCAGCTGTCGCGTGCACCCGATACCACGTTTCTGGTTCGGATTTCCCGCCCAGGCCAACCAAGCCTTCCATCCCTCCGGGGTCGGTGAATTGGTATCAGACTTGTCTGGGAAGGATAGGGCGCTGACTTGTTCACCGGCTGGCCACCGCAAGTCGTTGTATGGCCGAATACGCATTCCAATCGCCTCCACGACATCCCTAGAAGTAGAATGCGCTGGCGCATCCCAAAAAGGATTGAGTAACGCCGTACTTTATTCTTTATCCTTTTATCACTGTCCTCGATGCCACCAGCTGATGAAGCGCCTCCCATTCTTGAAACAGAAGTTGCTCATGCCATCAGAGGGACGAAGCCAGGCACTGCTTCCGGCCAGACGGCATTTCAGCTGATCTTCTTCGTGCGGGTGGCAGTGCTCTCTGCTCATTTCTTACCAAGCACTTCAACCACTACCGTCGTCTTTGTAGGATTCCGGATTCAGGAATCGAAAACAGTTCTCATCTTCAAAAAAGGTCAGCAGGAGGGTATCAACAGCTATCGACCCATCAGTCTCCTCTCGGTTGTGTACAAGATCTTCACCAAGATATTGCTTAACCGCACGGAGCGTCGCTTGGATGAGTACCAGCCAGTTGAGCAAGCAGGGTTTCACAAGGATTTCTCCTGCATGTACCATATTTAGACACTCTCACAACTCATCGAAAGGAACCGCGAATACCACATCTCACTTGTCTTCGCGGATTATCGGAAAGCGTTCGACTCTGTGGAAATCAACGCCATTCTGAACGCGCTTTTGCATGCTGGTATACCATCGCCCTACATCTGACTTCTCGACGAATGCTTCTCGAACATATCGACCACCATCCAGTTCGATCGAAAGCTTAAAATTCCTATCGGGAAGGAGTACGGCGGTGAGACACGATTTCTCCTAAGCTATTCACAGGGACACTCCAGGATGTCATGAAGGACTTGAATTGGGACGGTAAAGGCTTGTGGACGGTAGACGGATCAGCATCCTTTCGCCAACGATATTGTTTTCATCTCAATCAGTAGGCAGAAGTCGAGAAGATGCTGAACGAGCTCAATGTGGCAAGTATGAAGATTGGATTGGACATGAATATGTCCAAAACGCAACTTATGGTCAACCAGTGGTGTGACACGGGACTCGCAAGGTTAAATGGAGTGGCCCTACAACAGGTCGACTCCTACATCTATCTGGGAAGAGAGCTGAACATGGGTAACGACCTCGCTCCTGAAATCGCCCGAAGGAGACGCATAGCATGGGCAGCCTTCAGTTCGATTCGCGAAGTCACCGATCAGGCCAAGGATGCCGGCCTCAGGGCCTCGATATTCAACGCCTCTGTACTGCCTGCGATGTACTCTGTGGAAATCAACGTGACGGAAACCTAGCCCGACAACAAGACAATCGCCAGAGCAATGCAGACTACGCATCGTGCGCTGGAGAGATGTCTTCTGAGGACAAGCCTTCGTCAGCAATGGCAAGAAGGCCTTCGAAGCTCGGAGCTAAGGGAGAAGTCGCAATTAGCAGATCCACTGCAGTACATGAAGATTTCCAAATATCGCTGGGCCGGGCACCTGCTTCGACGAAATGACGACAGGTGGAGTCTCCGTTCACGGAATGGTTCCCAGGAGACCATAAGAGAACCGGGACGACCGCCAACGTGTTGGGCAGACTCATTCTCAAGATCTTTCAGAGATGCCTCACTGGATGCAAGCTGCCAGAGATCGAGCGGTCTGGAAGAGTTGTGGTCCCCGCTGAGAAGACCTCCAGCCGACAAAAAGACCATCAAAGTATCAAAGTAAGTAAGTGGTCGCATAGACACCGTGGATCTGATATCTTTGACTTTTCCCCTAACAAATCCACAACGTCGCGACCAACTTCCAGAGCGATCTATAGTGTGAACCAGGGAGGTCTGCAGTGAGTGGAACCAAAAGCGATACTCAGAATTCTATCGCGAAAATTGCAGGCCTAGCGGTGTATTCTTTTTCTTATTATTTTCTTCCTTTTCAGCGTCTGTCCCGATACATAGCGGGGTTCGCTACTCTGGTGTCATGACGGTACCTTTCCCGATCCAGCGCTAGATCGGGTGGACACCAGCTATTTTCATGTCCGTGTGTAACGTATCGGACCAACGCCGCGTCGGGCGTCCTCTAGGCCGCTTTCCAGATACTTCCAACTCAAGGCCTATCTTGCGGACGCTGTCTTCCTTTCCACGCAGAACGTGGCCGTACCATCGCAAGCGAACTTCCCGCATCTTGTCAGCTATCGGCGGGACACCGAACTTCTGCCGAATGACATCGTTTCAGATGCGTCCATGCGCATGACTCCAACCATCCAGGACAGCATTTCCGTCTCCACGACGCTGAGGAGCGTTTCAATGTCCTTGGTCGCAGAACGATATCTAAAGAGCAGTAGTACGGTCAGCGTCATACAATGCTACTGACCAGGGGTGTGCGCTGACTTGCCGTCGGTAAATTTTTTACCGCAAATTTTTAACGCGGAAACGGTTAATTTTTTTAAATTTAACACTTCCTTAAAAACAACTGGTTTTAAGAGGCGGCAATGTAAAAAAACGTAAAGCTTTTCACCGAAACATCGTCACGTTCAGAAAAACCATAACATCTTCATTTTATCATACGTCGTCCTAAACAAAGCAAGCGGAAGCCTAAGAATGCACAAGTGTAATGATCTATATTGTGAGTGCTTTAAAAATAGAAGCTTAATTAAAACTCTAAAAAGCTTAATTAAACTCAAAAACATTTCTGGAGCATTCGACATTCAATCGAATATTGCTATATTTCTTTTTGGCTTAACAGTTTAACTACTTTTGAAATTATCACAATTATCATCGTCTCATTCGATGAAGGAATGATTTACACCTTACACTACCACTTGTTGAACAACTAAGCTGTCCTTTGGAGCAAGTTCAGGCACTCCAAAAAAAGAACATGATAATGAATTTCTTTCTCTTCTTATGTGGGAAAACACTTGAGGCCGGGGCATACTTTCAGCGCTGCGATGCCATCGCGGCGCTCAGTTCATGGCCATTCCGCCGCACGCGGTTGAAAAGCCAAAGGAAACTTCGCCGCGGCCGCCGCAACAGTGGCGCGCGATGGCTTCCCGCGCCCATCGCGGGCATGGCATACTTATTCGCGCCGCGCGCGGCGTTTAGACCTATGGTATACTCCCGTCCGCTGCAGCGACGCGGGAGTGCACAGCGATGCGACGGAGCCGTCGCCATCGCTGAGACTGACATAGTTCGCGCAGTTCTGCAGACGGAGACTTTTGCAGAATTTTAGCGAATCAGCTAATTCAGTGCATTTTTTCCTTGTTTCTCGACCGTTTCGTTCATGATTTCGCGCTTTATTCCCGTTTTATCGCCTTTTGATCCGCGTACCGTTGTAGGATTGTTGTTTTCAAGGGTATTTCGTCGATATCATGTTTTGCTAGGGGGGTTTCCGTCATGCCTGTGCCAACTCATGCATTTCTTTCGTCTCTCTTTCCACCCATGGGCATGGAAACCGACGGTTCTGTGCTTGACACGACACGAGAGGATTTTCGTGACGTCCCAGTTGAGGATCAATTTTTGAAAAGTGATGTTTCGCTAGCGGTTTCCGCTAAAAAAACATGACTTCGAAAAAACCGGTCTTCAATTGGCACATTTCTGTGCCGGACCTGTCAACAGAACCTCACCGTGACTCGTCCGACACAGAAATGTAGATTTCGGTGCCGGCGAAGAAGTTCAGAAGCGAAAAAAATGCGAGGCTCGGCACAAAAGTGGGAAAAAGCGGCCTAGAAAAATATCTCCTCAAAAAACTAGCCGTTTAAGCCGTCGAAAAAACCCAAAATGAGTCGAACCACGATAAAAACCGTATGAGGAGAACAACAGAGACATCACATGAACACCAACATCACCAGACGTGTGTTGAAATTGCTGTGGTATGGTCACGAACCAAGGAAGTGTCGAAATAAGTGAGCGGAAGTGCATAGAATAGGGCACAACAAGCGCTCCCCCCTCGCGACCATCGCAGTCCGTCTCGCCGCACGGGAGTAGGTTTCACTCCCGCGACGAGGAGGTATAACACTCCTCTGCACGCATCGCGGGAGCGATGGGGCGTCAACTGACAACCTCGTCCCACTGCGCCGTCCGCCCCTGCAGCGAAGGCACGCCGTTGACAGTTGCCCCGCGCCCGTCGCTGGAGAGACGCGGGAGTATACCATAGCCTTAGGCCTCTGTTATATGTACTCACGCGGGAGCATCCGCGGGACGTCCGCGGACAAAGGGTGCACCGCGGACGGCGGGCGTGGCGGGGCGCGGCGATTGGCCAGGCGAGGGATCTCGGCGCGATTCCCTCCCATCCGCGGATGCTCCCGCGGGAGTATACCATAGGCCTTAGCGTTGGTTCTTGCAGAGCGATGGGCGATGCGACGAGCGCAGAGAAATTCAAATTCTTTCCCGTCGATCTGCAGAATTCGTCGCCGGGATTCCATCGCGGCGACGAGAAGTATGCACGAGGCCTAAGAGCCCACCAGATCAGGTAGACTAGCGGAGTACATTCCGATGCCTTATACCTTGGACTAGGCATGAGCATATCTTCCTCTTATTCCTCTGGCCATCGTCTATTCTAAGAGCTTCAATATCTCTAGTCCAATCTGATCTGATATGGGCATGGATGTTTTAATGAGGTTGAGGACCACGAACGCTAATAGCTAGTATCAAGAGAAGAGAAGAGAAGATAGAAGCAATCACTTCTAAACTGAGATCGGTAGTAGATTTCCTTCTCCATTCGATAGATAGGAACATGATTTTGTACGAAAAAAGTCGTTAAATTTTCCGGTAAATTTGAGAGTTTACCGGAAATTTTCGTTAAAGGAATTTATCGCGAAAATGCCGGTAAATCCGTTAAACCGGTAAATTGTTAGCCGGTAAACACACACCCCTGCTACTGACCGTACCTCTGCTCTGTAGATGTCCGACTTCAGGCGCTCTAGTATCTTACTCGCAGAGCACGCCAGTCAACGACCGCCACTTGGACCAAGCTGCACTCACGCGTGAATTCACTTCAACCAACTTCTGTTTGCGGTCAGACTCTACTAGTAACCCCTGGTATTTGAAGACCGAAAAATACGGGGAATCTCGCTGCCGTTTTGATGGAGCTAGGTGGCGATATCCGTTCCTCCACCTGGTGCCACTGGAAACTGCTTGCTCTTGCAAGCCGAGCCAAACACGAACAATCGAATGCAGGCGACGGGCCTTAGGCCGGCAGCAGAGCCTTGCGGGTGCCGCGGACCCGCCATGACAACGGCGGGTGGTGCGGCGCCGCAAGGGCTGCTGTACGCAACACTGCGTAATTTTGCCAGCAGTTACGACCTCTAAGAATGTCAGAGATGAAGTAAGCAGAACGCTTTTTCTTTTGTAAAGAAGCGTTTTCTAAGTCAAGTTAGGAGTTCTTGAATCTAAGCCCCGAAATCTAATAGAACACTTCTTATAACTCAACAGTTCTGGGCCATTTTGCGCTTGCTCTCTTTTTTGTCGATCTGCCTCCACTAAAAGTTCCTCGCTTGTCAAGCAGCTCGAAGATAATGTGCTAGCCCTTGTGACGACAGCGTTCCGTCCGATGCCCTGTTGAGTCCGGGAGGTCTGATCGATGTAGTTATACCTAGTACTAAAAAGAACGGTCTGCTTTCTTGTTGCATTTCTGTGCAAGGGTTCTCCTTAAACCTCAGACGACTAACTTGTGACTGAAGGTCACGGAGATTTTCCAAGCAATTAAGGTTACCTAACATCTACTAAGGTTTTTTTTGCGTTACGATTTGAGTGCAGGATTCCATACACCTCCATTTGTCGACACTACCGGTGATTATATTGTTGGTTGTCAAGCTTCTTTATGGACAGAGATTATGCACAACCTACTATATCCCTAGCATGTAGATTCGTTTAAAAAAATGTTAAAATAGATGAACCATAATGGACACCCATCTATCACGCCCTCCGGCGGGTCTCACCCGCAGCTCCTGGCGCTGCGGGTGAGAGCCGCCGTGAACTGCGGCAGCCCTCGGGGACCTTTGCGTGCGGCGGCTCTGCGACAACTCGTCCGCGCCGCGGCTTCCACCACAGTGGCAGCGTGGGTCCCACTGCGGCGGGAGCGATATGGACGAGTTCTCGGGGTGCTGCCGCGAGACTCTGTAGAGGCCCTTAGTGACAGGCCAGCCGACGAACATCATATGGTCGATGACGTTTCAGAGTTCTCGGGATGATGCTACGGCGTCCGCGGGCTCCGACGTGCACTCGCAAAGCCCGGCGAGTGTGAGAAGTATGCGAGGTTCCCTGATGCGAGAACGGCATCGGGGCCCGAAAGTCCCGTAACAAGCAGGACCTGCACAGCTACGCTGAATGTGGTACGTCTGACGAGCCGCAGAGAAAAGAAGAGTTGATTTCTGTGCGGTGCAGGAGACGAAGTGGTCCTGCTGCAATTCGAGGAACATTGGCCGTGGCTTCAAGCCGTCCTGTGCAACAGTCTCAGTACCACCAGTGGTGTCAGTAGGATCGTCTGCGAGAGTTTCCGTGACGCGATTGCAAGCGTAGAACATTTCGATGACCGCTTGATGAAAATTGTTGTCGCAATAGAAGAGCGGCGATGTCATTTCTTTTCTGCGTATGCTCCGCAGAGAAGTTGCTCCGAGCAAGCCAAGGACGAGTTCTGGTCCCTGCTTGTTGAGAAGACAGCGGAAGTGCCGTCAGAAGATATGCTTGCTGTCGCAGGTGACCTTAATGGTCACGTCGGAGCAACGAAAGACGGCTACAGCAGTCATGGTGGTTTTGGCTATGGGTCGCGCAACGCCGATGCTATACTTGAGTATGCAGACTCACACGGCCTCACCATCGTGAACACCAAATTTCGAAAGCGTGACTGCCACCTCATCTCGTTTTCTAGCGGGAACGCCAAACGCAGATTGACTATGTTCTTGTTAGGCGTCACGACCAAGGCCTTGTTACAGACGCGAAGACCGTGCAGTATGAAACGGTTGCCACGCAACACCATCCCATGATCTGCTCGCTGAAGATCACACCTCCGAGGTGTAAACACGTTGAGCGGTGCGGGGCGGCTAGAATCAAATGTTGGGAAGTGAAAGAGAAGGAAGCAGCTACCTATTTTGCCGCGTTCGGTTGCCGATGGCGACAACTGTCGACGAAACCTGGGGCCGGATTCATCAACAACTTACGTAACTTTAACGGAGAATTGTAAGCTTATCAAGCGATATGGTGAGCGATAAGCCGCGTTATCTGAGCTTTTATAGGCTTATCGCTCACCATATCGCTTGATAAGCTTACAATTCTCCGTTAAAGTTACGTAAATCTTTGGCGAATCCGGCCCCTGGAAGTATGCTGCCGAAGCGATAACTCGGATTGGGTGCGTCGAAGTCGGCACAACGAAGCCTGGACAGTGTTGGGTCTACAAACAGGCTTGGCTGTGGACTGACGATGTCAGAAGGAAGGTCCGGGAAAAGAATCGGCTGCATCACGTATCTATTGGTGACAGAACAGTCTGTAATTGGCGGAGTTATCCTGAAGCGAGGAAAGTGGCAAAGAAGGCTGTGGCCGCTGCTAAGGCCGCACACCACGCTGATGTGAGCGAAAAGCTGGAGACGCGCGATGGTGAGCGCTAACTTTGCCGACTTGGCAAAGCTCGCTGTCGTCAAGCAGAAGACATCAAAGAGTTCTTTGCCATTAATGACGAGAACGGTCATCTTTTGATGGATCGTAAGAGGGCTGTGAAGCGATGGCGCGAATACTTTGAGGAAATCTCGAATGTAGAATTTGAACTTCCTGCTGCTCCTTTTGCATCATCTGTATAGCGTCCCATTCAGAAGATCACAGCGAGCGAAATTGAAGCAGCCCTGAGGAAGATGAAGTCAAGCAAAGCCACTGGTCCTGAAGACCTGCCGGCCGACCTAGAAGTGGAAGCGGTGGTGCCCTGCTGACTGGCCGACAGAGTTTTTCAGTCAGGTTGTTGCTGAGAAGAAGGTGCCTGAAAGTTGGCAGCAAAGCACGGCTATTCCGATTTGAAAGAAGAAGGACAGCCCTGCGGACTGCGCTAGCTACCGTCCGATTCGCCTACTTTCGCACACCAGGAAAATCGTTGAGCGAATTGTCGATGGACGCATACGGATACGGGATGTCGTCCAGCTTTTCAATAATCAATGTGGTTTCGTTGCCGGCTGTGGAACGGTTGATGGCATATACGCCGTTCATCTTCTGCTAGAGGAGTACCGCGAGAAACAGAAACCGGTGCATTTTGCCTTTCTGGACTTGGAGAAGGCCTTCGACCACGTTCCGCGAGAAGTTATATGGTACCCGTTGGGATGACACGGCGTCCCTGAAGAGCTTATTGAGTGGGTGCGCATCCTCTAATCGTGCCCAATAAGCTGAGTACGAGCACCAGCGGCACCTTGATGGAGTTTCCAATCTTTGTCGGAATGGACCAGGGGTCTGCGCTCTCCCCACTGCTTTTCGTGGTCGTCTTGGATGCAATTACACGCGTTCTCTAAAGTGCAGCTCCTTGGACGCTGCTCTATGCCGGTGACGTCATGCTTGCGTGTGAGAAGAAGAGACAGGCAAAGGCATGGTGCGATCGCTTGGTATTGTTCGGCCTCAAGCTAAACGTCAACAAGACGGGATACCTGACGACGGGTGTGAATGAGCACGGATCCACTAACCCATTGACGACCGCGCGTGAAGTCGCGTGTCTCTCGCGTGGGACGTGCCAATCTCGTGAAATCACTACTTCACGATATTCCAAACGAAACTTCCTCTTAATGGGTCACCCATATATTGGAGAAGGTCAAAACAGGTTCGAAAGCAGAACCTAGAGTATGTTTTTGCTGCTATAGGCCTGCAAAGAAAAAATAGTGCACGTTCGCTACGAATCATGCGAGGGGTGACCACACGATGTAGCAAGTGTTTGTAATATTTTTGTCCAGGGTGTTTTCAAAATTTGTACAAATAGGAAGAAATTTGACTAGTTTTTTTTTGGGCATGGGTATTTTTTAAGATGTGAGTAGCTGTTTGTGAACTGCATCGATTTTTGTAAAGCTTGAACAGTATGTAGTGTTGATTTTTTTATCAAAGCTTTCGTTAGAAGTAAATGACTCTCGGAACACTGTGCAGAAGCATTGGTAGGATCTAACATATCTAATTAATGATCGTAAGCTATGAAAAATCGAGAAATGGGCCGCAGCGAACGATTAAGGTGAACGCACGTGTATGTGGATCCCGGTCCAAATGGCGCTGACTGGTGTGCTTTGCGACAAGACAATACCTGAGTACCTCAAGTCAAAGATGTATAGAGCCGTCGTTCGCCCAGTAGCGACGTACAGCGCTGAGTGCTGGCCCGTGACGAAGGAAATTGGAAGCCGCCTCAGTGCAGTGGAGACAAAAATGCTATGGTGGACGGCTGAGCTACGCGATTGGACCGCGTTCGCAATGACACCGTACGACAAAATTCGGTGTCGTCCCAATAGTCGACAAGTTGCGCGAAGCCCGTCTACGACGGTACGGTCATTTCCTTCGCACTAACGACGACACCGTCTGTAAGGTTGGCCTGAAACATGAAGTTCCTGGAAAACCGCCCAGAGGACGCTCGAAGCAACGTTGGCTAGATACGTTGCATATGGACTTAAATGTAGCTGGTGACGGTCCCGACCAAGCGTTTGATCGGGAGAAATGGCGTCACCAAACCAGAAGAGCGGACCTGTACACCAAAAAGGACCAACGCTATTGAAAATGATGATGATGATGATTTGATGGAGCTGGACTCAAAAACGGCCTTTGTTAGATACTCGGCCTTCTTCACGCTTGTTTGAGTTCAAACAGCTCCTAGCGACTACACCAAGCTTACACCTCTCGCTCAAGTTCACCATTCTCTTCGCTAGAGAGCGTTACGACATCAACAAAAAACAACACCCAACGAACGGGCTTCTGAAGATCTCATATGAAGGCATACATGACGACTGAAAAGAAGAGTGGAGAAATTGCAGCACCCTGGTGTACCCCGACAGAGATGGGAAACTCTATCGAGGTTACAGTTCCAGCTTGAACTAGACTTTCTGGACAAGAGAAGAGGATTTGCTCCCACTCTGAGCTTTCCAGAAACTTCATGATGTCGCAGGGCGTACCATATCTCCTCACGTGGTACGCGGTCAAAGGCCATCCCCAAGTCGAGGTACGCGGTATGCACTGGGTTCTGTTTCTCGCGATGTTTCTCTAACAGGAGGCGGGCGGTGTGTATGGCTCCACCGGTGCTACAGCTAGCCAAGAAGCCGCACTGATTGCTGGAAAGCTGGACGATGTCTCGAATTCGTCCATCGACAATTCGCTCAAGGATCTTCATGCTGTGCGAAAGCAAGCGAATCGGACAGTAATTGGAGCAGTCTGCAGGACTGCCCTTCTTTTTCCAAATCGGATTCGTCATACTTTGGAGCAGACGCTCATTAAGGAACGCGATAAGCACTGGCTTTTGTTTCTCGCGGAGTGCTTCACACTACTTCTCACCATCCTAGTTCTCCGCTACAACCTGATTAAAGAACTTCGTCCACCGCTCAGGTATGAAAACGTTAACTTCCATAAATCAAACGCCCAGTTGCTTTATCTGGCCTTATCTTCTTCTAAGCCGCTTCTGACTCCTCCACCGTAATCTTGTGGACGAGACCCGTTGAGGGGATGGCTGGATGAGGAGATTCTAATGTGAAGATTCCCTCAAAGTAATCCCGCTATCGCTTCAATGCTTTCTTGCGGTCCATAAAAATATGGCCGTTCTCACCACTGATGCCGCAAAATTTCTCAATGTCCGCTGTCTGTCGATGGCGATTGTTAGCAAGTCGGTACAGATACCGCTTACCATTGCGTGACTCGAGCTTCTCGTTGACATCCCCATAACGAGGAGAATACCCACGACCTCCTTCGCATCCCGATACTTCCGCCAGTTATGGGCTCCGTTTTTGCCGCCAAAGACGTGGTAGAGCGACTTGTTCTTTCGAACTTTTCCTTTCACGTCGTCTGTCCGCAGCCGGGCCTGCTTGTCGACCTTGCGTCGTTCAGGCTTCGTAATGCCGAGTTCCAACTGTGCAGCTTGATGGGTCGTGTCGGTGGCGTCCACCCAAGTTTCATCGGCGGTCCTGACTGTCGGTAACTGCACTCGAAAAATCAAAGCTGCTTTTTTCTTTAATTCGCCACCATTTGATCCTTGTAGCACCGCATCGCTTAACCTGCTTCAGCCTCAGAGGGGCGATTTTTAAAGTGCAGATCAGCGGACAATGCTGTGGAGTGATCGATGTGTACGATCTTCACGTCTGTGACGAGAACTCGGTCGCAATCTTTCACAAGGACGAAATCGATCTGCGTCGTGGTGTTCCCACTGTGAAACGAGATGAGGTGGGAACACCAAGACGCAGATAGACTCGCGTTTACGAAACACGGTGTTCACTATGGTAGGTTATGTGATTCTGCATACTCAAGGATAAGCTCACCACTTGCGTCACAGGACCCATAGCCGGATCCACCGTGGCAGCTATACCCGTCTTTCGTCGCGCTCACGTGCCCACTAAAGCCTCCGCACACTTTTGCGGCAACGCGGCACATGGCAGGCGGCAAAACTGCCTCGAGGGCGGCGAAACTGAAGCGTAGGAGGCACTCGTACTCAGCGTTGCTACCCTACTCCATCGCCGATGCGGTTCCATTATCATTATTATCATCACATCATTATCAGGTTCCATGGAAAGCGGCTGCAGCGGAAATAATGCCTTGAATATTGAATATACGACAATACGCTCGATGGAAACATGAATTCTTTACTCCTATTCTTAAGAAAGTCCATTACAGCAATCCCACGAACTACAGACTAGTGAGCATTACGTCTGTATTAGCAAAGGTTTTTGAGAAAATTGTTAGCAAACACATTCTAAAACATCTTGAAGAAAAGAACATTATTTTTGATAATCAGCATGGCTTTTTGAAGGGAAGGTCGATTGAGACTGCAACACTTACAGCGCTAAAGGATTGGGCGAAAGCTGTTGAGGGAAAGAAGCGTATAGATGTGATCTATTTTGATTTCTCTAAGGCTTTTGATAGAGTTCCATTATCAAAGCTGCTACTAAAATTAAGATTGGTCGGGGTTCACCACATGATAGTGAACTGGATACGTGAGCTCCTCTCGGAACGAACTTACCAAGTTAAGGTAAATGGGCAGTTTTTCGAGATCTTTAAGGCTTTCAGCGGAGTACCGCAGGGGAGAGTTTTTTCCCCTCTGCTCTTCCTGCTCTATACCCACGAACTGCCAGAGTCTCTTTCACGATATGGAGTTATTTGTAAAATGTATGCTGACGATATCGAGATCTATAAAACCATTGAAAGTACAGATGATTTATATGAAGTTCAAGAAGCAGTGAACTACATAGATTCCTGGGCTGATAAATGGGAACTACCCCAATAAGAAAAATCTAAATGCTTTGTCGTTGGAACCAATCGCACTGTCGTAACCCCATTTTACAAGCTATGAGATGTCACATTAGAAACAACTGCTGACATTCGTGATCTTGGCTTCCTAATATCTAAGGACCTCAGTTTTGACTTCCATCATAAAGCATAGGCCAAGAAAGCTAACTACCGCATCTATAACCTTTTTAAAGCACTGAAGAGCAAAGACCCTCAAATCCTTCTGCGGGCGTATAAGACATATGTGAGACGCATGGTAGAGTGTGGAACGACAGTTTTTAATCATTCGAAGAAAAAAGACATTCTTCTTCTAGAAAATGTTCAGAATAGTTTCACTCGTAAGCTGATGATGAGGTGCTACGGGAATAACTATTATCAGATGCCAAATGGTGCCGAAAGAGCGGAGATGTTACCAAACCTTTTCATAAGAAGGAAAAGAGCTGACCTCCTTATGATGTTTAAGATACTCACTGGTAGGGTTTCTATAAACCCACTCAACTTTTTTGGCACTAGGCTGGCAAGAAACATAAGAGGGAAGCTCAGACTTTATGTTTCGGTGGCAAAATCGCGAGCCCGAGCAAGCTTTTTCACCTACAGAAATTTTGAAGGAGTTTAACCACATTTTGAGCACAAATGAGGAAGTCTTAGGTCTATCCTTGCACGGTTTCAAGAAGCTGCTTTTGCGTATGCAATGAGTGCCTTCGGTTGTATTCGTTTGTTTTTGATTGAGTTTATGCGTTTTTATTCTAACATTGTATTTTCACGTGTGACCTTAGCTCACGTCATGAATAAATAAATAAATGAATAAATAAATAAATAAATAGTTATTGTCACAGCCGTAGCACATCAGCTGCTAGCTCTGCGTCTCTGTCCTATACTTATGGATACCGATAGATAGGGTGATAGGGCTGTCGCGTTGTCGCAAAAGTGTGCGCAGGCCTTTAAGATCACCAGCGACTGTGATGGAATCTTTCGACGGTAACTCTGCTGTCTTATCATCAAGCAGGCTTCAAAACTCTTCCTTGGAGTGGCACTAGCAGCCAGTCTGGGGACCGTGAGAGAAGAGGTGATAGAGTCGCTCCCTATCGTTAACAAGGATCTTCATCAATCGATCGTTAAAGCTTTCGACACTTACAATCGAGTCAGAAGTCGGTCAGAGACCATTATTCCGACCCCACTGGTGGTCCTGGGACTTCCCCATTCCTCTCTATGTTGCATCTCAATGATCTTGTTGTTCCTGTAGGAGGGTCTGAGAAGAGAGCGGTTAAGCTATCCGTTGATCTATATATGCTTATTCGTCGCCATAATAACAATTTTAGCAAATGGGATTAGTATAAGGTTTTCAATGTTATATTTAACGATAGATACAACTTGTATTTAGAGGCAAAATTGGCGGAATCAAAGGATCCTATCAAAGTATCATCTGTATCACCTGTCGTCCCGTTGATCATCGAATTGCTCGAGCGGGTGCCACCAGCGTCTCCATTCGTCCCTGTCGCGTGCCAGAGTGGTCCAATGGATTCTTCTCGCTCAAGGGACACGAAGGGCGTCATATCGGTCAGGGCTTTAACGAAGAAGTCCGACTAACGCGTTGGTGGGCGTCCTGGTCATCTTTTGACATCCAGCGGAATCCAGTCGGTGATGGCTCTCGTCCAGCGGGTGTCTGCGAAGCGCATTACGTGGCCGGCCCACCTAATTTTCGACAACTTGGCCCACGCGACAGCGTCTCTGATCTTCGAACGTCGGCGAAGCTCGGATTCCGGAGGCCTTCTCTCACTTGCGTGAGTCGTGTCACTCCGAGCATCGTCCTCTCGATTCCACGCTGCGCGACGCTGATCGCGTGTTCATCCTGCTTTCATATAGCCCAGGTCTCTGAGGCGTATGTTAGGGCAGGAAGAACAGTGGAGTCGAATAGGTAGGCACAGAGTCGGACGTTCTTCGTCTTCTTCGCGACTTCTTCGACGCTCTTAAAAGCTCCCCAAGCCGCTCTTTTCCTCCTCCTCAGCTCTGGTGCTAGGTCGTTGGCCATGTTGACTTCGCGACCCAGATACACATAGCTGGAGCATTCGGAGATGTTCGTTCCGTTGAGCGAGAATGGGGCATCAGAAACCCATCCGTTCCTCATGAACATCGTCTTCATAAGATTCAGCTGCAGTCCAACGTTCCCACATACACGATCGAAGTCGGCCAGCATTCGCTCCGCCTGGCTGATGCTCAGTGTTATGAGCACGATGTCGTCAGCGAAGCGAAGATGATGTAGTTGCCGGCCGTCGACCTTCACTCCCATGTCTTTCCATTCTAGTTCGCGCATGACGTTTTCGAGAGTGGCGCTAAAGAGCTTCGGGGATATGGTATCCCCTTGCCGAACCCCTCTTTTCACGTCGACGACGACGTCGTTGTAGAATGGTGAGATCTTGGTCGTGAATCCACTGTACATCTCTCGAAGGACTCTGATGTACTGAGTAGGAACGCCCTGAGTGAGCAGGGCTTCGAGGACCGCTTCGGTCTCGACGGAGTCGAATGCCTTCTGCAGGTCGATGAACGTAAGGCACAGCCGCAGCTTGTACTCTCGCGACACTTCGATGAGCTTCGTAATGGTGTGTGTGGTCGATCGTGCTGAATCCTCTCCGAAATCCTGCTTGTTCGCGTGGCTGTCCTTCGTCCAGCGTTCTGCTGATCCTATTCAGGATCACTCGAGTGAACAGCTTGTAGACTACGGACAGCAGGCAGATCGGGCGATAGTTGCCAATGTCGTGCACGTCTCCCTTCTTGAACAGCAAGACGGTCCTGCTGGTCTTCCACTGAGATGGAACCTTGCACTCCGACAGGTAGCGCGCGAAGAGCCGCGCCAGGGCACTCCGACAGGTAGCGCGCGAAGAGCCGCGCCAGGGTGTTGATGGGCGCTAGCGAGAGGTTCTTCAGGTGTTCGGGTCTAATCCTGTCGGGACCGGGTGCTGTACGTTTCTTCACCGACGAGATGGCGTGTCGGATCTCGGAAGGGAGAACAGAGGGGACGACGTATCCATCCTGCGGAAGATGGCATGGGGCAGGTGGACGTGGCTATCGAAGAGATCGGAGTAGAAGTCGTGGATGACCTTCTCCATGGTCCTTCTGGAAGAGGTGACTGTTCCGTCGGGACGTCGGAGAGCGGTCATCTTGGTCTTGAAGTTAGCGAAGTCTCGGCGCGCATTGCGTATGCTCAACCCTGTATCTGCAGCTTCAGCCAACACTCCCGCGCTTCTCTCCTTAAGATCCTCCTTTATCGCCTCTCTGCATAGCTTCGCAAGCTCGGACGTCAGTTGGTAGTTGCCTGACGCTCGTGCTGCTCCACGCTGGCGTATCAGCTCGAGAGTTTCCGGAGACAGGCGTCTCTTGGTGGTATTCAAGCTCTCAGCATCCTTAGCACTATCGTGGAGATGGTGCACGACGCGGTCGTATTCCTCGTCGACGTTGTCCATGACGGCATCTTCCCAAAGGCCGGCAAGAGAGGTGTAGAGGTCCCAGTTGATGGTCGTTCTGGGACTCCTCTTCTTGAACTTCGCGGCCTTCTCTCCTTGACGCGAAAAGCGGAACCATGCGCGAAGGAGGCGGTGGTCCGATCCCGTGTAGAACTTGGGGACAACGGAGACGTCGGTCAGGCAATACTTGCGGTTGAAGATGATGTGGTCGATCTCGCTGTGGAACTGGCCACCGGGAGATTCCCAGGTCAATCGTAGTGAGGGAGGCTTCTGGAACTGCGAGTTTCCATGGATGGTCTTGGTCGACATGATAAACTCAGACAGCCTTTCACCTTGCTCGTTCTACTCCAAACCGTGGGTTCCGATGTGAAGTTCCTCCGGCGACCTTCGCGGTCCGATCTTGGCGTTGAAGTCGCCGACGATCACCTTGTAGAAGGTGTGATCTTCCTTATAGAACTTCTCCAGCTCCACGTAGAAGGCTTCGACCTCTTCGTCGTCGTAGTCGGGTGTTGGGGCATACGCGAAGAAAACAGTCAAAGCTGGCACGGAACCATATCGCTTCAGTCGCAGACGTCCGATTCGGGTTGCCAAGACTCGTACGAATCGATGGTCATGGCCAAGTGCGTGTTGACGAGGACACCAACGCCGCCTACTCCCCTGCTGTCGCATGTTCCGAGGAACAGTTCTTCTCCGGAGTCGTAGGCGGCGTGTAGGGGATGATGTCTTCTCGTCTCGGTCAGTTCGATGACGTCGTACTTGATCTTCCTGGCTTGCATCATCAGGTCCTCGACGGATGCTTCCGATGCAAGCGTGCGGGCGTTGTAAGTACAGATCGTCATCCTAGTCCTTCTCAATTTGTGCAGCCTGGTTAGGCCCTGAGATTTTAGCAACCTCCCCGTACTCGTCCTTCCCATCGCTGCAGAAATGTGGGCTCTTTCGGGGTCAGGGGAATGAGGCCCTTTAGTGCTGCTGTTTTTGACTTGAGTACACACGGGTAGCTAGTCGAGCTCTGTCGTGCGGGGAAGAACTCCGGGCAGCCAGCCAGACTGCCCGAAGGGACGGGGCGAAACTTTTGAGGCGGCCTCGAATCGCCTTACGATGTACTCCCAGTCTACCGAGTGCAAGCTTTTGGCTGGGCCGACACAGCTACAATCCGCACAGTCACGGACACATCCACGCACACTGTGCACGAACATGCCGCTCCCACGCACAAGGAACGCGTCGACCCGATGCAGCAGGAGCAAGGAGTCCATCCCCTGCATCCCACCTGCGTCTCTGGGCAGTACACGGTAGCATTTGGTTCGCGTTTAATTCCCCTATCCACCACCCATGGGCGCGTGTAGCGCAGTCGGAGGAGGCGTGACTGTCTCGTGCATCCGATACCAAGTTCCTGGTTCGGATTTCCCGCCCAGGCCAACCAAGCCTTCCATCCCTCCGGGGTCGGTGAATTGGTACCTGACGTGTCTGGGAAGGATAAAGCGCTGAATTGTTCATCGGCTGGCCACCGCAAGTCATTGTATGGCCAAATACGGATTCATGTCGCCTCCACGACATCCCGTAGAAGTAGAATGCGCTGGCGCATCCCAGAAGGGATTGAGTGACGCCGTCCTTTATCCTTTATCCTTTATCCACCACCCGGGGACGCGCCACGTGGCCCTGCGACAAGCGGCCCGAGATCTCTCTTAACAAGAGAGCCCGAAAGCTCTCTATCGAGGGAGATCCGTGGCCTATCAAAGTATATTAAGTATATTAGCAGAGGATTAAAGAAGATGAACCAATCGAGAGCAAAAACTATCGACCGGTCAGGATCACTTCAATTTTCACCAAAGCTTTGAAAAGATAATAGAGTTCTTGTTGTTGTTCTGACATAACAACATATCAGTCTTCCCTATCAGCCGCTCCAGGCTTAAACAAAATGTATTTGAACAATGATGAGTTATTTTACTGCGCATATTGACAAACACAGTATATGTAATTCCAGCTAACCAGTATGAGTTTTGGCCTTGCAGATCTATTGAAACGGCGCGTTAGTATCTTCAATGAGTGGACTAGGTCAGTTGACGCCGAAAAGCAAGCTGATGACTACATAGTACATTTTGATTTTGAGAAGACTTTTGACAGAGTGCCGACTCAGAAATAGATCAATAAACTGAAGTCAGTAGGCGTCTACTCTCGTGTTGTTGAATGAACTCGAAATTTTCTAGGATAGCACCTTTCAGGTTCGTGTTGGTTGCGAATTTTCCTTGGTTCGTTCTCTCACGGGTGGGGTTCTCCAAGAAGAGGTCCTCTCTCCTTCTACATCCTTGATTTATGCAGAGGATTTGCCGACCTATTAACTATCTCCTTTTCCAAGGACCTCCCTCGATAGAGAGCCTCCGGGCTCTCTCGTTAAGAGGGATCTCGGGCCGCGTGTCACAGGGCCACTTGGTTCGTCCACAGGTGGTTGATAGGGAAATGAAACGCGAACCAAGTGCCACCGCGTACTGTCCAGAGACGGAGGTGGGGAGCAACTGCAACTGCAATGGACTCCTTGCTCCTGCTGTGTCGGGTCAACTCGTTCCTTCTGTGCGGGAGCGGCATTTTCATACACAGTGTGTGTGTGGAAATGTTCGCGCCTATGCGGTTGTAACTTTCGGCCCGGCCAAAAGCTTGCACTCGATAGACTAGGCGTACATTGTAGGGCGATTCGAGGCCGCCTTAAGTCTCACCCCGTCCCTTCGGGCAGCCTGGCTGGTTGTCTGGAGTTCTTCGCCCTCACGACAAGGCCACTGCAGTCAAACACAGCATCACTAAAGGACCTCATTCCCCTGACCACGAAAGAACCACCATTTTTGCAGCGATGGGAAGAGTACGGAGAGCCTGTTTAAAACTCAGGGCCTAGCCAGGCTGCGCAAATTGAGAAGAACTACGATGAAGATCTATACTTACAACCCCGCACGCTCGCATCGGAAACATCCGTCGACGACGACGTAGGCCTGATAATGACTCCATGCCAGCTTTGACTGTGTTCGTCGCGTATGACCCAACATCCGACTAGGACGACGAAAAGGTCGAAGCCTTCTACGTGGAACTGGAGAAGTTCTATATAGAATATCACACTTTATGCAAGGTGATCGTCAGCGACTTCAACGCTAAGATCGGGCCACAAAGGTCGCCGGAAGAACTTCACATCGGAACCCGCGGATTAGAGTGGAATGAGCAAGATGAAAGGATGCCTGACTTTATCTTGTCGACCAATGCCATCCATGGAAACTCACAGTTCCAGAAGCCTCCCTCCCTACGATGGACCTGGGAATCCACACCGGTGGGAAATCCCGGTGACCAGTTCCACAAAGAGATCGACCACATCATCTTTAACCGCAACTATTGCCTGACCGACGTCTCCGTTGTCCCCAAGCTCTACACGGGATCGGACCATCGCCTCCTCCGCACGAGTTTCGTTTTCGCGTCAGGGACAGAAGGCCGCAAAGTTCAAGAAGAGGAGTCCCACAACGACCACCATCTGGGACCTCTACACCTCTCTTGCCGGCCTTTGGGAAGACACTGTCGTGGACAACATTGACGAAGAATACGACCGTTTCATGCGCCATCTCCGCGATATGCCTCACGTTCATCTACTTCAAGTTTCGAATTGGCCGAAACTGAAGCGGTCATCGAAGCCCTGCGCACTCGGGGCGTTCCTACTCAGCACGCCGGCGTCCCTCGAGAGCTGCACAGAGAATTCACGATCAAGAGTTCACCATTCTACAACAACGTCGTCATCGACGTGAAGAGAGGGGTTCGGCAGGGGGATACCATATCCCCGAAGCTCTTCAGTGCCACCCTCGAAAACGTCATGCGCGAACTAGAATGGGAAGACATGGGAGTGAAGATCGACGGCCGGCTACTGCACAATCTTCGCTTCTCTGACGACATCGTGCTCATAACCCCGAGCATCAGCCAGGCGGAGCGAATACTGACTAACTTCGACCGTGTATTTGGGAATGTTGGACTGCAGCTGAATCTTACGAAGACGATGCTCCAGCTACATACTTGTATCCAGGTCGCGAGGTCAAGGGCAGGAGCAAACGAGCGGCTTGGAGAGCTTTCACGAGCGTCGAAGATGTCGCGAAGAAGACGAAGGACATCCTACTCCGTGCCCTCTTATGGGACTCTACCATTCTTCCTACCCTAACATACGCCTCAGAGACCTGGGCTATACGAAAGCAGGATGAACACGCGATCAACGTCGCGCAGCGTGGAATCGAGAGGACGATACTCGGAGTGAAATCCCTACTTCTCTCGTCTTGAAATCTCGGGCATGGTATGGTTATGGTTCTTAGTATGTTGTACCACTTGAGGTTTTTAGGTGGATCTATGGTCCGGCGCGCTGAGCGGTCGTCTTTCGCCTGGCTCCGACTATTCTCTCGTACTTTCCTGCTCACTCGCGACAATTTCTACTACTGAACGTCACCAGCGATTTCTCTAGTGGCAGGAGAAAGTAACCATCACTGTATATTCGAAATTGCCACCGCAAAAGGTTAATTTTGTCGAAGTATTTTCTTTCGTAGCCGTGTCGTTTCTGCCACGAGCAATTGATTGGATCAAACTGTTGTCATGTCGGATATTGCCGCTGCCCCTGTTGCTCTCATTGAAGGTGTGGGCTCGTCTACTCGACTCCAGAAGGCCATAACCGAGCTGAATCAAGCCATGGAGGTCCCGCAGTGCGTCAAAACGGTGATTGAGGAGATGGCGATGCAGCTTGGAAATCTGATAAAGGAGAACAGTAAGCTACGCCAGGAAAATGCTCGAATACCGCTCCTGC
Source organism: Heligmosomoides polygyrus bakeri (assembly GCA_947359475.1). Classification (NCBI taxonomy): domain Eukaryota; kingdom Metazoa; phylum Nematoda; class Chromadorea; order Rhabditida; family Heligmosomidae; genus Heligmosomoides; species Heligmosomoides polygyrus. The sequence goes on from OX375869.1 coordinate 67,386,393, forward strand.
TTCGAGAGAACACTGAGCTCCGTGAGAAAATTAGTCATTTAGAAGGACGTCTGAAAACTCAGCCTGCTGATAGTTTGATCTCCGCACATAATGACCATTCGGAGCATGAATCTGACCCATGTCATGAATTTGAACGTCTCAGATCTGTTGTAATAGGTCGTATTCCGGAGCCTCGTGATCGTGTTATGAAAAATCGTCTGGATCATGACTTTTTCCAGGTCATGAACATATTGTCTTTTCTTCAAATTGAATGTTATCCTAGAGGTATTTATCGACTGGGAAGGCCCATACCTGGCGGTTCTCGTCTTCTCAAAGTTGTTTTGCCGTCGACTTACTTCCAGAAGCTAGCTGTTCGGAGAGCGTCCTGGCTTCGGTCCTACCCGGTCAGGGGAGCATTCCTTCGGGAATCGCTCACTAGGGCTGAGTTGGAGCGAGAAAGGAAAACGGAACACTTTGTAGAAGTTGGAGCATGGCACAGGAGGGAGATGGCTTACCGATACAGGGTCGGGGTGACCATTTACCCGCTTGTGATGATGCTCGCACTGACACGAAGTGTACTGGTGCTCCTTTAAACTGAATAGGGTTCCTCTATCCTCTCATGTTTCTTTTATTAAGTGCTTGTTCGCTAATGTGAGGTCTCTAGCCTGTAATGCAAACTACATAAAACATGTGCTCAGTGAAAATTTTGATATGTACATCTTTTGTGAAACCTGGCTCAAACAAAGACATTGCATATCCTCATTGCTTGGTGATCTTAGTTTGGAGTTCTTTTCGATTCGTTGTGACAGGTTCAAAAAGGAAGGGGGAGGGGTGGCAATACTGATTAGAAATAAGTTTTCCTATGAATCGATCCTTTCTGAATGTGTTCCCAATGGATATGAACTTCTTGCTACTGATGTCTATACCTTCGTGAGCAGTTTTAGAATAATAGTTGTTTATAGAACACCTTCCTGTCCCTCTCTAGTCACAGAACAGTTAGTCAACACCATGAGCGATTTGACAGCTTGTGGAAAGTCTGTTATTTTAATTGGAGACTTTAATATGCCTGAGATCAATTGGGAGGATACGAGCTCTATTAGCAGTTCACAGTACTCAAGCTTTACGGACTTCGTCAAAAGTCATGAATTCACACAAAAGGTTAATTTTCCAACCAGAGGACTTAATACTATAGATCTTTTGTTTACCAATGATCAGGATTTAGTTAGCGAAGTGAGCATTTCACCTCCAATTGGAAACAGTGACCATTCCAGCATTTCGTTCATGATCAATGATGATATCGCTAAGCCAGTTATTGTTTACAAAAGACTGTATTCAAAAGGAGATTATACTAAAATATGTGATTACTTAGCTTCAGTAATGTGGATGGAGTCCTTTGAAGCGGTTGATAGTGTCAACAGCAAATACGAGATGTTTTTGGATATCATGTTTCATGCGATTAGTATGTTCATCCCGTGCGGAAAGGTTGTTGCTGGAAAATCAAGTTTACCTCAATATCTGAGAAATATGCTGGATCATCGTGCATGTCTCTTTAATATTGCGCGACAGTCAAACCTCACTTCCGACTGGGATAAATATAAAGAATTCTCAAAAAAATTCTTGAAAAAGATTGAGAAATATAATGCTCGTTTAGAAAAACAGGTTATCGACTCAGGGGATAAGGCTAGTTTTTATCAACTGTTGCGTAAAAATCTGAAGCCCACTGGTGGATTAGGTGTTTTGGTAAATGGAGACAAAAGAGCGGTATCAAATATTGATAAAGCTAACCTGCTAGCAGACCACTTTTCTCAGATGTTCATAGTTGATGATGGTAATATGCCAGTATATGAACCTGTCGTAAGCAACTTCATGCATGCCGTGCCTTGGTTTCAGGAAAAGGAAATTTATGACATAATAATAAAGTGGAAGAAATCGTATAGTTTGACACCAGATTTCATACCGTTGTTCTTTGTTCAAAAAGTCGCACACGTTATTGCTAAACCATTAGCTTATCTCTATAATCAGTCTCTCATGTTTTCGGAGATTCCAGAAAGATGGAAGCGATCATTTGTAACACCACTTTTGAAAAAGGAACCCGCTAAAGAACCAGCAAATTATAGGCCAGTCAGCGTGTTATCCTTTTTTGGGAGGGTTTTCGAAAAGATTATCAAAAATTGTATTGTGGAACACGTCGAAAAAAATTTCTTAATTCCTGAATCCCAACATGGGTTTGTTGGAGGAAGGTCCGTAGAAACAAATTTACTAGAGAGTTTCAACGATTGGACCAGCTTAATCGACGAGAAGAAGTGTTGCGACGTGGTCTTCTTCGATTTCTCCAAAGCTTTCGATAGAGTAAGCCATTCTAAATTAATGTTTAAGCTAATCAAGATTGGACTACATCCTCTTTTACTGAAATGGGTAGGTGAATACCTCACTGGCAGAACTTTCCAGGTGAAAGTCAAAAACGCGTTCTCTACCATTAGAAATGTAACTAGCGGAGTTCCGCAGGGGGGAGTTCTATCGCCCATTCTATTTTCTATATACACCGCTGACCTCCCAAACGTACTGCGTGACTCTAGAGTGGTGTGCAAGCAGTTTGCGGACGATTTAAAAATATACTGCGAATTTGTTGAAGACGATTCTCAATGTCTTCAACAAGCTATCGACATCGTTGAAAAGTGGTCTAAGTCATGGCAGCTACCGTTAGCAGCAGAGAAAACGAAAGTTATGAGAATTGGAAAATCCAATTCTATTCCCAATTATGAGATAGGTGGACTACCTATAGCTGTGGCAGATAAGGTTGTGGATCTGGGTTTTCATTACAACAACAAACTAGAATTTTCAGAGCACTATAGACTAATTTGCAGAAAAGCGCTTAATAGGACTTACCAGATATTTAAAGGACTCTCTACTACGAATAAATCAGTTTTGCTGCAGGCGTATAAGTCGTTTGTGAGGCCTATTGTCGAAAGCGGGACAGTCTTGTTTTCACCACATAAGAAGAAGGATATTCAAGAGATTGAACGTGTCCAAAATAACTATACCAGGAAACTAGTGATAAGGTACAATGGATTCTTCCATTCTCGAATTCCTAGAGCGGAAATACGCAACAAATTTCTTGGTCTCAGCTCTTTGAGCTCACGAAGGTTGTTGACAGATGTGTGCTGGGTGTTCAAAATTCTGTCGGGGCAAGTACGAATAAGATCGACGAAATTTTACAAGCTCATCGCATTCAGGACCAGAGGAACTAGCTATAAAATTTGGTACTCTAAACCGAAATCAGGAGCTAGGGCTCACTTTTTTGCTGTTAGGGGCGGATCTGCATACCTGGCATTAAAAAGTGATTTACACCCCTCTCGAAAAAATTTTGAACCTTTCAGACGAGTTGCTAAGAAGGCTCTCCTGAAGTACTAATTGTATGTTTATTGTTCTGTTGTTTTGAAGTGCTATTTGTTGTTGAGTAGTGATATTCAATTAGTTGTCACACGACTGTCTTAAATAGTCGTAATAAATAAATAAATAAATAAAATCTTTATTATTGTGGCCTGACGTTTCGACTTCCCGTCGTCTTCAGAGACGCATAGGATCCACCGCAGCGGCTGGTGTTCGCCCACGCTATCTGGCCAGTAGAGGCGAAAGTCTACTTATATTCCGCCTCTACTGGACGGATAACGTGGTCGAAGACTAGCCCCTGTGCGCTGATGCGCCTCTGGAGACGACGGGAAATCGAAACGTCAGGCCGCATTAATAAAGATCCACTTAAAAACTTGGAGTGGCACATCATACTAGGAATAACAGATGCAAAGGTTGTGCCCTATGAGACTGTCGCCACACCGTACCGTTGCTGAACTGTACTCCTAAGTTACTTCCTTCCAGGTTAAGCAGTTCGAGCGTAGTGGTCCACCGAAAAGCAAGAAGTGGCGGTTGGGGGAAGACACATCTTTTTTTCTCGTATTCAGTTACCGGCGGTGACAATCGTCGATTAAATATGGAAAGACGCAAGCAATAGGTATTACAAGCTGAATGTTCTGAAATAGGCATGACAAAGCCTGGACGCCGCATGATCGAGAAGCAGGCATGGGTGTGGACTAACGACGTTAGAGAGAAAGTCCGACAGAAGAAAAGATTATACCGTGTGCTCCTACGAGGAGAGACTGCGGGCAACTGCGCTGCACCAGGAGGCGAAGTAAGCGGCTAATTTTACTCTTGCCCGAAAAGTCGAAAGCGAGCGCCAGCCGGCACATCGGCGAAGTTTCCTATCTTCACCAAAGCTGTGCGTGTTCGTGTCTTTTCGAGAGACCTTCAGAAGCCTATCTCTTTTCGAGAGATCTTCAAAAGCCTACTTCCTGGACACTGCTGTATGTATTTATATGACACAATGCTTGCTGCTTGGACCAAACTCAAGTGACAAGCACAAGCTTGGTGTGACCGCTTCGCGATTTTCGGGCTCAGCTAATCGTAAAAAATCCGAGCACTTAACGAAAGACGTAAACGAAGCCGGGTCCATTGGGATCAGTGAAACTGCGCTCGTATGCACGACAAAATTCGAGTACATTGGTCGAGTTATCTCAGGCGTAAGCACGGCGTGGTCCGAATAACGCTCGATGACAGGCGTTTTACACGACAAGGAGGTACCGGAACGCCTTAAATAGAAAACTTATAGACCCGTCGATGTCGATCGTCGCTTATAGTAGCGATGTACGATGCTTATGCAACGGTACGGTGTGGCGACAGTCTCATAGGGCACAACCTAGCTTGCGACAAGCAAGGAGGTTGGGACTCGCCTCAGCGTAGTGGTAACGAAAATGCTGCGCTGGACGGCTGGCGTTGCACGTCTGGACCGTATTCGCAACGACGCGATACGTTACAGATTTGGTGTCGTCCTTATTGCCAACAAGTTACTGAAGCTCGCGTTCAGTGGTATGGCCACGTTTGTCGCGTTAGGGTGACACTGTTCGGAAGATTGGCCTTAACATAGATGTGTCTGGAAAACGGCTCAGAAGTCGGCCATAGCAGCGTTGGTTCGAGACATTGTATGTGGACCTGAAGGTTGCTGGTATCCACCCCGATCAAGCTTGATCGCCAAAAGAGTCGTCACTGCACCAGAAGAGCGGGACCCGCCTCGAAGCGGGACATACGCTGAAGGAGAAGAAGGATATAACAGCTGTTGCTTTTCACAAGCACCTGATCATAACAGAATGTTCAAATAGGGTTTCCTTGCCGATCATTGAAAGAGGTGCGACTTGATTGTGATTTTCAAAACAATGACGTGAAAGGTAGCGATTTGGCCTAATGAGTTCTGTACTAAGTCATCCCATTACAAGAGGTTTCAAAAACAGAATTCGTTTTTCTTTAAACGCAGCTATGTTCGCGTACTCCAACACGAGTGATTAGTTCATATTTTTATCACATCATAAAGGATTTGTCTAAATGTATGGGGAGGGTTTTTCACTTTTCAGAACTTTCAGAGGTGCGTTATAGTACGTCAGGACCTTGTTGCTAGGAGGTGCTACTCTTTCATAAGCATTCATGCTCTGCACGTTTGCTCAACTTCGGTTTTTGATATCTCGCAAAGTTACTAACAGATCGTAGGCGCAACCGTCACCTAGCATGGACTCTTGCTATTTGATTTCTGCTTGAAGCTGTAAATTGTTCTGCAAAGCAAATTTCGCCAACAACAGAGTAGTCAGAAAACTTTCTCAACAATGTCGTATATATCGAACCGTTTTTTTACCGATCTGGCAGGCATAGTAGTCGCATATGTCGCAATTAACCTCTCCATTCAGTGTATGCAAGATGAGCTTGTTTTCCTTGCGGGAATGCTATAATCAAATCCACTGAAACCATGTCACCTATGATAATCAATTATGTACTTCCTTATTTTATAATATATACAAACAATCTATCACGAGTAAAGATCATTCCGACGGCCGTTGCACGCTGCAGATCGACTCATTCGAGTTGTGCTTCGTCGGACACCGAGATTCTGACCAACGTGCTTTTGTCAGATCCCCTCGTGGTGTGGGAGGTGCTGTGTTCGAACGTCGTTTTCTACGCTTCGTCATCGCTGTGGCATTACTCATTTGTCGTTTGATATCCCTGAGGTCTATTTTTAACTCGATCTGAAAAGGCATTCCTGACTTATCAATGTTAAGACATTCCATTTCAGATGGGTAACTACGACAGAAAGTGAAGGTTTCATTCCCATTAGGGCATTTATGGCAAATCTCTCTTGCTTTTTTTGCGCTGAGCAGTTTTTAGTGTTTTGACACAACTCACCATACTCCCTCGACCTCCTCGATCGCCGCCAGCGTAGAGAGACTAAATAAACATTTTAAGGGCATAATTAAAGAGTGGGAGGCATAGAAAAAAGAAAAAACAAAAAAAAACCTCTTGTAATTACCTTTTTAACGTCGAACATATCTCTATGTCCACCGTCCACTTTGCCATCACCCTGCATGCAAGTCCCCGCTTCGACTTTTTCCTGAAAATTTACACACTGAATAAATCCATCAGGTTTAAGGAGAACCAACCAAGCCGAAGACAAGTTAGTATGGTTCCTCCTCACGTTAGGTGTGGCGCGCTCAGCTGGTGGTTCCCATCGTGCGTTCATCCCAAATCTTATCTTCAAATCACTAAAGACCATTCGGGTGCTGAACTGTTCCAGTGTGTGTCAGTTCACTGTTTTCGAGACGGTGCTACGGCATCCGCGGGAGCCGACGCGCACTCGCAGAGCCCCTCGTGTGTGAGAAGTATGCGAGGGTTCCTGATGCGAGGGTGGCATAGTCCGAAAGTCCCCTAACATAAGCAGAGCCCAACGCTGAATGTCAATACGTTGACAGGCCGCTCGTGTGAGTTGACAAAGCACTAGAGAGAAGTATTGATCTCTGTGGGAGAGGGGAGAGGGCTCTGCAGCAAGTCAGGGGACATAGTGCGAGTCTGTAAGACCGTTGTGGAAGTCCCAGGACTACAGGTAGTGTCGGAATAACCATCTCCGAACGTTTCTGAGACTCGATTGTAGGCATCGAACGCATTGACGATCGGTTAATGAAGATCGTTATCGCCGCTAAGGAGCAACTCTATCACCTCTTCTCAGCTCTCATACTCGATGATGTTAGTGAAGTCGCTGATGACCTTAATGGGCACGTGGGCGCTAGGAAAGACGGATAGAACTGTCATGGTTAAGGGTGTGCGTAATTACGATTTTTGGTTTTCTTAACGATTTACGACATTTTGGATCGTAAGTCGTAAATTTTCGTAAATGTTTTCGATCGACATCTAAATGACGTGACGGAGCCCGGGCAACAAAGATATGCCCACACTCCTTCTTCTGATAACTCATTTCCACTTGTAGCTCCACTTGTAATGCTCTGGTGTGACACCATGACATAATGGTCTCGAGATCAGCATAACTTTCCTAAAACTTTTGGCGAGACATCTTTGCAAAATGTGTCGGAGCAACGTCGTGAAGAAAGTAAAAATTCTTCCATCGTGGTCGTTTCCGTTGTCTGGTCTCACTCACATTTCGCAGGTGGACAGCGTGTTCGCAGTCACTGTGGTGCCGGCTCTAAGGAGTTGAGCATTACCTACGAGTTCAACCACCAGTACAGTACCTTCTTCTGGGCCCGGATTCATTAACGATTTACCGGCGGGTAAGTGAAAAATTTACCCCACTCCCCACTTACGCGCGATTCATGAACGCGCGGCGGGAAAAATCCGAGGTAAGTGTCGAGGTAAATGCTACCCCGTCAGCGCGTCGGGGAACACTTACCTCCAAGGCGAGGGTTTTGCTCCGCGGCCAACTTCCGACCCAATGCATGCCTCCGCTGGCCCTTAAGGCCCCACAGAGTTCTGCGGCAACGCCGCTCGCCGCAATGGTTAAGGCCCTCCCAGACTTCTGCGGCGTTGCCGCTGCCCTATCCTTCATCATAGGGCAGGAACGCAGAGCTCGCCGCCAGCGGCGTCCCTGCCCTATCCTTAACCACAGTGGCGAGCGGCGTTGCCGCAGAAGTCTGTGGGGGCCTTTAGGGATAGGGCAGGGACGCCGCCGGCGGCGAGCTCTGCGTCTCTGCCCTATGGTTAAGCATAGGGGCGCGGCGCTGCCGCAGAACTCTGTGGGGGCCTTTAGGCCGGCTCCAGGACCTAACTCCAACGCGACGTCGCGGCGCTGAAACGAGGAGGTGCGCTCGGTGACGCATGGATAGCCGCGGAGCACGAAATGTTCCCAGTGTTTAAGCTCCCAGACCACATTTCTAGCAAGGAACTTAAGATCCTACAGAATGTGGTAGGCAGCAGTCTGCAGTAGGACAACTGATCCGAGAATGGGTAATAGTGACCTTTTCCCGTAGTATAACCATAATCACGGGAAAAAATTGACCGAAGAAGTTGTAGATGGCAAATTCTGACGCTAGAAACCATCCACATGACCAGGATTCCTGTATAAACTGTCGCTGATCGTCCTGTTGAAACCACATTCATATACCATCTCCAAGAAACGTTGAAATAAGGCAAAGGTGTGCCGCGTGTCCCTGTAGGAAGCATTCCCTGTATGTTTAGCCGTCGGAAGCATCGGGCCGCGACAACTGGTCCAATTTCGTCGCGCACCGCGTGCGGCGCCAGGGGGGTTCGCGCGGCGTTGGAGTTATGTCTGCCCCCGCTTTAGGCCTATGGTATACTCCCGCGTCGCTCCAGCGACGGGCGCGGCAACTGTCAACGGCGCGCCTTCGCTGCAGTGGCGGACGGCGCAGTGGAGCGCGGTTGTCAGTTGAGGCGGCATCGCTCCCGCGATGCGTCGCAGAGGGGTGCTATACCTCCGCGTCGCGGGAGGGAAACATACTCCCCTGCGACGGGCAGCGATGGTCGCAGAGGGGGAGCGCTTGTCATGCCCTATTCTATGCACTTCCGCTCACTTCCTTGGTTCGTGACCATACCACAGCAATTTCAACACTCGTCTGTTGATGTTGGGTGGACGTGTGATGCCTCTGTTGTTCTCCTCGTAGGGTTTTCGTCGTTGCTAGACTCATTTTGGGTTTCTTGGACGGCTTGAACTGCTAGTTTTTTGAGGACATATTTTCCTAGGCCGTTTTTTCCCACTTTTGTGCCGATCCTCGTTTTTTTTCCGTCTCTGAACTTCCTCGCCGGCACCGAAATCTATATTTCTGTGCCGGAAAAATCACAGTGAGGTTCTATTGACATGTCCGGCATAGAAATGTGCCAATTGAACAGCTAGTTTTTTGAGAAGATATTTTTCTAGGCCGTTTTTCTCACTTGTGCGCCCATCCTCGCATTTTTCTCATGTGAGCTTCCTTGCCGGCACCGAACCCCACATTTCTGTGTCGGACAAATCACAGAGAGGTTCTTTTGACATGTCCGGCACAGAAGTGTGCCAATTGAAGGCCATTTTTTCGAAGTCATGTTTTTCTATCGGGGTTTTTTCCGCGTATTCGCTGACTGCAGCAACTCCTTTGATTCTCAGGTTCCACATAGGCACGAAGGCGCACAGTTTTTTGCTTGTCAGGTTAGAGGGTTATCGTGACGCGTTGATCACAAAAATCTGCCATTTCAGCTTTCAAAAATAATGTTTCTGAACTTGGTTTTTTCATGTCCGCGCTCTCTTCGGCATTGCCAAGAGATCTGCGTTTAATTTCGCTCCAACCAAGAGTACTGCGTTTAATTTCACTCCAACAATTAAGACTGATGAGAAGTGCGCGTCCACTCTACTATATGAAAAGCGACCTCAAGTCGTAGGCATGCTGATTCAGCTGACTCGCTAAAACTCTGCAAATGCCTCCATCCGCAGACGCGCATCGCGAGCCGTCGCCATCGCTGTGCACTCCCGCGTCGCTGCAGCGGAAGGGAGTATACCACCATAGGCCTTAGCCAGCTCTGAGCTGGCCGCCAGCCGCAAATTCAATGCCTGGCAGGGGCGTCCAGTTGCCGTCGCCATGCGCACGTCTTTCGTCGCACTTCGGTGAGTTGTTTTATTTGTTTTTCTCTATTAGGCTTGCATTCCATGATTTTTTGGGCTCTGTGGATCATGGCGGCCCACAATGCTACTTATTTTTAAGCGAATTGCTTCCTTTAGTGGCATTGTGGGTCGGCTTGGGCCACCATGAGCCTAGTCCACTACGCAAATCGTAATTTACGATTTGCGTGGGTGGACTATGCCCGTCCGCCACCTTAGCCTTCCTTGGCATATGTTGTCTATGGAGGCTACTGTGGTGGATGGCACCCATTATTAGTCATGTAAGCCCACATTTACCATTGTTTCTCTACTACCGGCTATGGTACTAGTTTCCACCCCTCTCCCTCCCCCCTCGCTATACCCCACATTTCACATTTCATTTCCCCTAAATACGATGCTGCTAGTGCCGGTGGCAGCGACGTCCCAGCAGCAAATGTGACTGCTTGGTTTCGCTGTTAGCTGATGCCAGCGGGTCAGCGGAGGCATGCACATTGGGTCAGAAATTGGCCGCGGAGCAAAACCCTCGCCTTGGCCGTCATGAATCAGAAAACGGAGGTAAGTTCGGGGAATGTGGCAGGTAAATGGTCGTCGAGATGGGTGGGGGATAGAATTTACCTCCGGCCGCGTTCATGAATCCGGCCGTGAAGGTCGGACTTTGATTGCTTCGGAGGTGGTTCTCGTTGGGGGAGCCAGGCATGGTTGTCGTAGGAGGCCCGGACTCATCTCCCTTGACTACGTTTCCCCACAAAATCTTAAGACGAAAGCGGAGAAGGAGTGTGAGCGATGCTCATCGCCACGACCGGTCCGAGTCACGGAGATCGTGGGCCACTCAAGTCAAGCTCAAGTCGAGGCCTCATTTATTGTATTCTAGAATACTCTAGATTGTATGACATTATGTTTAGAGTGTTCGGGATATAAGCCTGTGGCACTAAGAGTAAAAGGTTAGGTTAATTCTGAGAATTGATGGAAAATTTTGTTACAGGAGTTTTCCGACAACCTGATAGAAAATCTAAGGCCTTTTGGTGCGTCATAGGGTAGAGTTGCGGCAAGCATTAGCTCAGTACACGATGTTTATTAACTGCACGTGCAGTTGCTGGTTTCCCTGATAGTGATTTTTCACTATCGCTTCTGATAAATCCTAGATTTATAGTCATCTAGAGAAGTGCTAGGAGGTTGGAATTTTAATGTTCGTTCAAACGGCGGAAGCTTTTTGTTGATGCACCATGCATAGGTCAGTGTAAAGTTTTCGTGTCAACAACTTTTTCGACATTCTTGAAACGTGTAAAGTTTGAATTGAGAAGTCTCGTTTGACCAGAAGGAAAAATGAAGGTAAAAAAGGAGAAAAGTTTGGCAAGAAAACTGCCCAGCTTAGGCTGAAAATAACAAATAAACAAATACACATGTCGTCCTTTCACTACTGAGAGGCAGCTTTGCCCTCTACGCGGCCGTTTGTCTGCCTGCCGCGTGCCGCGTTTAGCAAAAGTGTGCGGAGGCCTTTACACTGTGAAGAGAGAATGGCAGGAGAACCTAGAGATCTGTCCTTACAAGCCGCTTAGTGTCGGACGCCGTTTAATAAAGTTCCACCTGAAAAGCTCGTGCGGCTCAATAAATACTGATCCATATAGTTTTGTTGATAAGTCGATATTGTAGAAGAGTTGGAGTGGCGAATGATCGTAGCATCTACATACCTCCATGCAGAGCTAAGTGACCGGATCTATTCTAGTTGGAGCTAGTCGGGAGACAGCATTGGAGGCTTTGCCCTCCCCTGAATTTGCGCGAGGTCTTAATTTACTGCTCCATGTTGTGAATGGTCTCGGAAAGATACAGGAAAAGTAGTAATAAGGCGCTGGAGTAAGGACTCGTTCGATACTTTAAAGTTCCCCCTCCGAATAGATCCAACTGACCTATTGCGTTGACAGACGGAGTTCGGCGAATTCAAAGGGAGGGAGTTTAAGTCGGGATTGCGAGACCGGGTGGACAATGCGACTTCCAATGCGTCGACGACTATGTATAGCAGTTGTATTCCTCCTCTACGGCTGAGATTTTGAGTACGTTTGTGTAAGGAACACCTATAACTGCTCATATAAAACTTCGGACGACGACGATTTGCGAATAATAGTGGGAACCTCCTTACTGATCAGTTTTCTATCCATTAGATCTTTGGTTTCCTGTGGTTCACCACCGCCCTCTCATAATAAAGCTCGAGAGAATCAATGAAAGTAATAATTTAGCCCTCGGCTCCTTCCCGTTTCTTTCCCGAAGAGAAAGGTATGTGATGATGTAATTTGCTTGATTATTGTTTACAAGGACAGCCTTCATGAAAGCAGCTGACGCAACTCACCAACTTCGCTAACGGCGGCGGGTCAGTATCACTCGGCTTCGAGCCTCGAAAACTGCCTCGTATTTGCTTGCTGAGAGAACGAAGGCGAGACTGCGTCGTTCGAAAGGAGTCGCCTACGCTGGCTTTACTACTTTTGAACATGGTAAACACTGACACCGTCTCCTCCAACTGCTGTTTTCGCTCCTGAAATGAAACCCTGCGCTTTAGCTTCCTCAGTCTGCATGTTCCGGCTCACCTTCTCCCGCTTCTTCTTATTGAACAAATAGTCTCGTCTCCGCTTCGAGAAGGCGATCCATCCTATCTTTGACATGAACAGGCTGATCTCCGTGACAGTAATCAAGGACATCCCAAGGAACATGCCCATGTTGCCACCGATATCACCTGGAAAAGTTGGTTACGTGTATCAGAGAAATTTGGGAGAATGAATGACAGAAACCGCTCACTGAGAATTTCTGTTAGGGAAGTTGCTTGAACTTGTCTGTACTCAGTGTGTGCCATGTCACGGAAGAAGACGTTCACTGTGAGGAAGTTCGTCCTTTAAATAGACACCTGAGACTAGCTCAAAAGACAAATTTGGATAAATTCAATACCGCTCGATTATGATCAGCCGTCGGAACGAACCTCATATGAGCTTTGCTCCAGCCGGGATTTTTCCGAGCCAACCACTTCAGGGCGCCATGGCTGAACCCGTGTCCGTACGAGTTGTAGGCGTGGTAGACCTGGCTGTTGCATTCGATCTTGCACTCTTGACACTGTGGCATGTGGAAGTAGTCGGTGCCTGGAAATCCCAAAGAATTCAAGGAGTTCATGGGGAAGAATCCTTAGAAGAAATCGCTCACCATTGACTTGGGTTCGAATGTGTTGGTCGATGCATTGGAATGTCTGGTACGGTGTACACGTTGGCATAGCTGAAATCCATGCCTCCATTGAAATCAGTTTATTTCTTGTTTTTTGTTTTTTCCTAAGCATGTTTGTGGCATAAATTCAAGACACTGATCTGGCAGATTCCTATGTATCGTTGAAAATGACCTGAGATACTTTTCAGTTTTGAGGCCTCCTTCAGGTGTGATAAATACAGAGCCGCGATGTTCTCTCCACCGATTCATAATGATAAGTTGGCCGAAAAACCTCATCGCGTAAGCTTGAGTACTGATTAGTTAGCTATTAGCTCAGCATCGGCTCAGCACCTAATTTAGTTCAAAAGTCCTGAAGAAAAGCTGAAAGCTCAAAAATGGAGCTGAACTCCGAACCACAGATATCTTCGAGTAAGAAGGAGTCTAGTGGATTATAACAACAAATAGTTCGACACTTCTCGGACTGATAACGGGAACTGGACGAGATGAACGCGTGTATCTTTACACAAGTGCTCCGATACGTCTAACGGCGTCTCGCGTACTTGCGCGCTTCGCGCAACCTCGCAATATTACTAACTTAAAATCCTGCATGTTTTTCCATTAATCCGTTCTTCACTTCCGTAAGTTTTTCATAGGCGTTCTCTCGGGATCGTCCAGTAACGTCACTGCTTTGTAATGCTCAGTACTTCTGTGCAACGCTTATATCTATAGCTGGATAAGTGGCAGCTGGATCATTTAAAAGAGCAACGTGTTTGGCACGTCTACTGAGTCGTCAGGCACGTTGCACAACTACGTTCAATCCCCTCATCCCTAGACTTCCCTCCTCAACATACTCCTCCAGCACCGCATCTCCAGGCGCGTTTGGCGGCATGTTCGGCACGTCTACTGAGTCGCCAGGCACGTTGCACAACTACCCCCCTTCCCCTCCCCATCTCCACACTTACCCCAACACTCCTCCTGCACTTCTGTGCAGGCAAACAAACTCACAGACAAAGAGACAAACGACCGTGATCTCATGTGTATATATATATATATATATATATATATATATATATATATATATATACATATAGTATGATACTCACATATGTCGATGTTATAAGTGAACGGGCTGCATCCACATCGATCGTTGAAATAATTGGCCTAAACCTCAAAACATAGATTCTGAACGAGCGAAATTTAAGGCAAGATACCTCTACTACTACCGCACCTTGCAAAGTGAATCACAGTTCACGGAAGAATAGGGCAGTACTGTGGAGTATGAAGGTGGCCACTGCTCACTACAATTTCCCCAGTTCTCCGAAGAGAGCAGCACGTACTGAAACGCGAGAAAGTTGTACGGTAAAGGCGCCTGGATCAGCAGAATAAGACTACTGTAGTTGCACTCACCGTGTTCGTCGAAATGGCCGAGTAGACTCTCGTTCCGGGAGAGACACTGATGCCTTCGGACACGAGATACGGTACTGTGTCCGGCGCGTGCACATAGTAGCGGAAGCCGTTCTCGAACGCGTTTGAGAAGATCGGTTCGGCGTCATCTGAATGGCATCCACATGGACCTTTAGCAATGGCTAGTGCCAAAGCACAGAGAAAAAAAGGGTCGCGGCCATGCAGGAATGACTGCACTGCTTCAGCAGCTCGCTCGAACATAGCGCTTATTTTTCCTTTCAAATTGTAAGAATTGATATCCTAAGCTAGCTGCTTGTCTTGCTGTCGGATCTATTGGCAATGTAAAAATATGCCTGTCAGGTGGAAGGAGAATGAGCGACTCGCCCAAAGCTGTGGTATGAGAGCAGCCCAATATGGCCATGTTCGCTCCGATGCAATCGAGTTTAACCGGCTAAAATCGTTTTAAATTAAGACATTGTGCACTTCAACTGCTAATTCTACTCCTACACAATATGCCGTACAATAGCTAGCTTATTCGGTAGCGACAGAGACATTATTTTGGTACGCTTGTAGATTTCACAAACCTGTACCCACATTTTACTTGCTTCATGAGAGAAAACAATTCGAAATGTATTGTTGTCTTCAAAACAAAGTGTGTTTTTAAACTGCAATTTTGTCATTTCTGCAGTCTCGACAAAACCTATAAAATAAGTCTTCTACACACAAGACCCCCTGTCACAGCCCTTCACCGGCAGATGGCATTCACACTAAAAAGCGCTTCCTACTCCTTTACCTCAACATGACTGGACTTATCTCCAAAGAGCAACGAGTTTTATGCAAGTGCTGAGATAACAAGGGTAAATGTCGACGCTGGTCGATCTCTTTAAGGGGCGCGCCACGCGTTCTACTTCCACGGGATATCGTTCGGAAAATATGTGCATTGCTCGGCCGATGAAGAGGTCAGTGCCCAAGCAAATGGTGTACTGCTGCACCAATTCACCAACATCAGAAGGATGAAAGGCTCGGTAAGCTTCAGGGGGATCCGAATCAGGAACCCTGAGACGAAATGCACGCGCCAATGGGGACCCGACTTACTACGCTATCACGCGCTTATGTAAGTGCTCATGCTGCTTTCTAGTGAGAGTGTCAGGGAGAGCTGTTTACGTAATATCAAGGATGCCTCATCCGACGCTGCTATGGAAGTCTCGCCATATAGAAATGAGGAAGGCGAAGAATCCCTGCCTGCAGAGAACGTTCAGGTACGACGCATACCATCTGTTGAGGAGTGAAAATGCAGATCTGTGACTCGTCCTTCAGTTTTCCTGCTGCTCATCTGCTTTGTTTGTTAGTTTCACTCAGAGTGTAATAGTTTTCCAACATGTTTCAAAACCGCTACGTCGGGGAGTGTTCCAGGTAGCATTATCCGAGCAGCTTTGAATCGTGTCTTAGGGAAATTTTATTTTTTGCTCCTCCTCTTATTCGGTGAGCAGCAGGATGAGTACAGCATAACTCCTTTTCTCCTCTAGATCTCTTTTCAGCAATTCTACCCAACCACATCGTAATTAACGGAGCCTATTCCTGCTTCTGTTCTAATTATACTTACAACAAGACGTTCTTTAGGTTTGAGGATCGTAAATAAATAAACCAACTGGTTTGATACCTTAAGGGTGAGTATCACTCCGGCCCCCGGGTGGAACGAGTCGAGCGGTTCAATTTAGTACGGCCATACTCGCTCGCTCTACCTTCCTTTGAATTCCCATTCGTTTGCTTTCTACCTGGTTCTACCTTATTCGGTGAGCAGCAGGATGAGTACAGCATAACTCCTTTTCTCCTCTAGATCTCTTTTCAGCAATTCTACCCAACCACATCGTAATTAACGGAGCCTATTCCATTAACGGAACCAACTGGTTTGATACCTTAAGGGTGAGTATCACTCCGGCCCCCGGGTGGAACGAGTCGAGCGGTTCAATTTAGTACGGCCATACTCGCTCGCTCTACCTTCCTTTGAATTCCCATTCGTTTGCTTTCTTTTTGTAATAGTAAAACTGTAACTGCAATGGCAATTACAGTTTTACTATTACAGTCTTTCCTGAAACAGTAGAATTGTTAAAAGTTTGACGGAGCCCTCTAATCTGCAAAGTTACCCAATTCTAAACTTTAAAAAACTGGCAAATGAATAGCATTAAAAAATAAAGGAGCGAGCTTGCACTGATGCATGTATTAATTTCTTCTTCACTTAGATACTAGACATAATGTTATGACAAGGAAAAAAGAATACTTCGTCAAATATGTATCAATTTGATCCTGTAGGTGCTTCAGCCACTTCATATAATTACCACTTCATATTTGAAGAGTTGCGGAATTAAGTGTCGGGTCGATCACTTTATTACGAAGTACTGTTATGATACCGTCGAAAACCTACAGAGTACGAGGTTCTAGAAGGAGTATTTTTGTTCGATTGCAACGTCGAATACGGTTTTGCTTCACCTTTTCATCTAAGGAAAGAGCAATAAAGAACCCGTGCAAATTTGCAAAATCGGTGATCGTTCACGATCGGCGTCGCATCAGCCTACCTCCGGTGCCGTCGAACTGCTCCTCCATGTGTGCGTCCAGAATGATCTGCAGCCCAGCGTTGACACCGGCCACCGTCTGCTTCTGCATCCACTCGCGGGCGGCTCGCATGTCCAGCGTGTGGCACTTGCCCAGGTTCGTCAGTCGCGGCTCCATGAACTTGCAGCAGTCGAACTGTCGACCCCCGAACGAGCACAGCTTCATCGTCTCCGTGCAATTGAACCTGAAACTTGTTTCTAAGCATCCATTGGCTGATAGCAAGGTATCTGATCTGTGTCGGTTCGGCATAAAAAGACGCAAAAGAGACATATATTATAGCTGACGAGAAATGAAAGGTCGGTGCTGTAAGGCAGATCAAATGTGCATTTGGCAGAGACAGTGAGCGAGGCTGGCGCCATTTCTCGACTGCGCCGCGCGCGTTGTCACGAAAGAGCGGACTACTTATGGCAGTAGAACATAGCTCTCGTCATGGAAGACGAAAAAGAAAGTCGTTTTCCATGCGCAGTGCATTCAGCACGCATCAACGGAATACGTAGTATAACTTTGGTACTTGTCGCGAAGGCGCTCCGAAGAGGTGCGGAAACGTGCCGTTGCTCCCACAGTGTTCGCGACAGCCAATCATGCAGTGGCTACGCAGCGTTCCCGCAGTCGGTAGTAGCAATAGACGTTCGCCCTATCCAGATCGGCTCAAGAGTAGTGCACGGACCACAAAATGTTGTCTGTACCGAGCGGCGGTTTGTACTCCTTTAAAACATGGCAGTTGACTGCTTGCCGTGGCTTTGGCTAGCTAGGTGAACATGACGAACTTGGCAAATTTAGAAACTTTCACGGGGTGCTGCAAAATCTATTGCCGACGTTGAAGAAGCTGATGTGGGTACATGGCGCAATCGGTGGAAGGTAGCGCTCCAGAAAGCTTATTACCTTGTATTCCTTGCCAGGATACCTTTCATTGCTGTAATGTCAGTGCTGCGTGGCTTGCAGGGAAAGGGAAAAATACTGGTGAGTCCCCTCGTTGAGTTTCTGCATTGCATAAGCGAAGCCCACACTCAAAGAGGTTCACGATATCAAGCTGATGTAGATGTAGATTATTACGTTAATCAGAAAGACTTAAGCTGTTTGACATGACACTTGTTTGACATTCCTCATTTTTTATTCAACCTACAATGGGATCTACTCAACAATATATCCACCACCAATAGCTCCTGCAGTCTCCCACCTAATAGCAGACCAGCGATTCCTCTTTCTAGGAACTGAGAAGAGTGAGACAAAGAAATTGCTGTCTGCCCTTTCATCTTCTGCGATTTTTTCACTAGAATTGCACTGAGAGGCGAAATAAGTGGTAGTCAGATGGAACAATATCAGGAAAATGGAGTAGGTGGGAAACGTGCCCCAACCCAGCCTTTTCAAGTTTTCGTGGATTTCTTTATGTATGTGAAGCCGAGTTTATCGTGGAGTTATCGCGGTATTGGTAGACAGAAGCTCGTCTTGGCTGTTTTTTCGAACAACGTCCACCAGTTTCTGAGGCTTGGCGTCAGTGTTACCAGTGACGGCGTGTGCTTGCTGGAGCAACTCGTAATATGGCATTTCACGCGAATCCCAGAAGCAGCAAAGGAGACGCTCCTTAAGGTGAGGGCCCGATTTGGTTTCGGTAGGTCTTCTCCTTGAGCGATCCACACGCACGAGGCGTATTAGAATGGTAGACTCTCAACTCCAGTACTAGGTCTTCCGGAAACCTTTTTCGGTGCGGCCGAAGAAGGAGTAACTGACTAGTGTATATGCAGCGTATCGGCAGAGACATGACGGAAACATCGAGTTAGTACTTTCCTGCAGTTGAGGGGCTGAAGACTATTGGTCTGCACATCTGAGAAGCACAGCTGACACAGGCAATTCATTTCAAATGCAAAAATATCAAACCGGTTGCAATCCTTCCGAGGGAAGTGGATGTCAATCTCCACCAGAAAGACCGACCTGACGAAAACAAACTTAAATTTTATGTCATGAATTTCTAGTAGTGTTGTATGCGCTCCCTTGCCACGCATTTCCAAGGGCAAGCCAATTCGCTATTGTGAGTCTGAAGGAGCTAAATACCGTTATCAGCAAGGGCAGTCGCATAGCAGCTATTAATGTTTTCCTTTTTCATCTGACACCGCTAATCTTCTTAAGAAATCAGCAAGCAAGCATGAAAACACCGGAGTTGGGGAAGCGACTATTGAGCAGCGAAGCCACTAACACGCCAAGCCTCGTTTAGTGCCTCAACGCTGAAAAGAGCTGCAAAATTCAGACTAACCCTGCCTCATTGAAGAAGCCGTCGATCGTGAAGTTCGGGTGATGCTCCTGATAGACTTGTAGAGCGCGATCGCCTGAATAGAACCAGCTGCTGAGCTCGAAAACTAAGGGAGCCTGACCACCTAAACTCACCAACGTGCAGCTCAGCTCGATCGGCATTTCCATACAGCGTCTGGGTGTCCATTAGCGACTGCATCAAGTAGTCAAGAAGCTGATCAGAGAAGTCTCCAGTCGCATTGAGCTCTGAAACCGTTCAGCATGAAGCAAATCGGTACTTTCTCGCAACAATAACATCTTGTCGGGCTCGCGGCTCTTACTATTAGATGAACCTACTTCGTATGAAAGACTTCTTGATGGGATTGAAGTTGCATAGCGTCACCATAGGGAAGTTCATGCCATTTTCGTTGATAAGGAAGGAGACCTGCAAGGAACTGGTTGACAACCTTCCTCAAAACTCAACTAGAAGCGCAAAAGGTGAAAATAGCTCGCGTTCTTCAATGAAAAATCGAGGTAATATAATTGCGTCGGAGGCAATTGTGCGCAATAACGGTTCTGGAGGACCACAAAAAGGAACGAACCTGTGAGACAATGGGGCTGCTCATGTACATGGAGAGCAGTGTCGTTACTTGATAGATGAGCAACACTCCGGACATGAGGACCATGAGGACCCAGAAATGTGTGGAGAATCGCTTGCCCTGATAGATCCGTTTCGGACCGTGCATCGTTGTCGTCTCTGCAATGACAGTCACTCGCCTTGCAGTCCTAGCACGATAAGAAGATGAGCACCAGAAAAAGTCTCGGGAAGCGTGTCGAAAGTCAGGTACTGTACGGCTGATTGGTTGTCACTCAGAAGCCCTTAACCACTACAACAGACAGATCTCGTTTTTATTTAGACCGTCCTCCTTATAATTGCCCCTTTGTGCATACCCCCTCTAAGGCCACGCTCTCCACGCTTTCTAAGGTCTTCTACAAAGACGGGTTTATTTCAGGCACGCGACCTTTGTCACAGGTGCCCACTCACGCGAGAAGTGCTGAGTTTCCCGACTGATCGAACCAATTCCTTCCGTCTCCTTAATGCGGCGAATCTGCTCAGCCGGCACTTGGAGAATGATCTGTGAGGCCCGCTGCTTGAAGCCGATGCGCCTCTCCGACCTGAAACCAAAGACATACAGTGACCACCGGTTGACGACGGGTTGAGGGGTGCAACTGCTTACTGGTTGTCCTCAAAGTACTCGTTGCAAGCCGTGAAGGTGACCTGAAAGATCACTGTATGTAGGAGTAGTCAAGCGTGAAGAAGCACCGTCGACATTCACCTTGACATGCACCAAACATAGCAACTGCGCTTAGCCAAAGAGGAAGGTGTGATCGCCATTTCAATAGCTTGCCTTTCTCAGGAGCGACACATCATCAGTATCCCTCGCTGGGCCAATCTTTTTGCTCTGTCAGTAAGCATGCAAAGACTGATCGAGTTACAGTTCTTATTATAGTGGGTGGAGGCCCCAAAGCCGTCCTTGAAAGTGGACATCAGATTAGCTCTGCTACTTCACAAGGAGTGATTTCCGATTATCGAGCATGGACTGCACTTTATGAGAACCAGGAGCAACAATTGTCGCTCACGGCGAGTTTTTGAAAGAAGGCCTACAACGCTCAAAATAGAAGAAAGCTAACGGGTAGTTCTGAGGAAGCGGATGACATCGAACAGCTGCTCCTCGCAGTATTCAACACGCTTCACTGACTGCTTGAGCAGGTCAACCAGATTGCCCACTTTCTTGAAAGATGAAGGAAAACCAGCAATTATTAGAGGAACAAACTGCTTCTACAAAAGAACTTCCTCACACAGAGAAGCAAAAGGAGTAATGCATGGAAATCTTGTTTAAGTGAAACATACGCACAAGCTGTCCCGGAACCATCTGCCTGTTTCAAAACTGCCTAAGAATTGTCGGCTAACTTTCCATTTTGAAATTTTTGATTTTTCTTGTAAACTGCATAGACGGTGGAGCTCTGTGCTGCTCAACACCATACAGAGCGTGCGAGGTCGCCCGTGGAATGCATAATGGGGGAGAAGATTGCGAAGAAAAACCACACAACACAAAACGCCTCCAGCCGTCTAATCACTGCTGCAACGCAAAAGAAATTTATGTAATATTAATAGTGAGCAGCCCTTCTTACTCGTGTTCATCGACACACACTCAAAATGGCTTTAAAGAATTTCAGTTATTACGTAAGCGTGATATCACTTTGTCTTAGCAGGTCAGCACCATACCTGTTCAAGCGCTCCCTAACGGACGGTTAGGTAAACCAACGAACACATCCACACCCAATACGAGTAGGTGGACTTTTTGCTGTGCAAAACCGCACTTCATTCATTGGGTCTGCAGCATTTCAGGCTTGGCGGGAATCTAGAACCCACACAGCCAACTCTCCGCTGTACTTCTTGGATAAATCCTTCGCAAGAAGAATTCCTTATTGCCTCCTTATGGTTGAGGTACATATATATATATATATATATATATATATATCCATCTACTGGTACAAAAAACAGAATTGAGGCAGTAAATAAAGGGTAAGGCTAATAATTTGGGGCTGAAAAACTGAAGGTAAACTTCAGTTTGTCGGTGTAATATGAAGCAAGACTGATGTTACAGAACCTACCGAACGTGGCATAGCAGCTCCATTTCTCAAGTCGGTAGAAGAACACGGTCTGAACATTCAAAGTGTAATTAACTTCATTTGCATCGGTGCAAAAGGGAAAACAACGGTCAGTGCCACAATATGTGTAAAGGTGGAGATAGTGATGAACCACAATAAGGCTCTCCATCTTATACACCACAATCTATCTGTGGAGCATGAAATGGAGAGGACTTCTGCGTGGTGTTGTGGAGACACCGTGGGTGAGTGTCCCTCTGCATTGTCTTTTAGATCGAGCAAACGAACAACTGTAGGTTCTTCCCCTCTAACGGGAACGTCATAAAATTCCTCGCCTCGGAAAGGCTGCCGCAATGCAGACGTGACCAAAAATTGTCACATTTTTTAACGCATCCTGCTTACAGTGTCCCACTGTGCTGTAATACGGAGAACGGAAATTCCATGACATGCTAACAAGGATTCGTCTTCTGGATTCCGTCGAGGTTATGCCAAACAGATCTCAAATTGTGTAGAGACTTGCGGGAGTCAAAGGCTAAAGTAGCAGTAGGAACTTCATCTCCAAGTTGGCGGTGTGTCTTTGAACATTCTCTTCTTGTATAATCTATTTTCGTTGCACAGAGCGAAACACCTCAACATCCGTGATGATAGGTAAACCAATACAAACAGTAGTTCGTGAATGTGGTATCTGGGGAAGCAGCTGATGCGGATCGCGATGGGTGAAAGGAAACGTTGCCACTTGGTCTGGGATTCTGTACTCGGCACAGCGTATCATTTACTTACGACAGTCTCATAAGGAGGGAAGCGGGTGGAAGCATGGTGAGCTGCGGCATTTTAGGTACAGCTTTTAGTGGATTAAACATTTCGTTGATAAGGCGTAGGTGGTCAAGCAAGCCGAGGAAGTAGAGGAGAAAGGGGATACCAAGGAGAATCTAACATGAGACTTCCGAATTCAGTGCTGGACCAATTTACGATTACGAGAATTCTCGTAAAGTCACACATTTCCATTGTAGGCATCCTACCGCCCAATCGTAGAGCTTCAAGCTTACGGTGCAGAAACAGGGCTCTGAGGTTCTAACACTCTCTCCTTAGCGATGGTTGAAAATATGAAAGCATTACTGTGATTGTTACCTATCGAAAAGATTCGGGATTCGAACTGCAAGGATCATTTAGGTCGTGGTCGTGGGTAAAGGTGTTAGACGGGATTCGGCCTAGCAGCAAAAAAGCCGGAGTCGGCGCGGGAGGTAATGAATCAACTTTTTGTGCAATAGAACCGTTTATATATGTATAATTTGATACTAATGCATATTCGTCTAAATAAACGAACTGCGACTGCTGTAGTTTCTTAGACACATACCTGATAAAACCGTTCTCGTCCGGGGCGTATCGCTCCGTCTTCGAAGCCAGGTAGAACATCGCACCTCGGAGCTGCTGATCTGAAGCTCTGAATTCTGCGATATTTTGCTTGCCTGCAAAGTTTTGGACGTTCTGTAGCGAACGCAGCGAGAGTAAACAACAACGAATGGAAGGCTATGCTCCCGAGCATGCTCAGCGCTAAGAATAGGTTTTCAGCTACAGTGCAACTGCTATAGGCAGAAAAAGTCTCCTAGAAGATAAAAAACAAAAAGAAGGTAGCCAATACAGTAAACTTTCCAATATTCAGGAAGCATATTGCGAACTGTGTAAGTAGGACTATGTAAGCAGAAACAAAAATGACGGATCCTGTTGCGAAGAAAGGCGCATCAAATAATCAGAGCACTAACCAAGTGCTGTTGCCCTAAATTATGCGGTCCTGAGTGTCATAGCCAACAAAAATTAAAAATAAACTTTGACAAAAAGAGAGCAAACGCAGATTTAGCATCGTATCCAGACGATGGCGCGAAGACCATCAGTTAGAAGGGGGCGGCACTTGTTCGCACTCTCAGAACTGAATTCTCGTAAAACGGCTCTCCGACCGTGATACGATAGGATTGAAAGATCTTTGAATATATCGGTGCAGTTGAGGAAGATTTAGGTGGCTTTTAGAGCCGCGAAGGTACGGTAGATGGGTTGCCCGCTTCTGTTCGTTAGGTAGTGTCCACCCCTGAAATGAAGGCACGTGCCGGATACAAGGAGGAAGCTGTCCTGAGTCCACATACAAGGGTAGCTGATAACACTCCCTATCACACTGGCAGGAAAGGTCCCCTAGGCTCCCGATTCCTGTTTGTTGCGCAACGCTTCAACATATAACGAACAAGGGTTAAGGATTGACGTTAGTCGGAGCTCCTGCGACCGGATGCTCCACCTCCATGTAGTACTGTGGTGGCTCTTCAAGTGAGAGTGTCGTGTCTGGGCAGTGACAGAACCAGCCGATCGATCGATGAGGCAGAGCATTCCACTCAGGTCCTGTGGGAATGAAGTACCACAGACACGGATTGAACCTAAGCCACTGGAAGGCGACACCTTCACACAGCGGCACATTACGCCTTCACTCCTGCTCTACAATACGTTAGTCAGACCGAAAGTAACGCTTCAGATACGAGCCACCACATTCCAAGTGAAACACCTCTGGTTAAAACCAACCTCACCATGTCTGTCAAATTTTCGGCAAAATTAAAATTCTGGACGTCCGAAATAGATGAGTTCCCAAAGAATGGCTTCTTCATAGGCATCACATACAGGCTAAGAGTTTTATCGGAAAGGTGAAGATTTGCTGTAGCCAGAGCTGCAGAGTACGATGAGTGCATCAAGACCTCTATGCTCATTACCTATGCCGATTCCGGTGATTCGGCTCCCACCGTTGATCGAGTATCGATGTAGAAACAACCAACTGGTAGCTAGTTTCTTTCAAAACGTAGCGCAGATTGCCTGTTTTAAATGATCCCAGAATACAATATAATACTGTGATTTCTCCACAGGTCTCCAGGATCCACCACTTAATTATCTCAATTTGAAGAAACATCAAATCCTTTCGGCCTACTTTGTATTTAGAAAGTGATAACAAAATTGGCAAATTCAGTAACTTCAGAGGATGGCTCTTGTCGTCGTGCACGACCCCTCTACTCGTTACTGCGGCTCACAGCAGGCCATGAAATGACTCCTTCTGGCACTATGCGCGTGAATCTATCCTTTTACTGAGTGCTCTTCTACTTGGGAAACGATCCTGGGAGAGCCCAATGGTGGTGCTTCCTCCCCAACGAAATCCCAAATAAATTCAGGAAAAATGAGTTTCTGAAAGCGTCCTGCACCAGCATATGTTCAATTTTGGCATTCCTCTGTTATTCCTTTCAAATGGTTTCCCATGTGCGGCCGTCCTGATCCTGATGACCCGAGCCTTCCCCACGAATTGTTCGTTGCCAAAATTAGAGACTATGAAACAGTATAAAATTGTTTCATTTCGAAAATAGAGGTTGGATTTTTCGATTTGCTATATATATTTATTTATATACATACATATACATATATATATACATATATACATTTATATGTTTTGCCAGCTTATCTTGGAGTCAAAATGGAAAACAATTTGCGTTTTTTTCACGGCAAAAAAACATGGGTACCAAAGCGTCATCAGGACAGTGAGGTTAAGGGATAAAGAACGGCGTTATTTAAAAGCTTTTGGGGAGCGCCACGCATTCCACTTCTAAGGATGTCGTGGAGACAATTCGAATTCTTCGCAATGACTAGCGAACAAACCGATAGTTTGTCAGAGCCTGCTACAAATTCATTAATTCAGAGCGATGGAAGGCTTGGTTGGCCTGGGCGCGAAATCCAAACCAAGAGCCTGGAATTAGGCACACTGACAGCTGGCACCTAGTTCAACCACGCTGCCACACTCCTCCTCAGGGCAATACCACCTGAAAATACTGCCTTACCTGTAACTCCCCCAACCTTAGCGCTTTCCAGTTTGCTTCATCAAAGAAAAGATAGATCTCAAATTTCGTTTATCCCGGGATTGCTAATTCTGGCATCTGACGCTCTCACTCTAGTAGAAGTGTTCCAATTACTGCAACAATATGCTACAGAATCTTATAGACTGTGATAATAAATACGATCTCTCTCCTTCACAACTTCAGACTGTGATAATAAGTACGATTCCTTTAATTGAATGAGGGCCTAACCTTTACCTGCAAAAAGTTTGTAGGAAACTGGAAAGCGAGTCGTTGTAAGCGTAAGTCAGCAGAACGCTCCGAATGCTGAGCTCCAAGCTAATCTACCCCGTTTAAGAAATAGCGACACATACGCTAGAATTCGAAGCGTTTCTATGAGAATGGGCTTCAGCAGCAAAAAAAAGTGATACCAAACTCTAACTGGTTGCTTGAGTCAGATGAGCAAGGAACTAGGTAGAAACTACGCTGAGCTATGCTGCTCTGAAAAGTCAGGCGCTTGAGTTTTGCAGGGATCATGAAATTTTTGATCAGAATGTGCGTAGTCTTGTAACGAATGATTTATGGCGTAGAGATAGACGTGGAATTTCGAGTGTACTGAATACCAAAGTCACATGGCCATGAAGAGGTGCGAATTGATTGCTGGCCTTATCTCTCATTACGATGTGGTCAGTGCTTTCTTCTTTTGATCGGACTTCGACAGAATCGTATTGCAAAGTAGATTAACGTTCAAGGACAATGTCCCTCTACAAAAGTAGTCTCAGGCATGGAGACCTCCCCTCCTACGCAGGGGAAAGTACCTGGGAAACATGATTTTCTCCGCGAAATACTAGGAGAAATTAGCATCCAAGCGAAAACGGCAAAAGTTTGCGTCGCTCAACAAGCAGTCGGCAACAGAAATGCGCTACAGCAGGCCTCAGCACCTTACCATTAGGAGGTACGAGTAACACAAATATAGGTTCCGTACGGCCGAAAACGGCAAAGGAGCGGCAATATGTATCCTCCTGCTACTAAATGCTACCGGGAAGGGCGCCGTCGCTGACACTGAGATGAGAACGCAGAATTCTGCGCCTAGGGTGTGGAGCCCTTCATGCTATGATGAACTCTTGGAGACTTGTGAGAACACAGTCTTGTTTATCCGCAGGTCTCCTCCAGGTCCTAGTTCGCAAAGAGAACGAAAAGGTCTTAGAATGTCGACCAGCGAGTTCGCCACAATGTACACTGGAAGGTGGTGCCGGCTGTTGCTTGCACCAGATACCATGTCCTTACTTCGGATCTCTCGCCCAGGCCAGTTAAGCCCATCCATCCCTCCGGGGACAACGAATTTGCGCCAGATTTGTCTGGGAAGGATAAAGCACTGACCTTTACGGCCACCACAACAAATCGCAGTTGCAGTCGCAGTTGCATAAGCCAAATACGCCCTCAAATCGCCTCCTCGACAACCTAGAAGTGGAATGCGTGACGCATCTCAATAGGGATGAGTTACACCTTTCTTTATCCTTTATCCTTTGTTGACAGGTATTACGCCTATATCTGCCTCCAACATTGTAAATATTGTACAAGCCATAGGTTGGCTATTTTTCGATAGGCTTTAGCACCAACTTTTTGAAGAAAAAAATAATGTGACATCTACCCCCTCATGACAATATTCTGGAGAAACGTACCCAAGTTTAACGAAGGTATCGCAATTCAATTTAAGATCAGTATTTCGCGTTCTTCGAAGGGTTAGGTTGCAGCCGATCTTCCGTATTTTCAACGCGACTCCACTAGGCAACTATGCAACAAGACCCTCGCGACCCAGTGTCTTTTTTCTTCTGCTTTTGAGCTGCAATCTCATCGCAATTAATGGTCAATGTTTTTGTGCGTTGAAGCAATACACATACATTCGTCTTTACAGTGTATGTACAGTCTTCGTCTTTACAGTGTACAGTGTTCGTCTTTACATCACATGTAATTGTAATAGGTCCACCTTAAAAATTGTCAGTACCAGACTCGAACGCTTCAAATCTTTGGTTGAAACCCTCATACTTGCTGTACTCAAATCCATCGTGACATATCTCTTGAGGAAATATCTTGACAAAATCAAACTTCTAGAATTTCTGAAACTCTTGTGGTAAGCGATTGTAAGATGCACCATAATATGCTTTATTAGGGTGCACGTACAATCCCTTAAAAGATATTTGCTTTCCTTAGGCAACAATAGCTAGAAGTTAGTATAAAAATTAATACATTAATTAAAACGTCTCGTACACTCTCCAAGAAACATGAAAACGATATTGGTGCACTGCTGAAGAAAACCAATCACAATATTAGGACAGATACTGGTTCGCGCTTTAAAGATGACCTCCTCAAGTTCGAGGTTGGTGAATATCGCCTATTACAGGTCTCTCATTCCCTAATAATGTTTGATAAATTTTCGGCCGAAGCTGATTTATTGGTGAATATAAACCCTGAGAGGGTGGAAGCAGAGTTGGAAGAGGTGTATGCTGCTCCACTCCGAAACAATGCGCTCTTAGTTTAGGTTCCCCAATTAGGTCAATCAAGCCTTTCCTCCCTCAGGGTGTGTGAAATGATACCAGGTTTGAGTAGAAAGTAAAGTTGTTCCTGCGATGTCCACAGCAAACCATTGTGTAGCCCAAATATGAAGCCAAATTGGCTCCACCATATCGCATTTCCCTCGAATGCGTGGCGCGCCCAGACAGGTATCAGGGAACGTCGTCCTCTATCCCTTATCTTCCTTTATTGATAGCGAAGGAATGGAAGTCGCATCAACCAAAAACCACCACTGTGTCACCAAGTTCCAGAGGCAACAACGTCCTAGATGACGGATGGCGAGAAACGAAACAAGTGGAAGCGATGTTGTTGTTCATTTTCTTGCTCAATCTATGCCGATCACGTTGAGGGGGGGGGGGGCAGAACCCAACCAAGGCACCTATTACGCACGCAGTCTTCCCTATAAACACCAAAGGCGGCTGATGTCCTAGGTATGCATTCACTGATGTTTTGTGTCATGCTCAAAAAAGGATCGCGCGAAAGCATGCACCCAACCACGAATCGATTCAGGTCCCACCAGGTCATTTATCCGTTGCCTCCCTTTCTTGGTCGATTGCTACCGGACTTCTGTGTACTGGAGGGAAAGCAGTCGGTAGAATGGCTACCGGAGCAGAATACCTAGGCTATGTGCACATTCAAATTGTTAATACGGCCTGGTATGGTGGGCAACGCATCCCACAAAGGAATTTTAAAGGCGAGGTCCGTGCTTTACTTTAACCTCTAGCGCTGTATGGTTAAAAGGAAGGCTAACCTAAAGATATTGCTTACAGCGCGGTATTGAATTGGTTTCGTCGTCTGCCTTTTCAAAAGCATACTGCAGGTGAAGCATTTCAGTGACCTACGCTATGAAGACTACGAGGCGTAATGGTTGATCAATAGGTTACGGTACATCAAGCGACCAATCAGCTCTTGAATAATGATCAGAGCAGGCGAAACAGAAGAAAAGATGGGTTGCAGTTTTCGCGCTCTATTCGGCTCTTCTATCAAAAGCTCACTATTTTACTTATACATAGAATTCACATATTTTCGTAGCAGTAGTTAATAGCAGTAGCATACGAACAGAAATGCATCAAACCTCAAACCTTCGCAAGGTTAAAGTCAAAGCAGACCTTCGATATCGTCAACGAACAAAGTAAGCACAAAAGTAAGTACAAAAAACAAAGTGAGTACAAGTAACAAACTCTAATTGCACAAAATGCAGGTCACTGGGTACGAGCGGTGACTTGAAGACATTAGTTTTAGTTCGCTTCTGAACAAACAAACGATTTGTTTGCTCTTACTGCCGAAAACAGGCCCCGCTTTTGGACGTATCGACCGATCACTGAGCTTCTGAGGACTCGGAACGTCGCCTTTTCCAGCAACGTCCACAACACCCCAAAGAAATGTGCCTATTTTTAGCACTATGTCTAATGTTTGTGCGAGGAAAAAATCTATTTCAAGTTAAGTCGAAACCGAGCACAACAATTCACCGGTAGCTGAAACAAATCAAAAGCCGGCTTTGACGGTGATGTACAGTAAGCGCTATAGGCAGCTATCGCTAGTGCTTTTCGTCTCAAAACTTTAGAGTGGAATTGGGGTGGTCCGGCAATCTTGTGGTAACGGATAAGTGCTGATGAGCTCTGGTAGTAAAATAGTAATAACTGGCGAAAAGTCGGAGCGAAACTGGTGCAACGCAAGAACAACAACGTGAACATCCTCTTCTTCGGCAATAAAAATTATGTGGTCGCACCTATACCGGATCACAAGCGCTGCGTCGATGAACCTCCTTTATCACAGAGGCTGCCCCATCGCCAGCACTGTTTAGGAGCAGGGTCTAACAAGTCGTCCAAGAAGTACTCAAGGATTTGGGTGAGCACCTTCATCGGGAAGACAAGGTTCTGTGAACGGGGCAGACACAGTCGAGTGGGAACAGCCTTAACGGAACCTCCGCTATGTTACTGGCTCAAAAACTGAAGTCAGCGTAGTCGTAGCGTCGCCGGAAGTCTCTCTTTCTTACACAGGTTTGGCTGTTTTATCGACTATAGAAGCGAAAGCCACAAATCGGATGGCATCTGTTCGTTGTCATAGGAGAATAGTTTCTTCACACGTCAACATTAGAGAGACCTACAATGGAGACTATATTGAACACTCATGATGTTCAAGTGCTTGCTTCTTCCCATTTGACGAAATCAGGGAAAAGACTCACTTACGGTTCGCACCTCCATCGCTGATGGCAGCGAGAGCAGTATGTAACAGCCTTTTGCCCGTTCTTCAATGGAGAATTGTCGAAGGTGGACACACAAGTCTGCTCAGAGACGATTTTTAGAATTGCCTCGATGGGTGCCAAGGCCATATTCGGATTCGGAGCATTCCCACATCAACCGTTCACATCGCTTCTCACAAGTTCAGGTTTTAACAAAGTTAGTGACAAGCCGAGCATACCGACATTCGCGAGGATGGGCCAGTACAATCTTAGTGAATTCAGTGAAATTTTCTGTGGTCACTATGAGACTACGGAGTACGGTTCGGTGGAGTTGAAGTGAGGCCTTTCGAGGACACGAGCGAAGAGCTGCATCGACACAGTGGGTCATCCTCCAAATATTTGATGTTTTGAGCGCAGAAATGTGGATGGGATTCATAGACATAGTAGAGTTTCTTGTGAAGGATACACGTAAAGCAGCCTTCCATTTTCTTCTTTCGTAGTGGTGCGGAAGAGGTGCGCAATTCTGAATCACGCATGCCTCTTCAACGATCGTATTCTACTGCGAGGAACCTTAAAACAGAATAGCGATGACCGTAGGGAGCAAGCTTGGCTTATGTTACCCTCAGACGCTAAAACTTCTAGTTCCATCGAAGTCCGTCCATTCTGGCGACGTCTTACAGCCTCGCACATCCCAAGCACCTCAGAATCTCCTCGTAAATTGACGGATTTAGCGCACTCCAACGCGCTTCCGTGCCGTTCAGCAATAAGGGACGTAGCGAGTGCGAGCAGAGAGTTTTCGACGCGCGCAACGGTCCTAACTGGACGGTGATACTGGCGGTGTTTGCGACGGAGGAGTCGCAAACGGTGCACCACGGTTAACGAGCCTCAGCCGACCCCACAGATCGTGAACTGCCGTTGACCGGTCAGCGCTCGACCCGGTAACGGTGTCGATCTGGCGAAAGGCGCATTTTCGTCCGCCACCCACGCGAGGATTATGCCATCTACGGCAACAGCAGAACGAGACTGATGTACCTCTAATTGGGCCGTACGCGAAGTGACGCACCGTTTCCCGTTCGCATCCCGCCATACAAACTGATCGTTGGAAGGGCAGATGAGAAAACCTCATCCAGGCAGACACTAACCGTGGATCCGTGACATTCGAACGATGAAGAAGCTCAAATAACCCGAAGGGAAGCTTAACTTTAGTAATAGGAAAAGAGATCGGCACTGGTCGATAGTTTCTTCAATCATTCTTGAGTAATAGATCAGATTCAAGGCAACAAGTGCTTTACTGGTTTCAGTGAGGACTCAGGTCGCCCTTGGCCACGAAAAGTGACTTACAAGGGAGGTCAATGACGTCCCGTGGCAGTTTATAAGGTGACCTACTGAGGGTTGTAGGGGGTTGTCCGAAAAGCACCGTAGTGGTTTTCAAATTTCCTGCGGACATCTGAGTAGGTCAACAATTGCAAGACACCGTATCACTTCAGTGCGGGCCGATAAAGCAAAGCAGACGTCTGGAGCTGCCATGATCAGAATCTATCCAGCAAAAGGTTTGGGGCTGGAACAGCGGCAGAATTACAGCGATTTCACAATTTGCCTGTAAGCGATACATTAACTGAAGTGGAACATTGAGGTGACCGCTCACCACCAAGGGGAATGGATGGCCAAGTAGGAATGGATCGGACTCGCAGGAAGAGGGTCATTGGTTCGGATCCGGGATTGGGATTCTGCATTACTGGTTATACCGCTCACTGCTGTTTTGCCAATGTAAAGTGTTATCTTGAACACGTAGTGTACCATACTGACGTTATAACCTTATTCCAACCCGTACGATACGATTTACCAACCATGCTGCCTTATTTCGGCCACCACTCTCTGCTGATCGAAGGTGTAGACACTTGCACTCCCACGACTCTGGAGATCGAAAGCAATTTTCGCCCATACTTCGTCTTGTAGGCTAATTGAGGCGCTGATCGCAAATCTGATAAACGTTTTCACGTGATCGAGTGTTCCCGCAATTTCATGAGTGATCAAGGTTATCACTGTCAGTAAGAATCCCTTTCTTCAGCTATGTGATCAGGCTCGCTTTCCAATCTTCTTCCTTGAGATTGAAAGTAGTGCACGAAGAATAGATAATTTAGAAAAAAGAATGGCATATTCGTGGTCAGCAGCTTAAATAGTTTCCATAAGCGAGGAAAGGGCGAAATGATTGATCCTGACCCCACCATCCCTACACACGACACCCACAGTAACCTACCGTGGTCGGCCGAATTTTCAAAAACGGATATCATATCCGTGCTCAGCATCCAAAATAACTGTACTGGGCGACGTTTGACGAAATTTTTTTCAAGCTTTCCTCGACTTTTGGAGTCGCGATAGGATAGAACATACAATCTTAAAGGAAGGATCGTATGCGTCAATATAAATGTAACAGAGGGAAAACGTCACTTCTGGAGTAAGAGGAAGATAGCATGAAGGTGCATGCTATCTTCCTCTTCTAGGATAGAAGTCGTTCTAACACAGCTGAGCATGCACGGGTGACAAGGCAGCATCACGTCCTTCTCCTACCAGGAAGAAAAACGGAAGAAAAACGCCTAGAAATTCAATGGAATGGCCACCATTGATCTTCCTTGTAGGCTGATCCGCGAGTAGCGGTCAACTGCCTATTCACTGCCCTTCAGCGCCTCTATAGCAAACAGCTTAACAAAAGGATTGGCGTGATGCGTTACCCAGAGGCATTCGTTACTCCCATCATCCTTGTGGAGCAAATCATTGAGGTGTATGCACACCTACTGATTTTCTAAATAAATGGACGTTTTAAGAAACATAAACAGCTGGCTGCTCCGGAAACCAATTCCGCATAAAATAAAATAAAATCTATATCACAAAACGACGCGAAAAACATATGCAGCTATGGACGGGCAAAACTTGAATTCGGTGTGATTTTCGGAGAAAGTCGGACAACTTCTATACAATTTCTAGAGAATGTCTTGAAACACTTTTTGACCACTATATTTTCTGCCGAAACGCATGCCACTTAATGTTAAAGAACAGTCCCCTAAGCAATTTCCCTAACTGTCACAAAGCGCTGTCATCTTCAAGATGCTGCAAGAGGCCAAACGGCTTAAACAAAAGAAACACCTGCAGAATAAACAACACTGGAGATCATGTCAACGCACTGCCATCAACCCTTCCATCAAGCCACAACTTGACTATGCGTAGGAAGGTGTGTGCTGGGTCGGTCACTGGTGGCTAAGGTTGCAGAAACAGGTCCAGTAGAAGTAGAAGCAGACCTTAACGGGATTGATTAAGGTCGTCCTTTATTATTTCTACGGCAGACCCTCGGACAAGCATACAGGCGTAAGATATGCTCATAGCCATTGACTTTTCCTGCTATTGTACTTATGTCCCCTTCATGTGCCACCTCATCGCGGTGAAGGGGGTGAACATCACTTAGGCATCTGTTATACTCCCGCGGGAGCATCCGTGGAACGTCCGCGGACCAACGGCGGAGGCGGGCGTGGCGAGGCGCGGCGATTGGCCAGGTGAGGAGTCTCGGCGCGATTCCCGCCCTTCCGCGGATGCTCCCGCGGGAGTATAACTCAGGCCTTAGGCATCTGTTATACTCCCGCGGGAGCATCCGCGGAACGTCCGCGGACCAATGGTGCACGGCGGAGGCGGGCGTGGCGAGGCGCGGCGATTGGCCAGGTGAGGAGTCCCGATGCAATTTCCGCCCATCCGCGGAAGCTCCCGCGGGAGTATAACAGGGGCCTTAGTGATGGCTAACGGCACAAACGGTCACGCAGTACGCGACGCTTTATCGTGTATGGGCGGCTCTCCCGTATCCCTGGCCAGGAACATGTGAGTAACCAGACCACCGCTATGGCTCAAACAACTAAACCCGCGCCCCAGTCCTCCACGCGCCGGAGGTGGACTTCTATGACGTCGGTTGCATCCACCTCCGGCGAGGGGCCATCTAATCTCGGAGTTAAACTATCAGGACGTCATTGGAATCGAACTACCGGAAACTCCCTCTCACCACGACACGGAAACTGCCTATTCGTCTGCATTTATAACTGTCGTACGATCGCATCTGAGCAGGATCTTCGGACACTGCTTTACAGAAGCCGCAACATCAAATACGACGTTATCGCCCTGAAAGAAATTCCAACCCGATAAATAGTTTACAAAGCAGTGAAATTGGAGAGCCTCGTTACGAGGAATCCCAGAGGTCAACACATTTCCTTCGCCACGAACGATGTACAAAATACTGTAGTTGACGTCATCGTAAAGGCTGGTTGGTAAGGAAAAAGGGTCGTGCTGTTCGTTTCTGGTGATTCACAGCAGTTGTCAGCTACAGAGTAGACCGAACCCAACAGCAGCAGATGAATGCTCAAAATCAAGACAAGGGAACGGGCAAGGCGGATGTCAATGTCCTCGATGGGAGGGCAGGACAAGCACTCTACATATGAGGCCAGTTGCTCGTCTCACTGACCAGGTAAGAGACGGTTCCAGTTGTACCCGAAGACGTTGGTTACTCCGCAGCGCTCTGTTTGTTCTGCTGAACACTCACCGTCTACCTTGCTCGCTCTGCATGGCTGTTGATAGTAACAGGTAAATAAAAGCGTCCGAAAGCGTGCTTTGATGATACTCCTCCTCAAGGGAATTAAATGGTCTTCTGGGTTGTTAGGCGCATGTTCTCCACTGAAGCTCTTTCTTCCTTCGCAGCTGCTTTGCAGAGAGCCATCCGTAAAGAAGGAAACAATTTTGATCGCCTTTATGTTGGTGGTGACTGGAACTCTTTGGGCACCGCGAATTTTGCGAAACTCTTCGCTAAGGCCCTTAAATGGACATAAATGTAATCTTGGAAACACAAGCTCTATAAATTTATTCAGTACCACACAACGCGCACGGTAGTCGTTCCGAGAATAAATCTTTGTTCTTAAGAAAAATAATGTATTCCATATAATTTTGACACTTCTTTATTGGAAGTACCAGCTCTAAATCTCTAAGCTCTAAGACTTTATTAATTGAAAGTGTTTCTCAAAGTGAACATCAAAATGCGAAACTCAAAAAAATCGCAAGTTACTGCAAAGCTTTGTGCTCACGCCACCAACAAAATCCAACAAGCTCTTCTCCACAGATTACGAGAGAAAATGCCCGAACCGCGCCGCGTCTGTTTCGGTGCGAGAAAATGCCCGCAACCAGGGGAGAAAATGCCCGCAACCAGGGGAGAAAATGCCCGCGACCAGGGGAGAAAATGCCCGCAGCCAAGGGAGAAAATGTCCACAGCCAGGGGAGAAAATATCTGTGGCCACTGAACGGTTTTCGATAGGGTCCTCTACAACAACCATTACGACAAAACACATGGTAATCACGTGGACAGGAATACGGTATCTTTCTCATGTCTTCGAGTAGAGGGCTTGAGAAATCGTGGACGTGGCAACTGAAACTGTGGCACCATCACTTGGATTCCCTAGCAGACTTCATGGCCTTACCGTAATAGAGAAGCTTTGGAGAATACGAGGAAAGATTCTCGTTACACAGTTAACAGGCATGTTCAGCGGTAAAATTATTACCAATGGTGTTTTATGTGAAAAGAACACTTGAAAACACTGAAAGGAGCGAAAGAAGCGTTTTCGCCCAGATCTCAATTTCTAACACGTAAAACTAGAAAACAAGCAAATCAACGGAACCTGGTAACTTAGAATTACTTTCGAAGCATTGAGCTGTGGAGCTGTAGGCCACCTCAAATTTTGAGTTTGTTTTTGAGCCACATGAACGCCACATGGAGTGAACAGTAGGATACATGCACTTCAAAGTCATGAGAAGTAGAAAATAAAAAAATGGCAGAACTTATTTGGGAAATTATTTACAATTTGGTTTTTAGGTTTTTCTGAGGTTTTACTGAGTCTTTCAGATGAAGTCTTCATTTTTGACCAATCATTTCCTTCTTTACTAGAACAGGATTTGAACATAGATATTTCAACATTCATTGCTTTTCAAGCGATTTTCATCTGATACCGTTGGTATCGTGAATACTTGTTGTGCCCTTTTTTATTAAAGTTTTTCTCAGTATAGGATTTCTATTTTGATTCGCTTTGTTGCTGTTTTTCTGATATTTCCACATATCTGAATAAAGGATTTAAATATCTGAATGGTTAGTTGCAACATAGGTTTTACCAAAAACGTTATTAAATGGCCAGAACCTACAGTGTAGCACTTCGCCAAAAATCTTTCAAGCCACCTTATCGAAATATAGAGTGTTTTCCGAACATGAAATTTTGCGATCAACTTCTTATTAAAGCTTTGGTAGGAATGAAACGTTGCAGAAATAGACCATTGTGTAGTAGTGACGATGCTTCCGGTTAAGGCTCTTCTAATGCACGGTTTTTTGCACGGTTCCAAACTTTTCTTAGTTTCCTAAGTGGTGATTACTGCTCAAAGTTGCTTTCTTTATTACGGCGCTTTTGCTATTCACCACATGATGGTGTGCTATAGATTCTTCTCGTCGACCTGAGAATTTTCTCTCCTGATCGCGGGCATTTTCTCCCTTGGTTGCGGGTATTTTCTCCCCTGGTTGCGGGCATTTTCTCCCCTGGTCGCGGGCATTTTCTCCCCTGGTTGCGGGCATTTTCTCCCTATTTCGGGCATTTTCTCCGCACGCAACGCGCGCCGTGAGATAGATTCGGGCATTTTCTCCGTAGACCTTCTCCACAAGTGACACCTCCACCTGTCCGCTTTTGCTGTTTGAGCAACAATTTTTTAGTAACTTGGTGTGGCGGAAAGGATGAAAAACGCCTGCAATTGGTTCCCGCTGACGATCGAGTGACGAGCAGGAGATGTTCAACAACAAGAACATAGTCCACAAGTGACTCGTGGGCATTCACCGCCAACGGGAGGAGCAGGTGATTCGCCGTTCAATGGTGAGCTTACGTTGAGATCACTGTTTGATGAGAATTATTAAATAGTTTAGATAAGGCAGGAAAACTGGCTCGCTCACCACCGCCCTCTTTACAACTAGCAACTGCAGACCCTCTCACCAGGCGTCTACTGGAACCGTAGTCCTGAAAGGGCAAGAAAACGGAACGAATGACAAAACCAACAAGGCTAGTAGGCTGCAGAACTGTGATGCTTCAAAGTCGTGCAAGTTTTTTGTTGAGCAGAATATGGGAAAGGATGCGTGAACTCTAAATTTATTTTTTTTCTGCTGCTGCGTACGGAAAAAATGCCTCGCTCTGCGTGCGGCTGTTAAGTTCCCCATCAGTTTTGAATGCATCTAGTTACAGCTTCGTATCCAACTTTGGGAACCCAGTGAAAAGTATGGAAAAAGAGGCCGAATTCGGTAGAGCACTTCGCACACGACCGTATACAAAGGCGACGGAACTGGTCCACCTTCTGCGAGGCAATGTCCTGTGACGAAAAGAAATGACTCAGTTGTCAGTGGCGACAAACGACAAACGGTGGCGGTGTTTTTGCCGCTACTGTGCGAGGCAGTCCATAAAGAAGTGAAAGGGTGAAGAAGTGAGAAGTGCAAATTCAGACGACGACGGAAGCGTCGTTGCCAATTCAAATACACCAGTGCGGCAAATATTACCTTCACGGTTCCGCAACGCTCATCTGATTCAAGGGAGGACTGTTTCATAGCGAAATGTCGCCAGTGGACACTCATTGGTGTGGGCCAGACATTTCGGACCGCGGGACGGTCGCTTTCGCCGATTGTTGAACCAGCAGCTTATTAGCGCGAGATGAGCAGGGGCGCTTCGCGCGTCGGGCTGGAGTGAAATGGAGACCGAAGTGACGGAGCCGGAGAAAGTGCAGAATGACCGGCAGCACGATCAGCGCCGTCACTCCACAAAGAACTCTGTTGACACCGAAATCTACGCGCGTGCGGCTCATACCAATCCGAGCTTCTTTTAGCACTCACCGACCGTCCAGTCAAAAGGTAGTAACATCCAGAGGACGTTTTCAAGGTGTCGCACATCTTCTTGTTTGGGATGTCCTGCGGAGGAGCTGTAGGTGACACAAGTCAGCTTGATGTTGATCTAGGTCAAGCAATTACTTCGAAAAATAACCTTATCAAGTGGATTTTTAATACTTGAGAATGTCTCTGTATTAGGTTCTTCCATCAGTCCCCGCCGTTTTTTTAAACGATTCATTGCGATCCCGCCGGCGGTCTCTTGCATAGCGCTATACAGCTTTCGAAAGAGAATGATTTGCTCTATTGCATTTTTTTAGCATGTATTGCATTTCTTTTTTATCCTTATTTTTATTAGTTTTTAGGACGGTAAAGTGAAAAGTGAAAAGTGAAAAATGACCATCGCCGGCAATTGCTTCTCTCCGCTTAGGTTTGGAGTTTTTCGCGCAGCTTTTCATAGCATTTGGAAAGCAATGTTCTGCACTACAAGAATACATGTTGTTCCTAATTACTTACTTGTCCTTTATTGATTTTTAGGCCATCAAATTGGGGCGTCCGAAAGAGAAGATTTATTTTTACCGACAGCTCCTGCTGTCCGTGGTAGGACTGTTTTGCTCGATGATACATGTATGTAGGTCGAAAGAGAATGTCTTGCTCTATAAGAATCTGTGTCGTGTTTATTGGCACATGCTGATTTCTGTCGAATATCAACAAAATTCTAAGAAGAGAAAAAACACCTTCACCAGCAACTCCTTCGCCTCGTACAGTCTGCCTTCTTAGTTTTATATGATACTCGAATATGCATGTCTTGGTCTACCAGAATATATAACTTGTTCCTCGGCCACTTAAACTTTTGCTAATTTTCAGGTCATCAAAATGGAGTGCCATGTCGGCACGGATGATCACTTCCGACACCTTCATCCTTCTCTTTGCTTTCAACCAGGCTTCTATTGCTGCTAAAGCTGCTAGAGAGACGGTTCTTCATGCTGTCATACAAACACCATTTTTCAACGGCAGTTACATTTCTGTGCAAAAATCGTTAAGAATGTCCGTGTGACGAATGATGCCTGCCGGCTTGCTTGCCCGAAAATCCCCGAAACCTCCCCCCCCCCCCCCCCCCCGAAAAGGAGTAATTGACAGAAACAAGTAAGGCGGACTAGGGAGACTAGGGGCTCAAACGGCGCTAGCGGAATTTTTTGAAAGCGGAGAAAAGACCGGGTTTCTTTCCTAACTTTTCGAAGCTTAGCCTATAGGGACGCTGTCCTGCATGCGAAGAACTAACATTCGCACCCGAATTTGGCTCCATCAGTAAAATATCTGATACAACCAGTTCGCGTGTTCACCGACCTTACTGTGGTCCGAAGGCTCGATACTGGTCATCTGATGGATATCCTTACGGCAAAGAATAGCATCATTCCTCTTCCTCCTATACCCCGGGTTTGCAGATGGAAATTAAGATACCGAAAGTGTTATTATACCATATGTCGGGTCGTGAGAATTCTATGTGATTGTCTTATCATGTGCCTTCTGGAGAAGTTGCTCTGAACACCTTCAAGCACTTTAATGCTCTTCTTCAGATGACGATTAAACGCAGGAGTGCTGTAGTCCAGTAAAAGTCTTATGAAAACTTTGTAAGCTTGAAGGAGCACAGTGGAATTCGTGGTGGAAAGACATCGAAACAGCATATGCATTGCATTTGAGGCTTTATCTGCTAATAAAGCACAGTGTTTATCAAAACGGAGATCCTCCGCAATAAAAGATCCCGGATCTAAAACGTTATTCACTACTTTAAGGGCTGCTCCACCAGTAGAGTAAGTATACCTCCTTAATGTTCCTCCTTAATTGAAGCACTTCCTCTTTGCACAGCAACTAACCCCATCTTTGGACCAGTTATATACTTTATCAACAGGTGCCTGGAGAGTATGGTTTTGCTCCAACTTAACTCATTCTGCCATAAACCTTATGGTAATCCAGAAACGCACAGAATTCCATCAAAACATCTGAAACTAAACCTAGTAAGAAAACGTATATATTATAACACGTTCAGGCGACAGTACTTCACCTTGTAGCAATTCGCAACTAGTTAGCCTAGGCTTTTTTTCTTTTCCGACAAGAAGTTATTAGCACAAACAAAATACTGACGATTTTAATGAAAGCTTGAATCCAATAAGTTATAGCGTGGGTGGATTCCAATTAAGGCCACCTTATGTAATTTTTTGCGTGAAACTCTGTCAAATGCTTTACTGAAGTTGAAGTAAACCTTATCCACACTACCATCATGATCCAGGGATCTAGCCCAATAATCAAGTACCTGCATCATTGCAGTTACTGTTGACTTCCTCTTCCAAAAGCCGTGCTGCTCAGGTGCTATTACGGAACGGTCATCGAGATGGTGTACAATTGCGCAATGTTCCGCTTCATAATTTTCTCAAGGATTTTCGTGAATAGAGATGATATATGTACTCACTAGTCTGAAGTTTGACGGAGAGTTAAATTGGGCTTTCTTTGGAATGAGAGTCCAACAGATTGTGTCCAATGAAATGGGACTTCAGCATACATAAAAGAAAGGTTGTAGATGATACAGTACCGGACATGCCGCTGCGTCCAACAAGCACAAGCGGCGCAAAAGATGAGAAGCGGCGCAAAAGGGCGCCGGAGAGCGCCGTTTTCCGCTCGCCACGCGCCCCGTCTGAGGCAAGTCGCGTTAGTGCGCGGCGTCCTCAACTTCTGGACGTTAGACTGAATGAAGGAGCTTATCCATGCGTTCGGACGAGCATGGCTTACTGTTTGGAACTAACTTCCGGCATGGCGCGCGCTCTGAACAATGCATGTAGGCCGGAAGAATCAACCGAGTGGGCGCGACCGCTCGCAGAGTGACGTTAAGCTGATGAGCTGATGGAAGGAGCCTATCCATGCGTTCGGACGAGCATGGCCTACTGTTTGGAACTAACTGCCGGCATGGCGCGCGCTCTGAACAATGCATGTAGGCCGGCAGAATCAATCGAGTGGGAGCGACAGCTTGAACAGTGAACGCATGGAGAGTTTTAACGAAAATTCCTAGCCTTCCTACTCAGGCATTGCTCTAGGACTGTCCAGCTTGCATCTGGAGTGCGCCGTGAACAATGCGTATAGAATCAAACCTATCAATCGAGTGGGCGCGACAGCTTGTAGAGTGAGAGTTTGAGGAGCTTTATCAGAAATCCCTAGCCGCCCTACTCAGGAGCTGCTCTAGGACTGTCCAGCTTGCATCTGGAGTGCGCCCTGAACAATGCATATAGAATCGAACCTATCAATCGAGTGGGCGCGACCGCTCGCAAATTGCACGCGCGGGCGTGTTTGGAGCGCGATAACTCTGTCAAGTGTGTACCCTTCCGGCTGCTGCTTATGTATTTTGTAGTCAGTAAAAAGCTCTAGCAGCTTGCCAAAGCACAGCAATGTAGCCTAAGAAATGACAAAGTTACGGTGGTGCAAAAATGCAGGTCAGGCTTGTACAACCAATTTTTTTTCGATTTCAGGCGATTATTGCGGGAAGAGGCGGCGAGCTGACGGCTTACAAATGCACAGGCTAACAGATCACTTGTCGTAATTTACAAGTAGGCGCTTACAGCTCTCCAGCTGCCTAACCTGCCTTAGTTACAGCTGCCGCTTTAGAGTGGCAGACCGCATCAGTAAAGATTCTTCCGCCCTTACTCCTTCCGGTTTTGAGTTTTCGGCACTTACAATGACAATGTTCTGTTCAGCTTGATGAGCTCTATCGAACGGTGTTAATCTCGACCAATTTTGGAGATATCGATTTTTTGACAATTTTGCATCGGAGGTGAGGCCGCAGCGGAGGGCCGATGACGTCACCGAAAGCCAATATTTTGGAATCTGGCCAAGTTGGACATCATTCGATAGCGCTTTTGATGGTGAATGGAAAGTTTCTACGTAGAGTGGCGAGAACTGTGATGTGAGCGAGTAAGGGCGAGGAGAGCATGACCATTGTTGTGCTAAATTATGCACGCGGCGTCTTCTGAGCGCGATAGCTCTGTAAAGTGTGGACCTTTCCGGTTGCAGCTTGTGGATTTTGTAGGCAGCAAAATGTTCTAGTAGTGTGCCAAAACACGGTAATGTAGCTTATGATTGGACAAAGTTACAGCGCTGCGTAAATGCAGGTTAGCCTTGTGTGACACGATTTTTTCCAAATTCAGTCGACCCCTGCGGAAAGACGCGGAGAGCTAGCATCTTACAAATAAGCAGGCCAGCAGAACGCTTAAAGGCCGCCACAGACTACTGCGGCGCCGCTCGGCGGCGCCGCTCAGCGGCTTGACTCATCATCAGTGGGAGCGGTGACGGCGAGGTACTGTACTGTTTCTAGTGGGGACCGACTGGTGCTTAACAATAACGCGCCCCGATGACGATCGCGCGCCCGCATCGACCGTCTCCGCTCTGGATCCCGCCGCGAAAGGGCAGAGCGCAGAGCGCAGACAGACAGACGCTGGAGCGGCGCCGAGGGGTGGAACGATTCAAGTCATTTCCGCCAGCGACGCCGCCGGTGCCGCCGGTGCCGCCGGCCGGCCAGCGGCGCCGCTGGGCGGCGCCGCTGGAGGCGAGCTCTGCGTCTCTGCCCTGTGATTAAGCATAGGGCAGCGGCGCCGCCGAGCGGCGCCGCAGAAGTCTGTGGCGGCCTTAAGGTTCTTTACGAAAACGTGCTCACAACTCCCTAGCTTATTAATTTGCCTTAGTACCAGCTGCCGTTTTAGAGCGGCGGAGGCAACAGTGAAGCTTCTTCC
>OX375869.1:67429904-67812508 GCA_947359475.1 Heligmosomoides polygyrus bakeri
ATGAGCACTATCGAACGGTGTCAATCTCGGCCAGTTTTGGAAAAATCGATTTTTTGACAATTTCGCGTCGAAGAAGATGGCACCGCTCTAGGTCGCGGTGCCATCTCTATCGACGCGAAAAGCTCTATCGAATGGTAACCAATTTGGCCCCGTTCGGAAATATCGATTTTCGATGACGTTATCACCCTCTGCCGCGACCTAGACCGGCGCCCTCTTCCTCGACGCGAAATTGTCAAAAATCGATTTTTCAAAAACAGGCCGAGATTGACACCGTTCGATAGTGCTCATCGAGTTGAAGAGAACGATGTCATTGCGAGTGCCGAAAACTCAAAACCGGAAGGATTAAGGGCGGAAGAAGCTTCACTGTTGCCTCCGCCGCTCTAAAACGGCAGCTGGTACTAAGGCGAATTAATAAGCTAGGGAGTTGTGAGCATGTTTTCGTAAAGAACCTTAAGCGTTCTGCTCGCCTGCGTAATTGTAGATGCTAGCTCTCCGCGTCTTTCCGCAGAAGTCGACTGAATTTGGAAAAAATCGTGTCACACAAGGCTAACCTGCATTTACGCAGCGCTGTAACTTTGTCCAATCATAAGCTACATTACCGTGTTTTGGCACACTACTAGAACATTATGCTGCCTACAAAATCCACAAGCTGCAACCGGAAAGGTCCACACTTTACAGAGCTATCGCGCTCAGAAGACGCCGCGTGCATATTTAGCACAACAATGGTCATGCTCTCCTCGCCCTTACTCGCTCACATCACAGTTCTCGCCACTCTACGTAGAAACTTTCCATTCACCATCAAAAGCGC
The DNA here is from genome assembly GCA_947359475.1 of Heligmosomoides polygyrus bakeri. Lineage (NCBI taxonomy): Eukaryota > Metazoa > Nematoda > Chromadorea > Rhabditida > Heligmosomidae > Heligmosomoides > Heligmosomoides polygyrus. The sequence goes on from OX375869.1 coordinate 67,430,713, forward strand.
TATCGAATGATGTCCAACTTGGCCAGATTCCAAAATATTGGCTTTCGGTGACGTCATCGGCCCTCCGCTGCGGCCTCACCTCCGATGCAAAATTGTCAAAAAATCGATATCTCCAAAATTGGTCGAGATTAACACCGTTCGATAGAGCTCATCAAGCTGAACAGAACATTGTCATTGTAAGTGCCGAAAACTCAAAACCGGAAGGAGTAAGGGCGGAAGAATCTTTACTGCTGCGGTCTGCCACTCTAAAGCGGCAGCTGTAACTAAGGCAGGTTAGGCAGCTGGAGAGCTGTAAGCGCCTACTTGTAAATTACGACAAGTGATCTGTTAGCCTGTGCATTTGTAAGCCGTCAGCTCGCCGCCTCTTCCCGCAATAATCGCCTGAAATCGAAAAAAATTGGTTGTACAAGCCTGACCTGCATTTTTGCACCACCGTAACTTTGTCATTTCTTAGGCTACATTGCTGTGCTTTGGCGAGCTGCTAGAGCTTTTTACTGACTACAAAATACATAAGCAGCAGCCGGAAGGGTACACACTTGACAGAGTTATCGCGCTCCAAACACGCCCGCGCGTGCAATTTGCGAGCGGTCGCGCCCACTCGATTGATAGGTTCGATTCTATATGCATTGTTCAGGGCGCACTCCAGATGCAAGCTGGACAGTCCTAGAGCAGCTCCTGAGTAGGGCGGCTAGGGATTTCTGATAAAGCTCCTCAAACTCTCACTCTACAAGCTGTCGCGCCCACTCGATTGATAGGTTTGATTCTATACGCATTGTTCACGGCGCACTCCAGATGCAAGCTGGACAGTCCTAGAGCAATGCCTGAGTAGGAAGGCTAGGAATTTTCGTTAAAACTCTCCATGCGTTCACTGTTCAAGCTGTCGCTCCCACTCGATTTGATTCTGCCGGCCTACATGCATTGTTCAGAGCGCGCGCCATGCCGGCAGTTAGTTCCAAACAGTAGGCCATTCTCGTCAGACCGCATGGATAGGCTCCTTCCATCAGCTCATCAGCTTAACGTCACTCTGCGAGCGGTCGTGCCCACTCGGTTGATTCTTCCGGCCTACATGCATTGTTCAGAGCGCGCGCCATGCCGGAAGTTAGTTCCAAACAGTAAGCCATGCTCGTCCGAACGCATGGATAAGCTCCTTCATTCAGTCTAACGTCCAGAAGTTGAGGACGCCGCGCACTAACGCGACTTGCCTCAGACGCGGCGCGTGGCGAGCGGAAAACGGCGCTCTCCGGCGCCCTTTTGCGCCGCTTCTCATCTTTTGCGCCGCTTGTGCTTGTTGGACGCAGCGGCATGTCCGGTACTGTATAATGTGAGCTACTTTTTTAATGAATAATGTACCATCAGGGGTGATGCTTTCGGAAGATAGCCATCTCAGAATCACTTCGAGAATTTCCTCCATATGAAACCGCACAGAGTTACTCATACTTGGGAACGCTTCACCGATTCCTGACTGCTTTGAGCATAGGAACTCGCAGACATAAAGTTTCCTTTAAAGGTGCTGGTTGTGCTGGATAACAGCCGCCTCTTCTTAGCTTTATTGAGGCTGTCCGGAAAAGTAGGAAATTGAAATACTCTCATCCTTCGTGTTTACATACCGTTTGGATGATACGAGTTTATATCAGAGCAGTTGGTTTGATTTGTTCATCATCCATGATACTCCCACGGCAAGAGGATGAGAAAGGCTCGATTTCAATTGTACAACAAACGGGAGAACAACAAACTTATTACAATCAACACGCAATATGATTTAATGTTAGATCGTCTTAGTCTTCTTGATGGTAATCATCTCGGGAGTCTGATGATTGTTCTTGATGACGTTGCTGCTTGACCTTTGCAAGTGTGATCATGTGGTGGTTGTTTTCATTCTTCTTTTCACGATTTTCATTCTTAAACTGGCCTTCGGTTGGAGGATTTTCTTCCATTTGGGTGTTCGAAAAGGCTTTGAATGTTGGAGCGCTGTCACTTATGATCAGCTTTGGACATCCATTGGTAGCGGTGAAACGACGAAGACTTTGAAGGAACGTTTTGATGTCCACGCCGGTATTTTCAAAGAAGTAGTAGGGCGTGTTGACGCGGACGGTTGGATGGATCGGGAAGTCTGGGAGCTTGAATAATGGTGCTTTTAGCCTCTTACAAAGAAAGCATAACTTGTTGATAATACGCTTCACCGTAGCCCTTCTTTTGGGAATCCATACGGACTTACGGAGCTCAATTAAACCTGTTCTGTTCCATAGTAATGGTTTTTCTGGTGAATATGTTGTACGAAGAGAGCAGTGGTGAAGCTTTTGCGAGATAGAAAAATAGGGTTGATGGCTTCTTCCAGTAACGCAGAATTGGTGATCCTTGTCGCACACGATACAGATTTGTCTGTTGACATGCAAATATTCCGAGTTGATTGCACAGATCGCGATTGGCATGATTCTCGATTTGTGCGAGGCCAAAAAGAATAGCAGAGATGAGAATCGGCAAGACTCGGATACTATGTAGGTTGGGAGGAAGGTTTGGTCCTTTATGAAGTAGATCATTGAGGCTTGGAAGACCTTTTTCTTCGCTGAGCCATCAATGGCGCATCTGGCTTTTGCGTGTTTGTTCGACTCCGAGATGACACCACAATGGGCAAGATAACGTACTCGAGCTGGAGATACATCTTCGTTCTTGACTGGTTCTATAATCCCCTTCTTCTGTTGATCTTCAAAATTTCGTGATATTTCTCCATATATGTGGGATTTCTTTACAGCATCCTTACATTCGAAACTGATCTAGAGAAAGCAAGATCTCGATTAGATGGTAGTTTCGAAAGAGTTGTCTAAAAAGGCAGTTTCACAGAGTATCGTTGTTCCCTTTCATCGTAGGAGATTGAGTTGATGAAATCCTCTAGACATCTTTCGTCGTCGTGTTCGTTAGGGCCGTCCACTATGCCGATGGATTCATTCGGCCAAAATCTCTCGACGAGGTCCACAAGTTGTGTGTAATTGGTTGGATTTGCAGCCGTGCTGGATTCATAGAAAACAACCCTGTTTTCTTGGTCTTGGCGAAGGGATTTATCTGCCACGATTTGGCCGATCCGCGTGTTCAGGAGGCGATATCCGTTTGGCAGCAGTGAAATGTTGAAATCGTCACTGTATACTAAATCCCAGAAGTAATCTATGCCGATTAAGAACCTGGGCGTGAAGTGCTTCGTTCTGATGTTGTTTTCTCGGTCCTGCTTCTTCGCGACAAAGGCGTATGTTAGTTGGTTTGTGAGGTAGGATATCGCTCTGACGTGGAGATTATTGTCAGAACCATCTTCACAGTAGATCCCGATGGCTTGCTCGTTGGCTGGAACTGATATGGGATCTTTGTTGGTGAATGTGTGCATATTGATCTCCTGGTGGTTGATGGCTGATAAGTGAAGTTGCTCTGCGAGTTCATTTCTAATGTACGTTTGTGATGCGCCGGTATCGAGAAGAGCGGTTGTTCGAATTTCCTTGGTACGATCGGTGGAATTGAAAAGTTTACCTCAGCACACATAAGAAAGGCTTTTTCTGGTCGGGGGAATTCATCGATGGGGTTGAGAGAAGTGGACGCTTCCAATGTTGTACTTGTTTCGTTTGTAGAGTTGGCGGAGTGGTTTTGAGGGTTCACTTGAGGCATTTATAGTCTTCCATAGTGCTGACCGCTTTGGTTGCAGTGAGATTCGTCGGTAGCTTAAGAATTTTTGGGATTCGGAGCGGTGGGTTGCTTGGAAGGTTTCGCTGTTTGAGGCAGAGCGATGAGTGATGGCGTTTGGAGCAGATGGAACACATCTTCTTTGAAGAACATTGCCAAGTTGCGTGGGTGTGGGTAACACAGTTGTAGCATAGACGAGTTTTCTTGACGACTTCTATTCTGGAGGTGGGTGTTGGATAAATGGGACAGGAGAATGATATGTGTCCATCTTGACTGCAGAAGGGGCAGTTGCCCGATCTTGTTGAGCGATTGCTTTGTGCGGACCAGCGTTCTCGGGGAAAAGTATTTGAGTTGGAGGATGAGAGGAAGGTTTGCCTTTCATCGTAGCTTTCTTTGTGAAATTCCATTTCTTGAAGCGTTGTCTCCTTTCTCACTATGTCAGCCAGCAGTTGAGAGGGCAGATGGTGTGAAGGTGAATCGGCTCCCTTTTTTGTCGTGTATGTGACTTCGCCACGGATCTCTCTCGATAGAGAGCCTTCGGGCTCTCTTGTTAAGCGGGATCTCGGGCCGCTTGTCGCAGGGCCACGTTGCGCGTCCCCGGGTGGTGGATAGGGGAATTAAACGCGAACCAAATGCAACCGTGTACTGCCCAGAGACGCAGGTGGGATGCAGGGGATGGACTCCTTGCTCCTGCTGGGTCGGATCGACGCGTTCCTTGTGCGTGGGAGCGGCATGTTCGTGCACAGTGTGCGCGGATGTGTCCGTGACTGTGCGGATTGTAACTGTGTCGGCTCGGCCAAAAGCTTGAACTGGGTAGACTGGGAGTAAGGCGATTCGAGGCCACCTCAAAAGTCTCGCCCCGTTCCTTCGGGCAGTCTGGCTGATGCCCGGAGTTCTTCGCCCGCACGACAGAGATTGACTAGCTGTTGTATGGAAGTCAAATACAGCAGCACTAAAGGGCCTCATTCCCCTGACCCCGAAAGAGCCCCCATTTCTGCAGCGATGGGAAGGACGAGTACGGAGAGGCTGCTAAAATCTCAGGGCCTAACCAGGCTGCGCAAATTGAGAAGGACTAGGATGACGATCTGTACTTACAACGCCCGCACACTTGCATCCGAAGCATCCGTCGAGGACCTGATGATGCAAGCCAGGAAGACCAAGTACGACGTCATCGGACTGACCGAGACGAGAAGACACCACCTCCTACACGCCGCCTACGACTCCGGAGAAGAACTTTTCCTCGGAACATGCGACAGCAGGGAGTAGGCGGCGTTGGTGTCCTCGTCAACACGCACTTGGCCACGAACATCGATTCGTACGAATCTCTGACAACCCGAATCGGACGTCTACGACTGAAGCGAGGTGGCTCCGTGCCAGCTTTTACTGTATTCGTCGCGTATGCCCCAACATCCGACTACGACGACGAAGAGGTCGAAGCCTTCTACGTGGAGCTGGAGAAGTTCTATAAGGAAGATCACACCTTCTACAAGGTGATCGTCGGCGACTTCAACGCCAAGATCGGACCGCAAAGGTCGCCGGAAGAACTTCACATCGGAACCCACGGTTTGAAGTGGAACGAGCAAGGTGAAAGGCTGTCTGAGTTTATCATGTCGACCAAGACCATCCGTAGAAATTCACAGTTCCAGAAGCCTCCCTCCCTACGATGGACCTGGGAATCCCCTGGTGGCCAGTTCCACAACGAGATCGACCACATCATCTTCAATCGCAAGTATTGCCTGAGCGACGTCTCCGTTGTCCCCAAGTTCTACACGGGATCGGACCACCGCCTCCTTCGCGCGAGGTTTCGCTTTTCGCGTCAAGGAGAGAAGGCCGCGAAGTTCAAGAAGAGGAATCCCAGAACGACCATCAACTGGGATCTCTACACCTCTCTTGTCGGCCTTTGGGAAGATGCCGTCATGGACAACGTCGATGAGGAATACGACCGCTTCGTGCACCATCTCCACAATAGTGCTAAGGGAGCCGAGAGCTTGAAGACCACCAAGAGACGCCTGTCTCCGAAAACTCTCGAGCTTATACGCTAGCGTGGAGCAGCACGAGAGCCAGGCAACTACCAGCTGACGTCCGAGCTTGCGAAGCTATGCAGAGCGGCGATAAAGGAAGATCTCAAGGAGAGAAGGGCCAAGGTGTTGGCTGAAGCTGCAGAGGCAGGGTTGAGCATTCGCAGTGCCCGGCGAAACTTCGCCAACTTCAAGACCAAGATGACCGCTCTCCGACTTCTGACGGAACCGTTACCTCTTCCAGAAGGACCATGGAGAAGGTCATCCACGACTTCTACCCCGATCTTTTCAATAGCCACGTTCACCTGCCCCCATGCGATCTTCCGCAGGATGGATACGTTGTTCCCTCTGTCCTCCCTTCCGAGATCCGACACGCCATCTTGTCGGTGAAGAAACATACAGCACCCGGCCCTGACAGGATCAGACCCGAACACCTCAAGAACCTACCGCCAGCGTTCATCAACACCCTGGCGCGGCTCTTCACGCGCTACCTGTCGGAGTGCAAGGTTCCATCTCAGTGGAAGACCAGCAAGACCGTCTTGCTGTACAAGAAGGGAAACGTGCACGACATTGGCAACTATCGCCCGATCAGCCTGCTGTCCGTAGTCTACAAGCTGTTCACTCTAGTGATCCTGAATAGGATCAGCAAAACGCTGGACGAGGGACAGCCACGCGAACAAGCAGGATTTCGGAGAGGATTCAGCACGATCGACCACATACACCCCATTACGAAGCTCATCGAAGTGTCGCGAGAGTATAAGCTGCCGCTGTGCCTTACGTTCATCGACCTGAAGAAGGCATTCGACTCCGTCTAGACCGAAGCGGTCCTCGAAGCCCTGCTCACTCAGGGCGTTCCTACTCAGTACATCAGAGTCCTTCGAGAGCTGTACAGTGGATTCACGACCTAGATCTCTCCATTCTATAACGACGTCGAAATCGAAGTAAGGAGAGGGGTTCGGCAAGGGGATACCATATCCAGAATGGGAAGAAGGTCGACGGCCGGCAACTACATCATCTTCGCTTCGCTGACGACATCGTGCTCATAACACCGAGCATCAGCCAGGCGGAGGAACGCTGGTCGACTTCAATCGTGTATGTGGGAATGTTGGACTGCAGCTGAATCTTACGAAGACGATGCTCATGAGGAACGGACAAGTTTCTGATGCCCCATTCTCGCTCAACGGAACGAACATCTCCGAATGCTCCAGCTACGTGTATCTGGGTCGCGAAGTCAATTTGGCCAACGACCTAGCGCCGGAGCTGAGCAGGAGGAAACGATCGGCTTGGGGAGCTTTCAAGAGCGTCGAAGAAGTCGCGAAGAAGACGAAGAACGTCCGACTCCGTGCTCACCTATTCGACTCTACCGTTCTTCCTGCCCTAACATATGCCTCAGAGACCTGGGCTATACGAAAGCAGGATGAACACGCGATCAGCGTCGTGCAGCGTGGAATCGAGAGAACGATGTTCGGAGTGACACGACTCACGCAAGTGAGAGAAGGCCTCCGGAGTTCCGAGCTTCGCCGACGTTCGGAGATCAGAGACGCTGTCGCGTGGGCCAAGTTGTCAAAAATTAGGTGGGCCGACCACGTAAGGCGCTTCGCAGACACCCGCTGGACGAGAGCCGTTACCGACTGGATCCGCGGGATGTCAAGAGAACACCGGGACGCCCACCAACGCGTTGGACGGACTTCTTCGTGAAAGCCCTGAACACCGATATGACGCTCTTCGTGTCCCTCGAGGGAGGAGGATCCATTGGACCACTCTGGCACGCGACAGGGACGAATGGAGACGCTGCTGGCGCCCGCTCGAGGAAGTCGATGATCAACGGGACGACAGGTGATACAGGTGATCTGACTACGAATGTGACGTGGTAGTTTGTTAAGCAGGATGGCTCCTAAGCGTACTCTTTGCTGTCCTCTTCATAGGAGCTAAATTGTCAAATCAAAGCAAACATCTGGTTATATAGTGGTAGACGCTGTTTTCCGGCTTGATCGCATGGCGGTAGGTTCGCGAGTTTCGTGTAAAGAAGATGACATGTTGTCACTTTGTCGCCGAAATGTGTCTTGAGAATATCCACTGCGATTTGGTAGTTTTCTGAAGTAAATGGGAGACCGTGAAATGATTGGAGGGCTTGTCCTTTGAGTGTGGTTTTTAGCAGTGAGAACTTGGAAGCGTTGTCGATAAACGGTTTGTCTCCTATGAGCGTTGAGAAGCGCTCCAAGAATTCTTGAAACTCTAAAAGCAATCCATCGAAACATGGCAGGTCGATTTTGCTCAGTAGAGAAGCGTCGACGAAGCTGTACACCTGATTTGGAAGTGCTGCCAGGTAGGAGAGGTGTCGGCGTGATATTACTTTGCAGTTGTGTGTCGAAACTGGAGGGGTTTGGTATGGTAGCTGGAGCTTTCCTTATTGGCATTGATCCTGTAATGAAATGGTAACAAACGTACGGATGTTTATTTTGATGCAGAGCAGACGATTGCCGGTTCTTCTTCAGTGTCCGTGGCCGCCAATTTGTGTGCTGGATAACAGCCACTTCTTCTTAGCTTTATTGAAGTTGTCCGGGAGAGGAAGAAATTGAGACACCCTCATCTTTCGTGTTTATATACCGCTTGGATGATATGAGTTTATATCAGAGCAGTTGTTTTGATTTGTTCATCATCCATGATACTGGGCACGAAGTCTGTAAAATCTGTTTTGATAATGTCTGATCGACGGCCATAAGTGCCTGTCCTTCTCAAAGAGAGAGAAGCTTTTAAAGCACACATACTGACATATATTGAAGGCTGTTCTAACTGTAGTGATGATCTTGAGAAGAGCCTCCAGCAGCCTGCCTCCGTCGTCGCCGTTCGTCTCCGTCTGCATGCTCTACCAATGGACCAATATTCTGTGGCCTGTTCCCCAACGTGGGCGCGGAGCTCTCTGACGCCTCAGAGAGCGACAAGCGAAGACCTCAAAGGCCCCGTAAAGGATGGTCCCTCAACATGTTATGATGCACTGAACTAACTAAGCCAAAACTGCAGATGTTGCCAACTTAATTCCATAAAATGAACTCGGCGGTGCCCTTTTGGAATCAATGTCATAGGGAATTCGATTTTGAGTGGAGGAGGAGAGAGGTACACTAGAGGGACACTCTTGGCTACTATACATATATGAGCAATTATTAGCATCGTTAAAAACAGTCGTAGCTATGTAACCCATAAACAAACCGAGAAAGTCCCAACCGCACCGGGGTTCTGGAAAAAGAAAAGTGGAGGAAATGGTTCAACAGGTTGCCGTGCAGAGCTTTCATTTCCGCTCTTTCCGCTCAACGAAAGTGAACACTTGTGCAGTGTACTGTGCAAGCAAGGTTGAGCCCATCTTCCTCGCCAGTCACCGCTTTTCAGCTGACTGCTTGGACCGAATCCAAAGGTACCAAACTTTTGTCCGTCTGATCCATGAGCAATTCGAAATTTTGGAAGTTTCTCACGATGTGCTGCTACGTCGCACCTAGTGAGGTGAGCCATCTAGGTCACTATCCTCTTCCCTATTCGCCATTTGGAACATCGTCTCACATAATCAATGTCAGTTTTCCTATAGTTTACGAAGAACTTCGGAAATGAGACTATGCGAACTCTACGGTCTCATCAGTTGCAAAGCTACGGAATCTCACACGTTAGGGTACATAAATGAAATTCTGCGTTACAAAAGGAGACGGAAGCAGAAGTATGTCTGGGATCAGGGATGAGCGGACTAACAGTTATCCTTTATTCGGTTTTCGGGAAGCTTTGGCTTATCCGTTTTGATGTCCGTTATCCGGCGATTTAGGACCGGATAGCGAACAAATTAGATGACTCTTAAGTTTGAACGTGATGATGGTGGACTATGTAGTTGATCCTTCACGATCGTAAGAATGGTCGTCAAAAAAAAAACAGAAGTCATTCAACTCCACGACTGCTCGTTATTTGGCCAAAAATTGCCAGATAACGAAATCCAAGGGTTAGTTGAGGCATTCCTCACCTGGGGACTGGTTACATTGTTTTAAAGATACTCAGCTTCCATCCCTCAAGGGTCGCTAAACATGTACCATATATCTATGAGGCCTACTAAACGTAGAATTGTTCACACATGCGTCTCAAGATATGTGCAGACCAAGAAGGAGTACAAACTGCTATTAGCGATCGTTAGAACTGTACGGTCTAACAAACAATCCCATAGAACGTCGTTGATGTGGCAACTGCACTACGTCTGCGCGACCGCACGCTGGAAAACAATACTTCACGATATTCCAAATGAAGCGCCCTCTCCAAAGCTTCCTCTCATATTGGAGAAGGACAGGACAGGTTTGAAGCAAAGCATTGCAGATGTATTTGCTGCTGTAAGAAGGTCTGCGGAGAAAAAGGCGCACGTTTGCCACGGATGCAAATAATGTGACCCATGATGTAGCAGGTGTTTGGAATATTTCGTCTAGATTGTTTTCAAAATTTTTACAAGAAATGTGACTAGTTATCTTTCTGCATGACCATTTTTACAAGATGTGAGTAGCTATTTGTGAACAGTGCCGATCTTTGTGCAGCTTGAATAGTGTCTAGTGTTGATTATTTGTTTTTATCAGTGCTTAGAAATAAATGACACCCGGTTCACAGTGCAGTAGCATTGATAGGATCCAACATATCTAATAATTCCTCATAAAGTACAAAAAGCCAGAAATGGTCATAGCGAACAGTTTTATAACCGCCGGCCGAAATCGGCCCGTGCGGTCCCACACGACCGAAAAACTGCGGGTCAAAAACGGCCCGCACCATCGTCAATGGGTTAAATGTGAACTGTCGAAAGTAAACTAATCTTCCGGGTAACCGATGTTTCTGATGACTCCCGGTTCCCTTGCGTTAACGTCGACACATTGCCGCAACTTCAGCACTTTCGAAGCGACGTGCGCGAAAACGTCAATATGCCTTCATCACACTGTTGCGCACTGTCTATAAACGAGGCTGCAGAAGAGCACGTTTGACTGCTAAGTGTAGCAAGAATTTGGTTGTCTTAAATTCCTGTGTGACGCAGGAATTCAACCGCGCTGTATCAGAAACCACCTTGAACGTAGAGCTCCTCTCAGTACCGCGTTATAGCGGTAGATATAAAACGCGCCTTAAGCGAAGTTGGTCTGTGTTGCTATTAATCTAGGCTGGCCTGTTCTCGATAAAAGCTACGTTAAATAGTGAGTCGCGTCCTATCCAGTAGCGTTACGTTATAGTGGGAGTGGACTGTATATTCTTTAGCCCGCTCACGATATTGTCAGACGATGTTGTCGGGCACATTTTGTGCCACGTGGGGCAATGTCCGACGATGTCGTCCGATCTTAATAGTAGTTCATGGGAACGTCATGGGAGCAGACATTTAATGGTACAATATTAATCATTGGGTCCACTAATACCTACGGTCAGGATGGTCCATGGGAAGCTTCATTTGTTACTGTTTTTCCATATCTAACAAGTAGTGCAAGTAAAATATTCAATACAAATACGCGCTGTCCCACGCGGTAGTCACTTTAAAACCGCGCGTGTCGTGAGGGGTTAACACATTCAGACGAGGGCGCTTTTCCGCCCAATGCGCGCGACGGCCGGCTGCTTTTTTGGCGAGCGCGTGTGTCCACTGATTTGTGTGGACACCCCCGAAAAAAAAAACGGAGTCTTAGAAAAGTTGCTGCCGACTCAAGAAAAGTCTAGAAGAACTGCACAGGTTGCTTTAGAAAACTGAGCAGTAGCCTAAGAAGAGATATTGCCAAGAAGAAAGGAGAGCCCATACGCGCTGCTCCAGTTGCGAAAAATATGTTTGCTTGGGGTGCCGCAACGTTAGGAAGTGTTCTTGTCGAATATTTGTTAATGGCCATAATCACTCAGAAACTAGGTTGCTTTATTTCAGTGTTCGATTCATGTTTCATCTGAAGTTTGTGCACTAATTCTGGTCCAGAAGTATGTGCGCTGATTGTGTTTTAGTACTGGGAGAAGTTCCTACCTTGTTAGTTAGGATAAAACCAATCATTCTTCTGCCTACACAAACCCAACATTGACCTGCTACTATTAGGGTGTCCAGAGTGTATCTGCAGGATTACGAAAATTTTTCAAAATACCACAATTTTTTATCAACATTTTATTAATCAACCAAATAATTTCCATCAACATCGACTACTCTCCGCCAATGTTCCACAAGACTTCGAATTCCTCTGGCGTAGAAATCCGGCGACTTGGAGGCGAAAAAGCTCGAACGTCATTTCCGAGATGGTCATGATCTTCATAACGCTTCCCTTCCAGATGATGCTGAAGTGATCGAACAGGTGGTAGTCACTTGGGGCCAAATCTGGGCTGTATGGTGGATGCGGCAGAACTTCCCATCCGAGTTCCGGAATTTTCTGAGAAGTCGTCTTCGCGATATGTGGGCGCGCGTTATCATGCAGCAAGCGAACTTTTTGAGCCTGGGCTGTTCCTTGCGCATCCTGTCGGCCAGTCTCTGCAGTTGGGTAGCGTAGACCTCGGCAGTGACAGTCGTGCCGTCAGGCAGCAGCTCGAAATGGCAGATCCCATAAACTCCCCACGAGACGCTCAGCATGGCTTTCCTCGCATGAATTTCACCTTTTACGAAAGATTTCGGCTCTTCATCGCGTTGGCACCACGCACGTTTACGAGCGTGGTTGACGTATAGGACCCATTTTTCATCTCCTGTGACGATGGTGCCCAGCCAGTTGAAGGTGCGACTTCGGGAGAGCAACTGAGTGCATATGTCCAGACGTCTTCACCGGTTGTCGTCGGTCAGTTCGTGTGGGAGCCACTGACCGAGCTTTTTAACCATTCCAAGAGATTGCAGTTCATTGCCCACGATGGATCGGAAACAGCCATAAACAGCAGCAAAATAACGCACACTCTCATATGGATGCTGCTCTGCCAGTTTCCTCAGTTCATCCAAAGATATCGTTGTCGGTCGACCAGAGCGAGACTCATCTTCGACACTCCTGCTCCCGCTTCTTAAGCTTTCGAACCAGCTATACACAGACCGTACAGATGAAGCTTCAGAGCCGAATACACGACACAAGTTTCGACAGGCTTCTGCAGCGGAGTGCCCAGATTCAAACTCGTAAAGGAGTACGTGTCCAATATGGGTAGACAGTTCGGCCATCGTACAGTGAAATGGGCAAGGAAGACGGAGCTGGATACGCTATGTAGATACAGCAGGATAGTATCTTTATATAGCACTTATGTTAAAATCTTCAAAACATTATAGGAAAAATCTGGAACATTGCGAATTTTTCTGCAGTTACTTTCTGGACACCTAATATCATTTGAAAATTTTAGAAGAAAATTGAACCAAAACGTCAATAGAGAAAGTTGTTGCCAAACCCCCTCCGTCCACTCAAAAGTGGACACCGTCCCCATTCCGCAGTCCGCTCAAATGACTGAACATCATCACGAATGCGTTAAACTATGTACATTGCGATACTGACGCAAAAACTTTGAAAGCTTTCAGAACAGCGTTTGTTGTTAACCTCCACAATACTCACTTCCTTCGTTCTCGTCAACGGAAACGAGTGGAAACGTAAACTGCAATAGCAGACGAACGCGCAGTGCCCAAATTGCGAACTCGCTGTTGTCTCTCTCAGTCGGATATCTCTGAAGACGAGAGTTCTCTGTAGATGTGCTGCCAGCACGTTCTTGTAACGGGTCGAAGAGCCCGCGCCGCACCTGGAGGTCTCCTGCTCCTCCAGCCGACTGACATTCGGGGATCTGACGATGTAGCGCAGCGGAACGCGGCCGCTGCGCGCGGTTATTGGGTCATACAAGGTCGCGTCCGCCGTCCGTCCATTGACTATTTCACACCGACATTGCGGGCCGTACTTTGACAGACGCCAGCCACCAGCTTGTTGTGCACTTCACCTTCCGCCTTACCTTGATAAAGCCGTGTTCAGATCTTGTTCGCCTTGTTTTCAGAAGAATATTTTTCCCTTGTCGTAACTCAGTTCTTAAATCTGTACGATATTTCAAATTTTAAGTCTTTTCCCAGAAAGACAAGGGCGTTTTCCTTGCCCGCGCAACCCACCTTCTGGGAGAGAAGTTATCTGCAATCACTTTCTGCTCGTCCTCACTCGGCACGTTTTCATCATTGGAGGACGCTACGTTCCCTTATTCCTTGCTTACAGCGCAATAACAGCTACCACATTAAGTTCTCTGTATCAAACTGTTACTGGGCAAAAAAGCAACAATACTGAGAAAGTGTGAAAGCAGTGAAAGCAAATTAAAACCTGAAGCGTGATAGCCTTGGAATGTAAAAAGAAAGAAAGATGGGGATAGTATCGCCCTCAAATAAGAAGATAATGTGAAATCAGGACGAGCAAAACTATGCTTACCTGGCCAGATCTCCTCATTCACGTTATGATGCTTACGACGCGTAATAACTCTCGAGTGGAGGTTAGGCTAGTTGGATTCATAAGCTAATCGTTATCGCTAATATTGTGGCCATCCCTAATGGTTCACTGTATCCCAGCAAAACCAGTTTTTGAGAAGGAAAACTACGACTCAACTAGACTCCAACTAGGATTTGTCTACATTCAATGGCGGAAATGTGCTAACTACAGACTCTACGCCTTCCAAAATGAACTGAACGCTCTTTACGGGGAGAGGGGTGGGGTGAAGAAATTTTCGATGAACAGCTCTTTGTCCCTTCTTTTACATTTCTCACGACAAAATTCACCTTTTCAAACCAACATGAACAATTTTTCAAATCAAACTGAACACACTCTGTGAAAGTGAACGCGCGTCTTGAATATTTATGAAATGCTTAACCTTCCTCTCCAGGAATGTTTTCATCTCAATTTTAAACTGCTCATAAGGATAAGGATAAAGGTCGGCGTTACTCAATCCCTTCTGGGATGCGCCAGCGCATTCTACTTCTACGGGATGTCGTGGAGGCGACATGAATGCGTATTTGGCCATACAATGACTTCATGGCCATACAGTGGCCAGCCGATGAACAAGTCAGCGCTCCATCCTTCCCAGACAAGTCTGGTACCAATTCACCGACCCCGGAGGGATGGAAGGCTTGGTTGGCCTAGGCGGGAAATCCGAACCAAGAACCTGGTATCGGGTGTACGCGACAGTCGCGCCTCCTCCGACTGCGCTACACGCGCCCATGAACTGCTCATATTCAATGAAATTGATGCGTTTCATGAAGGGGGATCCCGGCACTCTTCCTTCGAGTTGCGTTTTTCATTCTATTGACGGTGTGCGAGCTCTGATTGCTGGAGTAGCGTATATATCAGACCAGATCCCCTGCTCTACTTCCACGACTTGGGACCTTGATTAGAGCTCGAAAAAATTTCACATAAACTTCACTCAATGGAGTTACATCAGGTGCTAATCACGAGCATAATATCTAATTTTAGCAATACCGTAGAGTACAGAAGAGGACTGTAAGCATAGTGACTAGGGCTGCCACGATCACCTTTTTTAGCTTTTTAGTTACTTTGAAGTAGATTTCAGATCATTCCTAGGGTTAATTCGGTTCTATGGGGGTAGGCTGATGTGCCGTCGCGCTAGCTAGTCGCGGTATCAGTGAAAAAGGTGCGAATACAAGATGACCACCTTCCGATAAGGCTTCGCACTATTTTCGTCACTTTTTTGCACTTAACGTCGTGTCAGCAGAGAGCACAGTAATGTGCAAGGGAAGAAACTCCGGGATGTGCCACCTGTGCTAAAATTGAACCCACCCTAGACTTCTTCTCTAGCCCAGCTTCGTGCTATCTTCTACGTGGCGGTGCCGGAGCAAATAGCGACGCCGAAACAGAACGGGGTGTAGTGTGATTGCTGTGCTAACAATTCGTAGAACTACAACACCTTCCACCGTTTAGCAGCTGAGAAGACATTCGTCCAAAGTCTTTCTGGACGACAGTTCCGGTCATTCAGTGCAGTACAGCGTCGTATCTCCCGCCGGCCATCTCAACTGGTGCGATGGTGCCTTAGTCTTCCCGTATAGAACCGCCCGATCAATTGGAATTTACTTCAGATCGATGTTGTCTTTTTGAGCTGGTAGCCAAAGTTCTTGAGGGAACACAGGGTTCGTTGTCGTGAGGGCGCGATGCTGCAGGTGCCTTTGTCGATTTTAGCTCGAGAAAGTGATATAATGCAAGACCCTTGAGGCGCTCTGGAACACGGCTAGGTATCCCGAGATCAACCGGAAGGAGGAGTGTCTGGCGGTAACCCAAGAACTGGCACTCTTCGTCGAGCTCTGCGGGTTCTAATTTATCTGGTCTGATTCCAGGGTATCTAAGTCGGGTTGTTCCTCGGGTAGACTCATTCCGATCAAGTCCAACATTGGGTGACTGGTGGTCCTTCCCGGCATCCATCTACATATACGTATAAGGTCAGTCGTTCCTTCATAACTGTCATATTGTATCTTGTCGCTATCTCTCCTGAAGATTAGTACTCTGTAGGATGAAATGGTGTTTGGGAGGACAGTTTCATAAGTGTTTTCCACCTTTTTCAGGCTCTGACGAAGGCGAGGTCGCCGAAACGTAAGCCGAGTTAAATAAATGTGATAACAACCTTGGCTATCAGCTCAACAAGACAACATCAAGCTGAAGTCAATATGCCAAGGTTTATTGAAAGTCGAACTTGGACAATTGGAATTTAGCTGCCTTGTCACAATTGGAAATTTAGCGCGTAAGCCCCAAATGTCTGCGCAGGAAGCCCTTGAAGCGTTTTGGATGCAGGACACTGCCCCCAAAAATCGACAGGAACGGGGAGTGCCTATAAATAACCTTGGAGCTCAAGCCGTACCTCCGGCTTGCATTCTAATGAAGGTACGGTCTCCTTTGGTACCCTCACGAACCCTATGTGCTGCCCCTGCTCGTCTGGAGATCCTTGGTTAGGTGAGGTCGATTGTTGTCTCCTTCTCATCTTGTGTGCGTCTAATTGGTCTCAAAATCCAGTACGGTTGAGGAGACCTCTGGTCGAGTGGTGCCACTTAGGTTTATTTCCTTTGAGGCTCTGAAGAAGGCGATTCCACCGAATCGTAAGCCTAATGATCGCTGAGAATAACCGCGTCTAGCGTTCAAGAAAGAACAACTACGAATTGAAATTTATTGAACATTCAATCAACGTTTTTAGCTTTTTGGAACGTCTTGTGCAGGCGGTTAATAATTAGCATTATATTTTGCAAAGAGATCAGACAGCTTCTTAATCGAACTTAAATTTCTATTTTCCTATGCGTGAATACTTCGATTTGGAGCAAGTCTACTTTTATTGAGAAAATGTCCATTTCGGTACTCTGCTCTCATATCTCACAGAAATTCAACCAAATCGGACGACATTTGATTCGGTTATATAGTTTCGCAAGCGGCAAGCGTTGTGTGCTTTTGTTTCTTCGTACATTTTTCTACCATTTCGCGCGTATTTTCCACAATCCTGCGCTCACCCTAGACCACATGATTCAATTTTGCTTCAAAGACACAACTGATAATGAACAAAATGATCAAATGAGCCCAAAAAACTTTAAAACCCTGTGGCCTTTTATCCCGAAAGCCATCTGATCTCTTCAAAGAGTTGACTTCCAAAGGTTGATAATCGGCTTCAAAACAACCCATTTCCTATATGTTCTTATTGAATTCTTGCGGAGGGCAATCTTGGTCCGAATACAAGATTGATAATTCTTGATTCATTGTGTTGCGTTTCTACTCCACTCGCCTGCAACCGCTCTTGAACTGCCATCGCACTGTCTCTACAGCCCTCATGGTGCTGGATATTCATTCCGAATCGCATATTCTCCTAGGAGTCAGTGACACAGCATCACTGAGAATCTCCGCTTAATATTTGGTGTAGACAGCGGTGTCGATCAGAAGATGAATTCCACTGGTTGCCCACGGTGGTAAGCCCAGACAGTTGAAATTCACTGGAACACCTCCAACTTTGTGGGCCCCATAGGTGCATGTTCTGGCTGTTACGAACTGCACTTGTTCTGATCCGAGAAAAAATCCTCAAAGATGGAGAAGCACATTTATTCCAATGCAGTTCTAAGACTGTACCTTCCGTTTTTCTCGATGATGAACGCGTTATTCTCAGGGCGCCCTTCGCCGTACCCATTTAATCGCACGCCAGTTCTATGTATCGTCAGAATTCCTAGTTCAGGGATTCAGGTAGCCCTGAGGTCTTGCATTCGGCTGTCACATCCGGTTCCATATTACTCCTCAAACCTCAGCATTACAGCAGCAACAGAGAGAGGTGTCTTCCTTGGGCACCGTCAATTGACTGGTTCTGTTTTGTACCATATTATCGTTAGCTGCGCTGATATTGCGACTGATAGGCAATTTTTTGTATAGCGGAGATTTGAAGGATGAAAGGATTGAAGGAGTTTTTAGAGAACCGACCCTTACTCTTGATACATTGTCAGAGACAGAAAGGGTATGTAAGATCGCTCTTACAAGATTAGGTGAGATCGCATCCCTGTGTGAAATGAATTGAATTTTTAGGTCGTTCACCCCTTCCTCTCGCTGACAACAATGATAGCGACACATTCGTTTTATGCACCGATAGCTGCTTCAATCTTCACTCACATGTGACAATTACATGGTGGCAAACAACTCTGCAGCACATGAGATGCACACATTTGCTTCGATTTGGTCCAGTTTCCGCCGAAGTATACGCAGCAAGAAACGACGGTGTGCACCTACAAATTCGTGTCCGCATGTGCTTAACAAGCACTTCTAGAAATCATGTGATATTTTCCGCTGCAATGTCCTACCTTCTCTGGAATCCACCCATCTCTTCATTCTTTTCTACCTATCTCTCACTTGTTTGTTCGCACTTCTTCTTTACAGGTATATCATTGACTTGGAATATTGTACGCAAAATTTTCAGGATCATCGCATGAAAGCACTATGAAGTCTAGACTTTCCCTCTTCCTGCTGCTCATATTGCAATTGAGCGATGAAGCACTATCTTGTAAGTCATCAGCTTGGCAGCTGTTAAATTTCACAAAACAACCCCTTTGAACCATTTCACAGATTTGCCCACTTCCATAATTTCTTCTATTTTTTATTTGTTCGTGCAGCCAGGCATGGACGCGAACCAAATTTATTGAATTTTCCGGGAATTATGAATGGATGTCATCTGGCGTTTTGCAAAGAGCAACAAGAGAAAACAAAAACGGTCTATCCGCGGAATCTTGTCGACCAGGATTGCCATAAATTTAATACAGCTGGCGTTTTGACGCCGTGGCCTTCTTCAGAGCCTGGAAATGTGGGAAGGACTAATCCTTCATCGTTCCAGTGAATACTTTTGTGGAATGAAACCGCCACTTTGAATAAAGGTTGGAAGTACGAAGTTATTTCCTATTTATATAGAAGCATCCACTTTGTTATTCTTTTAACTAGTGTGACCATTCACTGAAGAAGAAGCAAAGGAAGAAGGCTTGACTTCAGCATTCTGGACCACCTTCAGGATTCGTTTTGAAAATACTCACGCAAAACCCTACCTAGATTACCCTCAGATGTGATGGCAATGACCTGTCATTTGCAATAGATCCATTCAAAGGGACAGACAGACCAGAGTTTTTTAAAGTGACATCTGAATGTAGGTACCAAGAGTTTGCATCCACTCCCCTACCATGACATCTCCACCCACATCTTCATTTTTGCTGCCGAGGAAACTTTATGGTTTATGTTTCTCTTCCTACCATGAAGTCCTTTGACATGCAGAGAATTTCCTTAATTTTTTAAGGTTCAGAATCATGACATACCGGAGCTATTCATCGACCATCGGTCAAAAATGTTGTAAACCATAGTAGATGCGTGTACATATATCACCGCTGTCGTTTCAGCGTCTCCTAATCGTAGCAGTTTCTATTGCCCAGAAGTAGCGGAATTCTTTTCGCTTTAACTACAAACGTGCTGCGACCCACCTAGTGGACTGTTCTTCCCTGATTCGAGGGACGACTACGATCTGAACAGCTTGTCTGGCACATGCGATGGGGACAACCATCAGGATCTTTATATTACTTTAGAAAATATGGTTCACTCAATCAAATGTGAATCCTACGCATGTTCTTGCCCTTCATCATAAAGGCAGCCCAAGTTAGACAGCAGCTGAACTCAGAACCATGTGATCGAAGGTGAAACCATTGCGTCTGCCTCCAGCTTCTTCTGGCAGTTCGCTCATTTGACGTTTAGCTGTCTTGTTCTGTTCAGGCACGCTAGTGGTCCTGATCTTGTTCGGCTCAATATACTCCTTTACCAGCAACCACCTTACCTACCATTACTTCCGTTTCTTGTTCGCGTTTTAAAAGTCGATGCTTCCCGTACATAAGCTTTGACTTGAGTGCTCAGAGTTCCTCTTCAGAAGTCTTTCGTGTGAAAATAGATAGCAACCATCTCTCCCATTGTGTTCTTGAATACGGTATCGGTGCTGATGTGCTTCTAAACCTGTCAATGTATCTCGAACGGGCGACGGCTTTTTAACTCACTGATAGCCCTAAAAATTATAATCCGTCGCTTTCGAAGGTCCGCTTACATTGGATTTAATTTCGCCTTTTCATCCAAATCGGCCCTATACGGGTCATACTTTATCTCCACGATTCAGCTACGCCACAGGTTTATCCAAGTGACCTAGTACAGTATTCAGGCGGAAATACAGATCGCAGAAATAGCAGGAACTCAGACGTCGTAGTGGGAGTGCTCTAGTCCTCAGAGTCAGGCGAAATCGGGCGAGATGTTGGTGATGATCTTCTTGCCTTTTCTGCACAGTCGACCGGCTTATATATTAGGTTGTTGCAGAAGTTCTCGCCATTTTCAAGACACCACATTCTTTTAGTTTTACAAAAAAGCGAAACACGTCAAGAAACGAAGTAAGCGCCATCATGTTCTATCACTCTTCTCCACCTTTCACGCAGACTCCCGATCCCGTCAGCGTAGAACTTTTCTGGCTTTAATTCGAAAAGCCAGCCAGCATTCCATGTCGGCCTCGTCATCAAACGTCTTTCCTTGCATGGCCTTGCAGAGACAGGAAAGGGTGGTAGTCTGTTGGTGCAATATCTGGGCTGTGAGGCAGCACTTCCCATCCAAGGTCGAGAAACTTTGGCGAGTCATTCTTGCAATGCGTGGTTGAGCATTGTCCTGCAAGAATCGGATTGTGCCATGAATCGGATGCTTTTCTGCGATCTTGGCGGCCAGTCTATCCAGCTGCTGACAGTGTTAGAGATTCGTTATGGCCAGAGCTCGTGGTAGATGACATCTTTGCAATTCCACCAAACAAAAGCATGATCTTCGACGGGTGAGGACAATCCTTTGCCTGTGGCTCAGGCTGCTCACCCTTGTCAGTACAGTGTCTGCCCCTCTTGATGTTGACGTACAGGCACCACTTCTCATCTCTTGTGATGATGGATTTCAGCCATCTGTGGGCTTGTACGAGAGCAATTGTGTAATTGATCTCAGCACATCGCTGGCGGTCGCGTTCGGTGAGGTCCTGGGGAACTCACTTTGACAACTTGTGCACCTTACCCAGTTGACGTAGGTGCCTAGCGATGGTGGCATAGTGCACACCAAGTGCTGCGAAAGCTCACGAGTAGTGTGCCGTAGATCCGATCCCACCAGCTGTCGCAATCGGTTGCTGTCGACATCGGATTCACGTCTTGCCCCGAACGAATCTTGAAGGGTAAACTCACCTTTGCGAAAGCGTGCGAACCATTCTCGTGCAGTGCGATCGGACACCGTACCCTCCTCAAACGCACCATTGATGACGACAGGAAGCGGCTGCTGACTCACCAAAGTCGTACAATAGGAGACCTCGGATGTACTCCTTTGAAAGCTCCATTTTTGCAGAAGGAGCTACGCGAGAGTAGGTAGCTAGGTCAACTTATACATACCTGATCTCTTTATGTGAACAAAGGATAGGTTGCTATAAGGTAACGTTAGTGAGAAAAAAGTACATTCAACAATTAAAGGGAACTTTTGCAGCAACTTTATACATAGAACGCAACCCTTTCTCGCATCCTACCGTATCATCGCGTATACACCACTACAGACACCAGATGGATTTACTCTTTTGCGCAAGGTAGAGAATGATTACAAGTGTTAAAGAAGTTCAAAGACGAAAACGGCACCTATTGCTCCCAGCTACCAACTCCAACAAAATTCTCCTGGCCATTCGTGACCATAATCGGTAAACGTGAAGTTTTCAAAGTGATACTAGACAAGGACAGAAAATTGTCTTGATATCTGAGAATTTTGCCATGTAGGCACTACTCTGAATACGCGCTAAATTAGAAGAAATTAGAACGCTTCTCGGTAGGGAGCGGAAAACGTCGAGTAGCAGACTTGCAGTCTTATCTGAGAAGAAATAAACCACTGTCTGGTTTATTGGCTGGCCACCGCATGTCATTGTGAGGCCAAATGCGCATCCAAATGGATTCCACGACATCCCGCTGAAGTAGGATGCGTGCCGCATCCCAAAAGGGATAAGGTAAAGTCGTTCTTTATCCTTAGTTCAGCTGTAGCCATCAATTTTTCAAATAACTCTACCGCTGAAGATTTCTAAGCACGAAATCTTCAGTTCTTCAAAAGCATTGTTTCTGTGCCGCTCTGGCTACTTTTCGTCTCACCTTCAAAGTGTCACATTTCAGGTTAAGTTAACTACGCGTGTTAAAAGGCCTTCATTATCAAAAGTAGTCCTTGTTTAGGTGAAATTAAACCTAAATCACCTTTTGCGTAGCTAATAGCCCCTTCATGTTACCCTTTCAGCATCCTACATGGGTGGAATACCTGTTCCCGGACGGACTGTGCCCATTTTGCGATTATTCGAACACTACGGCGCTTCGTGTCGACCAAAGTCACGAAGCGACTTTCGCATGGACCAATTGGCGGAGGTAAATGACCGCATATTTCTATTCGTCTCCATATTTTTGACCATTTATACAAAATTTCCCCTTAAACACCACGAAGTAATACAATACATGGTAAGTACATATCCCACGTTATAAGTCAGCGATATGACATCAAAGAACAGTAAAATAAACAAGAACGAAAACAACTGTGGTTGTTCACCGCTATGTTAAGGTCCCCACACTTGCGGCAAGCGGTGAGCCGCGAGAGGTGAAAACGGTGTGTCACGTCGCTCCCGCAGAGGCACGGAGCGGCGAGGTACTGTATTTCTAGCCAGGACCAACTGCTGCAATTCGCCTTCTTTCCGCGCTGTGGTCGCCCCTGCTGTGAAAGGCCGGAGCGCAGACAGTCTCTGCCGGTGCGGAAACGGTGCGAAATCAGCGGCGGCAGCAATGATGTGAATCATTGTTGCCGCTGCCGCTCCAGCGGCGTCGCCGCTCTCCGCCGGCGACGAGCTCTGCGTCTTTGGCCTATGCTTGAAGATAGGGCGGAGGCACTGCCGCAGAAGTGTGTGGGACCTGCATATAGAATCGAACTAGTCGCCGAGTAAATGCACCGCCGATAGTGCTGCTACTTGTCAAACGCCCCTTGAGGCTGCTCTAAAGGAGAAATGAGAACATTCACTTGAAAGGCTGTGTATTAGGGGGCCAAAAGTAATGAGACAAAATGAAAAAAATCTTTATCTCCTTATAACTCAATTACAACTCAACTATGCTGAGGAATGTATTTGCCATTAAGGGCAATGACGTTGCTGCCATCACTCAGCCAACTTCCTGATCCCATCCTTCCAGAACTGCTTGAGCCTGGTGTTGATCATCTGCTCGATATAGTTGTCAAGGACTGCTTGGGTTCTTGTGTCCCTTCCGACTAGGAAGTCCTGTAGGCTCAAGTAGTAGTGGTAGTCGCATGGAGAGATGTCCAGCGAATACCGTGGGTGAGGCATGTGAACGTAGCCCAGCTGGCCAAGCTTATCCGTGCTTACTTGTTCCCGATGGGGTGCGGCGTTGTCGAAGAGGAGAACCTTCTTGAAGCGCTGCGAATGAATAAGAGCGAGTCGCCGGCCCATCTCCTCTATTTCGTTCACCATGGCCCTGGAGTTTATCGCGGTGCTTTTGGGAAACAGCCTCCGGTAAACCGGTCCATGGGCGCAGACCCAAATGCTCCAAAGATGCTTCTCGCCGTGAACATCTCGCCGAACGAAGGTCGGTAATAGGTCACCAGGCCTCACCCAGACTCGCTGCTTGGCAGGGTTAAGTTAGAAGACGTACTTCTCATCTTGCGTGAATATTGAGCACAGGCTGCTCGGGGTTAGGAACTGGGTGAGATTTCCGCGACACAGGTCGACTCGTCAGACTGAGGTTTCGGCATGAGACGGACTCGGGTTTTGGCATGCTTCTGGAAAGGGCGGAAGTGGTAACTTCTCAGATGGGCTTCAGTAAGTAGCATACAAACATACAAGTACGACAAGTACGAATTCAGACTCCAGCCATGAGATATATGGACACGGCATGGGGTGTCTCATTACTTTTGGCCCCCCCCCCCCCTAATATTTCAGGAACTCGACGACCAACTGGTGACCATTGAATGGAGATTAAATACGGAGATGTTTTTCAATAATTCTTTCTAGTCCGAACGATCAAAAGCTTTAAAAAAGTCCGCTTTTCTCTCACCTAATTACTCAGTCCAGTCGTTCATGCCCTCTAAAAGTCTTGTTTCCGCAGAGAATTTCCTTTAGTGCACATCACTGATGGTGAGATACGAACTCGGTGCGTTGGAAAATTGATTACCTGGGCTTCGGAATGAGTTTTTTTTAATCTGACTATCAATTTAGATAAATTCTTTATCATGTATATCAAAGTAAGGTCAACGATTTAGTCAGTGGCGTTACTTTAAACAACTGTGATGTTTCCAGGGATCTTGGAGTGATAATTGATAAATAAACTTGATTTTTTCGAGCACATCAGTACAGTAGTAAGGAAAACATCCAATTCTCTGTTCTCGATTTCTCGCAATATTCTTAGCAACAACTCTCAGATTCTGACTCGATTATACAAAACATACGTTTTGCCACTCCTTTTCGAAGAAGCAAATTCTGTGAAGTAGATCCTCTTAACAGCCTCATGGCACAGAAACGTTGTAAAACACCTTGATCCTCTACAGCCGTGGGAAAGTGAAAGGTATGGTGTACCTAAAGGCAACGATTATGTAGTGACGACCCTCTTCTTACTAGAAAATTTTACTGATTTGCATTCAGCAGTAGCTTCAGACTGTCACGAGCTCTGCGTTTGCAACGGCGACACACTTTCACATATGTAGCTAATCCTTTTTCCTCACCACTATTAACTATAATATGTATCACATAGCTAATAGCAGTGAGGAAGCCCAGCGATTCCTTTTCTTTCAGATCATGAGCTCACTAAACGCTGAAGACGTTGCGAAGAAGGTGTACAGCCAGCTGTTTCATTCAATGGGAGACGTGCAGCTGGAGAAGTTGATGGGAAAGTGGTATACGGTAAGCGAAGAACAAACACGGCCTTTCAGGGGTGCTTTCCGATTTGGAATGTGGAACGGCAATTTTTGTGAAGTTAGTGTTCAAGGTAGGATCTGTTGTTACAGAAAACAAGTAGATTTGTGCTAAAGGAAATTTTTCCGCTGTTTTTTTTAGGAAAATACATTTTTTGGCAAAAGTCTATTTTTGTATCGTTTTTCAGGTTGTGGACACAAAGGCGGTTCATCCTGAATCATGTGCGATTCACTACTGTGAGTTAGATTGCTATTTTCCCTTTACAACCTTCAATTGGTCCGCTGTGAATTCAACACTTCGCTCGTCGAAGCGAAGCTTGGAGTGCTCCCTCCAGGATATTTATTCATGTATTCGCGTTGTAGAGTAAGGATCTGCACCCGAAGCTTATTCAAAGCTCTTGATTATTTCAGTCGAACTGCTGACTTCAACGGAATTCACTGGAACATTCTCTTCGCTGCTCTACGCATCTCATAATGGTGAGGTAGTGACGTATCAAGGTGAGCTTCCAACACTAATTGGCTACCTAAGGTTCTACTCGTCATGATAGACACCATGTGAATGCATCAATAACAGTGAGGCGTTACGTGCAAATGATCAAAGACTTTAAATTCATTGTTGAATTCAGGGTTCGGAAGGATGACAGGTCCAGAACCAGGAGAGGTCCTCTACACGACGGGACATCAGTCCGATCAGTGCCCATGTAAGTTAAGGGAATGTTCAATTGCTAATTACTTCGTTATTAATAGACTAATTTTTGATCTTATAGTTAGCCAAAAGGTTGAGGACGAGAGGTCATTGATAAGTAGTGTATCTAGTCCCACCACCTCTTGCTTAGATCCTAAATGAGATAAATGCGCTTTGCCACTTCGTAAGCCTTGATCGGTAATCGAACTGCCGTGTTCCTGAAGCCGGAACGGCTTTATTGAGGAAACTAAGTGCAATTTAAAAACGTCACTAGTAATTTCAAGTTGATGCAACTGAGGTTTTGACGGCACATGTCTCGAAGACGAACTGTGGGTGTGCGGGGGCGCGCCGCTGACGCTACCATAACCGCGGCAGCCAATCAGACATCGCCCGAGCACGCCCCTTTGAGGCTCAGCCGCGCAGGCCGGGCACTTGATTGGCTGCCGCGATTAACGTAAATCAACGGCTCGTTCGTGTGTCGCACCCCGCCGCAGCTCATCCCGCGACATGTGTCCTTTCTTCTAAGATGTGTTAATGCCCCTACTACCACTGTTTTAGAGAAGAATTTGTGTTATTCCAGATTTCCCCGTGAAGATGGGCGGACTCAATTCTCGCGGCGAGTACGAGTACATCATCTTCAGCCAGCCACTGAAGTATCCGTCCATGGTTCTAGCCAGAGACCTGAGCAAATTCGAGCAGAAATACCAGCAGGAGGTCTACAAGTTCCTCGAGAAGCACGGCTACCTCAGTCCGCTTTCCTCGCTCAACACGAGGTTGCATTTCGAGAACTCCACTTCGTGTATACACTCTAATCGCTACTACGATCAGATGGAGCTGTAGACCGAACCGCGCGCTCTTCCTTGCCCGGTGCTCTTATCTCAATAGGGTATAGGCTCTCACATCACAGGTCCTCTGACGCGTCGTTGTTTCTGGCAAACACGCGCAGTTCGTGTCACTCGAACACCTGACTAATGATCCTCATGCTTCTTCTTTCCAATGTGATCGGTCGTCATCGATTTCACCAAGTGCTTCCACGATACGTGTGATAATAAAGCTATTCTAGTGCACCTGAACAGGTTTCGTTCTGCTCTCTCAATGACGCAGGATTTTCCCACATGCTAATTGCTCACAAATATGGTCAACCCGAGGTACCTACATAATGAATTGATCAGAGAGCCTTGAGGATTTTGTGGAGATTCCAGAGCGTCCCTTTCTTGACCGGTAGTTATGATCTACCATGTGACATGCAGTTGTAGATCATTCTCAAAACTTCTCCGTGATGGATATATATATATATATACATATATATATATATATATATATATATATATATATATATATATATATATATATATATATAAGGTGCGCAAAAAGTATGGACGCTTGACGCACTAACCGTAAACGTTAGAAATGAAAACACATTATAAAATTTAACAAGTTTATATAAAAAATGTCAAAAAATGTCAACAATAATCTAGCAAACAGAATAGCGTCATTTGTTTTTTATATGGGCTTCTTTGCTGCGAATGCATGGGCGAAGACCACGAGGAAAGGCGTCGACGGTGCGCCGCAAGTAGTCCACGTCGATTTCGTTCTAGGCTTTGACCTTCAGTGACTTGATACTTTTATGCATTCAACTTGTAGAAGTGTTGCATACTCTTTAAAGACCTCCAAAGTGCTAATTCTGACGGAAGACTCGCTGCAAGGGAGGATCATCCGGCCAGTATCATGTGCATTCATCACAAGCGTCTCTCGTTTTCGTGGATACAGGAGTGAAGATAAATAAGTAGAACTATCTGAGTTGACGTCCTAAAGAAGCAATTAGTTCCTTGGCTCGAATCCCACCTCCAGAGTAAGTCGTATGTCTTCCAGCAGGATTAGACTCTTGCGCAGAGTCCAGGATTGTTCAAGACTGGTGCTGCGCCAAATTGGAGGACTTCATTTCGGCAGAGGAATGACCTCTGTATAGACCGGATTTGCATCCGCTTTATTTCTCTATATGAGAAGTTTTGGAAAGTCTAAAAAAGGCTTGCGCTACTTCCCACAAAAGTATGAAATCAGTGAAGGATGATCTGGTTAAAGCATGGAGCGAAATCGACGTGGACTACCTGCAGTGCACCGTCGATGCCTTTTCTCGGCGTCTTCGCCCAGCTTACCTTTACGCCAGTACAAATCAACTCCGTTTAAGGCGCGTCGGATACAACGCTACTCCTGTTATTTCGGGAGGAACTCTGCGTTCAAAATGACTACCGCTATAAGGCGACCCGGGCTCAGTTCCGGTCCCACACGGGAAATGAAGGCGAGCAAGATGCTGACCGCGTCTGCGATCAGACGCACACTTCTATTGCCTCGTTCGTGGTCGCGGCCAGCACCTCTGCGACAATGAATTAGATGCATGTAGACGTTTTTCATGCGTACGCAGCCCGCAGTGTTCATAGTCAGCAATGTGTCGAGTACAGTATAAGACTCCCGGTAGTGGTTAGAAACTGCCGTAGGGTTTCCTCTATCAGAAACGACAGGAGATGTGGATTAAACTCAGATTATTCAAACCAATATCCTACACATTTATTTTAAGCCTAGAGCACTTGCTATAGAGGCTATATACAGTCACATGATGGTTGCGACCAGAACTTTCGCGTCATACAGCACTTGTACTTGCACCCTCCGCTTCCCGGATAGGACTACAGCAACAGCGCTGTTTGATCACAAGCAACATCACGATATCGAGTAAGAGTGCTAAGAGACCATCGCAAAGAGGATATCGCTGAAGTGGCGCGCGATTTCACAGCGCTGATAGCGTAATAGGCATCCTGCCTGAAGGGTAGAAAGTGTGGGTCCACGTCCCGCCTAGCGCGAGAGTTTTGATCGCAACAAAAGATATTGTAACATCAGGTTACATAGTTTTGTTGTTGATCATTCTAAGCCTCTAGTACTCGTTATTCCTCACTCATATCTGTTATACTTATGCATATAACAAAGAGAATCTCTGAGAACAGAATCTCATCAATATTCTAAAAATGTTCTTCGTCTTCACACCATTTTTATGGTCATAACTACTATAGCCATCTTTTATTTTAGGTAAATATTTACTCATTGATAAAGAGATAAAGGATAAAGGACGGCGTTACTCAATCCCTTCTGGGATGCGCCAGCGCACTCTACTTCTATGGGATGTCGTAGAGGCGACTTGAATGCGTATTTCGCCATACCATGACTAGCGGTGGCCAGCCGATGAACAAGTCAGCGCTTTATCCTTCCCAGACAAGTCTGGTATCAATTCACCGATCTCGGAAGAATGGAAGGCTTGGTTGGCATGGGCGGGAAATCCGAACCAGGAACCTGGTATCGGGTGTGCGCAACAGTCGCGACTCCTCCGACTGCGCTACACGCGCCCATTTACTCATTGAGTTTAGATAAATATACACATGAGAGAGTGTGAAAAGGTCAGCTCCGGTTAAGACGCGACTCCCGTTATAACGCGGATTTTTTCCAGTCTCTTCAAACGCGTTATAACGAAAGGGAACTATATATATATATACTCGAATGCAGGCGACAGGCCCTAGTGATAGGCCGGCCTACGAACAGCCCATGTCACATCATATGGTTGATGGTGCTGAATGTTTCACGAGATAATGCTACGGCGTTCGCGGGAGCCGACGCGCACTCGCAAAGCACGGCGAGTGTGAAAAGTATGCGAGGGTCCCTGATGCGAGGACGGCATCGGGGGAAGCTGAGTTAGTCCAAAAGTCCCGCAACGTAAGCAAGATCCGCGTGGCAACGCTGAATGTGGGTACGTTGTCGGCCCGCTCCTTTGAATTGGCAGAGACACTGGAGCGAAGGAAGATTGACTTGTGTGCGGTGCAGGAGACGAGTGGTCCTGTAGCAAGTCGAGGGACATAGGCCGAGGCTACAAAGCCGTTCTGTGTGGCAGTCCCAGGACCACCAGCGGTGTTGGCATAATCGTCTCCGAACGGTTCCGAGACGCGATTGCAAGCTTGGAACGTTTCAATGACCGCTTGATGGAGGTCGTAATCGCTGCAGAACGGGGGCGGTATCATCTTTTCTCTGCATATGCTCCACAGACTGGATCCTCTGAGCGAGCCAATGATGAATTTTGGAGCCTGCTTGATGAGAACACAGCAGAAGTGCCGTCACAAGACGTAATCATTGTCGCAGGTGACCTTAACGGACACGTTGCAAAAGACGGGCACAGCTGTCATGGTGGTCTCGGTTTTGGTTCACGTAACGACGATGGTGAGCGTATCCTCGAGTACGCGGAGTCGCACGACCTCACCATCGTGAACACCAGATTCCGAAAACGTGAATCCCACCTTATCTCATTCTACAGCGGGAATTCTAAAACGCAGATCGGCTTTGTCCTTGTGCGAAATTGTGACCAAGGACTTGCCACGGACGCGAAGGTCGTGCCGTATGAAACGGTCGCCACACAACACAGCCCACTGATCTGCACTATGAGGATCACACCAGCGATGTTTAAGCAGGTCGAACGGAGCGGTCCGTCAAGAATCAAGTGGTGGCGACTGAAAGAGAATGAAGCAGCTGTTACTTCGCACATTCGGTTGCCGATGGTCACGACCGTCGACGAGACATGGCAAATAGCCACCGACGCGATTCTCAATGCTGCGCGTTCCGAACTCGGCATTACGAAACCGGGACGGCGTGAGGTCGATAAGCAGACATGGCTGTGGACTAACGAAGCTAAGGAAATGTCCGAAAAAAGAAGAGATTATACTACGCATTCCTCGGCGATAAGATAGCCGATAAATGGCGTCTGTATCAGGAAGCCAAGAAAGCCGCTAAGAAGGCGGTAGCCGTTGCAAGAGCCACTCATTACGATGATGTCGACGGGAAGCTTGAGTCGCGCGATGGCGAGCGATTTCTTTATCGACTCGCGAAGGTCCGCCATCGCCAGACTGAGGATGTTGAGAAGTTCTTTGGCATCAACGATGAGAACGTTCATCTACTCATGGACCGCAAGATGGTTTTGAACCGTTGGCGCACCTACTTCGAGGAAATCTCGACAGTAGGGTTTGCTCTTCCGAGCATTCCATCTTCTCCTCCTGTATACGGTCCCGTTCAGAAAATCACCGTAGAGGAGGTAGAAGCGGCATTGAAGAAGATGAAGCCGGGCAAGGCAACGCGCCCCGATGATTTGGCGGCCGACTTATGGAAGTCGAAATCCTGGTACCCAACGAAGTGGCTGGCGACGTTCTTCAACCAGGTTATTGCGGAAAAGAAAGTGCCCGATATCTGGCAGAGAAGCACGACGATTCCGATTTGGAAAAAGAAGGGCAGTCCAGCAGACTGCACAAATTACCGTGAAATCCTATTGCTTTCGCATAGCATGAAGATCTTCGAGCGGATTGTCGACGGGCGCATTCGTGATACCGTCCAGCTCTCTACCAACCAGTGCGGCTTCGTAGCTGGTTGTGGCACAGTCGATGCCATACACGCCGTTCGTCTTCTGATTGAAAAACACTGCGAGAAACAGAAGCCGGTGCATCTTGCCTTCCTGGATTTGGAGAAGGCCTTTGATCGCGTTCCGCGTGAAGTGATATGGTATGCCTTACGGGAACATGGAGTCCCCGAAGAGCTCATAGAGTGGGTACGAATACTGTACTCTTGTCCAAAGAGTCGAGTGCAAGCTGCAGCAGGCACGTCGATGGAGTTTCCCATCTCTGTCGGAGTACATCAAGGGTCTGCGCTCTCCCCACTACTCTTCGTCGTCGTTATGGATGCCATATCGCGTGATCTTCAGCAGCCAGTCCCTTGGACGTTGCTTTATGCTGATGATGTAATGCTTGCTAGCGAAGATAAGATTGAACTCCAGCGGCAGGTACAAGCTTGGTGCGATCGCTTAGAGAGATTTGGACTGAAACTTAATGTCAAGAAGACCGAGTATATGACGACTGATGAAGACGAGTTCAACTCCATTAAGGTAAATGGCATTGAGCTGCCACCTACTTCGGTATTCAAGTACTTGGGATCAGCAGTCGCGTCCGACGGCGGTTTACTCGTTGAAGCCAATTCACGCGTGAGTGCAGCGTGGTCCAAATGGCGCTCTCTAACGGGAGTGCTCTGCGACAAGAAGATACCAGAGCGCCTCAAGTCGAAGATCTACAGAGCAATCGTCCGGCCTGTAGCTATTTACGGAGCTGAGTGCTGGCCCTTTACCAAAGAAATTGAAAGGCGCCTCAGCGTAATGAAAACAAAGATGCTGCGGTGGACGGCCGGAGTTACGCGTTTGGATCGAGTACGCAACGAATCCATACGGCAGAGGTTCGGTGTCACCCCGATATTTGAGAAGATGCGCGAATCTCGTCTGCAATGGTACGGCCACGTCCTTCGCGCAAAAGGTGACACTGTCCGAAAGACTGGTCTTAACCTTTATGTGCCCGGTAGGCGGCCACGAGGGCGATCAAAACAGCGGTGGCTTGATACGCTGCATCAGGACTTGAAAATGGCTGGGTCGCACCCTGATCAGGCATTTGATCGGGAGAAATGGCGCCAACATTCCAGGAAAGCGGACCCGCAACTAAGCGGGGCAAACGCTGAAGAAGAAGAAGAAAAAGATATATATGTATGTATATATATGTATATATATAAGGTTGTCCCATAAGTCCCCGGCGTTTTATTCAACGATTCACTGCAGATTTCGCCGGCAGGCTCTTGCATAGCGCTGCATAGCTTTCGAAAGAGAATGATTTGCTCTATCAGAACTGTATTGCATTTCTTTTTTCATCCTGAATTTTGTCAATTTTTAGGTCGTTGAAATGAAAAGTGAAAAAGTAAAAAAGTAGCCATTTGCCCACTTGTTCTCTCCGCTTAGGTTTGTAATTTTTTGCGCAGTTTTTTATAGGATTTGGAAGACAATGTTCTGTACTACAAGAATATGTGTTGGTCCTATTTTCTCACCTGCCCTTTATTGATTTTTAGGTCATCAAATTGAGAATTCCGACTTTTCCATCCGAATTTTTACCAAAACTCCGGTTCTGTGGTTGAACTTTTTTGCTTGGTGTTATATGTCTTTTGGAAGAGAATGTCTTGCTCAGTAAGAATTTGTGTCGCGTTTATTCGCTCACGCTGATTTCTGTCGAATATCAACAACTGAAGAAGGAGAAGGAGTTGTTGGTGAAGACGATTTTTCTCTTTTTGGCATTTTGTTGATATTCAATAGAAATCAATAAATGCAACATATATTCTTATAGAGCAATACATTCTCTTTCGAGTGACATATAACACCAACCCAAAAAGTCCAGCCACAGAGCAGGAGCTGTCGGCAAAAATAACGATCCTCCTTCGGACGTCCCAATTTGATGACCTAAAAATCAATAAGGGACAAATGAGCAAATAGCAGTAAACACATATTCTTGTAGTACAGAGCATTGTCTTCTAAATGCTATAAAAACCTGCGCAAAAAATTACAAACCTAAGCGGAGAGAACAAGTGCGCAAATGGCTACTTTTTCACTTTTCCACTTTTCACTTCAACGACCTAAAAATTGACAAAGTTCATGATGAAAAAAGAAATGCAATAGATGTCCTGATAGAGCAAATCATTCTCTTTCGAAAGCTATGCAGCGCTATGCAAGAGACCGCCGGCGAAATCTGCAGTGAATCGTTGAAAAAACGGCGGGGACTAATGGGACAACCTAATATTTATGTATTTATTCTGTCCATAGATGACCATGCAAATTCAAAACAACAAATCAACAACACGAACAATCTAGTGATCTGTTGCAAATGTGCACCCGGTCCCGACAGGATCAGACCCGAACACCTGAAGAACCTCCCGCCAGCGCTCATCAACACCCTGGCGCGGCTCTTCACACGTTACCTGTTCCATCTCAGTGGAAGACCAGCAGGACCGTCTTGCTGTACAAGAAGGGAGACGTGCACGACATTGGCAACTATCGCCCGATCTGCCTGCTGTCCGTAGCCTACAAGCTGTTCACTCGAGTTATCCTGAATAGGATCGGCTGAACGCTGGACGAAGGAAGCGAACAAGCAGGATTTCGGAGAGGATTCAGCACGATCGACCACATACACACCATTACGAAGCTCATCGAAGTGTCGCGAGAGTACAAGCTGCCGCTTTGCCTTACGTTTATCGACCTGAAGAAGGCATTCGACTCTGTCGAAACTGAAGCGGTCATCGAAGCCCTGCTCACTCAGGGCGTTCCTACTCAGAACATCAGAGTCCTTCAAGAGCTGTACAGTGGATTCACGACCAAGGTCTCACCATTCTACAACGACGTCGTCGTCGACGTAAAGAGAGGGTTCGGCAAGGGGATACCATATCCCCGAAGCTCTTCAGCGCCACTCTCGAAAACGTCATGCGCGAACTAGAATGGGAAGACATGGGAGTGAAGGTCGACGGCCGGCAACTGCACCATCTTCGCGTCGCTGACGACATCGTGCTCATAACACCGAGCATCAGCCAGGCGGAGCGAATGCTGGCCGACTTCGATCGTGTATGTGGGAACGTTGGACTGCAGCTGAATCTATGAAGACGATGTTCATGAGGAACGGATGGGTTCCTGACGCCCCATTCTCGCTCAACGGAACGAACATCTCCGAATGCTCCAGCTATGTGTATCTGGGTCGCGAAGTCAAAATGGCCAACGACCTAGCACCAGAGCTGAGCAGGAGGAAACGAGCGGCTTGGGGAGCTTTCAAGAGCGTCGAAGAAGTCGCGAAGAAGACGAAGAACGTCCGAGTCCTGCCCACCTATTCGACTCTACCGTTCTTCCTGCCCTAACATACGCCTCAGAGACCTGGGCTATACGCTGCTGGCACCCGCTCGAGCAATTCGATGATCAACGGGACGACAGGTGATACAGGTGATATATATATATATATATATATATATATATATAACTTTTAATCACGGTGTCAATAGGCAAGAACACCTTCGAGCCGCTGTTTTCTATGAAGAAAACACCTCCATCAGCACTGTCAAGTGCTGACTTCCTCGCTTCGAAGTAGGAGGCACGGACCTCGAAGACAAACCTAGGTCTGAACGCCTCACTCAGTGGAAGACTTTGCCATTCTCGACTTTGTCAAAGAGGATCCGGAACTTAAACTGTAATCTGATGTACACATTCAGCAGCCCTCAGTCGCCTCCAGGTTGTGGAAAAGTGCTGACAGATAGGGCTCTCATGTTTTGATCGATACCGCGTGGTTTTTTTGGCGATCCGTTTGCCAGTATTCCCTTCGCTCGCACAGAAAGGAGTTTCTAGAGAACGTGATTAGGGAAGGATAGTAGTTGTGTCCTCATCGATTCCATCACGCATCGTGTGGCTTTTTGGAGAAAAAATCCGCCGACACGAGCCAAATTGAGTTCTAGCGCCAGGAAATGTCTCCTTTTCTGCTTCTGGGGTTCCCAAGAACCATTTGTTACCTGCTGCTTTGTAGTAACTAACCTTATTTCATAGAAACTGCCCCTCCCCTCCCCTGACTGCCATATACGTATTTCGCTCCTAAGGAATTTCTAGCGAGGAAAATACATAGAAACGAACTTATGATTTTGAAAGGGCTCTCGGTGATTTTTTTTTTTTTGACTACCAGTCTCCCCTGTTCTGGAAGAAGAGATTTGCTGACCTATCTATTCGATGAGATACTGTAGTAACTGACGAAAGTGATTACATTGTTGAGTTAATTCCACTATGTGCTAAATAAAACATAAAGAAGAAAGAAATGTCAAATGGTTTAAGATTTCTAACCAACTCAATGCAACAGTTGTGTGCCTAATTTCATGGGACGAGCGTTCTAACCCTCGTCCCCCTGGTCAGGCTCAGGAGGTGAGAGAATCGCAGGGGGAAGGAGGCCGTACTTTGGTTTAGGTTAAAAGGGGGTCGTAGTTCGATCTGGCTCCTAAGACAAAATTCCTCGGAGGGGTCGTTCTTTCGCAAGTATTGTAAGCAGAGGTCAGAAAATAATAAATTTATTATTATTATTATTATTATTATTATTATTATTATTATTCAACTAATAAAGTTTTGACTCAAATAAATTAATTATATGAAGATTTTTTAGGCATGGTAGTGACATGGCAACACACTGAGCACCGCCACTTCTGCGGAAAGCAGATGTCAAATGGATTTGCAGAGTTATTGCATAAGATAATAAATTTTTTTGAAGCAGTTTTTAAAATAGCTGAAATGAGTCGATTGCCGCTCAGTTTCGCAGTGACGGCGCAACACAATTTTTAGTTGAGGGATGCAACTGCTGAAGCTGAAAATAGACCTTGCCGAAATTTATCCTTTATCATTTTATCCTGTAGCAGGAAAAAATCAGGCCTCCCCTAAGCAACCTTTCATCCGATCAGGTAGAACGATTTATCCTATCCTGGATTTTTCCAAAAATAAAATATTTCTTGAGCAGGTGGCGATGTCCGTTCCTCCTCGTGGTGCCACTGGAAACTGCTCGCTTCTGCGAGCTAAGCCAAGCACGGACATTCGAATGCAGGCGACAGGCCCTGGTGACAGGCCGGCCTACGAACAGCCCATGTCACATCGTATGGGTGTATGTCAGTTCATGTTTTTCGAGATAATGCTACGGCGTCCGCGGGAACCGACGCGCACTCGCAAAGTCCGGCGAGTGTGAGAAGTATGCGAAGGTCCCTGGTGCGAGGACCATCGGGGGGCAACTGAGTTAGTCCGAAAGTCCCGTAACGTAAGCAGGACCCGCGTAGCAACGCTGAATGTGGGTACGTTGACGGGCCGCTCGTGCGAGTTGGTTGAAGCACTGGAGCGTAGAAGAGTTGATTTCTGTGCGGTGCAGGAGACGAGGTGGTCCTGCCGCAAGTCAAGAGATATAGGACGTGGCTTCAAAGCCGTTCTATGTGGAAGTCCCAGGACCACCAGTGGTGTTGGTATAATCGTCTCCGAGCGTTTCCGAGACTCGATTGTAAGCGTCGAGCGCTTTGACGATCGATTGATGAAGATCGTTTCTCGCCGCTAAGGAGCGACTCTTCCACTTCTTATCTGCGTATGCTCCGCAGACTGGCTGTTCCGATCAAGCCAAGGATGAGTTTTGGAGCCTGCTTGATGAGAAGACAGCAGAGGTACCGTCGAAGGACGTCATCATCGTCGCTGGTGACCTCAATGGGCACGTAGGCGCGAAGAAAGATGTGTACAACTGTCATGGTGGATTCGGTTACGGGTCGCGTAATGCCGATGGTGAGGGTATCCTTGAATATGCGGAATCGCATAACCTCACCATAGTGAACACCGTATTTCGTAAACGCGACTCCCATCTCATCTCATACTATAGTGGGAGCTCCAAGTCTCAGATAGATTTCGTCCTAGTGAAGGATCGCGACCGAAGTCTTGTCACAGACGCGAAGACCGTGCCGTATGAAACGGGCGTCCCACAGCATCGTCCGCTGATCTGTACTTTGAAGATTGTTCCTCCGAGGCTGCAGCAGGTTGAGCGGTGCGGTGCTGCAAGAATCAAGTGGTGGCGAATGAAAGAGAAAGAAGCAGCTGTGATTTCTCGCGTACGGTTACCGACAGTCACGACTGTCGACGAAACTTGGAAGAAAGCGACCGACGCGATACTTCAAGCAGCGAGGTCAGAACTTGGCACTACGAAGCCTGGACGACGAAAGGTCGACATGCAGGCATGGCTGTGGACGAACGATGTGAAAGAAAAGGTTCGACAGAAGAAATCGCTCTATCACGTGTTTCTCGGCGACAAGACCGCCAATAACTGGCAAAAGTACCACGAAGCGAAAAAAGCTGCCAAGAAGGCTGTGGCCGTAGCAAAAGCCACTCATTACAATGATGTCTACGAAAAGCTTGAGTCGCGCGATGGCGAGCGATTTCTTTATCGACTCGCGAAGGTCCGCCATCGCCAGACTGAGGATGTTGAGAAGTTCTTTGGCATCAACTATGAGAACGTTCATCTACTCATGGACCAAGGCGACTGGTCCAGATGACTTGCCAGCTGACTTATGGAAGTCGAAGTTCTGGTACTCTGCTGAGTGGTTGGCCAAGTTTTTCAACCAGGTTGTAGCGGAGAAGAAGGTGCCTGATGTTTGGCAGGAAAGTACGACGATCCCGATTTGGAAGAAGAAGGGCAGCCCTGCAGACTGCTCAAATTACCGTCCGATTCGGTTGCTCTCGCACAGCATGAAGATCTTCGAGCGAATCCTCGATAGCCGAATTCGCGAAATCGTCAAGCTTTCCAGCAATCAGTGCAGCTTCGTGGCTGGTTGTGGCACTATCGATGCCATACATGCCGCCCGTCTTCTGGTAGAGAAGCATCGCGAGAAACAGAGGCCGGTGCATCTTGCCTTTCTCGACTTGGAGAAGGCCTTCGATCGCGTACCGCGTGAGGTTATATAGTACGCCCTATGACAGCACGGTGTTCCCGAAGAACTTGTACAGTGGGTGCGAATGCTATACTCTTGTCCAACGAGTCGTGTGCAAGCGGCAGCAGGAACCTCGACGGAGTTTCCCATCTCTGTTGGGGTGCACCAAGGATCTGCGCTTTCCCCACTCCTCTTTGTTGTCGTAATGAATGCCATTACGCGAGATCTCCAGAAGCCCGTCCCTTGGACGTTGCTATATGCTGATGACGTGATGCTCGCCTGCGAAGACAAAGGTGAGCTCGAGCGAGAGGTGCAAGCTTGGTGCGACCGCCTGGCCATGTTCGGACTAAAATTGAACGTCGAGTATTTCACGACTGACGTAAATGAGTCTGGCTCCATTAAGATTAACGGTACTGAGCTTGCACGCACCTCGGTGTTTAAATACCTGGGATCAGCAATAGCCTTTGATGGCGGTCTGATGGTTGAAGTGAACTCACGCGTGAGTGCAGCTTGGTCGAAGTGGCGCTCGTTGACTGGAGTACTCTGCGACAAGAAGATGCCAGAGCGCTTAAAGTCGAAGATCTACAAAACCGTCGTCCGGCCGGTAGCGATGTACGGAGCTGAGTGTTGGCCTGCGACAAAGGAAACGGAAAGTCGCCTCAGCGTAATGGAAACGAAGATGCTGCGCTGGATGGCTGGAGTCACGCGCCTGGACCGCATCCGAAACGAGGCTATCCGGCAGAAGTTCGGTGTCGCGCCGATAGCGGACAAGATGCGTGAAGCTCGCTTACGATGGTACGGCCACGTTCTGCGTGGAAAGGAAGACAGCGTCCGTAAGATAGGCCTTAACTTCGTAGTGTCTGGAAAACGGCCTAGAGGGCGCCCGAAGCAGCGCTGGGCTGATACGTTACACAAGGACTTTAAAATAGCTGGTGTCCACCCTGATCTAGCACGGGATCGGGAAAGATGGCGACATGGCACCAGAAAAGCGGACCCCGTCATGAAGCGGGACAAACGCTGAAGAAGAAGAAGAAAATATTGCTTGAGCAAAGCTACCAATGGACCTGAAAATGGATTGCAGAACAGCACAGCTTTTATTTAGCACTTCTTCAAAAATCAAGACTTTCCTAAGCGGTTTTCCTCGCTATCAGGTGAGGTCGTGCTCAAGATTTTTCTTTTTCAATAGTAAAGAATTTTCTTCCTGAAGAAATTTATTTCTAGAACTGATATGTGCTTTAACAACGTTAATTTCTTTTGTATATATTCCAAAATCAACCCTTTCTTAAGCGATATTCTTTGCGACCAGGTTAGGTCGTGCTCAAAATTTCTTAAATAAAGATTTTTACATCTGAAGTGAACGATGTCTAGAGCTAAGATGTAGCTTTAGAAAACGATAATTTCTACTAAATATATATTAAAAACCACGTCTTTCCTAAGCGATCTTCCTTGTGATTAGATGAGGCCATGCACAAAATTTTTTTCAAAAATAAAGACTTTTACATCTGAAGGAAAGATGTCTAGTGCTGTGATGTAGCTTCTTTACATAAGCTCCATCTTTGGTTGATACATATAGTACCGATAAAAGGATAAAGGATAAAGGACTGCGTTACTCAATCCCTTCTGGGATGCGCCAGCGCATTCTACTTCTACGGGATGTCGTGGAGGCGACATGAATGCGTATTTGGCCATACAATGACTTGCGGTGGCCAGCCGATGAACAAGTCAGCGCTTTTTCCTTCCCAGACACGTCTGGTACCAATTCACCGACCCCGGAGGGATGGAAGGCTTGGTTGGCCCGGGCGGGAAATCCGAACCAGGAACCTGGTATCGAGTGCACGCGACAGTCGCGCCTCCTCCGACTGCGCTACACGCGCCCATAGTACCGAACCCCTCTTTCAAATAGACGCCGCAAAAACCGCGATTTTGCGGTTTTTGCGTCTTTGATATAACTCGCCCAAAATCCATTATTTGCAAAACTGAAAATATATTTGAGCTTAGGAGCTTGAGCTCTATTGTCTGGTATACATTTTAGCAGTTCAGTGGATTTTTCTCGAATGCTCAACGTACATGCACCAACGGGACGACGCTTGTATGTCTCAAACATGGGTAATTAAACCGTTGTGTTAGTATTGTACTACAAAAAAAAAATATCGGCTAAGGATTGTAGAATATGAGCTGGCGGAAGCTCATATTCTACAATATTCTACAAAAAGTACGTGGAGCGTCTTCAGTGGGAAGCCAACTGCGTCTAATAACGATACAGAGTAAGTGAGGTAAGAAATCGACCAATTACCGTAATATAGAAATTAGAGCAGGAAGAGTTAGACGATCTGGGAAAGCTGTAAAAGGTTGGACAAGCTAGAAGAACTTTAGGTGCTAGAAAAGCGGGAAGAACGAAAGGACTGAACAAGCGGCAAAAGCTGTAAAAGCTAAAACAACTGGAAAAACTGGATGAACTAAAAAGGCTGAGACGACAACGACCGACTGGCTGTCGGCTGCTCCGACCGTGGCAATGCCATCGGGCTCCACCGGGTTCGCCGCCATTGTTTTGGTTTTGGTTTTTTTTTCAGCGCGGCGCCCGCGAGAGTCCCGATGGCAGTCGGAGATTACGACTTACAGAGGCAAAAGCTTGGTATTGACTGACTTTTGAGCATTACATAAAAGAATAATTAAAAACCAACCGCGAATAGTCGCGATACTCCCCGCTGCCCAGACGGACCGGGGACCTACAAAACAGAGTATGGCAACCAGAAAGGAAACCATAGTCGGAATAACGACCAGTGTGATTCGAGACCATATTCTACGTCGAAGCTAGTGATGTTCTAACTCTCCGAAGGAAGAATTTGATACCACGCTAATTCCACTTACGGCTGTTTTACCGCTGACTCTCGTCGCTGGTTCTCCATGAGGTTTGCCTTTTGTCTCTGGAACGGTGATGCCAACACGACGGTGAATGAAGGTATAAGTTAAGGTTGAGCTTCAGTTTTTCGTGGCACACGGGCCACTCGTGTGCGATGTCTTACCGTACTTGAGCGTAAAAGTCGACCGTCAGCGATTGCGGCGCACGGGCCACTCCTGTAAAGTGTCTTATACACGATCGGTGTCTTACAGTACAATTAAAAATCAATCGCGAATAGTTGCGATATATACAATTCATATGGTGCCATGAAAATGTTCGATATTGAAAACTTGCGCTCCATTGCGAAGGGCGGTCGCGGACGAGTTGTCTGTCGCAAGCCGTCGAAAACAGTTGTGTGCTCAAAATTCCTCTAAATTGAGGTTTATTGTGAACCGTTCGATTCGTCTCGTCGAGATCAACACAAGCATGTATACAGCTTCGCCAGAACACCGCATTTTCGCAGTGGGTGGCAAAAAGGACTGGAGCGGGCTCTTTGCGATTGGAGAAGCTTGTTTTCTGGGACTTGCATGTTCACGGAGTATCTCAAGCATGGCTAAAGTGTTCTGTCATGCCAAGAATCTTCTGAAAGTGCGCCGTGCACAATGCATATAGTATCGAATGTATCAATCGAGGGGAGGTGGACAGCTGTTACTATGAGCATTTAGGGAGTTTTATGAGAAATTCTCAGCCGCCCTACTCAGGAATTGCTGTACTCTGCCCCGGCGAGACTTTGGAGAGCGCTATGCACAATGTATGTAGGATCGAACCGATCAATCAACTGGGCGCCGCGAGAGCTTGTAGATTGGGCATTTGAGTAGTTTTACAGAAATTCCCAGCCCTCTCGTATTTGATGCGAAATTGTCAAAAAACCAATTTTCTCGAAATTGGCCGGGATTAACACCGTTCGATTGAGCTTTTTGAGCGGGACAGAATAGTGTCATTGGGAGCGTCAAGGACTCAAACGTGGGCGAGAAAGGGCGGAAGAAACTTCACCGTTGCCCTAGGCCGCTCTAAAATGGAAGATTGGGCTAGGACAGTAGGCATTTGGGGAGTTGCGAGCATGTCGTCGTAAAGTGCTTTCAGCCTCGTGCTCGTCCACGCTTTTGCATGCGGTTAGCTTTCCTTGTCTCCTCGCAGTTGTCAACTGAAATCGGAAAGAATCGTGTCACACAAGGCTAAACTGCATTTTCGCACCGCCGTAGCTTTGTTCAGTCATAAGCTACGTTGCTGTGTTTCAGCGCACTTTTTGAACTTTCCACTGCTCACAAAACCCACAAGCTACAGCTGGAAAGACTCAAACTTGACAGAGTTATTGTGCTCAGAACACGCCCGCGGTACAATTTGCGAGCTGTCGCACCCAGTCGATTTATAGGTTCGATCCTATATACATTGTGCACAGCGCTCTCCAAAGTCTCGCCGGAACAGAGTACAGCAATTCCTGAATAGGGCGGGTGAGAATTTCTCATAAAACGCCCTAAATGCTAACTCTACAAGCTGTCTCCTCACCCTTCGATTGATAGGTTCGATCCTATATGCATTGTGCAATCTCAGAAGATTCCTGGCATGAAAGAACATTTTACGACATGCTTGAGACACTCCGAGAATATGCAAGTCCTGGAATATAAGCTTCTCCAGTTGCAAAAGGTCTGCTCCAGTCATTTTTGACCACACACTGCGAAATCGCGATGATCTGGCGAAGTTTATTTATTTATTTATTTACTGCACTCAAAGGTGCGCATAACCTCAATCACATCGTTAA
Organism: Heligmosomoides polygyrus bakeri; assembly: GCA_947359475.1. Lineage (NCBI taxonomy): Eukaryota > Metazoa > Nematoda > Chromadorea > Rhabditida > Heligmosomidae > Heligmosomoides > Heligmosomoides polygyrus. Next base: position 67,473,485 of record OX375869.1, read on the forward strand.
CTAAGTCTAAAACCAGATTCAGTACTATCAAAAAAAGATAAACAAAACACAAACAACTTACTAAAAAAATAACGAAGGAAAAAATCAAAAGCACTCGCAAACGATGTGGCAAGGTGAGATACTAAAAGCGTGCTCTAAATACTCGTGTTCAAAACCACTAGAAATTCCTTGTCCTTTTACCTTGCCGTGCCTTCATTTTACACTTAAAGACTGTGAAATATAGAGCACAATGAGATGGTGTGGTTATGTAGTCCAAAGTCTATATGTACTACAAGGCAGTCCCTTTAAGATGTCGGAACATAGGCATTGTTGGAAAGCAAGATCGGCAATGCATTAGAATAGCACATAGAAAGTAGAATGAATCGGTTTTGTATACGCAGCCCAGCTATAGCGTGGTACTTTATAATCAAACCATTCTCGAACAACATTATAGGCTGGTCAACACCTAAGCGTCAGGTAGTAGCCCTACGTGCTCAGGCGAGACAATGCTTCTTTCAGTGACAGCCGTTGTCGCTAATATAGCCGCGACTGGATGATATAAAAAGCGAATAAGCCTGTAGAATGACAAAAAATTTTAAAAGATTTTTACTCAAACTTGACTCTCTTTCCAACCAACTAACCCAACTAACAACCTAGTCTAGGGCTATGGTCTAGGGCCATGTGGTGTGATAGAAGGTGATTGTACCAATATTGCGGCGAAAGCGTGGTATCATTTAAGAACAAAACCTTGACATTGGACTAGTATTTGAAGAGGTATAAGCTGCGTAATTTCATGAAAGCAGGACAACGTGAAAGGAAAATCATAATTTAGAACCATAGCTGCCTAGTATAACCAGTTACATCCTCAACAAACATCAGCAAAGTCATCGAAATTCTATGGGCATCTATCACACATAACATCACTATGTTGAAATGGAAATTTTGCAACTGTTGTATCAGTAGCATTCACCACCATATGGCCATCATCATGCGAGCCTAGCCACAAAGCTTATCTGAAATAAACGCGGTAAGACCAAACAATTAACAGTTATCCAACAACTGGAAAAGGTCAAACCTTTTAAGTTGTATACATACATGTGTAAATCTCGACGAGAGAAATCGAACGTTGCCAACCTTTTCACAACGAACCTCAAATTAGAGGAATTGTGAGCACGCGACGGTTTTCGACGGCTTGCGAAAGACAACTCGTCCGCGACCGCCCTTCGCAATGGAGAGCAAGTTTTCAATATCGAACATTTTCATGGCTCCATATGAATTATGCATACCAAACGATAGAGCTCAAGCCCATGACCTCAAATATGTTTTTAGTTTTTGCATGTAATGGATTTTGGGCGAGTTATTTCAAAAAGACCCAAAAACCGCAAAATCGCAGTTTTAGCGGGGTCTATTTAAAAGACGCGTCTGGTACTGTATTGAAAAATACAGCTCATTTTGAGCTAGATCAGGTGAGATCAAAAAGAATTAGTCACTGGTCGATTGCTCGTCGACGTGATTAGATGGTGTTATACTTGCACTTTGTTCAACTGATCGTAACTCGGTCTTTTTTGAGATTTATGCAAATGCGGGTAGCACTCAGAAAACTAGAAAAAGTGCTTTATTTTACAAATAAAAAATCAAGTTTTGAAGAATAGATCTTCATGCGCGGACGAGGGGTGCGATCTCTCTACGATTTTTGCGAAAATACATAAGGAGAATAGCAGGCTTATGATCATAGAACCGCCTTTTTTGAAAAGTGGTTTTATGACCATCAGAATGAGCATTTCATCTCGTTTTCCGAATGCTGCCAACATTTGCACATCTCTCAAAAATGGGCGAGTTATGCTCGTTTAAGTGCCAGCTACCTTGTAAGAGCTCTGCTTTCCACGGTCACAGATTGCAGATACCCGCACTTAAACGTTCATAACTCGCCTAATTTTAAGAGCTGTACAAGTGCAAGCGGCACTTAGAAAACAAGAAGAAGTTCCCTGTTGAGGATCTCAAAACTGCTCCTTAGAAAAGACATCTTCATGCGCGGCGGAGGGGGTGCGATTTTTGCCAAAAATAAATTATCCCTTTTTCAAAACAAAAATGAAGATCTTTTCGTCAAAATTTGATTTTAAATTCATAAGATGGAGCAGTTTTTCTAATTTCTTGCGTGCCGCCCGAGTTTGTTTAACTCTTAGAATTAAGCGAGTTATGTCCGTTTTTGTAAAATCACTCCAATTTTTTCTAGCAAAAATCACATCCCCACGCATGAAGATGCTCTTTTTGAAGGATGTCTACAGCCATGCCTGTTTGTCGACTTGGCGTCATCCAGGCTTCGCAATGCTGAGTTCCGACTGTGCAGCTTGACGTATCGCGTCGATAGCCTTCTTCCAAGTTTCACCGACAGTCGTGACTGTCGGTAACCGCACGCGAGAAATCACAGCTGCTTCCTTTTCCCTCATTCGTCACCACTTGATTCTTGGTGCACCTGATCGCTTGACTTCGGGGGGGGGGGCGATCTTTAGGGTCAGCGATCGATGGTGTGGGGTGACCGTCTCATACGCACGACCTTCGCGTCTGTGACAAGACTCCGGTCGCGATCCTTCACAAGGACAAGAGTATATCTGAGTTCTTGTTTTCCCAAGATAGAACGAGATGAGGTGGAAGTCACGTTTGCGAAACACGGTGTTCACTATGGTGAGGTTATGCAATTCCGCATACTCAAGGATACGCTCACCATCTGCGTTAGGAGTCGTTTAGTGTGTACGCGACGCGCGACGAGGCTCCTTTATCGATTGCGCGACGCGATTGATCGATTTGGCCACCATTCATGTATCGCGTTGCGCGTCGCATGCACACTAAACGATTCTTTAGACCCGTTTATACTTCAACGCCGAGCGACGCGACGCCACGTTTTGTGGCCACATTGATCGAGCAACGCGATCGACCAATTTGGCCACTATACATGCCATCGCATCGCTCAGCATCAGAAGTGTAAACGGGGCCTTACGCAACCCGTAGCCAAATCCACCATGAGGACTGTACACGCCTTTCGTCGCGCCTACGTGCCCATTGGGGTCACCAGCGACGATGATGACGTCCTTCGACGGTACCTCTGCTGTCTTCTCATCAAGCAGGCTCCAAAACTCATCCTTGGCTTGATCGGAACAGCCAGTCTGCGGAGCATACGCAGAGTAGAAGTGACAAAGTCGCTCCTTAGCGGTGATAACGATCTTCATCAATCGATTGTAAAAGCGCTCGACACTTACAATCGAGTCACAAACTCGGTCAGAGACGATTATTCCGACCCAACTGATGGGCCTGGGAATTCTACACAGGACGGCCTTAAAGCTACGTTCTATGCCCTAGACTTGCCGCAGGAGCACCTCGTCTCCTTCACCGCACAGAAATCAAATCTTCTACGCTTCTACCAACTCGCACGAGTGGGCCGTCAACGTACCCACATTCAGCGTTGCTACGCGGGTCCTGCTTACTCTACGAGACCTTCGGACTAGCACAGTTAGTGCGCGCCGCGTCGGCTCCCGTAGACGTCGTAGCTCTATCTCGATAAACGCGAACATTCACACACCATTTGATATGGCATGGGTCTTCGAAGGCTTACTGGAAACTGCTCGCTCTGCGAACTACTATAACAAGGGAAGGATACTATGTGACCATGAGAATTTGAGATGAGTCGTATATCGCTGGATGCGGCTTCGAACGCTGATTCCAAATATATGTTCCGCTTCTGCTGCGCGCATCTGTGGACGGAGTTATGGACCATTTTCGTAGCAGGCTCCTCTTCCCTCTAGTCAAAATGCAACGGCAAATTTCGCCAGAAAGGACTTGTCTTCATACTGACAACTTCATACTGGCACGAAGATACAACTTATCATGAATAGTTGCTAAAAACATGTTATACTAAGAAGACAAACAATGCGTTACACTAGCAACTGTGAAATAACACTACGAAATGTTCAAAACATAACAGCTTTTGGTTGTTACTGCAGCGAATAAAAAATACATCAGTGCAGCCGCTGTAAGAGCAGTGCTCTACGATGTCAATAGGGAAACAATATTGAATTGGTGTATCATACGTCTTGGGGTGCAGGTATCCTGCAGCGTACCATGAATACGCGAGAAAATTCTGAATTTTGGGGCAGAAAATTGAGAGTAAATCGGCGAATTGTACAATTCAAAGAATTGAGTCAGGGAAGTGAAGCGAGAGCATTATACCGTGTGTCGATACATGAGGGGTGAAACGTGTGTACATGCTTTTGAATGGCAAGAAGAAATGTACGTCTAATGGTTGTATTTGTTATGTTGTTCCTACTGGAATGTTCATCACTTTCACCCTAGTAGGATCTACAAAACCTGATGAAATGGTTTTGTGATCCTTGAATGCTTTCAGCTGTTGACGAAGAGCAACGTTTGGGTACCGCTGATACCTTCTTCTCTTCTGATTCTCTTCCGATTCCGCACTGATACCTTCTTCATCCTCTACCTCGATGCTCCCGCATAGCTCATCACGCAAGATGGATGCGAAACTGCTGGCCATTTTCTTCTCTTGCCTTGTAGGAGCGCGTGAAGTATCGGAAGGATCGAACTCCTCCAAAAAGCACACCAACACAACAGCTGGTGAGAACATAGTTTGGAAGATAAGTCGTCAGTATTGTCCTGACCGATCCCGTGTGTCGAAAAAAAATCGTCCAAGGGGGATATTTAAGGCACTGATCACTCACTTGTAAGTATGAGTGGTCGGATCGTGGTAATCAATTTCGTCCAAACGTCGCCATTTGACATAGAGAGCTTTGGTTGATCGTGGCAGATCTTTTTTAGAAAGTGCAAAAACCCTGCACCACAGGGGACTAGAAGCATAAACCACCACCCCGCCCCACCATGCCGCCCCTCTGCCCCCTGTGTCACCACTGCCTGGCCAGCAGCACAGTGCCAACCCTACTTGAGCTCGCTCTCCTGTGACTGGCCCGCTCTGCGTGGACCTAGAGGGAAAAGGAGCCTGCTACGAAAGTGGACAATAACTCTGTTCACAGATGCGCACAGCAGAAACGGAACATATAATTGGAATCAGCATTCGAAGCCGCATCCAGTGATATACGTCTCCTCTCAAAGTCCCATGGTCACCCAGTATCCTTCCCTTATTAGCTTAGCTCGCAGAGCGAGCAGTTTCCAGTAGCACCACATGGATCGAATCCTGATACAAGCGCCATTTGTCGGCTGTCATGTACCGGAGTGCAATCTCTTCTTCTTACAGACTTTTTCTTTAACATCGTTGGTCCACAGCCATGTTTGCCTGTCACCTTACGCCGTCCCGATTTCGTAGTGCCAAGTTCGAAGCGCGCAGCTTATAACATGGTTTCGGTAGCACCCGCCAATAGTCATTCGTAGGTCTTTCTCCTTAGTTGTTCACTTGCGGTGCTCTTGTATTCTGCTATATATTTTATGGTGAAAATAGATGAGTAACGAACGGGATCGATCCAAGCAGTGAAACCAACACTGCAGATATGTCGGCCGCGTGCCAGACTTCACAGAAGGGGATGTAGACCTAGCAGTTGTTATCGATCGATTTTATCGATTTTTGCTCTACACTGGCCATGGCGAGTGGGAGTCGCGTGAATATGTCGGCTGTATACCAGACTTCACAAAATGGAGGCGGTGTAGATCGACTGGCTGCTATTTATCGATCGATTTTTATTAAGAGTTTAGTTTATTAAGAGTTTGATCAACATGTTGGCTGGAGAATAGTTACATTCACAGGTTCAACGCTAATAAGAAATACCTATTTCTACCACTTCGGCGAATCATCAGAAAGAAATAAGACCGGCCGTCATGGCTGGCGTATTCGTAGCTACCTGCAATAAATGTTGTGGTCGCAAAATTGACAGTGTGATAGTTCACCTTTTAGATGAGCAGGGCAGATTTGCTGCAGTTTTGCATATTCGTTGTCAGTCTATCATTGGCTGTCACTAGGCGTAAGCATTGTTTCGTGAAAGTTCTTAAACAGTCAGCCAGTCACCAGTTCCAAAAATGATCGTTTAAAGTGACCTAGAAGCTTACAGTGGCTCAAGCAGGTTGTGTCCTCATCAAATGTAATGTAAACCTTCCCTTTTTCCAGCACAGTACCTTGCAGCACACAAGTACTGCTTTGAGAAAAATTCGTCTTCCGACAAACAATGAAATTAGACGCTTCCATGTGCCCTTTGATCCTACTATGTGTAAGTTCTCCACTTCATTTTTGCCATGCGCTTTTTTCATTTTTGATTTTATTTTTACCATGGGTTTATGAGACGCCTCTCGATTAACCTCGTGCTTAACTAGGAAGGTTCTGTGTGCCTTGCTTCCACTTTTTCTTCTGGCCTGTCGTTTTTCATATCTATCATGCAGTCTAATTTTTCATTCGAATTCGCATATTCGAATTCGAGTATTCGAAAAATCTAGTTTTTCGAATGTACTCCAATTCGAATGCTCAGAAAAACACGTTTCTTGAATATATTCGATCTGGAATGCTCGAAAATTTTTGGTATTCGAAACAATTAGAATATTCGAAATTTTTGTGAGAGCATAAGCATAGAACTGACACCTCAGTAAGTAAGTCTATATCACTCAAAATTCATAAAGCAGCTGCAGTCTGCCACCAAAGGAGGCACACACATACACATACATATATACACACATATATAACACATACATATACACACTCCCTTCCACTAAAACATTTCTCCAATTCCCCTTTACAAAGGGAATTTAAAGATACGATCATATTGTTTACCTATTCTTAAAATTCCCATTCGCGTGCTACAGGAATGGTTTGAGGCTTAGCTTAGAAATGCGGAAATCGTTCGGTGTGTCATACAATAGGATTGGGTCATGCGTGAGTGATACAACTGCTGGCACAAATCCTTTAGGGAAAGAGGGAGGGGAAGTCCACTCGATATTCCCATTTAAATCAATGTATCCTTTGCCTATTACCACGACATGTGATGCTTACTTATGCTCACACTCACACTTATACTCACCTTACTCATATGAACCTGACTCTGAATGTGAGTCGACTGGTTGACCGTGTTCGAAGTGGTTCGAGGTTCACTCATTCTTCACGGAACTACATACACCATCGTTTCTATCAATGCTTATATTGCAGCCATAATTGAATCAGAGTATAGTATTTTCCTCCCCCCCCCCCCCCCCTTCACCCTACTCACTAGATTTGCTTCGAACTGCAACTCCAGACACTTTTTTCTTTCTAACTTCGCATTGAGAGGATTTTCAGTGTATCTTAGTTCGAATACATAAATAATGTTTTGATCCGCTGTTTTTCTCTTAAGAGCTTTCTCTGCGACCCTTAGTAATGACGGCTCTACGGCAAATTCAGATTTGGTGGCGGTGAGGCATGATAGTGCGGATACAACCATTTCCTTCTGTTGGCCCCCACCAACTAAGTTAGGTATGGGCTGTTTGTGCTGCGGAGCTACTTCTACATACATTACGCCTGAAGAGGGCTGATCCTAACGGAAAGCGACAGAAGTGCTCCTTTAGAGGACGAGGAAGCCGGCTTCAGCCCGGTATGGTCGTGTACGACGGTTATCAGCGTCGACGTGGTTGCCCCACGTGGAATAAAATGACGAGGACGTGTTGGTGGCGATCATCCTGTCTGGAGGAGCTGGCGCAGTGAGGTGAGACGTTTCGCCTTATGTTTTCCTCCTTTGGAAATGCCCCAAAACCCATATCGTCTTTTGTCTTCCAATAACACGAGATCACCCTCCGAACTGAGCAGGTGCATCCGCAACGAGGCCATTTCTCTGCAATTGCTGAGCTCGTCGCTACCAAAACGTAGATCGTCCGTCTCACACATCTTTGGCTTTCGAATTGTCTCCGATTCCTGCTTCCGTTTTCCGATTCCAGATTCAGTATTCTACTCATTCGATTATTCACTCCAATTTGAGCACCGTCCTTTTCTGGTTTTATCCCCTGCCCATGTTCATGGCCTAGTTGCAGCGCCAACACCTGGTTGTGGCTTCGCCCCAAACCCCAAGCATAGCATGCTTTAGACGCAACAATTTTACTTCTATCCTTCACACCTTTTGACTTTAACTGAAAAGAAAGCACACTGGAATTGGTCACCGTGCAGGATAGGGTGCGGGGTGTAGAGCCAAGAAGCGCCCATTAATTCGAGTTGCCGCTATAAAAGCAATGTTGCGCCCCGCCAGGAAATAGAAACTATGACTAATGCGATAAGACAGAGTAGTCCTCAGATCAACTGCAACACTGCTTGTCCGCTCTCCAGAGCCACGGTTGAACTTCCACCCCCTCCCTTCCCCTAAGAAGTGTTGGTACAATGTGCGTTTGAGGCTAGGTTGTGTTTGACGATAAAGTTTTCGAAATATTTAAATTTTTTAAAATAATTTTTTGCCTTTTCGATACTAGAGCTCACTATTGTAGCACAAACCTATTATGGGAAAGGTCTGCTATGGAAGCGAAATATTTTCTCCTACTACAAGCTGTATATCGGAAATAACGAACCTACCAGGGTCTTCACACGCCCTTCTCCTAGCCCATATTGCGCTGGAGTTCTACTCTGCAGAAAAATCAGTAGCATCGATTGGGGTTCCTCGAACGACCGATACTGTTGAATTAAAGGGTGATCCCTGCGACTGTAATTCCTCCCCTCCCCCTCCCCCCCCCCCCCCCCAAACCACAATACTCCCTTCTCCATCTGCCGGAAACCGATAGACACATGTACGGATCAGTGAAATCAGTGAAATCCGGGCGAAAATCGACGACGCTGCTCAAAAATCAACAGCGCGGCCGGATTCACGGTTGGCAAGCTAATGCGTTAATAGTAATGGATAAGTTTACCAACAGAGCATAGTGGGCAGAGGGCAAGTTTGGTATTAATCATCATCATTTTCAGTAGCGTTTGTCCTGCTATGTGGCGGGGTCCTCCCTTCTGGTGTGGTGACGCCATTTCTCCTGATCAAATGCTTGATTAGGATGTAAACCAGCTATCTTTAAGTCTAACGTTGCTTCGGGCGTCCTCTGGGCCGCTTTCCAGCGACTTCAAGGTTCAGGCCAATCTTACAGACGATGTCGTCGTTCGCGCGAAGGACGTGGACGAGCCATCGTAGACGAGCTTCTTGGAGCTTGTCGGCTATCGGGGCGACACCGAACCTCTGTCGTATGGTAACGCTGCGAACGCGGTCCAAACGCGTAACACCAGCCGTCCACCGTTGCATTTTCGTCTCCATTACACTGAAGCGGCTTTCAATTTCCTTCGTCACCGGCCAACACTCAGCACCATACGTCGCTACTTGGCGGACTACTGTTCTATAAACCTTCGATTTGAGGTGCTCAGGTATTGTCCTGTCGCAAAGCACCCCAGTCAGTGAGCGCTATTTGGACCAGGCTGCACTCACGCGTGCGTTGACCTCTAACTTTAGGCTGCTATCGGACGTGATCGTTGAACCGAGATACTTGAAAGATGTAACTCGTGAAAGCTCAGTACCATTGATCTTAATAGATACGTGCCATTCACATCTATCGTCAAGTACTCCGTCTTTTTGACGTTCAGCTTGAGTCCCAACAATGCCAAGCGAGCGCGTCATTCCTGTGCCTGTTGCTCGAGTTCGGCTTTGTCTTCACACGCAAGCATGACGTCATCGGCATACAGCAACGTCCAAGGTGCCGCCATTTGGAGACCTCGTATAATTGCACCCATGACGACCACGAAGAGCGGTGGGGAGAGCGCAGACCCCTGGTGCACTCCGACAAGGTCTTTGAGGAGGGTGCAGCTCAGGATGGCCGTTTCGGTGATGTAAATGGCAGGAATGAGCCATTTTCGTTCTAGGGAATGGCCATGACGGTTGCACGGGTCTAGGAGAAGAGCCACCAAAGCTGCATTCCCCACCATCGGTAAGGTGAAAATTCCAGAATTACAGCTGAATACCGCCACTCTGAAAAAAGCTGTGCCTAAACTTCCAAAGCGCGGAGACCGTCTAAATTTCCAAAGCGCGGAGAAATTGACGCGCCGCGCCCCGATTTTGACGCGCCGCTGCGCGAGTTAAGGCCCCCACAGAGTTCTGTGGCAACGCCGCTCGCCGCTATGGTTAAGGATAGGGCAGGGACGCCGCCGGCGGCGAGCTCTGCGTCTCTGCCCTAAGCATAGGGCCGCGGCTCTGCCGCAGAACTCTGTGGGGGCCTTTAGAAAGGGGAGCGTCAGCGACGCGCGGCCACGAGCATCTGCGCACTACGGCCCGTGCTCCGGAAACGGTCGACGAGTCATTGAGGGACCAAAACAGAAAGGATTTTTTGGTTGATCAGCGGAATGCATCTTGTCAATGTTTGTCGTGGGCTTCCTGTGGGGAGCGACGAATCCTCTCTTAAGCCTGGAGTCGAAGTCGTTCGCTCAACCTACGGTTGAAACTGGTGAGTGTGGTATTGAGTCGAATCCCCTGCAATGCAAACATCGTCAAGAATCACTCAAAATTCTTTCTCATATGGCCATTCTAGGGTCACTGTGCACTAAGCATATCTTTAGCGTGATATATGAAGCTTCGTGAATGTCTACAGATCTCTATTCTGTTCCTAGGTTACAGAAGGTACGGGCTAGGGTCATGGTCACCGATTTCGCCCAAACTACCTAATCAACCGAACCCACCGTAATCGCCCGTAACTTCAAAAAGCGATGTCAGATTCGTGACCAGCACCCTAAACCCCTTTCCCCTTCTTCCCAATAGGAGAAGTTTGGTCGAAGAGGTGAAATCTCCCACCCCACGCCGAGTCTGCAGCGGTTGATCGCGCCGCGCCGCGCCCTTCCCCTCAGCGGCGCGATTCGCCGAATACCGTAACCCAAAATTCCGTCAAGTGTGGTGTTTTGCAGCGGCGGAGTATAAAAGCGAGGCGACGCCGCCTCGCGGCGCGAAAAATCGATAGCGGCGACAAGGTACTGTACTGTTTCTAGTCGGGACCGACTGGTGCTTAACAATAACTCGCCCCGATGACGATCGCGCGCCCGCATCGACCGTCTCCGCTCTGGATCCCGCCGCGAAAGGGCAGAGCGCAGAGCGCAGACAGACAGACGCTGGAGCGGCGCCGCCGGGTGGAATGATTCAAGTCATTTCCGCCAGCGACGCCGCCGGTGCCGCTGGCGGCGAGCTCTGCGTCTCTACCCTATGGTTAAGCATAGGGCAGCGGCGACGCCGCAAAACTCTGCGGGGGCCTTAACCCGCGCGTTGGAGGCGGAACTGGAAGCTGCGAGCTAAGGAGTGGGCCTAGCCCGTACGAACTTGAGGATCTCAATGCTGTTGATAAATATGGAAGAGTAGACGAATCGTACGACAATTGCGGCAATATGAACTGCATGATAGGTACACGAAGCGCAATTTTAAACAAATTGAAAGTTCATGCTGATTGGCGATTTGAAGGTGATAGGATGTTTTTGACAGGATAAACATTTTGAAACCTTTTACACCTTTCCTCAAGAGCTTGGCGTATGTCTGGAATCGAGGTGAAAGCTTTATGCTGTTTTTGTTGCAGTAGTAAATATTGCTTCAACTAATACATTTCTGAGGAACGCGAGAAGCGCCGCAGTTGGAGGAGATGCACACGATTCCAGGTTCTTGGTTAGGATTTCCTGTCTAGGTCAAACATACCCTTCATCTATTCGGGGTCGCCAAATTGGAATCGGGCATGTTTGGCAAGGGCAAAACTCTGGCTTGTTCATCGGCTGGCTACTGGAAGTTATCGCATAATCCAAATACGCATTCGAATTGCCTCCAAGGCATTTCCTCCGCGGAAGTGGTATGCGTGGCGCAACCGCTAACACGGGTCCATGAGTTGTTACGGTTCCTGAAGGGACAGGTGCACCGAGTGACTGATATCAGCCTTACTTTTAAAGTCAAACACGCCGACCGTCAAAGCCCATACCGCATAGATAGGCTCTGTCGATTTTGCTCCGAAGCTTCTCTCCATACATAGTATTTCTCCACACGACCACCATTTTACTAATGTTTAAGTGTTTGACCATATATTTCCGGAATTCTTGCTGAATCCGGAGAACTAGTTGCGTTTGCCCTTTCACATTTTAGGCATCAATATTTATGTTGACAGTATTTAGATAATGCGTCAGACATGCCAATGCGATCGATTCATGTGTCGTCTCGTGTCACAGTTTGGCGAGGTGCGTTGTGTTTGCAGCTTCTGTTGTAGAGACAAGTGGGTGCAGCAGTGATCCATCGGGTACTCTGCACGCATTTCTCTCACATGGTGCTTATTCTCACGTTATCTGGGGCGTTCATATGTTCGGCATCACATGTTATGAGTATAAGTTTGGATGGCCATGTTCAGGTGTCGAAACTACTTCGTCCGGTGATGCTCAACATGGCGATGACGCTGACGGCGTGGATTTTCGTCTACGACATGAAGACAGATGAACGGCTCTCTGCTATGTTTTTGATGAGCGGGAACAGCACGACGGGGAACCAGTACCACGACGGAATTGTGAGGCTCTCCCAGAGCGCAGTTTGATTTCCCCTCAGTGTCATACACGTCCTTCTGGATGAGGTGACGGTTCCGTCAGGACGTCGGAGAGCGGTCATCTTGGTCTTGAAGTTGGCGAAGTTCCAGCGGGCATTGCGGATACTTAACCCTGCCTCTGCTGCTTCAGCCAACACTTCCGCCCTTCTCTCCTTGAGATCTTCCTTTATCGCCGCTCTGCATAGCTTCGCAAGCTCGGACGTCAGCTGGTAGTTGCCTTGCTGCTTAACGCTGGCGTATAAGCTCGAGAGTTTCCGGAGACAGACGTCTCTTGGTGGTCTTCAAGCTCTCGGCTCCCTTAGCACTACCGCGGAGATGGTGCACGAAGCGTTCGTATTCCTCGTCGATGTTGTCCGTGGCGGTATCATCCCACAGGCCGGCAAAAGAGGTTTAGAGGTCCCAGTTGATGGTCGTTCTGGGATTCCTCTTCTTGAACTTCGCGGCCTTCTCTCCTTGACGCGAAAAGCGGAACCTTGCGCGAAGGAGGCGATGGTTCGATCCCGTGCAGAACTTGAGGACAACGGAAACGTCGGTCAAGCAAAACTTGCGAATGAAAATGATGTGGTCGATCTCGTTGTGGAACTGGCCACCGGGGGATTCTCAGGTCCATCCTAGGGAGGGAGGCTCCACTCCAAACCGTGGGTTCCGATGTGAAGTTCTTCCGTCGACCTTCGTGGCCCGATCTTGGCGTTGAAGTCGCCGACGATCACCTTGTAGAAGATGCGGTCTTCCTTATAGAAGCTCCACGTAAAAGGCTTCGACCTCTTCGTCGTCGTAGTCGGATGTTGGGGCATACGCGACGAACACAGTCAAAGCTGCGACGGAACCACATCGCTTCAGTCGTAGACGTCCGATTCGGGTTGTCAGAGACTCGTACGAATCGATGTTCATGGCCAAGTGCGTGTTGACGTCGTACTTGGTCTTCCTTGCTTGCATCATCAGGTCCTCGACGGATGCTTCCGATGCAAGCGTGCGGGCGTTGTAAGTACAGATCGTCATCCTAGTCGTTCTCAATTTGCGCAGCCTGGTTAGACCCTGAAATTTTGGCAGCCTCTCCGTACTCGTCCTTCCCATCGCTGCAGAAATGGGGGCTCTTTCGGGGTCGACGAGGCGAGACTTAAGGCGGCCTCGAATCGCCCTACATGTACAACCAGTCTACCGAGTGCAAGCTTTTGGCCGGGCCGACACAGTTACAGTCCGCACAGTCACGGACACATCCACGCACACTGTGCACGAACATACCGCTCCCACGCACAAGGAACGAGTGGACCCGACACAGCAGGAGCAAGGAGTCCATCCCCTGCATCCCACCTGCATCTCTGGGCAGTACACGGTCGCATTTGGTTCGCGTTTAATTCCCCTATCCACCAACCGGGGACGCGCAACGTGGCCCTGCGACAAGCGGCCCGAGATCCCTCTTAACAAGAGAGCCCGAAGGCTCTCTATCGAGGGAGATCCGTGGAGAAGGACCATGGAGAAGGTCATCAGCGTCTCCGATCTCTTCGATAGCCACGTCCACCTGCCCCCATGCCATCTTCCGCAGGATGGATACGTCGTTCCCTCTGTTCTCCCTTCCGAGATCCGACACGCCATCTCGTCGGTGAAGAAACGTACAGCCCGACAGGATCAGACCCAAACACCTGAAGAATCCCCCGCCAACGCTCATCAACACCTTGGCGCGGCTCTTCACACGCTACCTGTCGTAGTGCAAGGTTCCATCTCAGTGGGAGACCAGCAAGACCGTCTTGCTGTACAAGAAGGGAGACGTGCACGACATTGGCAACTATCGCCCGATATGCCTGCTGTCCGTAGTCTACAAGCTGTTCACTCGAGTCATCTGAATAGGATCAGCAGAACGCTGGACGAAGGACAGCCATGCGAACAAGCAGGATTTCGGAGAGGATTCAGCACGATCGACCACATACACACCATTACGAAGCTCATCGAAGTGTCGCGAGAGTACAAGCTGCCGCTGTGCCTTACGTTCATCGACCTGAAGAAGGCATTCGACTCCGTCGAAACTGAAGCGGTCATCGACGCCCTGCTCACTCAGGGCGTTCCTACTCAGAACATCAGAGTCCTTCGAGAGCTGTACAGTGGATTCACGACCAAGGTCTCACCATTCTACAACGACGTCGTCGTCGACGTAAAGAGAGGGGTTCGGCAAGGGGATACCATATCCCCGAAGCTCTTCAGCGCCACTCTCGAAAACTTCATGCGCGAACTAGAATGGGAGCACATGGGAGTGAAGGTCGACGGCCGGCAACTGCACCATCTTCGCTTCGCTGACGACATCGTGCTCATAACACCGGGGGGGGGGGAGCAGTCGTTCGGTACACCGTGCTGCCCGCCGCCCACACCCCGCCCTACCCGCGCCGCCCTATTGGGACAAGTTTGCTGCGCGCGAAGCCGTCGTTAATTTGCGTGACGTCATCCAAAAACCTAACATCTGATAGCAGACGATTGGGAAGCGCATCACGGGGAACTCTGAAATCATTTTCCAGATGTTGCCAACTCTGAAGATGTTGCTGTAGTGGTCGGAAAATGCGGACGACGTCTTCGTACTGAGCAATGGGGGGAGGGGACCTGAAGAAAGCCTTGGCGCTGCACCTGAAAACTCTTTTCCTTCAAATATGGTGAACGAGATTCTGACTCTTGTCTCAAGAACGAAATCAGTTCAGGAAGAGAGCTGCAGGGCCAAGGGAAGTGATTAGAAATGCGATGCCTCCACGTGAAGGCCCGGACATCTTGTCCTGGGCGCGCCCCTCGCCCCGCCCCTTTCTGGGGGTGGTGTATCCAACGACTCTCCGCCCATAACACCGAGCATCAGTCAGGCGGAGCGAATACTGGCCGACTTTGATCGTGTATGTGGGAACGTTGGACTGCAGCTGAATCTTACGAAGACGATGTTCATGAAGAAGCTGAGAGCGCCGGAGCTGAGCAAGTTTCTGATGTCCCATTCTCGCTCAGCTTAACGAACATCTCCGAATACTCCAGCTACGTGTATCTGTGTCGCGAAGTCAATATGGCCAACGACCTAGCGCCGGAGCTGAGCAGGAGGAAACGAGCGGCTTGGGGAGCTTTCAAGAGCGTCGAAGAGGTCGCGAAGAAGACGAAGAACGTCTGACTCGTGCCCACCTATTCGACTCCACTGTTCTTGCTGCCCTAACATACGCCTCAGAGACCTGAGTTATACGAAAGCAGGATGAACACTCGATCAGCGTCGCGCAGCGTGGAATCGAGAGGACGATGCTCGGAGTGACACGACTCACGCAAGTGAGAGAAGGCCTCCGGAGTTCCGAGCTTCGCCGACGTTCGAAGATCAGAGACGCTGTCGCGTGGGCCAAGTTGGCGAAAATTAGGTGGGCCGGCCACGTAATGCGCTTCGCAGACGCCCGCTGGACGAGAGCTGTCACCGACTGGATTCCGCGGGATGTCAAGAGAACACCTAACGCGTTGGTCGGACTTCTTCGTGAAAGCCCGGAACGGCCGATATGACGCTCTTCGTGTCCCTCGAGCGAGGCGATCCATTGGAGCACTCTGGCAAGAGGGACGAATGGAGACGCTGCTGGCGCCCGCTCGAGCAAGTCGATGATCAACGGGACGACAGGTGATACAGGTCACACACGTTAATGCTCACAGTGCATAGACTGCTTAAGAAGCGACTGGTCGAGTTCCCATGAATGGGAATTCACTCCACGACACTGCACTGATATGTCGGTCTTTCTTCAGTTTCTATTAACCTTCAGTGTAAGTAGCCACCAAGTGGTTGAATAGCATTAGCCCATCTGCCCAGAAGCTCTGGGTCTCCTTCTATGTACAAATCTCCTAGAGTGACGCCACGAAGAATTTGGCAACTCACCATCAGAATGGAGGTTCGACCTTGTGAAGCTTCCCAGAGTAAACGTCATTTCTGACTGTTTGTTCTCCACAAAAACTCATTGTGAGGCATCCTCTGGGGTTTGTCTCCTATGTAAACTTTCAAGGGCACGAGCACAACCACCGTAGAGAGACTTCCCTTCCTCTGGGATTTCGTCTTTCCTCTATGTTGGAGAAGTTGACAACCAGGACAGGACTCAGCAGTTCTTTATACTTTTGTCCTTTTCGAATTTCGAATAGTCGAATTTCGAATATTCGAATGTTCGACTATTCGAAGAAAGTGCAATATTCGAATTATTCGTTTATTCGAATATTCGAGAAAGTCCAATATCCGAATTATTCGTTTATTCGAATATTCGAAGGCTTCGAATTTCGAATATTCTTTATTAACCTCTTAACAAGTTAATGGCATTCTTCTTCGAAAACCAGGGAATTGTGACCTTTTGATAAGAACGACGTTTTGTTTCGCGCGTCATTCAAAGTGGCCGAATTGTGCGTATGCAATCTGACAAGGGAAGGGCCTGGAGCGTATGTCTGAAAGGGGAGAGCGAGTCATACAGGGAGAATCCCCACCCTCAATTACTGTAAAAATGGGTTTATTTTTGATAAGTCGTTAAACACTGGGAGTAGGGAGTGTGTTACAATAGAATTCATGGGTATTGTACGCCGGGTAAGTGGCTTGGAGCGCAGTGGATAGAGACGTTGTTTCATGGGTGGGAGGTAGGGGTTCGACTCCCCTGCTCTGCTGCGTTTTTGCATTTCATATGTTTGGTTAAGAGTTGAACGATTCTGACGTCTATACCATTTTCAGATGTTTTTGCCTAATTTCCCAGTTGTACGCCGAGAAGAAATTTCTTGCCACCTGTTTATTACTGACCGGTTTTTTAACCACAAGGCAATGAGAAAGCTACTCAACAATGTATAAACGTTCAACACCAGTAAGCCCTTACAACGATGTTTTGTTACGATCAAAACTTCTAGCGCCAGGCGGGACTCGAACCCGCACCTCCCTCTGACCGGGCGGGAATGCTCTACGCCATTACACCACCGGCGCTGTTTGATCGAGATGAGCCGGCCGCTGATAGCGGATGTTGCCTTCGATCAAACAGCGCCGGTGGTGTAATGGCGTAGAGCATTCCAGCCCGATCAGAGGGAGGTGCGGGTTCGAGTCCCGCCTGGCGCTAGAAGTTTTGATCGCAACAAAGCATCGTTGTAACAGCTTGCAACCTCGATACCAGCCAATTGAGGCTTCAAGAAACTGATTTGAATCGTTCAACACCAGTGATGCACAGGCCCAAAGTGCATTAAACAGAAGCACTGGTCACAATCGGGAAGGGTATAAAAGCTACAGGCTCCTCACAGGTATACCAGCGACACCACCTTCAATGTCATTATAACAAATCCGTACTCCTTCAGCTATCCGCGGCTACCCGCAGCTTCGACATCTACCTTAAGGATGTTGTTCCATTTTTGCAGGTCAAAAGCAGGGTCGTGCACAACGACGTGGGAGTGAAATCATTCCACTCGAAGACGTTGTCATATGTCCACTGCTTACTTGCCTCTCCACGTCTATCAGTTCATCTTGCTGATCTCAATCTTCTTCTTCCACCACATCCAGCTGTTCGTCTTCGTCAATTTCAAGTTGATGTGCTTCTTAGTTCTTCAGTATGCTGGCCGTCCGTTCGGCCAGCTTGATTTCTGCCCTCGAAGGTTCCTTGTCTAAAAGTGAATCACACTTCAGCGTGAGCGGGTGTATCACCACTCCAGCATCGGCGGACATTATTGTTGTTAGGTTTTAGGAAACCTTCAACAGACCTCTGACTACCAGTTGACAGGCAAAGATGAGGGAAAGAGTGTATCGATGGCCGTTAACGTCAGTTTGCGGGATCCACAGACCTCGTTTCTTCATTTGAACCACTTGCGACATCACTCTCGACCCCTGGCCTTTGAAAATCCGAGCAGGATGGTTTTTCCCGAGGTCATCGGTCCATCTAGGGAAACAAACTGTGAGGAGCCTGTAGCCTTTATACGCCGCCCGTGTTGTGACCAGTGCTTCTTTTTCATGCACGTTGTGCCTGTGTATCACTGATGTTGAACGTTTATACATCATTATGCTGAATATAGGGCGCGTGTGGCGCAGTTGGAGGAGGCGCGACTGCCGTGATACCAGGTTCCTAGTTCGGACTTCCCGCCCAGGCCAACCAAGCCTTCCATCCCTCCGGGGTCGGTGAATTGGTACCAGACTTGTCTGGGAAGGATAAAGCGCTGACTTGTTCATCGGCTGGCCACCGCAAGTCATTGTATGGCCAAATACGCATTCATGTCGCATCCAGGCCATCCCGTAGAAGTAAAATGCGCTGGCGCACCTCAGAAGGGATTGAGTAACGCCGTCCTTTATCCTTTATCCTTTATGTTGAATACCATGATGCAGCTGGAAAAATTAGTAGAAAACCTCTGAAATGATATAGACGTCAGAATCCATCAAATCTCAACAATGACTTGAAATGCAAAAGTGCAGCAGCGCAGGAGAATTGGTACCCTCGATCTCCCTGGCATGAAGCAACGTCTCTATCCACTGCGCTGCGACCCGCTTGCGGCAGAGGCATCGCGGGCATGCAAGACCGCCGAACTCGTGAGGCGCCGATTACATTGTAACTACAACAACCCCCTACTCCTCGGCTTTAGCGACTTGGCAAAAAATAAACTTTTTATACTAATTGAGGGGTGGGGATTCTCCCTATATGACTCGCTCTTCCCGTTCAGACATACGCTTCAGACACTTTCCTTGTTAGTTGACGCGAGGTAAACGGGACAAACGCGGACCTCCGCTGCGTCCCTGCTTTCTTCGAACGCCATCGAGCGTCCTGCGGCCAGTCACATGAGTCGGTGAATAACAAATGAATCGTGTTATGGCTGTGCAATGACGCTTTTGCCTTTGGTATACTACGGGATAATCTCCGTTTTGTATTTCTACCCCAAGTACAACGACGGAACGATTTGAGCCTCGGCAGGGAGGTAGCACTTTCTGGAGTCTGGGAAGCTCCTGCTTTCTGTGCCAGCAAAGACGTTAAAGAAGAGAGTACGAGCAAGCAGAGTAAGAGCAAGCAAGCGCTATGGAGTACAAGAGCCATTCATACTCCGTTTCCTATGAAATCGAGTCATCCACATTTTCGCAATAACACTACCCAAGTCGTAGTGTCTTATCAGATTAGGATGCAACCATGGACTTCGGGTCCGTTTGCTTACAAGTGAAGCGAAGCTCTTCAACGGAGCCAGAACAAAGACTGAACCATTCGTGAGCCTCCAATGTGCCTTTTCCGCACCAGATCGCCTTTGTGTTACATCTTCGTCCGTGCTAGCCATTCTTTTACCACCTAGAAGCTTCGGTATAACCTAAGGAAAGGCAGTAAGCTATGGAGCAAGATCTATAACAATCTAGCTCTGCCTATCCAAGGTGTTTCTCTCTTCTCGGGGCACGAATTCTTAGGGAAGCAAGGGTGCTTAATTATAGCTTTGTCACCGTCTTTCGGTCTCGTGAAGGAAATGGATGGAGCAGCCTTTGCGGCGCTTGAACAACGGCATCTGAGCCTGGACACCGACTTCCACCGCCTCGGTTCGGTCCTCCGATCCTTTTCGCAATTAACCAACTGATACAAGAGTAATGACAATCTGAAGCCTTCGTATATGCCGCTCTGTCGAATGCAGTTTACAGTGGGTAATAAAAAAATAAGTAAATGTCAATCATTGGGTGACCACGATAAGTAAGGTGTTCATTTGATTATTCGAATATTCGACAATTCGAAATTCGAAATTTTGAGAATCGAATAAGATTCGATCATTCGAAATTCGAAATTTTGAAAATAGAATATTATTCGACCATTCGAAATTCGAAATTTTGAAAATCGAATATTATTCGATCATTCGAAATTCGAAATTTTTTCCCAAAGACAAAGGTATACAGTTCTTCACAAAAAATGTATGATAAATTCCTACCGTACGCTTTAACAGCAGTGTAACTAAAAAATAGCGTTCTGTATAGTTTGTTTCATATGGTACTGTACTCGGGCCCCTATCGGTAAATGCTTCTTCTAATTCTCTTATCTGCGGTTGGGGGTTCAAGAATTGCCACATAAGGGATGTAATTTTATCAATTGACGAATCACCAAATTTAACAAATTAAAGGAATTTTTCTTTAAAATCTGGCCTATCGACCTCACGGAAATTTTCGTTAATTTAACGGAATTTTTAACGAACTTTTTTCTCAATGAGTTTATGTTTCATACACCAAAGTATCCATTTAAATCCTGGTCTGATCTCCTCGTAGGAGGTGCCTATCCCCATCTGGCGCCGCTTATCCCGTAATAAACCAGCGCCGGTTGCGGGCTTCGCCCGCACCCGACTCTGGCCGGGCGGGCCACGCTAGGCTAGCCGGCTTCGCCGGCGTCGTGTGTGGTGAGCCATGTGGGGTCAGAAACCCAACCCAACCTCGAGCCCGCTAGGGTCCCCACAACCCAGCGTCGGTTGCGGGCTTCGTCCGCACCCGACTCTGGCCGGGCGGGCCACGCTAGGCTAGCCGGCTTCGCCGGCGTCGTGTGTGGTGAGCCATGTGGGGTCAGAAACCCAACCCAACCTCGAGCCCGCTAGGAATGCTTCCTTAGCGTTGATAGCGAAAAAGTGCAGAAAAGAGTAACCGGCCGTCATTGTGCACAATGGAGAGAGATTCGGTATTTGAGGATAGATTCGTCAACAGAGTGGGGTAATGGTCAAGGTAGGGCTGCAGACATAGAGGAAAAATGAACGGAAGAAATGCCATCTGCGATGCAAAATAATAGTAAAAATGTGCAAAAAAGAGCAGCCGGTTGTCATACTGCACAGTGGAAAAGGATTCAATTTATTATGGAGTCGTAGCCTCCCTGGTAGTGGGGTAGTGGTAAAAGTATGGCGGCAAACATAGAGGTAAAGTTAAACAAAAAACGGCTGTGAGGCAAAATAGCAAAAAAAGACAATACAGAACGGAGCAACCCGTTGTCATACTGAACAGTGGAAGAGGATTCAATTTCTGTTGTAGCAGCAACGCTGGTAGTGGGGTAGTGGTAAAAGTATGGCAGCAAAAATAGTGGAAGGTTGCACCACACAGGAGCGCTGGGAAATAACACTGAGGTGTGACCACTAGACACGTATTGGGAAGAGACCTTTTTCGAAATCACGCTACGTCAGGCAGTCGATGGTAGTCGATGGTAAACAACTTGGTGGACAACTGTCAAGCGTCTTCGCTTGGACAACTGGCAACCGCACCGCAAACTTGGGTGATTAAACGGCTAGCTAGCCAGTGTACGAATTGCGGGTGGCTAACATCGGACAAAAAACCCTTCCTCTTTTATATATGGGGGGATACTTTTGCTTATCACATGGAACTGTCGAGACGGAGAGAATGTTTTCGGCCGCTTGACGTTTTTCAAATGTTTTGTGGAAGACTATAACAAGAGAAACTCTTTTGGAAACCTATTTCCCCTAAACGTTAACATAGCGAGGGTAGGTTTTTAATACTATTTCTGTTAATTCTTTCTGCACTTAGCGGGTTGGTGCTCGCATCGAGATTGTACATGCTTGTAGTACAGTCACACAAAACGGTTTCGCAGAGAACTAGGAAGGTGAGGGAACTCCTAGGTCTGCTTCATCTGATCTACATTGTCTTGCCGACACGATGCGATCACCAGCCCAGGAAGTGCCGTACTTTCCACACTCTGTAGGTAATCTGTTGCGGAAAGCTGCCTTATTTTTTGCTGTTCACTTTTATTATTGGTGAATTGTTTATGTTACATTGCAGTATATTACGCTGCATTTGTGAACACTAGTTACCAACCTGATGAAGTTGGAAAAAGAAACGTTTTTCCTCTTTTCGTAAATAAATAATAATTGTAAATGTAATTGTGAATGTCGTAATTGTAAATAAGAGTTTGCAGCTAATTGTATTTTTTTAAAACAAAATCCAAGGATTTACAGAAAAATTAACGAAGAATTTCCGTTAAAAAATTGTTAAAAAAATTAACTTCCAAACTTTTATGCACCCCTGTGTCAATGAACGCTTCATCGTGGAGGTGAGCTGCTAAAGAGTCAACGAACAGGGAAATACTCCTAAACCGAGTCTCGCGAATGCTAACATATCAGATCTTCTTAGCATCCATGTTTCCAACTCTTCTAGCTCTTTGGCGGTTCAGCCTAGTTCCGGTATTACAAGCTGCCAAGAGAGAAATAGAATCCACCAATTTACAGCGGATTTATTAGCAGTGACTCGCTCGTTGTCGTCATCGTGAGCAGCGATGTGCGGAATCTCCGTTTCCGTGTTTCGAATTCCGGTTTCTGGCCATTTTGGGCTCTTCCGTTCCGTTCCGTGTTCCGCCTGTTTTTGGGCCGGAAGGCGGAAACGGAAATGGGCACTGTTCCACACTAGTTTTCTATTGAACACAATCTGCTTATCAATTAAAAATAGTTCTCCTTCGTATAATTGTGAGAGAAATATTGTTTGACAAATGTAATATTAATATTCTTGAAATTGGTTAGAGTGCCAAAAAAAGAAACAAAAATGGCAACGACAGAGCAAAATTAATGTGCCACAAAGGCTATGTATACAAAATTCTTGACCCATTAATTATAAATAGCTACAAAATTTTGTAAGCATATAGCGCACTCTCATGAAACGAAGTGTTCAAATAAAGTTAGTGCATGTGGCTGTCTGCTCCAAGATTACATCAGTGTTCCCGATCAAAGGTGCAAATTTTAATTTCAATTTTAATTTCGTTAGGTGTGATATTCATCCATATGCATTATGCAATTCATTTTTTAATGAAGTATCACGAATATCTGCTATGAGCTGTTATTTTGATTGGCTATGGTGACTTACTGAATTCTGACACAAAACTATTGCTTCGAGAACCATCTAGGAACTGTTCAACAGTGTCACCTTGGGCGTAGGGTTTCTAGGTTGCACAGACTGAATATTCCTGTGGAAAAGTGTACCACCATGATTAATCAGTCATCCAGTTATCATCTTAGATCCCAAAATGAATTCTGAGTACTGGTTTTGGTGATTACAATGTAACTGATATTGCTGAGTATGCAGATATCTGTGCAGTCACCATGTTGTCCATGATGCCACAGATTTCTAAGTGTTGGGAGGAATCTTTTTTCTGGTCGGGATATGATTTAGGTGGCTACTCCAGTTTTAGACTTCACCAGAGTCAGTTTTTTTTTAATCCGGGTCTGTAAGTAATCTTAAGTGGCTCAGTCGGTTAAGTCTACCGTTCAAAAAATATCAAATTCAAAAAAGTCAGAGAAAAGCCAGTCGCAGGAACTAGATATCGAAAGAGTGCATGCTGAAATAGTGAGAAATAGTGAGATAAGACCCTGAATTTGTTTTCGTTCATTGCTCTAGCCATAGCTGAAAGGTTGTCATAACAATACTGTGAATTCATGCTTCGGTATGCTATGTTATGATGAGGATGAGCATTAATCTGTGGAAGATTCTGCTGCTCGCAAAGTTCTGAGCAAGAAAAGGTGCAATAGGAGCCGCTTCTAACGCCGTTTCAGATGCACTTTTGAAAAAATGGCGAACATGTGTCATTTCCGTTTCCGCGTTTCGTATTCCGGTTTCCGGCCATTTTTGAGCGCTTCCGTTCCGTCTTTCGTCTTCCGCTTTTTCCAGAAAAATTTCCGCACATCCCTGATCGTGAGGTACATATCATTCGCAGTTCCAGCTCTCCCACAGTTCGTAGAAGATGACAGCTTGAAGTGTCCGGCTCTCCATTATCCCAAAAGATATTGTGGTATGGTAAGCAGACAGCTTTGCACGTGCTACTCGCTTGCAAAATGGGGAACCCAAGACCAGCCCTGAACACGCTTTGCTGTACCATGTTTGGCGTCTTGTGAAGGTGCGCCATTTTGTCACGAATCATCATCCAAATCCTCTTCTATCCGTTCAGGGTGAGTACTAAACACTTTAGCAGCTGTATGTTTCGAACCTACCTAAATTACATTACGGGTCACATCTCGGAGCTCCTTGCCTTCCTTGTTTCGCTGACTGACGAAACTCTTCCATCCGTTTCGCGATAGATTACTGGCCAGTGAGTGTTCATCCGAGGTGTAAACTGCAGGGGTTTACAAAAACCGTCAACGTTTATGTATTCACTTACAGTACTGGCTCTTACTGAAGAGCGAGAAAGCGAAAACCTGATGGACCGCTTGCTGTGGGGAACACGTCATATGCTCGTTCAGGTGGTGCCATTCCAGTGAGAGGTGCCTTAACCGAACCTTTACAGATAAACGCGTTCAGCGCAATGGTCGTGCTGGCAGTCGTGTCGTTCTCTATGCTGCTTCTGGCACTTTGGGACTGCAGACGTCTTGTGCAGCTCTGGCTGCACATGTCATGCCTACTCATTCTGTTTGCCGTGTCTGGAGGATTCTTTTAGTGAGTCAGCACCGCCCTTCAACGTGTGCGCGTTTCAGCTGCTTTTTTCCAAATCTAAGCCGTTGCCAGTCATGAAGTGCCTTGATGAGGTGAGCCCCGCCTTGTTTCGCTGCGAGCGCTGTCGACGATGCGCCGCGTGTCTTGGGTGGCTACAAATGCGCGTACAATGAGTCACCTAGCTTGCATCGTGGTGCAAATGCTGTGTATTCGATTTTTCGGTTTCTGCGTGATCGAGACCCTAGGTCACATTGAAGGTCGCTTCAGAAGTCCATGATTTTTTCGATGTATATCGTGCAAAACTTGAGTCTATTCAAGGCAAAATCTCAGTTATATATATTGTCTGTTTTGGGTAGGAAATAATTTTATTATCATGAACCAAAACAATTTTGTAGGCGGTTCCCCAAATTTTGTCGAAGCTCGAAGCTTGTTGCTTTACTGTGTGAAGAGAAAACAAAAAACAGAAAATCAAACAACATTTGTAAGGAAAGCACATGAGCGATCACTAGTAATTAACTTTCGATATCTTATAGAGTACAATTTTGCATGCAAATGTCGCTTCTTCAGGTGGAAAAATGTGTTGTGTCCATAGCATCTTGATGGAATCTGCTAATAAATTACATCGAGGTCGAGTGAAAAAATTTTCGAAAGATATTACAAATATGGGTTTTGCTGAATGGTAGGAACTCTTCTGCGGGGTGTGGACAGACGTCAATGTCAAATCTCAAAGTTGGGTTTGAAGGAAACTGGATTTTTGAGGGAGTGAAACTCCGAGACGTGAGTTGCGAGCTCCGTCGTTTTTGTGAGACAGCATCTCTGCATGGTGTCTGCCACATATCCAGCTCTCATACTGATCCGCCACGTGGAGACACACATCTACACGAGCGAAGTAGCGTTTGCAGGACGTGTCTTCTGTAACCCTGATGCACTGCCGACTTGGTGGCTGATAACTGTGTTACTTTTGATCAAAGAAAGCCTAAAACCCACATTTATAATCCACGCCTTATATCGAGAATTTCAGCGAAAATTAGCCCTAGAACAAAAGTGGTACGGTCGTAAATAATTAGCGAAAACGAAAAAAATCGGCAGTTGAGAACGCATGGAATGATGTACATGGGGCCAAAGTAGGCAAATTTGATATCAAACAGATCGCCATGATGAGGCAAAACCTAAAATTTGCATAAAATACATTTTTGATACCTCCTAAAATTTAAAAGATTCCACTGGGCAGGTGTACTCCTGCCACAGGGTGTAATTAGGCGAGACTCAGAAGCGAGTGTGGGTCAGGTCAAGATAATTACGGGCTCGCCTAATTCAGGTCATCTCGGACTCAAAAATTTTAAAACCTTATCAAGACCTTTACGCCATTGGGTAGACCATGTTGTTCTGATTCTAACAGTGTGCATTTAATTGGATATAATCGACTTTAAAGGAAATTATGGCAAAGCGGCGGAAACGGCGGATTAATCCGCCGCCGGCCGCGTTTCGACGGATGTTTACCGACGGTACTGTAACATGTAGTGCAATCATTCGTTTGCCTCAAACGCCGTTCGGCCGCATGAACAACGTACACTGAGCGAAACCAGTACTCTTTGCGAGCGCCCTTTTTGAAGAAGGTCTTAGAAATAGTTCTTCTGCTACTACAGGTTTTTCAGCGATTTATTAAAAAGTTTACAAATAAGTGAAGAGAAGATCATCTACGAATACCTACCAGGCCTCGTCACCGCTTACGGCGGTTTTGGATGCATTGTAAGTGTCAGCCGATATGATTCCATATCCGGTATCCATCCAAGGCATTTTACTTCCAGGCATTCTTCTACACCGATGCCCCTCTGCTGCTCCATCAATTCTTTGTCCTGTCCAACTGCAGCCTTGTCTCGTTGTTTTACCTCCGCTCATTCCCTGGCTACACAGCGTGGTTTGTGCTGTGGTGTGTTGCGCTCTGGGGTGAGCTTTCTCGTAGAATTTCTCGTACTGCACATTTAATAGTAAGCCATTGGAGAAGTGGATACGCTTTGAATTAGTTATCTTTTTAAACGGCATTATTCGAGAAACGGGCGGTTCAGTTAAGATCGGTTTATTGGAAATGATCTGGCAAAAGTGAGGACTGCGAACTATACCAAAATAAATATCGGAAAAGTATTGGGTGACGATGTCCGTTCCTCCCCACAGTGCCACTGGAAACTGTTCGCTTCTGCGAGCTTATCCGAACACGGACATTCAAATGCAGGCGACAGGCACTGGTGACAGGCCGGCCTACGAACAACCCAATGTCACATCATATGGTTGATGGTGCTGAATGTTTCACGAGATAATGCTATGGCATTCGCGGGAGCTGACGCACACTCACAAAGCCCGACGAGTGCGAGAAGTATTAGAGGGTCCCTGATGCGAGGACGGCATCGGGGGCAACTAAGCTAGTCTGAAAGTCCCGTAACGTAAGCAGGACCCGCGTGGCAACGCTGAATGTTGGTACGTTGACGGGCCGCTCGTGCGAGTTGGTTGAAGCACTGGAGGGTAGAAGAGTTGATTTCTGTGCGGTGCAGGAGACGAGGTGTCCTGCAGCGAGTCAAGGGACATAGGACGTTGCTTCAAGGTCGTTCTATGTGGAACTCCCAGGACCACCAACGGTGTCGGAATAATCGTCTTCGAAAGATTTCGTGACTCGATTGGAAGTGTGGAACGCTTTAACGATCGATTGATGAAGTTCGTTATCGCCGCTAAGGAGCGACTCTGTCACTTCTACTCTGCGTATGCTCCGCAGACTGACTGTTCCGATCAAACCAAGGATGGGTTTCGGAACCTGCTTGATTTGAGAACAGAAGAGGTGCCGTCGGAAGATGTCATTATAGGCACCTGGGCGCGACGAAAGACGGGTACAGTTGCCATGGTGGATTCGGTTACGGATCGCGTAACACAGATGGTGAGCGTATCCTCGAGTATGCGGAATCGCATGAGCTCACCATAGTGAACACCGTGTTTCGTAAACGTGACTTCCACCTCATCTCGTTCTATATTGGGAATACAAGAACTCAGATATACTCTTGTCCTTGTGAAGGATCGCGACCAAGGTCTTGTCACAGATGAGATCATGCCATATCAGACAGTAGCCCCACAGCATCATCCAATGATCTGCACTTTAAAAGTCGTCCCTCCGAGGCTGAAGCAGGTCGAGCGATGCGGTGCTACAAGAATCAATTGGTGGCAAATGAAAGAGAAGGAAGCAGCTGTGATTTCCCTCGTGCGGTCACCGACAGTCACAATTGTCGAAGAAACTTGGAGAAGGACTACTGACGCGATACTTCAAGCTGCGAGGTCAGAACTTGGCATTACGAAGCCTGGACGACGAAAGATCGACAAGCAGACATGGCTGTGGACCAGGGGTGCACACAAAATTCTGTGCGTCAAATTTTTTTAACAAAATTTTTTAACGGAAAATTTTCGTTAAATTTCCGGTAAATCGTTAAATTTCGTTAAAAAGTACAATTAGCTGCAAACCATTCTTTTAAGTGAAAAAATCAAGGAAAACCTTATACGTTACAAATTCATGAGGTCAACAGCTGAAGTTCAAGGAATGGAGTGTAACTTTTCAATATAAAAAAAAACAGTTCATCCTCATCAAGCACAGAAAAATAAATAAGCCTTCAGTGACAGATTATCTACAGGGTGTGAAACAAGAGAGATATGGAATTACCATGCAAGATGCTCACCGACAAGGCATCTTAAAATGTGCGATCACGCAGAACCCGGCGTTGCCTTTCTTAGTTTTTTTTTTGCGAAACCGTTTCGAGTGACTATTCTACGAGCAAATATAATCTCGATGCCGGCATCACCCCATTAATCACAGAAATGATTTGATAAAGATACAATTAAAAGCCTATCAGTAGAATGTGAACACGTTGTCGAACACACGATTTTCGAGTGCCCGGTGCGTGGGACCAATCCATTTTTTGCAACGTCGAGACCGTGACACGACGTCGTGTCACACAGCCCTACACTGCCGAAAAGGTGTGCTGCGTCGTCAACGTGTTATCGTTCAGAAAAAGTAGCTTTCCTATTTTTTTATTAGTGTTTTCTAAAATTGTTTGAAATATGTCCAGCGAGCGAAAACATTCTTTCCGCCAAGACCGTTCCAGGTGGCGGGCAAAATTATTCTGTGATAGGCAACGTCAGGTGAGGATAGGCATATCTTACGAGGAGGTTAGACCAGTATCTTTGTGGATTCGTTGGCGTGCCTGTGGGCTCGGCGAAGAAACTTCTACGTCCAAAATGCATCAAAGGCTAGAAGGATAAAGGGCGGCATTACCCAATCACTATCCCCGCCACGTATTCTACTTCTACGGGATGTGGAGGCGGGTTGAATGGTGGCGATGTCCGTTCCTCCACGTGGTGCCACTGGAAACTACTCGCTCTGCGAGTTAAGCCGAACACGAACACTCGATTGCAGGCGACAGGCCCTTGTGACAGGCCGGCCTATGAAGACCCATGTCACATCACATGGTGTATGACAGCTCAAGTGTTTCGAGATAGTGCTACGGCGTCCGCGGGAGCCGACGCGCACTCGCAGAGCCCGGCGAGTGTGAGAAGTATGCGAGGGTCCCTGATGCGAGGACGGCATCGGGGGGCAACTGAGCTAGTCCGAAAGTCCCGTAACGTAAGCAGGACCCGCGTGGCAACGCTGAATGTGAGTACGTTGACGGGCCGCTCGTGCGAGTTGGTTGAAGCACTGGAGCGTAGAAGAGTTGATTTCTGTGCGGTGCAGGAGACGAGGTGGTCCTGCCGCAAATCAAGGGACATAGGACATGGCTTTAAGGCCGTTCTATGTGGAAGTCCCAGGACCACCAGTGGTGTCGGAATAATCGTCTCCGAACGATTTCGTGACTCGATTGTAGGCGTCGAGCGCTCTGACGATCGATCGTTGTCGCCGCTAAGGAGCGACTCTATCACTTCTTCTCAGCGTATGCTCCGCAGACTGGCTGCTCGGATCAAGCCAAGGAAGAGTTTTGGAGCCTGCTTGATGAGAAGACAGCAGTGGTACCGTCGAAAGATGTCATAATAGTCGCTGGTGACCTTAATGGGCACGTAGGTGCTACGAAAGACGGGTACAGCTGTCATGGTGGCTTCGGATACGGATCACGTAACGCCGATGGTGAGCGCATTCTTGATTACGCGGAATCGCATAACCTCACCATAGTGAACACCGTCTTCCGAAAACGCGACTCGCACCTTATCTCATACTACAGTGGGAGCACCAAGACTCAGACAGATTTTGTCCTTGTGAGAGATCGCGACCGGAGTCTTGTCACAGACGCGTAGATCGTGCCGTATGAGACGGTCGCCCCACAGCATCGACCGCTGATCTGCACTTTGAAGATCGCCCCTCCAAGGCTGAAGCAGTTCGAGCGATGCGGTGCAGTAGGAATTAAGTGGTGGCGAATCAGAGAGAAGGAAGCAGCTGTGATTTCTCGCGTGCGGTTACCGACAGTCACGACTGTCGACGAAACTTGGAATAAGGCGACCGACGCGATCGTCAAGCTGCACAGTCAGAACTCGGCATCACGAAGCCTGGGCGACGGAAGGTCGACAAGCAGACATGGCTGTGGACAAACGACGTGAAAGCAAAAGTGCGAGAGAAGAAGTCGCTCTATCACGTGTTTCTCGGCGAAATGACAGCCGATAACTGGCGGAAGGACCAAGAAGCGAAGAAAGTTGCAAAGAAGGCCGTGGCTGTTGCGAAAGCCACTCATTATGGAGATGTCAACGAGAAGCTCGAGCCTCGCGATGGTGAACGGTATCTGTACCGACTTGCAAAGAATCGCCATCGCCAGACCGAGGACATCGAGAAGTTCTTTGGCATCAATGATGAGAACGGCCATCTTCTTACGGACCGCAAGAAGGCATTGAAGCGATGGCGCGATTATTTTGAGGAAATCTCTACAGTAGAGTTCCCTCATCCAGCCATCCCTTCAACGCCTCCAACCCACGACCCCGTTCAGAAGATCACCGTGGAGGAGACTGAAGCGGCTTTGAAGAAGATGAGGCCAGGCAAAGCGACTGGGCCCGATGACATGGCAGCTGATTCAGGTTGTGGCGGAGAAGAAAGTGCCTGGGTGTTGGCGCCAAAGTACGACGATCCCGATTTGGAAGAAGAAGGGCAGTCCTGCAGACTGCTCCAATTACCGTCCGATTCGCTTGCTTTCGCACAGCATGAAGATCTTTGAGCGAATTGTCGATGGACGAATTCGAGACATCTTCCAGCTGTCCAGCAATCAGTGCGGCTTCGTGGCTGGCTGTGGCACCGTTGATGCCATACACGCCACTCGCCTCCTGATAGAGAAGCATCGCGAGAAACAGAAGCCAGTGCATATCGCCTTTCTCGACTTGGAGAAGGCCTTTGACCGCGTACCGCGTGAAGTGATATGGTACGCCCTGCGACGACATGGAGTTCCTGAAGAGCTCATAGAGTGGGTGCGAATTCTCTACTCTTGTCCAAAGAGTCGAGTTCAAGCTCAGCTGGAACCTCGGTGGAGTTTCCCATCTCTGTCGAGGTACACCAGGGTTCTGCGTATTCCCCACTCCTTTTTGTTGTCGTCATGGATGCCATCACACGAGATCTTCAGAAGCCCGTTCCTTGGACGTTGCTTTATGCCGATGACGTGATGCTCGCTAGCGAAGATAAAGGAGAACTCGAGCGAGAGTTGCAAGCTTGGTGTGAACGCTTGGAGCGGTTTGGACTCAGACTAAACGTGAAGAAGACCGAGTATTTAACGACGGACGTTACCGAGTCCAGCTCCATCAAGGTTAACGGCATCGAGCTTCCACGCACTGCGGTCTTTAAGTACCTGGGATCAGCAGTCGCGTCTGACGGCAAACTGATGGTCGAAGTGAATTCACGCGTGAGTGCAGCTTGGTCCAAGTGGCGCTCGTTGACTGGCGTGCTCTGCGACAAGAAGATACCAGAGCGCTTTAAGTCAAAGATCTACAGAGCAGTCATCCGGCCAGTAGCGATGTACGGCGCTGAGTGTTGGCCTGCGACCAAGGAAGTTGAAACGCGCCTCAGCGTCATGGAAACGAAGATGCTGCGCTGGACGGCAGGAGTCACGCGCATGGACCGCATCCGAAACGATGCTATTCGGCAGAAGTTCGGTGTCGCGCCGATAGCGGACAAGATGCGCGAAGCTTGCTTACGATGGTACGGCCACTTTCTGCGTGGAAAGGAAGACAGCGTCCGCAAGATAGGCCTTAACTTCGAGGTAATAGGAAAGCGGCCTAGAGGGCGCCCGAAGCAGCGCTGGGCTGATACGTTACATACGGACTTGAAAGCGGCTGGTGTCCACCCTGATCTAGCGCTGGATCGGGAAAGGTGGCGTCATGACACAAGAATAGCGGACCCCGTTACGAAGCGGGAAGAAGCTGAAGAAGAAGAAGAAGAAGAAGAAGTGGAGGCGGGTTGAATGCGTATTTGGGCATACAATGACTTGCGGTGGCCAGCCGATGAACAAGAGACAAGTCTGGTACCAATTCACCCCGGAGGGATGGAAGGCTTGGTTGGCCTGGGCGAGAAATCCGAACCAGAAACCTGGTATCGGAGCACGCGACACCGGCATCTCCTCCAACTTCGCTACTCGCACACCCGAAATGCATTTTTTAAATTCAAAACATATTCATGAAAACATTAAAATATTCTTGCTGATCTCAATAGTTCATTTAGGAACAGTCCTAATAGGGAGGATAAGACCTGCAACATTGGTGAAGACTAAGGGCAAATGTGATAAACTCACTGAGAAAAAAGTCCGTTAAAAATTCCGTTAAATTTCAAAAAAATTCCGTTAAGTCGTTAAGCCAAATTTTAACGAAAAATGCCGTTAATTCGTTAAATCCGTTAAATCGTTAACCGTTAAATGTGCACCCCTGCTGTGGACGGATGATGTGAAAGGAATGATTCGAGAGAAGAAAGTGCTATATCATGTGTTTCTCGGAGACAGGTCACCCGATAACTGGCAAAAGTACCACGGAGCGAAAACAGCTGCCAAAAAGGCTGTGACCGCTGCAAAAGCCACTTACAACTACAATTACAACGATGTCTATGAAGAGCTCGAGTCGCGCGATGGTGAACGGTATTTGCACCGACTTGCTAAGAACCGCCGTCGCAAAGCCGAGGATACTGAAAAGATCTTTGGCATCAGTGATGAAAATGGACATCTTTTTATGAACCGCAAAGTAGCGTTGAAGCGATGGCGCGATTATTACGAGGGATCTCGACTGAAGAGTTTCTTCATCCGGCCGTCCCATCTGCGGATCCTATTCACGGTCCTCTTCACAAGGTCACTGTGGAAGAAACTGAAGCGGCTCTGAGGAAGGTTAGACTGGACAAGGCAAAAGGTTTAGATTACTTGCTAGCTGATTTATGGAAGTCGAAGTTCTGGTACTCTGCTGAGTGGTTGGCGAAGTTCTTTAACCAGGTTGTGGCGAAGAAGAAGCTGCCTGAGTGTTGGCGCCAAAGCACGACGATTCCGATGTGGAAGAAGAAGGGCAGCCCTACAGATTGCTCAAATTACCGTCCGATTCGCTTGCTCTCGCACAGCATGAAGATCTTCGAGCGAATCCTCGATAGCCGAATTCGCGAAATCGTCAAGCTTTCCAGCAATCAGTGCAGCTTCGTGGATGGTTGTGGCACCATTGATGCTATACACGCCGCCCGCCTCCTGATGGAGAAGCATCGCGAGAAACAGAAGCCGGTGCACATAGCCTTTCTCGACTTGTAGATTGATCGCGTACCGGAAAAATTAATAGAGTGTGTGAGAACTCTATAATCTTGTCCAAAGAGTCGAGTTCAAGGTGCAGCAGGAACCCCAACCCCGATGGAGTTCCCCATCCCCGTCGAGGTCACCAGGGTTCTGCACTTTTCCCTCTCCTCTTTGTTGTTGTCATGGATGCCGTCACACGAGATTTACAGAAGCCAGTCCCTTGGACGTTACTGTCTGCTGATGACGTAATACTTGCTTGCGAAGATAAGAATGAACTCGAACCGCAGGTGCAAGCTTGCTGCGACCGCTTGGAGATGTTTGGGCTAACCTAAGACTGAACGTCAAGAAAGCCGAGTATTTAACGACTGACGTAAACGAGTCCGGCTCCATTAAGATTAACAGCACTGAGCTTGCACGCACTTCGGTGTTTAAATACTTGGGATCAGCAATAGCGTCTGATGGCAGTCTGATGTTTGAAGTGAACTCACGCGTGAATGCAGCTTGGTCCAAGTGGCGTTCGCTGACTGGCATGCTCTGCGGTAGGAAGATCCCAGAGCACCTGAAGCCGAAGATTTACAGAGCCGTCGTGCGCTCGGTAGCGATGTACGGCGCTGAGTGTTGGCGTGCGACCAAGGAAGTTGAAACGCGCCTCAGCGTCATGGAGACGAAGATGCTGCGCTGGACGGTTGGAGTCACCCGCATGAACCGCATCAGAAATGATGCCACTCGGCAGAAGTTCGGTGTCGCGCCGATAGCGGACAAAATGAGCGACGCTCGCTTGCGATGGTACGGCCACGTTCTGTTTGGAAAGGAAGATAGTGTCGTAGGATATATATTGAGTTGGAAGTGTCTGAAAAACGGCCTGGAGGGCGCCGAAGCAGCGCTGGGCTGATACGTTACACAAGGACTTTAAAGTAGCTGGTGTCCACCCTGATCTAGCACGGGATCGGTAAAGATGGCGACATGGCACCAGAACAGCGGACCCCCTATGGAGCGGAGCAAACGCTGAGGAAGGAGGAGGAGGAGGAGGAATATCGGAAAAGTATTGGGCTGGTCAACAAGAGGTCAATTGCTTCAGCTTTCTACAGAAGAAAATCTAGGGCCCCCGAAAGGTGCGCATTGATGCGGCACACAGCCGGGTGCAGCACACGCGCCGTTGCTTTTGTCGTAGTCGCGGCAGCCAGTAACGGCACCGATCGGACGCTCCCCTTCTGCATGGCACTGCCTTCGAGGATGGTAGTGACCAGGTACACAGGCATTCCACCTGAACTGTCGATGAATAAAAAAGGCAGGAGTTTGTTACCCTGACCAGGTAAATACAGCAGTGCCCTTCGGGGACGGATCTGGGCAAGGGAAGGAGCTTCGGGTTGTGTGGGCATTTTTCACAAGTGTAGCTTATACGGGCCCCGGTGCCTATCGTGAAGGGTCGGTTAATCAGCGTCTTCAGCTTGCATTTTAAGGTCCCCACCTTTCACTCGAAGTCCTATATGCAAAGGCTTATCGCAACTAGTAAGAGCAATCTTGAACTTTGTGAAGTTGGAACAGCTAAAAAGCTGCAGATATAACTACAACATCTGCAGGAGAAAACAGACTCGAGAGGCCAAAAGGTAGATGCGGAAGCTATTACAAGGAAGGCAGTGACTACGAGGGTTGCGGTCAGGAAGCACCTTCCCCGTGGCGATGCTTCTTTGTGTGCCGCGCTTCAACCCCCTCCCCAACCTAACAGCTGACTTTCCTCGTTGATCCTCATGTGCCCTACCTGTGCGCCTAAGCCCTGACCGTGCCACAGAAAGGGGCGTATTCGAACGGTGTCTGATTGGGTGGAGCGAATATGGTACGGTGTGCGAATACGGTCGATACTCTAGCCTTCCTCGCACCCCTCACCTACACATCTGCTGCTCATCTTCGCGACATGTACCAAATATGAAAAGTTTTCTGTTTTTCTATTGTTTTTCTCAGTCAAACTCTGATCTGGTGCCTATCGTGAAGGGTCGGTTAATCAGCGTCTTTAGCTTGCATTTTAAGGTCCTCACCTTTCATTCGAAGTCCTATATGCAAAGGCTTATCGCAACTAGTAAAAGCAATCTTGAACTTCGTGAAGTTGGAACAGCTAAAAAGCTGTAGATATAACTACAACATCTGCAGGAGAAAACAGACTCGAGAGGCCAAAAGGTAGATGCGGAAGCTATTACAAGGAAGGCAGTGACTACGAGGCTTGCGGTCAGGAAGCACCTTCCTAGAAGGAAGTTCGCCGTAGAAGCGAAGTCGTGCCCACGCAGTTACCTGCCTAAGTCTGTCGATGACAACCTAGTGCTCATCCTGCCTCTAATAAATGTCACACCAACCCATAGATGAAAGTCCTGGTTGTTTTGGGCCTGAAGCGAACCAGAAAATCAATTCGTAGTGAACGTGTTGTCTTGAGTGTCGCGCATGCAGCCTTACTAGCCCATTAATTTTTTTTTGAATTTTTTTTGTACATGCTTTATTTTCAGACATCTTTGCCGTGCTCGCCCCCATCGGACCTCTTCGGAAAGTCCAGGAAAAGGCGGGAGACTATAGCCATGATGTGAGCGGTTTTCATCAATGTCAGCTAAATGCGCTGGTATCGAAGTTGGCGTCGGGAATTATGAAGGGGGGGGGGGGGGGGTGAGTGGGTTTGCTAGGTAGATCTTCACCTGTTCCACCAATATTGCAGATTGGGCTATACATACACCACCCTTGAAAAGGCGCGGAATCCTTATGCCGACATCTACCTCCATTCTGTTGGCGCTGATTTTCTCACTAACAACGGTGGTATGCTAGTCGTTTCAGTGTCATAGGTTAGCTAGCGGATACCTTCACATGAAATGTATAATAGCTTGCTAGATTGCATCCGGGTGCTCACAGTCTTCTGCATCTCACTGCTACTTCACCAAGCGAGTTTGCTCGTAATACCTTGCTTCTCGCTGTGATGGGAGAATCACGAGTCAGACTGAGATATAGTCGCCGCTTGACAACGCCGCGGAGGAAGCGGTGAATGACAGGCACCATCTCTGCTCCAGAAAGCGAACACGCCGTCACTAATTCCTCTTTCCCCTAGCCTTATCCCCAATTCAGGCCGAAAGGAAACCACTTGTGCAAGGCACACCCTTTGTAAGAGTGGTGTGTCGACAAATGCTGTTAGCGTTACCAAAGCCAGAGACTAATTTCAGGAACTCCTAGAAATTCCAGGAAAATCTCTTGTAACTCTGCGTAGTTCTTACTCTCGTCCCCTGATTTTTTACTGCATAATATTCAAGGCTTTGTATTTTTAGAAAGCTCAATTGCCTTGCATATGACGTACGACCAAATAGAGAACAATTCATTTTTTGACAATGGAGCCTCTCACGATGTCAGAGAGCGCAGTTACCTCCAGTAAACGGTTATGACACTGGCAGTTTTTGAGGTATCTGAAAAACCAACAGCATATTAGAAAATAGACAAAAAGGCAATTCGTTTGAGAGAGAACTTCTAAAAGTAGCAAGCATCCTTTATGTGGGCCAAGGGAATTGACGTTTCGTCGATTTTTGGCAAAAGTCTAGCCGAAGTCAAACCCTCCCAACATACATGGAATATGCCACTGTTAGAAACTGGTTTTAGGTTGTTGATTGATTTGAAAGCTGTTTTAGGCAGACCTTTATTTTACTGTAGAACAATCAGTATTTTAAACTTATAGGATTCAATTCTGTGCCCACGCCTTGTGACACTTAGTGAGAGTGCCAGATCTAGACTGATTGAATGAACCAAGACTCACCTCAGTCCGCGAGGTTTCCGGAAGCAGGCATCCCACCATGCATCATAACTCTTCCAGATTTTTTGAAAACCAATTTTGATAAGGACTATTCTTTCTGATGACTCATTGATGGTAGTCTCACGCTTATCGGGTGGGGAAAGATGCTGCATGCATGCTTTTACTTCTTGGCTGAGCTTCATACAACCTAATCAAGGGCCGGATTCAACACTGACTTACAGCGATTTAACGGAGAAAATACAGCCGAAATAACTGATAGCGTGGCTTATCAAGCGATATTCCACCTTATCGCTTGTTGATAAGCCGCGTTATCAGGAATTTCCTACTATATATAAAAGAGTAAGCGGTTGTGTCTGTCCTTCCGTCTGTCCGTCCGTATGTCTGTCCGTCCGTCCATGTGGCCTTTCGTAAACGTCGAATAGTAGCCATCCGGGTTCAGGCGAGGTGTCACCTACGTCGTGTTGAGAGGGGTCAGAAGACGTGTCGCCGATGTCACGCAAAGGGAGTCCGGGTTCAGAAGAGGTGTCACCGATGTCGCCCAGGGGTTCCGGATTCAAACGACGTGTAACCACTGAAGGTGGGACCAGTAATGGGGGACCGGTGAAGGATGGGTGTCCAGTAAGGGAGACCGGTAAAGGGTTGAACAATAAAGGAGGGATCAGTGAAGACGGGACCAGGTGAAAGGGGGACCGGTGAGGAAGGGACCAGCAATGGGGACCGGTGAAGTCCAGCGTCCCGTCAGACGACGTGCTACAGATGTCGTGCCACGTGTGTCGGGGTGCAAAAGACGTGTCGTAGACGTCGTTACATATGCGTCCGGACTGAGCAAATGTGTCACACACGTTATACAATGTTCATCCGGATCCAGAAGAGTGTTACAGATAGGAATTTGCACAGCATCCGTGAGATTTTCAGATGACTTTTTAAAGGCTTCGTGCAACAACCAGTAGTGTGCGCTACTTGATTCCCACTTCCGTTTTCTGCCGGCACATGGATAAGGGGGTATTGGTGGAGTAGGGAGAATGGGTGAAGGAATCGGAGTAATGTTATTCCCGTCGGACTGTGAACCGTATCGAGCGGTCTACCAATACCAATTGATTTCATTTGTGTTTCCGCAGAATAAGCGTTTCGGATTAAGGCTATATATTTATTCCTCGCTATGTATAGAACGAGTACTTCAGAGAATGAGTCGCGTACGTGCGATAGAGGGTGGGTAGGCCCTATAGGAGCAGTTTTGAAGAATCCCGCTATACCATTCTATATAGCAAAGCTAGACTTCTTACTCTAATGAATGAGAGGCCTAAAGAGGATAAGAAGGCGGTCGGGTTGTTTTATTTTTCCGGTTTGGGGGCGAAGCCCCCAACTAGATGCTTGGCGCCCAGTAGGCCGCTGAACCTCTGGTAGGCTATATTTTCTCCGCTAAATTGCTATAAGTCGTTGATGAATCCGGCCCAGCATAATCGTTCTCGTTGCAGCATAGAATCCACAGTTCTGTGCGTTTTAAGTGTAGCATCAACAAGTTGACGTTAGTTTGCACAACATTGTGTACAATGTCGGTAGCAGCTTTTTTGTTTGAGCTCAGAAGTAAAACATCGGGATCTCTTATAATGTTTGCAGGTATTGCGCTTCCTCATGTTCACAGCCGACGCCAAGCCAGCCCCCACGGCTGAGAGCAGCCAGAATAACAACGACGGAGATGACTCAA
Source organism: Heligmosomoides polygyrus bakeri (assembly GCA_947359475.1). Lineage (NCBI taxonomy): Eukaryota > Metazoa > Nematoda > Chromadorea > Rhabditida > Heligmosomidae > Heligmosomoides > Heligmosomoides polygyrus. Next base: position 67,512,559 of record OX375869.1, read on the forward strand.
GTTCAGCCGAGGAAAGTTGTGGGGACAAGAAAGAGAACGAGACGAAACCGGAGAGTTCAACTTCCCTCTCGATCACAACAGATGAAAGCGGGGTAGGGTCTGATAGCCTTATCAAGCACCTACACCCTGTGCACTCAGCTATTTCTAGGTTGACACGAACGAACCAGAGGTGGAGAAGCCACTTCTAAGAAGGCGCACCCGACAGGCGGCTGGTGCAGACAACGTAGAGATGTTCGATAAAACACTTGAAGAGGAGCGGAAAAGGAAAGAAGAGAGGATGAAGGCAGAGAGGAGGATGAAGAAAGACAAGCATAGTGATCTCAGTTCCGATGATGAAATCGCAGTCGAGATGGAGGACGATGCTGATACTCCCGATTCTGACGAACCTGAGGTGAAAAATCCCTGGGAGAAGAAGTATCCGATCGACGACAAGGAAGCCCTGAGCATGGTTTGTTATACAAGGAGTCCACAGATGGGTATTTGTGTGGTTTGAGCACTTCGTTTCTTTCCTCCAGGAACATCATAAGAAAAATCTGGAGAGCAGTTCGTCGTCAAGTACTACTAGCAGCAGTGACGAGTCGGGATCGTCGTCTTCAATTGATGATGGAGGTAATGCTCTGCTTTTGCATTTCAGCTCTTCGGAAGGTATCATCGAACGGTTCACGTTGCTTCATATGAAAGAACCAGCCGTCCGTATAGACTCTCGGCCGCACCGACGGCTTCTTGACGGCTTCGCCGTCGCAATAACTTCTCATCATCAATTGTACATAGCTTCCACCTATGTCATGGTTTCCTCAGGAAGAACATCTTAACTACGTCGAACAGGGCAAGTTAGAAAAAAAGCAAAAAAATGGACGACATCCACAAAAACGCCTATTTGCCCTATATCGATAGCGATGGCGATCGACAGTTCAAAAACGAACTTCGGATTAGTGTTCAGTTACCTTGATTACTCCCAGGGCTGAAGTTTCGTGCCGCTTGAACGCCATCCTCAAAAAATCGATAATGTCGACCGACATCGATTGATCCGACTTCATACTCGTGTTCAGCGACCTCGATTACCCCCAGGACTGAAGTTATGTTGTGTTTGTTATGTTTATTACACAGTTGGTTACCCACCCATGTGAGAATACTGAGTAACACGAATCAGAATCCTCGATAAAACGTCGATATCCAGCACAACTCACAAACACCTCTAACTGGAACAGATTAAAACAAACATAGGACAAAAGGAGAGGAAATTAAGACATCAAAATAAGGCAGAAAAAAGAGCAAATCGAAAAACGTGTGAAGAACTAGATACTAGATATTGAGGGGCTGAAGTTTCGTGCCGCTTGAACGACATCCACAAAAAATCGATAATATCGATCGATATCGATTGGTCGACTTCAGATTCGTGTTCAACGACCTCGATTACCCCTAGAGCTGAATTTTCAGACAGCTTGTATTAAATCCACAAAAATCGATAATATCGATCGATAGACTTCTTGGGTACGGTTAAAGCTGATGTAAGGATCCATGGAGCTGGCACAGCTTGAGTGATCATGCACGTCCAGAAAGGCAGGAGTGCTACTCTTCTATTAGGAACGAATGTTCTAAGTGCATTAGACATCCAGCTTAAGCTTTCCACAAAGCAAGGTCTTCCGCAGAGTGCGGCAGGCCCGCTCACAGTAACAAATGCTACTAAAGGAGTGTTCGTTATACCAGAAGCAACCACGCTACACGAGATACCTTTTTGTAATAAGGGGTCGAGAGATGGGGTTTTCCTGTCAAATGACCATATGAAGTCGGAATACGACAATCGACCAAGGACCGGAAAATTGGACGTTTTTAAGCCCGGAAACAGGGTTTACATGAAGCTCCTTGGGGAAGAGGGGAGGTCTCGACATCCTGGGTTGGTAACGGACCGGTCAGGTCTTCTCAGAACTGAAGAAGCTAGCGCGGATCCCGCTCCACTCGCTTCAGCCGCTATTAACCAAGAATCTTACAGAATTTATTCCGATCACTTGGTAAGTGTGATACAGGATATTGATGATATTCCGGTGAAAGGAAATCTATGCGCGGAAGACGCGGAAAGCCCGGGAGGTGTTGGTTCGGCGTGGTGGAAACGCCTATTTCCAGACGGCCCCATGTTGGGTTGGGCTCACTTTCCTACCGTAATCCATGCTGTTGACGGTGCCCACGGTTGAATGACCGGCGGATACACTACCGTCGGGAGAGATCATCGCCTGCCCCACCGTCTTCCACTCTTCTGTTTGAATTTAGCCACGCCCTGGTGAACGGATGTGCATATAAGGAGCAGATTCGAGCGACAAGGATCTCACACACGACTCCAGCAGCTCTACTGTTTGCCTCACCATTGATTTTATGTTCATCATAAACTTGCTATCTAAGTTGTGTTGCTCGTACCGCGTAATAGTCAACGGCCAGTCTCCACTTCGAAGAAACATGGGAATACCAGTAGCTAATTGGGCGTCAGTGGAACCATTGAACAGCCACAGATTTCAGATTCGTGTTCAGCGACCTCGATTACCCCCAGGGCTGAAGTTTCTGACCGCTTGAATGAAATCCACAAAAAATCGATAATATCGATCGATATCGATTGCCCCTGCTGTGAATGCCTTCCGTCAATGATCACCTAAATGCCTATGCATCAGGGATGAGCGGATAATGAAATTTTGAAAACCGGATAACGGATAACGGATAATTTTGCCCGAAAATGGCCGGATAACGGCAAAACGGATAACAAACAAACAACAAGAATTAAAACGTTCTAAATTGCACTAATTTCAACAACAGATCAGGACTTGAAGCACTTAGTTTATAAGCCATTTCTAGACATTTTAGTAGCGTTTTTTAAACGTTTTGCAGTTGCCACATTATCGACGCTCTATGGGTTTTTCTGCCCATCCGTAGGAAGAAGGCACAGCAACATACCCGCCTTTCACCTGTTTTCAAGGGGTCGGTCGAATTGTCTTATCTATCAGCCTTACTCTGCGCTTAACTCTTTTTTCAAATAGAGCAGTTGAAAAAGAGAATAGTCCTTGGAAGAGCAATTCTTCGGTTGTCTGTGGAAAGAAGAAGAAGGCAGGAGACAGCCAGCAAAACAAACTTCACATAACGATCTTGATCCTACACATGCTATGAACCGTTATTGTTGTTGCTGCACCCAGGATCCAAGGTACTTCAACGTCGAATTATCTGGGATGGATAAAATACTAACTTTTGGGTAGTAACTGCAAGCAATTGTGTACGGTAAACTCACACTCAAAGAGTTTTGACATCCAGACCTTCTGGATCTGAGGAAGAATATCCGACTCATCCCTTCTGGAGCAGAGGTAGAATATCCGACCCAACCCCGAAACGGAGGTGTTCCCTATGTTGCAGATAAGTTTCAAAAAAACTCACAAATTAAAACAAATCTACATGTTTTCAGCACCCACGATAATAAGTTTGTTTAGTAGTTTATTGCTCCCCTAAATTTTTAATGGAGAAGTTGCTTACTTAATGTATTTGGATTAAACCTATTTCTTTTGCTAGTATTCATTGCTGTATTGCGTTTTTTTTTTGATAATTCACGACAGCATATGGCTAAAAAGATGCCATTACCGCCTGCAATCAAGTCGAACATACTGCAATCGTATAACCACAAATGATACGATAGAAAGATCGGCGCGAAAAATTCTTCCCAGGATGCGGCTCTCCACTTTTGACGATTGCTACTAGCAGTTTATATGCCTTCTTGGTCAGCACATGACTTGAGATGAATGAACAATGCCGTGTTAAGTAGGCCTTATATAAGTATGGTACAGGCTTAACAGGCCTTCTGGAATGCTGGAAGTAGATATCTTTAAAAGTATGTAGCCAGTTCCCAAGTGAGGAAACCTCAATTAACCCTTCTAGATTCGAATACTTCTGTTGTTTCTGACGACCACTCTTATGATCGTGAAGGATCCTGTACATAGCCCACCCATCACCACGTCCAATGCTAAGATTGCTAATTTGTTGTTCGTTATCCGGTCTAAAATTGCCGGATAACGAACAACAAAACGGATAGGCCAAAACCCTCCGGAAACCGGATAACGGATAACGGTTAATCCGCTCATCCCTGCTATGCATGGTTGCCGACGTGTTCGGCCCGTCTACGGCTCGCCATGCATGGATGCCGACGTGTTCGGCACATGTAGGGTTCGCCATGCACGGTCGTTGCCGTGTTCGGCTTCTCAATACCCCCACTCCAGTTGTGACGGATACACGCACACACGCACACACACACACACACACACTGCTCCTTTATATATAGTAGGATTGCTCCATCTGTGGGTGTATGTGTATGGGGTGTGTGATGTGTGTATGTGAATGAGTGTGAAAGTGAGTGCGTGTGTGCACAGGCACCTTTAATGCGCATTTGGGCGTTTTTGGCGAATAAAATGATTTGTAGTAGCAACGGGGTAAGTCCGCGTCTTCTCTTGGCCAGAGAAGTCTGGTAGCAATTCCGGACCTTGATGCGATGGAAGGTTTAGTTGGCCTTTGCGTGGTTTCAATTGCGATGGACCCTTCTCTTGTCAAGCACGCCATATCCTAGGCGAGGGAAGGATTCCAAGGTGTGACGAGAAGCACGAAAGGGAATCGGGCTTGAAACTCTGAAGCTGACGCCGTGAAGGAACGATTGACAGGAGACCGTCAAAGATCCCTGAAGCAGGTGCGCTTCGCCAGGCGCCTCCAACTACAGTTGAAGTTGGAGCGACGCGCTTGATTAGGATGATTGGGTGCCGCGCCAGTCTCGGACGGGATTTCCGACGAGATGATGCGAGTCGAGCACAGCACGTTCTACCCTATCCCAGGCTGCGGCAGCTTCATGGGCTACGCTCTGCCCAGGTTCTCTACGGCTTTCCGATGTTCTTCCTTTTCGTCGTTTTATCGCTGTTAGTATGTGTGGTCTTTACTAGTATGTGGATGAGGATAACTCGATCTTTAGACCTTTCGTTAAAGCCTGTTATAAAACTCCACCCAGCGTAGGTCACTCACCATCAGCACCAGGAAGTACAGGGTGCAGGGTGCGGCAAAATTACCCGTGCACCTAAACATTTTAATTTTCCAAAATTTTTCTGCTTTACTTACCTGAGATATGTTGACTGAAATCCATGCATACACATTTGAGTACAAAAGGGTTAGGCATCGGCAGATGAAGAAGAGGGGAATGGGGAAATGTAAAAGGTTGCTGCAAGGACTCACGGTGGCACGCGCTCGAGACATCCTTTTTAGCGATAAAAGGATTCTACGTTGAATCCAGTCTTTAACTTTCAATTACTGGGGACTCGCTTGCTGATGCTACCGGCAAAAGACGACATCAGGAATGTGCGAAACAGCCTCACTCCATTGTGGTTTGGGGAGGAGTCACCTCTTCAGGAAAAACTCCAATAGTTTACGTCAAAGCTGGCGTGAAAGTCAACGCACCGGCTTGCTAGGATATCCTAAAAAAAGCTCTCAAGCCGTGGACCGATTCCCACTTCGGAGAATCCCACTGGCTCTTTCAACAAAATTCTGCTCCAGCACACAAAGCGAAGGTAGTCCAGGACTGGTGCGCCGAGCAACTGCCTGACTTCATCACACACGACGAATGGTCCTCCAGTTCTCCGGACCTTAACCCGATTAATTATTCTGTGAATGCGATCTCAGAGAAAAAAGCTTACTCTACCAGACACCCAAATTTGGACTCTCTTCAAGAAGCGCTTTGGACATCCTAGGACGAAATTGATAAGCCGCACCTGCGGGCCACATGCGAAGAGTTTGTCGAAGGTCTGAAGGACTGTGTGGAGGCTGAAGGCAATCTCTTCGATCTCCTCTACGGCTTTGAAGAAGGCAATCCAGCAAAAAGGGTTGCTTCCGAAACCACAACCTGTGAAAAGCTTGATAAACAAGCACAAATTCTCGGTTATCTCAAAGATAACCGTGTGGCGAATAAGAGAACCAAAGTTACTAGGCTTCAATTTTTTTCATTTCCACGGTTGTGACATACTTGAGTCGTGTCACAACCATGTCCTAAACTATAATAATATAATGTTCAAATTTGAATATCCTGACTCGTTTCTCGAATGCCCTCTAGTTCGAGTATTCACGAAATCGCATTGCTGCCAACATCAAACACTGTCAAATGTGTTGTTATGAACTTTAGAGAACGGGCATTCGAGGTAGGTGATCGGGGATTTGTTTACAAAAAACTCTTATCGCAAAATAGTTTCGTCAATTCCCATCAATTATTTAAAATTAACCGACCAATCATTTCCAGTATTGCGTTTTCTTCCATCATAGTTCGCATCTACATCTTTTGATTTTTTAACCCGCTATTCACTTACCCTTCACCATTTTTTCTGGTGCGCTAGTTATCTATGTTATCGCCCAATATTTTTGCAAGGATATTGCGTGTCAATCCAGCCATCATCATGAAAATGAACTGACTGGTTGCAGATCGCAGTGTGGAAGTCGAAGGCACATCGGTAACAGCAGCAGACGCTCTGAATGATGCAAGTCAGTCTTTCCACCAGCTGCTTTCTCACTGCTGATTATGGTTTATAATGAAGACCTTGGCATTGCCATCTAAATTTAGATTCACTTCGCCTTGGAATGGGAGACTTCGTATTCTACAGTGTTCTCGTTGGTCAGGCTGCTACTACAGGTATGGAAAGGCTCTTCCTTCCTTTGTCCGGTGAAATCTCGGTCTTCCTCGCGGCTTGTCGTAGTTGCTCAAGATAGGAGCATCTATTTCAGGAAATGTTGGCGCTACAATAGCTGCTGCCCTGGGCGTTGTTTACGGCCTACTGATCACGCTTACGTATTTCAGTAACGGTAAGATATATTGAATTATGTTTGTCTAAGCGTACAATTCAGGTGCTCGGAGGAAAATACCGTCTGGCTAAAGTGTAACAGGAGAGAGATCGTGCTATACTCTGCCGAAAACGACAAGATATTTAGCCTCCTGCTAGCACAACCACTTAGTTTGCCTACGGATGTCGTTTCTTCGCGCTACGTTTGCTTCGTCAACATTTGGGACGGGAAGGCGGTGCGGTGCGGTTCGAGTACCGCGCGGAGTAGCTCCATTTGCGAGCTCGTAGCGTTCCAGAGAAGTGGAATGCGCTTGAGCTCATCCACTTCTCAATGGAAAAAATCATGTTCATCATCCCAGCACTTGCAAAGCTCTCCGTCTGTAGTAGATCCCGTCAGAGTAAGGCTGCGTAACGCGCAGCTATGTACCTACCGGGGCATCGTATTTCCTATTATTCTGAAGTACAGTTTAGATTACCTATAAATTCATAGCACTCCTTCAAAACTCGTTAAGGGTAACAGGGGTTTCGCCTTGCTGTTCTAGGTATAGCCTAGCTCTCGACTTCAGTTCACTTCTTTCTGTGCTCTTCATACGAAAAGTAATTGCCAAAGACTTCTGTGACTAAGTAATTCGAGGTACTGGTCAGGAATTTGGCATCGACTGTGTGTCATTAGCATCGGATCACCTTTCCGACTTTCTTTTCCAAGTACCAATATCGATGTGAGACAAAATGCACAGCAAATTATACAATTATGATATTGAAAGGCGAGTACGAAAGAGAGCGAATAAGGCGCTGGATTTTTAAAGGCACGCCAAACATCTCCCTGCCATGAGTAAACTTTTGGCGAAGTCATTGGTCCTTGTCTCATTTGCTCACTCATATCGTAACCTACCGTGATCGGCTGAGCTTTCAATACGGAAAGTCATATTGGTAGTCGGCATCTCAAACAATCCCCGATGCTAAATTCTTCGAAGCCTTCAATGCAGTGTTCGAACAGTGGAATAGTAGCCGGCCATTTTCGGCGCTTATTCATTTATATCAACAGGGTGGTACGCAGTAGGGTTTGGCGTGGCGATTAGGGTATTCCCGTTCCCTGTCTCTTTTGCATACATTTTAGCCGCAGTCCTGCTATTCGGTTCGAAAGGTACTCCTGAGTATCTGTCGGGATTCTATAAACTCCATTTGAGGGGCAAAGCATCCATCGAATCAGCTTTGATTCAATGCTGATCCGGATTATTCGGATCCGTCATATTTTTCCAAATACCAGATAGATGCATCATGCAGATAAGGGCATTTTTGAAAATCCCAGATCTTACGATGATTCAGATAAGGGTGGTTTTGACTAGAACTGATTTTAAGGTGGTTCAGATAATCTACGGAATAAGTTACATAGTGTATTACACACAGTATTTATAATTTTTGTTACTTACAGAGCCCGTGCAGAAAACTTTATTGTAACCAATTAAGCAACGAAGTTGTTGTTAGCAACTGCAAAACAAATTTTGAGTGTTTCTTTTACATTGATAAAAATATTGCAGCGGGATGAATAGGTAAACATATTGGTGAAGTCCGCTGAGAAAACCTTTAATGGTTGTCTCGTAAACTTTGCTGCAGTTCGCTAAGTTGATATTTTGAATATTTCGAATATATCCTACGAATGTTCCATTTCTGGTTCTGATGGTGTCGACGTAGTTATTAAAATGATTCCTAATGAACATAAGAATACTGGCCAAAAAAGCAGAAAATGGCTTGAGGCTGCTGTCAGCACCGCCTGTTATGTTATTTGCAGCGAATGCGGCGCAGTGAAGGCGATGTCACCGATACGATAATAGAGCGAAGCATACCTCGCCTGAGCACTGACATCGGGTTTCGCTTTCACGGGTATCACACCTTTCAAGCTCCCCAAGCACATTGGTCATGATTCTTTAGGGGATTAGGATCACGTCTCCTTACACAGCGACACAATGATGAGCAACGCGTAACCTGCGACGGATTATTTTTGTTTCGCAGGACGTCTCGACTCGATGCTCTGCTGTGTTAGTAGATAGAACCCCAGCAGGCCTGTGCGCGCAGTTGCACTAGCCCAGTTGTTCAGCGAAGCATCGCCGTCGCGCTAAAGTGTAAACCACTTTCACCTTGCGACCACTAGGATATCTTGCCTACACGACTAATCAGCATGCATTTCAGGCGACGAGACGACTCCGGCGCTTCCCATCTCGATAGTACTTGGCACCGTCTTCCATTTCCTCTATCTTGCAGCTGAACCGTACGCCATGTATTACACAGATATGGCCGTTCACTATGTGCTCGACTAGGTTTTTTGCTCTGATTGGTCACCTTTCTCAAAAATCTACTCATCAATGATTTCATGGCGTCGAAACATGCGTGGTGAACGCGAACTGCGTCAGTGTTTATGTATAGCCTGTCTTCTACTTTGTCGCCAGCGGTTTCTTCGTGTTCTATTATTTGTAACCGGTTTCAGTCCTCACTAAATCTGTGCTTCAGATGTATGTTTTACACATTGACGCGAACTTATGTAGTCGGCTGCAGATCAGAAAGTAAAAATAGAGACTTCTGCTATCCTGCAGAAACAAGTGAGCACATACAAATTGGTGAGTGCAAATTGACAGCGAGTTGGTGGACACTAAAGCCGCCAACAGGGCCTTCAATGCATGTATGTAGCAGACACTGGCGCAGAACGTCTAATCGACGAGTAACGTCGAAACGATGAGTACTCCCTTCTGCTCATTAGCTTCAGTGCAGATTTCACTATACCGGACTTGTAGTAAAGGCATGCACATGCACTACCACGCATGCCAGAACCCAGCAACTTCAGCGACGTGCTAATGACGATTGAGCAGAGGTTTATGGCACAAGAAAACATGCAAAAAAACTTGGACAGTTGAGAATCATCGCCGTATTTCGTCGCCCCAGGTTTTCCATCTGCACAAGTACAAGCATCAAGACTGTTCAAATTGCCGAGTGGAAAACACTTGCTTATTCTCTACGATCACGTTAGGGCCTTTCCTCCGAATTCTTAAGGAAACCCAGTGGCACTTTTCGCGTACACGCGGACAATCGAGATAGTTATCATAGTTAGTATCATCGAGTTGGTGGATCAGAAGTCAACCGCGTTCCTATTCAGCCTCGGGTCTCCGAATCGGAGGTGTTTTAACTGCGCAGTGTAACCTCGACACTGCGCCTCAACAGTACACGACCAGTAGAGGTCGTCCCCCATCATAAATCTTGGGCCCATTGAACGCGACAGAAACACTTTGATGACAATATTTTATCAACAGCATTAACAGGCAGTAAATTGGTGCAGAATAAGGCAGAGGAATGGAAAAAGGGGAGGGCGGAGAGAATCGCCTAAGGCGAGCCCGGGAACGAACGGCTAGGCCGCCGCCGGACGTAGATGGGAGCCGAATGCCACATGTTTTTTGGGGCTTCCCGGATTAGAGAGCGCCTTTCGCGAGTAACCAGCATGTGCAGACGAACCTGGCTGAAAGAGCGGTGTTGGTGCTGCGCCACCAAAGAACACCGGTTCCCTCTCCTGTGTCGCCACACTACAGTATTTCTCGCCCGCCAAACTGTACATCGCGTAGTTGACCTCGTTGCCGGAGAACTGTTCGGCATGGCATAGTGCCGAGGCAGCGCGCGGTTTTTCGTCGTGTCGTCTCGCACACTCCACGCCTCCCCTGCTCGCCACACCCCGGGGTCCCTTCCCTAGCCCAATCTGTGCTCTCCTCCGCGACAGCGGAGGAGAGTACAGAAAAGGCCCCGCGCTCACTCTGCTCATCTGACACTCGCCGCTCGTGCGTGACGGAATTTTCCGGGGACGAGTTCACATGTAATCAGTTGACCTCGACAGAGTCGTGTTTCTAGTACGTCGATTGCTTTCTCCGGACGTGACAGAGTGATCGATTGTCTATAGCTTTACCTAAATTAGTTTTCGCCTGAAATATCTTGACATTCTCGAGCGACTAGAGCTCCGACAAGACAGAGAGCAATAAGGTTCTCCTCATTGTAAGAGTTTATCAACGAAGAATTGAATCACTGGTGTGTATGTAAGAAGCCTAGAACTCCTACTCTCCTTCACTGTTAAATAGATTTTCTTCCTTAGAGAGTGCACTCGACTTGACTACGAAAATATCGCTGTTACCCAAGACCAAGACACATTTCCACTTTATTTTAACACTTTATTCCTTTTTCTGTCTGCGAGACAGATGGGTGCGACAAGTTTTATTCACAATAAGTGAAATAATGAATTGAAGTAGGTCACGACGACGTTCTTTGCGGTGGAAGACTTTTTTAGCTCCTCGATATCAGCTTGTGCACGTTTACGGACCTGCTCGTCGCTAGTCTCCAGTGCGGTGTCGTACTCAGGTTCGCGGATACGCTCGAAGTCCAGTCCAGAACAAGTTGTTCCAATGCGAATGCGGCGACGTTCTGGTCTTGACAGACTCCGAGGAGAGGTAGCTCCGGATGCATTAGGTTGCTCCATAACAGTCTCTTAGATGGATGAGAACCGTGTGTGGACGCTTGGTGCACCTGCGACAAGGAGTCTGTCAGCTGGTGGCTGTCGTAGATCTTAACAGTTCAGCTTTCCTGTAACCATTAATAATTCCCCGCATGTTCCATTTTAGGGCGCATGCAGCGCAGTCGTAGGAGGCGCGACTGTCGCGTGCACCCGATACCAGGTTCCTGGTTCGGATTTCCCGCCCAGGCCAACCAAGCCTTCCATCCCTCCGGGGTCGGTGAATTGGTACCAGACTTGTCTGGGAAGGATAAAGCGCTGACTTGTTCATCGGCTGGCCACCGCAAGTCATAGTATGGCCAAATACGCATTCATGTCGCCTCCACGACATCCCGTAGAAGTAGAATGCGCTGGCGCATCCCAGAAGGGATTGATTAACGCCGTTCTTTATCCTTTTATCCTTTATGTTCCATTTTAGATGGCCGTGCATTCTCGCAGTAGAGCCCTGGTTCATCGACGATTCAATCCAGCGCCACACGCTCCACTGTCTGGTGCTGCATTGATTCGTCGGAGAATCTTTCAGTGGCTGTTGTCAGCCGGTTGAAACAGAAGGATTTGTGTCTCTCTTTGTAATCGTCCGGCATGACAGATATACTAGTGTGATAAACTTGCCCCTCAGGTTTACTCAGGTCTTTCCGTAATGAAGATCACACTGACCTTTTGGAGCCCTACATATCGGAACACGAGGATTAGCGCGAGAATTCTTTTATTAACAATAAAAGGAGAACATAAACATCAACAAGCGAGGCTATGAAAAGTGCCTGGACTGAACAAAACGCCATCAGGAGATGGCAAAGGATCGGGATGTCCTCAGGGGCGGAGAGAGGCAGAAGCCGACATCATGCGGCCTGCCATCCAGACTATTTAACATCCTTCTTTTACAACCAGATCCCCGAGAAACATTGGAGGGAAGAATAAACGGAATACAAGGGGATAGAGCAAGTTACTTCAGGACGATTAACTACGGCGCTACTTAGGTGCGCTCTTGTTACCTTTTTTCCTATGGTGAGGGAGCGATCCTTCACCTGGCCAGGATTTTCACTCTTATTTGACTGGATAAAAACTTCTACTCGTTGGTTTCGGAATACATCGCTTGTGTAGTTGGTTCCTTTGTCGGTAACCAGTGTTTCTGGTAGTCCAAATCGAGATATGAAACGCTTAGTGAATATTTCGGCTGTCGTGAGCGCTTTCTGGTCCAACAGAGGTTCAGCGATGACGAATTTGGAGAAAGCATCCACGAATACGATGATGAACTTGCTTCCTTGCAGCGTGAGTGGTAATGGTCCGATGACGTCGGAATGAACCCTCTTCCATGGGCGAGTTGGTGTTTCCAGTGGCATGAGAGGTTCTGTATTCCTATATGCGCTAGGATCTTTTCTCTTTTGACACTGCTCGCATCGGGAAATAAAGCTGTGTATATCGCGTTTCATGTTGTTCCATATAGCAGACTTTTCGATCAAGGCGTGCGTTTTGTTTACTCCCTGGTGAGAGGTTCCCGTTGGAGACTCGTGGGCTATGGAGATGAGTATTTCCTTCAGCTGCGAGTCTTCCGGTATGACTATCTGCGGATCCTGGTGTAGTCGAGTGGGGATTTTATACAAGATGTCGTCCACTAAAATATAGTCGATCGTGCGGTCGTCATCTAGCTGCTTCCGTAGGGAATCCTTCAGCTGGAGTATTCAAGCACATTTGTCCTGCTCGTCTCGTAGCTTTCCCATTTTAAAGGTATCGATATTTGCGACTACAGCGTTGACAGTTGGTAAGTAACGAGATAGTGTGTCACAGACGACGTTCCTTCTACCTGGCCGATAAACGATGTCGACATCGAACTCTTGAAGAACGATTTGGTATTTCGCAAGTCTACCTGTGAGGTCTTTTCGATGCAACAGCGCTTTCAGCGGGGCATGATCCGTGACGATGGTGATCTTAGCGCCGTCGATATATGGTCGAAACTTTTCAACGGCGAATACCAATCCTAGGACTTCCAATTCGATGGCAGGATAGCGGCTTTCATGTTTGCTGAGAGTCCTGCTTGCGTATGCGATGACTTTTTCCTGTCCGTCTTGGTCTTGTTTCAACACGGCGGCCGTTCCTTTTCCTGAGCTATCCGTTTCTATGATGAATGGTCGTCCTAGGCGTGGTGCGCTTGGTATGGGAGCCGAAGTAAGAGCTTTCTTCAGGGTATTCATTGCTTCTTCGCAATCCCTTGTCCATTCGAACGGTGTGTCCTTCTTGGTTAGTGCTGTTAAGGGCGCTGCTATTGATGCGGAATTGTGGATGAATCGTCGAAAGAATGAGCACACACCGATGAAGGCTTTGATATCGGTAATCGTCCGAGGGGTCGGAAATGCGTCGATTGCTCTTGTTTTTTCCGGATTGGGACGAATCCCGTCTTTGCTCAGGATAAAACCAAGGAACTTGATTTCCTTTCTCGCAAATTCGCATTTGGATTCCTTTAGCTTCATTCCGATGTCTCGAATCTTGCCGAGTACCTCGTCAATGTCGCGAAGATGGTCGTCTGCAGTTTCAGAGGTGATGATAAGGTCGTCGATGTAAATGAAGACTCGTGCTCTCAAACGTTTCTTGAAGTCGTCCATAATTCTTGGGAACGTCGCTGGAGCACCTTTCAATCCCATCGGCATGCGGATGTACTCGAATGCCCCGAGGAAACATGCAAATGCTCGCAATGCGATTCTTCGAGAGGGATCAGGTGAAATCCTCGTTGGAAATCGAGCGAAGTGTAAAGGCATTGGTTTGCACACAGGTCAATGATGTCCTGGATGTTGGGAAGAATGGATTGTTGTGGCTTTGTGATAGCGTTTAGTCCGCGGAAATCTATGGTGAAGCGCTATGCGTTAGCTTCTCCTTTCTTCACTAGAACGAATGGTGCGCAGTATGCGGATGATGATTCTCGTATTATACCATCACTTAGCATCTGTGTGATCTGCTTCTCGATTTCCTTGCGCTTTTCCAAAGGCACACGATATACTTTCCTGGATGGTATTGGCGCATTGTCGATAAGATCGATGCGATGTCTGATGTCTCCGTTATAGTGGCCCAAATGTCCATCTGGTCCAACGAACGCTTCGGCGTGATGTCGAAGTATAATCCGAAGTTGTTCCTTATGCTCATCGCTGAGTGCGGAACAGGATATGTCGATCTCATCACTAACATCGTAGTTGGGAGGTGGTGTTGTGGGGAAATGTGGTAGCTTGGTTTCCCAATGTGTTTCAGGGGGAATCTCGTTGACGAGCATTCCGTCGTTCGGCGCCGCTCGTCCATGGTGTACTGCTAAAATTTGGACGTCGGGATAGACTATGGGTGTAGCCATGCTATCTTGGTTTTGTCCTTCAGCTGAATGTCGGTATTTGACGGGTTCATGATATTGATGAAGGATGTGCCATCCGTATTAAGCGAAAGGAGAGCACGTCCAACGACATAGAGGTCGTCTGGCCAGCGCTGGTTGTCCTCTATTAAGACATCCATGGTCTCGCTTGGCAGAGATCCGAGTATTTTGGTGCGAACGATGGAAGTTGTTCTTCGGGGAAGCGTGACCGTGCCTTCGGTCATGACGTGCAATGGTGCTTCCGCACGTATGGTGACATGATTTACTTGGACGAGGTTGTGGTGGTCTTCTCCGATAGCGATTACGTGCTTGTGGAGATCCAAGGAAATCGGTAAGCCCGTTTTGTTGAGTTGTCGTATGAAGTCTGATCCGAGTAGCACTTGTGCCGGGCAGTCCGAGTCCGAAGCGATCCACAGTTGATGGGAAATGGTGTATCGGCCGATCGTTATCGGTATTTTCACTGCTGCCATGAAGTGAATTGTTGTTCCGTTCGCAGCAGTTGCCGTGGTGTGTTTCGGTAGGAATGATGTCGAAGGTGCGACATCATGTAGAGTAGACAGCTTCATGTAAGAAATTAAAGCACCACTATCGAATAGAGCTGTTACCTTTACTTTGTTTATGGTGAGTTCGATATAATGCAGTGTCGAATGGACGGCGTTGACCATGTCCGTGATAGCATAGATGCGTGGAACAAACAGGGGTGGTTCCATTTCCAACTCATTCGAAGAATCTGCTCTTATTGCATTGGCCTGGTTTCCTCGATTCTTCTTCCGTGGGGCGAAGTTCCTCGCTACTTCGAAAAGTGCTGATGATGCTGTGGTCGCAGCTCGACGTAGGAGATAGAATTTGATGTAGAGAACACAGCATCCAATTAGTATAGTGACGATCAGCGTGGGGATGAGGATCCATAGTACCATGCGCAGAATTGAACGTTTGAGGGTTTCTACTCCTTCTGTGAGTTTATTAGTCGTGTTGTCATAGAAGTCCGTCAACGAATGGCGTACCTTTGAGGTGGTATTCTTCACTGCCATCCAAGCATCTCCGAATATTCCTCTTTTCGCCAATCGGTAGGAGATGTCCATCTGACTTCCATGTGGCATGGCTATATGAGAGCTCGGCGCTACGTCGGAAGGATCGATTGTGCAGAAGAAAGTAGAGGGTGGTTTGAAGAGAAATGCTTGTGCAGCACTGTTGAGTCTGACGTTGGGTGGAAGAAGTCGTTGAGGTGGTGCAAATTGTGCCTTTGAAGGGTACGGGTAAGGTGTTGTCGGTGAAGATTCTATTAGGTTGTTCGTGCCAGGTAGGGAGAACCATAGATCTGTTCCAATTAGAGCAGGTGTCAGCGCATAGCAGGTTCCGTTCACCCCGTGCTTTTCGAAGGTGTGATTGGCGGTTACTTGTTGGCATCGCGTTATGGCCAATCCATCAGTTGTACGAGTTGCCATGATGTCCATTCGTGAGAGTAGTATCCGGGTGGTTAGGGCATCTTCGGGTGAGAGAGAAGATTAGCAGGGAGCGAAGGAAACGTCAAGAGGTGGTATGACGTCGTTAGGTAAGGAGATTCGATATTGCAGAAAGCTGTGAGCTGTTGTCGATGCTCCTCATTGGATGAATATTCAAACGCGACATCGAGTGCGGGTATGGCGACGTATCGTGGAGTTACAAGCGCATCGAAAGTACCCGCGAGGATGTACCTACAGTGCGGCACTGGTGATAAAGGGTTCCAGACTATCATGTGTTGATGTGTTATGCAGTGACCATCAGCGAGAGAGCAGTTTTCCGTGTTTGCGAAGGAGCTGATAACAGATCGTCCATCAAAGGATGCAATCTCGCCTTCCTCTAGGGTGAAAACGCTTCGCAGATAGGTGTTAGTACCCCAAAACGCAGTGGTTGTGGTCTAATCCTCGATCTCGTTGGTTGATCTGATCCCGGGGGCTGCTACTGTTAGTGCGTGACCGTGTATATAGCCGGTCCTGGCAGCTTCTTCACAGAGCTCGCGTGGAATCGGCGCGCGTCGTCGACCCTACGGACCTACTGGTTGTGATGAAAAAGAAACTAGTAACGGAGATTGCTAACGAGTCCCTGTAGCACTTCGTAGCGTTTGTGCGGAGCGCTGGGATCCGTTCCGAGTAGAGTTCGACTTGGGTTACGATCACTGGTGTTCTAGAGGTGGCCGAGCATCCTATGCGCGGTGGTAACGGGAATCTGTTCGCGTGCATATTGATTCCACATATCTGATACTGCGATGAAGCCATGGAAATCATGAAGGATGCGAGTGTTACAAGCACGCATAATAGGTGCATCCGGGTGAGACGGCGTTTACTCGCGCTCCTGGCCGTGAGCTGTATGTGGCCTGCGTCGGTGGGTATGGCTGTGGCTGCTGATAACTCTGCGGGCGCGGCTGCTGCCAGTAGGGTGGTTGTTGCTCCAATGGCTGGCTACTGCGCGGTCTGAATGATCCACGAAAAGGTTGGCTCCGGGGGTCTTACTTAGACCTCATCGGCGGCTGCCGTGGTTGTTGCGTGGCTGACGTGGACGAACACGGCAGCCGCCGGTTGATCTGCAGGTTTGCGGGATACTGTAGCGGGCGGCTGCTGTCGATGCGTCGTGGATCGCGCTGCGACGTCTTGTATGCCAGCGATGGCTGCCTCAGCAAGCGGGCCGTGAGGCAGTGGATGTTGCGCTGCTCCATGGGAGGAAGATCGGGGTCCGGATCTGCAGCGTTGCGTGCTTTTTGCATTTCAATTGAGTGGTCGAGATTTGAGGGGTTTTGACGTAATTGAGCGGCTTTTCTGGCCTGGTTCTGCTGGTGCTGCTGCGGACTCTCCCTGAGCGACGAAAGCCGTTTCCACACGAGCAGCTTGGATGGCAACCACCCTGGTGTCCCTTCCCTAGCCTGATTCTGCGCTCGAAGGCTCTTTATGGACGATTGCAAAAAGGTGTTGGCACCCGGGAACGTACCGGAGCTGGTCCACGACTGAATGGTGGCGGTCGAGTGCTTCCTCGCCTGGTATCGTACCTTGGGCGTTGTTGGTTCCCATTAAGTTGCATGTCCTTCAGTTGTCGCTGGAGGCGGTCTACCTTTTCGTCCATGAGAACTGCGTTGAGGACCTGAATTGACTCATTATCCTCCTTACGTTCTTGTTGCAGGATGCGGTGTTCCTTCTCTGCGCATGTGACCACGGTTTCGAAGTCTTCGGTTTCTGGCAGCCGACGAATTACCTTTCGTAGTTCCGGATTGAGACCTTTAATGAAAAAGTCTATGGCCATTTGGTTTATAACCCTATCGCCTTGGCCTTGGAACGCAAACCTTGTTTTAGTTAGGACCTTCCTAGCAAATTCACCGACCGAGTCCTTCCCTTGAGAGATATTGTGTAGCTCATCACGAATATTGCTCAGCGTTGCCTGGTTTTTCAGCTTAGAGGTGAGCGCGGTCACCAACTGCTCCCAGTTCATTTGATCGCGATTTTCAATGGATTGGAACTTCAGTTTTGCCATTCCCGTTAGGTATATAGGAAGTAGACTATTCGCAACAGCCCTCGGAATTTGGAAACGTTGGGTGAGCTCACTATACTACTCTAGGAACTCCTCGAACGTCTTCTCTTCGGATCCAGAGAATTTGTCGATTCTAGTTCCTAGCAGCTTAAACGCGTGGTAGATTTGTTGCTGCCGTGGAGTGAGCGTGCCACCTTCCCAAAGGGGGTTCCCACTTTCCAGCTGTTCTGTTTCTTTCTTCGTAGTCATAGTTTGCTCACTATCGTCATTACTTATCCCTGTTTGATAGCTGTCTAGATCCGAAAGATCGGGGAGGGGGACTGCGTGCGTGAAGGGAGTTGCGAGAGACTAGTGTTCCTCAGTCGGCCAAACTGTAGTTCGCGTAACTGGTCCCGACGGAGTCATCTGTCTAGTCGTGCGTCGATTGATTTCTCCGAGCGTGACAGAGTGATTGATCGGTTGTTTATCGCTTTACCTGAAATTGGTTTTCGCCTGGAATACTTTGATTTGGATGAGCGATGAGAGATCCGACAAGGTAGAGAGCGAGAGGATTTCCTCGTAAGATTTTACCAACGGAGAACTGAATCAGTGGTATATATATAAGTTAATGGAGGAAGTCAGAGTTCTTTCTCTCCTATACTGCCGATAAATTTTCTTTCCCCAAAAATACGTTTACTCGACCTCAAGTTATTGCTATTTCCTTACGCGGGAAGGCATTTTCAATTAACACTGTATTTCTCATTCTGCTTCTGTACGACGGATGGGTCAACAAAA
The DNA here is from genome assembly GCA_947359475.1 of Heligmosomoides polygyrus bakeri. Taxonomy (NCBI): domain Eukaryota; kingdom Metazoa; phylum Nematoda; class Chromadorea; order Rhabditida; family Heligmosomidae; genus Heligmosomoides; species Heligmosomoides polygyrus. The sequence continues at coordinate 67,531,535 of OX375869.1, forward strand.
TTTATTCACGAAGGACGATGTAGTAGATCAGGGTGGATCACGGCGTCGCTGTTCCTTGCGGCGGAAGACTTCCTTGAGTTCCTCGATGTCGACTCGTGCACGTTCGCGGGCCTGCTCGTCGTTGGTTTCCGGTGCGGTGTCGTACGCGGGTTCGTGGATACGCTCGAAGTCCAAGATTTGTTGTTCCAATGAAAACGCGGCTACCTTCTGTCCCTGAGCGACTCCAAGGAGATGCAGCTCCGGATGCATTAGCGTTGCTCCATGACGGTTTCTTAGATGAAGGAGAACTGTATGCGGACGCTTGGTGCACTTACTGCAAGGAGTCTGGTAGGTGGCGGCTGTAGCTGATCTGAACAGTTCAGCTTTCCTATAACCGTGAATCACTTCCCCGCACGTTACGTTGTAAACAGCCGTGCATTCTCGCAGCAGGGCCCTGATCCATTGGTCGAGTAGTTTATCAAGTTATAGGTTAATTACTCCTTACTTGAGAGCAGGGAGTTCCCTTCCTATGTCCTTACATACACGTGTGTTCATATCTTTATTATGGTAAAGCACTGAGGTACGTAGCGGAGGGGGAGAAGGAGAGGGCGAGGCCTACTCGTCAGCTGTCTGGGGGCTGACGAGGCCGGGACCGAGTTGCCGTGGGCGAGCCGAAGTTGAGACTGACGAAGCCAGGCGTGGCTTCGTCTTCATAGACGAGGTGCGGGTGTAACGCGACGGCTGGGTGTACCGACAGCTGTCTGTGACCCGACATCTCCATTCCTCGGTAAAGCTCGTCCTCGAGCTTAGGGACATCGCCATCGAGTTGACATATGAATCATATCCGAGAGAAAGCATATTCTGCATATTTACGGAAGAAGGAAAAATGGGAACTACAAAGTAGTTATGCTATTAGCTTCTACTGTATGATGGAAGTTGAGGATAGAAGGTGTCACAATGTGATGTTGTTGGTTCGATGCCTAACCAGGAGGAGAAGGCGGATCTGCACATTCATTGAGAATAAGCTCGTCCTCGAGCTTGGAGATTAAGGGTGGAATGAGACGATGTTCAAGTATTTCGTCTTGGAAAATGGGCACGTGCGATGTGAGGATAAATGGTGGAGTTGAATGTAGATGAGTTCTATGTCTTTCGTCGTCGATGATGCTTACGTTGATGGAGAAATTATTGCATAAAATGTTACCTTACAGTACAGGAGGGAAGATTATGATAGTAAAGTCAACATGTTGATTAACAGAAATTTACTTCTTACGTTATACATTATGCGAAATTTTCTAGGAAATAAAATGATGGCTGGACATTCAAAATGCTGAAGAGGACATTCTGATAATACACAATTTGGGCAATGACCTGGAGAAATTGCCCTAATGCAAAATTGAACATTTGTGAAAACTTTCTGAGAAATATTTCTAGAAAGGTGCAAAAAAAACATGACATCATTGGCATTTTTACGTATCATATAAGAAACGGGTTTTCAAGTGTGAACCTGAAAGAAAGCAAAATTCATTGTGCGGTTGACACAAGGGCGGAGTTAGAGAAAAAAGGTTTTTTTTTTGATGACGCATCTAGAATTCTTTGAATCGCCCGTTCAAAGAATATTTCGTATGGCTTTGCGCTGTGGCGGCAATGAGATGGTATACAAACTTACTCCAGGAAATTCTAGCAACTTGCTTAACTAGTAGAATATTCTTCTTTGTCCATAGAACGTCGTGCTAAAGTATATTTTTCTTTCAACCGGCGAGATCGCCGTAAGGGTGGTTCTGAACTGTCCGATGCTTCACTTTCCGATGAAGAAGCTTCTATAAGGGCTGAAGCATTGGCTGGCTCAGAACGGGGTGCATATATTTTTAGGCGATTAATATGAACTGTCTGTCGCTTTTGGCGATTGACAAGGTCGTGAATTGTAATAATTGTCGATCAACTACTAACTACGACCATGAAAGGACCTTTCCACTGGCTTGTATATTTTAGACGCGTATTATCGTCATGTAGCAGTATTAAATCTCTAGTGGAATGTTCCGTAGGGAATACCTTATGCAGCTGGTCGTATCTTGGTTTGTAGAGCTCCGTCTTCACTGCAATTCCGCTTCTTGCGGAGACTGTACGACCTTCTAGACCAACCGCGAATTGGTCTGCGAATGTGTACGCAGCAACGGCGAATGTGGACGGCAAATTGTGGACGCTTTCACACCACGTGATCAAGCTCAAAGGCATAAAATTTTCTACAATTGCTAATGTTACTTCTGAGCTTTTGGAGGTTTACGAATTCTTCTTTGAAAAAATTACGATAAATATGTTCACTCAAAGTAACATTAACTTTCCTGAATTTCATCGTGAATACCACGATAGAATTATAACAAACCCATAAACGGTGCAAAGAGCAATCGATTTTGATGGTTTATTTTAAATCGTAATAGCTCAAAATCTAAATAATGTTTCTAATTTTTTTCTAAAGTTACTTTAAAAGTAAATTTGTTTACTCTTCGGTCTCTATGATATGTTATAGTCTCATTACTAACTTTTATTAAAATCTAGTAGCTAGGCCAGCTTTCATGACAATCGCGAAAAAATTGTGTTCTTAAAGCTATGGTCGAATGTGTGCAGAAATACTGTCATGGGAAGGTTCCGAACTTACGTGATTTCTGATCAGAAGTGTGAACGCTGCGTTAATAAAACTTTAATTGCAAAGCTATCAAAGACAAGGAAGTGTTTCGCTGTAGGTAATTTTTTTTTTGGACTAAAGTCTGAACTGAATTAACTCGTGGTCACTTTTAATAAAGAAAAAATGTGGTAATTTCAGTTTTCTCTTAGCTAAATTGGCATCTATTTTTAGAAATTTAAAATTAAGCATCCTTACATGTGATTTTGCAAATACTTTATTGTATTCGCTGAAACTAGAATTTTTTTTCGAAGTTTGTGATGGTCATTTCTATCATTCATCTAGATTCCAACTGTTGGTTGGTTATAATCTGCTGTTGGTTTTTTTAAAGCTCAATGCAACTTAAAGAATGAACCTTTTATGCTGCTCATATGCAAATTCTATCAAGCGGCTCTTTATCAAGGTCTTATTGGAGATGCCTGCTATGTGGCCAACCTTGTCAAGGACGTAAGTAATTTTTTTTTGAAACCGCTGATTTAAATTTCATGCGTTCAGCTCTTGGTAGTTTATGGCGTTATTCGCTGCTCATGAGCCCTACTCTTCTTCTAATTATTCGAAAACTGTCTATGGTGCAAGCTGAGCCTCAAATATCGTAGTGGGCATGGTCGCAAAAAGAGTGCTCCAGGCGGGATCCGAACCTGCACAGTGAAATTTAAAGTCAGGAGACTTTCCAGTGCGCTAGTAAAGCACATTTTTAATATTTTTTGTATTTCAATCATTTACGAGACAAGCAAAAAATTGTACCTGGGATGAGACTCGAACCATGCGTAGATTTCCAGCCACGCATGTTTGCACTGGACCATCCTAGATCCTACTTGAAATCTCAACTATTTTAGATCTGAATATAAATTATTTTTCGCTGTGGATTCAGTGGTTCCTGACATCTCATGCATCTGCCGTTCAACTTTCTGCAAATTCTCTTCACCACAAACTTGAGTAGTGTCAGAATTAGTAAATTTCTCAAAAGTTCATACTTGTACACAACAATTCGGGACTTGAAACGATTTTAGCTCTGTAAATTTTTTTAAGCAGAAAATTAAGCGGAAAGATAGGAAGATAAGAAATTCTCAGCGAAAATTATAATTCGGAATCAGGGCGCCAAATGGTGAAAAAATCGATACTACATTTTAAAAAATGTTATAGGGAGCGCATAACGCATTGCTACAAGGCGCTGTGTCGTTCGAATGGTAACGGGTTCAAGTCCCTACCTAGGCAACATGTTTTAAATGGTTTGCTCTGCTTCACTTGTATTTATTAGTCAGTTTCGGATCATAATTAAGGGTACCTAGAGAAAATTTGCGTAGTAAATTAAAGTGAAATGCAAGAATGCTGCAGATAGGAGCAGGATTTATACTTGTCTTGCGTATTTTTCTAAACTATTAAGAAAGTGGAGCTTGGTTAAGCTTTTTTTAAAAGGCATGTTGATTGTAGGTTATGCAGAAATTGTGCATTGGGCAGGAAACAAACTTGTATCGGTTATTCCCGAATGAAGGGTGTCTCCACTAAAGATATTTTACAGGAACGTTATTTCATCTCTCCATGCTATATGTATGTTTATTATAAATTCCAGCGCGAGCAACTTCTGGAGGCGCATCTTCGTGGGCGCCGTCGGGAATTATTTAATGACTATGTGCCATCGGGAATTATTTAACGAGGACTATGATCCCTCGTCCTTAGAAAGAGCTCAGGTACTGGTTATGACGACTGCGATACCTGCACCCGGAATTTCGAAGGGTCGGTGCTGATCTACCATATGTTGGCTGTTATTATTTTTCAGAAAATAAATGTGAGACCTTGTCGGTCTCTCGCGCTGGTATGTGGGTGGCATGTTACACAAAGCGGAAGACTCCACTGACCGGATTGACGTGTCGTCTCCTTAGTAGCCGGATTAAGCTGGCGTCGTCTTGGTCGGTGTAAAGCGGGGACCAGTCCTAATAATTTATTATTTGGCCAGCTTAGCAGGGTACGGCCAGCTGGCTCGCTGTAATTTTACGGTCAGATTTATGGGGTCACGAGTCAGAAGTGTAACATCTAGTGTAAGCGGACCTAGGAGACAGCCAGTAGATCTGTCGTCCTATTCACACCGTAACCTGTTGTATCTCACTGACAGATTTATGGGGTCACGATACCGCAGTGTAACATTTATATTACACGGACCCAGAAGAACAGCTCGTAGTGCTGTAGTCTTCTGTTCTCACCGTAACCTGTGTTGACCATGTATTATTGCGGAGGAGACGCTGTGCTAAACTTGAGCGACCGTACACTTGCGTAAACATGCGGCTACGGGGTGGCAAACCGCGAGCGCAATAATTAGACAGCAGACGTCTGGTGCGTACAGGGTCCGCTAGACGGGTTCCGCTAATTGGGTGCGTCGGAAACTTGCGCTATTGAAGGTAGGACAACTTTATGAATCTTCTGAAAGCTTCGATTGCAGGAAGTAGTTATCGGAATGATTTCGATATCATTTTTTCATACCCTGTGCACGGGCGTTTTTTTACATTTAAAGTCGACTTTTATGGCGAGCGAGTCCTTATTTCTCAAAGTCGGCGGAAATATGTGTAATAACTGAGAAATTCTATGGTACAAATGACGTAGGCGCGATCCATGAAGCTGAAAAAATGAGAGCAGAACTAATATTATGGGAAGGACTGAGATTTCAGGCCGAGAAGCCTTAGTCTCAGTCCGGTTGTTGAAGGATACTCCGGAGATGACTATGTCATCCCTCGTGGGAGGGGAGTCGCTTAGGGAAAGCTAATCCCACCGTTATGTCTCCCTAGAGTCCTTCGGGGTAGATCTCTTCCGGCTTCTCGGAGTCTCGGATCACGGATCTCGGAATCGGTTGCGCAAAAACCATCAAAAATAATCCCGTGAATTGCATAAAAAGGCCCACATCTAGGACGTAGCCTGATGTGGCCGAAAGTGAAACCTACACCTGCCCGTGCAAGCCATGTGACCCGGTCGTGCTCTTGAACAGAGACGACTCCAGACCCTTAACGTTAGCTTCATGTCAGGAGTCTGACTGCCTGGTTAAGAGCGAACATTCCCGCTACTGCCAGCACAGCCTCGTCAAGACAATCAGATCTCACCTAGGTTCAACAAAGAAGATTCACCATAGTAATAACAATAACAATGAAATTATGCGTAATACCAACCTAGATAAAAAGGGAGCCGTTGAAATGTGGGATCTCGTCGCCAGGACTAATTAAAGAAATAAGAGGGATATAACAATGCATATCGATGTCCTTAGGTATTTCCCTGTGTACAGATCTTTAGTACAGATTCATTTGTGGGCCCAACGTAAATAACCCTTTCCTGTATGAGAATACAATTGATCGCCTCTGAAACGAGTGTAGCCCACAGTGAACGGTCAGGATATTATTTACGCCATCGCACGCTGATCTTGGAGCAAAGTCTCCCACGATGGCCTTAGCGAAAACTGTATTGCTCACAGCTTAAGAAATGGATCTGTATGTTGTTACGCGCGCTTTTATTTTGAGTTTAAGATAATTATTTAATATCTTTTCAAATACGATCTATGCCGCGCGGGGCAAAAGAAAGAGTCTATCGACAACGTTTCTTGCTCACCTGTAAACGGTCACCTGGTGTAGTCCGTCGGCAGTCGTCAGAAGTAGGGTCAGGGTGAAGAAGGGTGTTAATTACTTGCTAACTAGGAATGCGTAGGTCAAGTAAGGAAAAAATAAACTTTTTGCCTATTCCCACAAAGGAATTTCAATTTAAATTTTTTTTGAATTTACTTAGCTACTTAGGAATCTCGCCGGGACCTCCATATCAAGTTATAGGTTAATTACTCCTTACTTGAGAGCAGGGAGATCCTTCCTATGTCCTTACATACACGTGTCTTCATATCTTTATTATGGTAAAGCATTAGGGTACTGTAGCGGAGGGGGAGAAGGAGAGGACGAGGCCTACTCGTCAGCTGTCTGGGGGCTGACGAGGCCGGGACCGAGTTGCCGTGGGCGAGCCGAAGTCGAGACTGACGAAGCCAGGCATGGCTTCGTCTTCGTAGACGAGGTGCGGGTGTAACGCGACAGCTGGGTGTACCGACAGCTGTCTGTGACCCGACAAGTTCCAGTGGCAGGCGGTCGATTGGTGCCTCGGCGAGCGTCTCGATGGCTGTTGATAGCCGGATGAAAAAGTACCGCTGGTGTCTCACGTCGTAATCATCCGACATTACCGACAAGCTGGCGGCACGCTTGCGACTTGCCTTCACGGAAGGCGCTGCCGGGGGCTCGGCCTCGGGATCGTACACAGGCGAGGTTATCATAGTGCTTTCTAAATTGTTATTATTGTTATTATTATTTATGGTCTACTGCGTAGTCGGTTTTGTTCGAATATTCATGTGAAGAGGTTTTTCCAATATAGGCGTATTCGCAGATGGAGGCAGGTGAAGAAGGAGGTATGACAGATTCGAGCGAATTACCTCAGGACGATTGCCTACGGCGCTGTTTAGATACGCTCGTATTATTTTTACTATGGTGAGGGAGCGAGCGTCCATCTGGCCAGGATTTCCACTCGTATTTAACTCGCCAAAGAGCTATTACCCGTTGGGACTATTACTTTAAAAAAAATTGTCCCCGTCACGCTAATAGTATATTTTCCTATCCATATTCTCCCTCATTTACTGCGAGTTGCGTGAAACATATATTGCGCATATAAAAGACTACTAGCTTAAAAAATCGTCCTGGAAAAATTAAGCGAAGGATGACAGATTAGCAGAATATGCCTATATGAGCATTTTATTTTAGTTTATCTATGGTCTTGAACGTTAGAAGGCTATTTATGGGAGTTCGACCGGGACCTCCATGTAAAGTCACAGCCTCGGGGCTCCGGATCTAGTGTGATTCAGGTGCGCAATTTAACCCCGATTCTGGACTTTAGCGATAATGGAACTCCGAAGGTGCTAGTTTCATGACTACGAGTTATCGACTGGTGAGGGCTTGTTCGACCGATGTCCCGGCAGAATGGGAGAGAAAGACTTCAGTTTATGACTGGTTTATTGTGACACTATACTAAGCATTTCCAAAGAAGCCAAAAAGCATCAGTCCATTCATTGAAACTTTAGTCTTATTAGGAGAAAGTATCCTCAGAATAGCACGTAGTAAGGTTTCAGAGTAGAATGGAACAACATAAGAGAGAGAAGAAGAAGGAGCATCGTGGAGAGTATAAGAGAGAGAAAGGGAGAGAAGAGGAGAGAGGATGCGAAGGAGGGGAAGGTGAGGCCGGTGGCCTCGCCTCAGCGGCGGCGATCCAATGTCCTCTGGTGTTTTGAGCGCTCCTTTTATTCGGTTTCAGGAGCGCTGGACTTAACAGTTGCCCGGACTCTTTCTCTTGTTTTCCTATGATCTTCTCCGAAGTCCGCGGTCAACTGTTGTAAGCCGCTGTGTCATAAATCGTCCTTTGGCCCTCTGGTTTATCGGTTCAGTCGTCCTTTGTGTTTGGGAACGGCTTCACAGTCATCGCTTGAACTTCTTTGATTTACGGTTGTTTTCGGCGAGTGGACGTCAGCTGCTCCTTGGTGTCCTTTTAGCTTCGTTGATTTATTGTTATTCGGGGCGAGCGAGTGGCGGTTGTTCTCTAGTGAACTTTCAGTGTCCTTACAACAACATGGCAACCACTCCCTTGGACCCCTCGATGCAGATATGTTCCTATGGGAACTTACGATGCATTGGTCACGGCTCAATACGCCATCATACCGGCATTGGATTCCGCATTCGAGTTCTCCTCGGATGGAAGCCTCCAGAAACGCTTGACACATAAGTGTAATATGAAGTCCCCATATCTCGCCACCTCACTCCATATACTCACATTTCCACTTCTCCCTGATGATGTACCGTTACCGGAAGCTATAAGAAAAGCGAGTAGCCAACACCATCGCCAAAAACGAGCCTTACATCATTACGCCGTAGACAAAAATGGGGAGCAGATTCCCTTGAACATCATTACGAAGGAACAAACCCCATTAATAAAGCGGATATTTGGAGTAGACAAACTTGGGGATATTCCGAATTTTTCGACCCAACCAACTACGGATATTCGCCTAGCACCATACTTCCCCTGAAGGAAATCAAGCGGTGGAATGTCACAAATTCTGATCTCATGCGAAGAGCGCGCTACTATAAGCCAGAAGAGCCCCGGATCAAAGTTCTTCGCATCATACGCTACTGCGAATATCGGCAGAAGCAGATTGAACATTTTTCTAAAGTACTCAAATCTCGGTCATTGAATTCTGGAGAACTAGCCCTTCTTCAGAATTTACTCCAAGGCTATCATCCAATTTTCGACAAATGCCTTAATGAGGAGTTTGGCGACAACGGCATTCAACTACAGGCACGACCAAATTGGCAGAGCAAAGCACCATACTTCCCGCAAGCAGCCCTAGAGGCGTTGCCAACCATACAGGCCGCGACGACTAGTACGTCCACAATTCCACGGAAGATTATCACAACGATAACGGCCTCTACATCCAAGGCAGGACACCGAACTACGACGACGACAACCTCTACTCCACCTACAACCACCCCAACTACGAGGACTACAGCTAGGCCTACCCCACCTACAACCTCGCCAACTACAAGAACTACAGCTAGGCCTACTCCACCTACGCTCAGGACAACAAGTCGAACAATAACGGCAACCACATCTACTCCGACTATGCCTAGCACAATCAGAGAAGAACTACAACAGCCACTTACCCTACCATCACACCTAGAAAGGCGGTACCGACGACTAGCCCGCCACGATCAGTAGCAACGACTATCAGGTCCTGGACTACGACAGCATCTCCTAGAGCCAGCATCAACACTCGTTGGCAGCCGACTACGACTACCGGCCCCAAGGCTACGCGACCAAAAACCACCACTCCCTCCCCTACAACCACAACGAAGCAAGTCACCATTGAGACAACACGGAAGACGGCTATTACGACACCAGCTCACACGAAGCAAAATACCACTACGAAAACAACAGCGACGGCCATCGGCACAGCCCCCTCAACCACAACCTCACCGACGGTTACACCAACAACAAGGAGCTTGACCACGTCGTCAACTAACCAAACAACACGCCAAACCTTGCCGATCGATGTGATATCCCGAGATACGCCCACTGGGACCACCCAGCCGACATTGTCCACTGCACAACTGCGGATCGGAACGGATATCACAAAAACCCTCGGAGGTCTTCAAGGAAACCCTCCGAAAGACGTCTCGACGACCGTTTCTACGGAGGACGTAAGGCCACTAATTAAACGGGTAAACCCACTCACAAGCACCCCACACTCACCGGCGAGAACCGCAACACCTGCAGTTGCGAACTCAGAAGAGCATATGGAAGCAGCTGCTCAGTCAATGGATATCGATCTTCCTGAGCCCATTCCAAGGCGGAACCAGGGTACCCAAGACATTCCAGAACACCCGTTCGTCTTGCCACCCATACCAGATCTTATCATCGAAGAGTAGGATCTCGCCTCATCTCCCATCCATTTCGTCTCACAGGGTGAGGATACAAGCCCAATTAGCGACTCTATTCACAGAACACTAGCTGAGGTGCTTTTCAACGTTGGGAAGTCTATAGCAGTGCCTATACATCTCCTCTCTGCCCCGTCCTCACCGACGGAGGCAGCTACCGAAATATCCGACGAGGCGGACATCGTAGAGGATGAAATCCTTGTGACACCATACGACGCGTCTTATTGGAAGAAGCAAATTAGAAAAGCAACGCTTCCGCCCCACGACCGCCCTGGAAATGAAGACCCATCGAAGAAGAATAGCAACTCTCTTCTTCCTGAAATGCGCACCTCTTCAGCACAGATCTCACCCGAATCGGCCGTCGTCATTCCTCCGGAAAACTTCATATTCCGCCAAACAACGTGTGTCTACATCAAGACTTCAAACTCCAACAGTTGGAGGTCCTTAGCGTTACCAACCCAACATGGGCAGCAAGGATTCTTCTCTCACGCAAGGATGTCTCCGCGAGACGTGTAGCGGATGGACTGGCCGTCACAAGATGTCAACAAATAACGGCAAATCACACGCTTCTAAATCACGAAGTGAACGGAACATGCTACATAATGATGTCGGTCCTTGTCGGGGACCAGCTCTGGTTCGTGTTGCCCGGCACGACAGACCTCATCGAGTCGTCACCCACAATACCATGTCCTTACCCAATCAGGACCAACACCATCCCAGCTCAGAGAGTACTTCCGCCAAATATGAGGATCAACACGGCCGCCAAAACGTTTCTCTTCAATCCCCCAGGAACATTCTTCAGCACAATCGACTCGTCCGAGATGGCTCCAGGTCCCTACAGCGCCAGGCTCCAACAAAATCAGCAGGAGATCTCGAACCGACTCTCGAAAAGGGAATCCTCGAAAATACGTGGCTCGCCTAAGGAACACTACCCTGAAGGCCCGTCAGTCTCTCAGCAATTTATACGAGAACACCACCAGCAAACTCACAGAAGGGGTAGAGAGCTTCAAACGCTCGATCCTACACTTGGTCCTCTGGATAGCTGTTCCAACCCTCGTCGTACTTATTCTGATCGGAAGCTGCATCATATACCTCAAGCTCTACCTTCTACGGCGAGCGACGACTACCGCATCCTCAGCACTCTTCGAGGTTGCAAGGAACTTCGCTCCACGGTCACGGAACACATCCCGTAATAATCGCGCCGTCCATGCCGTAAGAACACCTTCTCCGAACGGAATAGAACTGGATTCTCCGTTGTTTGTCCCACGTATCTACGCCTTGAGGAATTCGACCAACTCTTCGCTACCATATATCGAACTCATCATTGGGAAAAGCAGCGTCACGGCACTGATCGATAGCGGAGCCTCAATTTCTTACATGAAGCTTTCAACGCTCACGAGGTAGCGCCTGCCACTTCATTCCTTCCAAGAAGCACCACGGCAACCACAGCCAACGGAACGCCCATCCAACTGTTGGCATGTGTGAAACTACCAATCAGAATCGGAAGGTACACAATTAGCCACCAATTCTGGATCTCCGCAGATAAGGATTGCCCTGCGCAACTGTTACTCGGATCTGACTTTATCCGCCAGCTTAACAAAAGCGGCCTGCCCATCTCATTGGATCTTCACAAACATATTATTGCCATCGGAGACGAACATCATAACCTCGTCCAAGTGCATAATATCACGGTCCAAGCAGAAGCTCCACTCCATGTCCTTACAGATGGAGACACCGTCCTACCGAGAAGAACGTCGGCTATAATCTGCTTTAAAATACGAGAGCTACCCCCTCACTTCGCGAAAAACGTTTTGATTGAGGATAATCAACGACTGACAGACGGCCTCTATGTGGTCGGACGCGCTCTCGTTTCCCCGTTAATGGACGGAACTTGCCACATTAACGTCATGAATCCATCCAGCACAGACATCCACATCAAGGACAAGACGAAGATAGCGTGGGCCACACCAGTAACACATCCCGACGTCCAAGTCCTGGCAGTACAACATCATCACCCGGATCAGACTGTCTACACCTCGACTAGCGCGGTGTCTCCAGAGGCCGACTGGGAAGCTAGACTTCCACACTTCCCCGTATCTCCTCTACCAAGGAACTTCGACATAACAGCCGAAATTGACCTCTCTGCATCAGCGCTCAGCGAAGAACAGAAGCAACAGCTCCGCATCATACTACGCCACCATACGGATGCGTTTGTCGGACCGGTTGGACACCTTGGACATTACAAGGGAGACATCCGGCACCGAATCGATCTTATCGACAACGCACCTATACCATCAAGAAAGATATACCGCGTACCTTTATACGGGAATCTTCTTCTCCATTCTGCGCGCCTATTGTTCTGGTCAAGAAGCGAGAGGTGAACGCATGGCGATTCACCATCGACTTCCGTGGATTGAACGCCATAACCAAGCCACAACGGTCCATTCTACCCAACATCCAGGACATCATCGATCTCTGCGCAAATCAGTGTCTCTACACATCCCTTGACTTTCAACAAGGTTTCCATCAAATTCCTCTGGAAGAATCACACTGCGAACGTACAGCATTCGCATGCTTCCTCGGAGCATTCGAATATATACGGATGCCTATGGGACTGAAAGGCGCTCCTGCTACCTTTCAACACATAATGGACGACTTCAAGAAACACCTACGAGCCCGAGTGTTTATTTACATCGACGATCTCACCATCACTTCCGAAACAGCAGAGGATCATCTTCGCGACAACGACGAAGTGCTGACCAAAATAACGGACATAGGAATGAAGCTAAAAGCGACGAAGTGCGAGTTCGCACGGAAGGAGATCAAGTTCTTGGGCTTTATTCTAAGCAAAGATGGAATACGCCCAAATCCTGAAAAGACCAGGGCGATTGATGCATTCCCGACCCCTCGCACCACTACCGATGTCAAAGCGTTCATCGGAATGTACTCATTCTTCCGACGATTCATCCATAATTTTGCGTCAATAGCAGCACCAATAACGGCACTGACCAAGAAGGACACCACATTCGAATGGACTAAGGACTGCGAAGACGCCATGAATACATTAAAGAAGGCTCTTACAGGGCACCGATCTTTAGCGCACCACGATTAGGACGACCATTCATCATAGGAAACGGACAGCTCAGGAAAAGAAACAGCCGCGGTACTAAAACAAGAGCAGGATGGACAGGAACGGATCATTGCCTACGCAAGTAGAACTCTCACTAAGCATGAGAGTCGATATCCCGCCCGCCATTGAATTGGAAGCTCTAGATCTCGTGTTCGCCGTCGGAAAATTCCGACCTTATATCGATGGCGCTAGGACTACCATAATCACCGATCACGCCCCCCTCAAGGCCCTCCTACATCGAAAGGATCTCACCGGAAGACTCGCCAAATACCAAATCGTCTTACAGGAATTTGACATCGACATCGTTTATCGTCCCGGGAAGAAAAACATCGTTTGCTACATCTTATCCCGATATCCACCATCCGTCAACCACATATCATCCATCCACATCAGTGATCTACAAATAGAAAAGCTACGAGAGCACCAAGACAACTGCAGCTGGATAGCAGAAATAAAAGGTCTGCTTCGCCATCACTCAACCGATCAACGCGCAGCTGACTACATCCTCATGGATGACGTCTTGTACAAGATCCCTCCCCGCCTGCACCAAGAACCACAGCTGGTAGTACCAGAGAATTCCGATCTTAAGACTACACTTGTCTCCATGGCTTCGAGTCTCCAACAGGAACTTCACACCAGGGAGTAAAGAAATCTCACTCCCTCATCGAGAAGTTCGCCATATGGAACATCATGAGGCAGGACGTCCATGATTTTATCTCCCAATGCAGCAAGTGGCAGAAGAGAAAGAATCCCGCAGCATACAGGATCACAGAACCTCTCCAACCACTTGAGGTTCCAAGCAGACCATGGCAGAGGGTACATTCCGACATCATTGGCCCACTGCCATTAACCCTACAAGGCAATAGGTACATCATCGTATTCGTCGACGCCTTCTCTAAATTCACCATTGCCGAACCGTTACCGGACCAGAAAGCACTCACGGTAGCAGAGACCTTCACCGACTGATTCATAGCTCGATTTGGCCTAACCGGAAACACTAGTCACCGATCAAGGAATTAACTATACCAGTGACACATTCCGCAACCTTCTACGGCAATTCTCCATCACTCGCCGTACGAGTACGCCTTACCATCATCAGAGCAATGGACAGGTTGAAAGAGCTAATCCTAAGCTACAGGAACTCATCACCATCGCATCCCAGCAACATAATGATACCTGGGATCATGTACTCCACCTCGTCACCCACTCGTACAACAGCACCGAGAACGCCTCTACCAAATGCTCGCCCTACTTCCTGATCCACGGACGCGAGCCCAACAATATTTTCCATCTAGCCTTGCGTTTACCACGCAAGAATTTCACCGACGAAGGCGACTACGCTGACCACCTGGTTGGAGTACTCCAGACTGTTTGGAATGAGACGCGCACCAACATCGCACAAGCCCAGGAAAGTCAAAAACGCCACTACGATCTCAGGAAGCGCCCCATAAGAAAACCGTATGAAATAGGAGACAAAATTCTCATCCGCAAAGAGACCGCCAATAAAATCTCGACGCGTTTCGACGGACCATTCACAGTGATTCGAGTCGACCACCCCAATGTGGTAATCCAAGACGGACGACGAGAACGGAAAATCCACATAAATCGCACCGAGCCATATAACTCCTCCGATAACGACTAATAACGGAAGCCGGAACGACGACACGCTTTTGCTATCAACTCTACTTTCCTTCTCCTTGTCGGTCTTATATCAATCGCTGTTTAAAAAAGAGAAAAAAAAGAAAAAAAGAAGAAAAAAGAGAAAAAAGAGGAAAAAAGAAAAAAGTAAAACAAAATTTATCATGAATAACTTTCTATCGCTTTATTGACTCTTTTATTTTTGTATCTCACCCATTTTACTCATTATATTGTCAACACTTGTATCCCTCTTCTGTATTTTAACAGGTTCTTCATGCACTCTTTATTATCCACATCCCTATCACTCAACAACTCGCAGCACAATCTCTGGGGGAAGCCGATCGGAGGACACCAGCCTAGACGTGAGTCTGATAAAACTGGTTCTCACACGCCTGAACGCATCGTCATCTCCACCATCTCCTTGTCAGAGTTTCCAGCGCGGCGATGGTACAGCCCCAACCCGACGACGACGCTGACTAGCACGAGGATCACAACAAGCGCGAGCGCTGCAATCGAGTCCTTACCCCCAACCAGCCACAAATAACTGCGTCCAAAACACCTCACCAAGCGCTCCACTCAAGTACGGCACCGGGTCCGACGGCAGCCATGGTAGACATCGCGTAGGGGCACAGTCACCGGATGAAGCAGGGTCGTCGCACAGACACAAATACGCGCCGGAATCGTTGTAACACGTCCTAAGGTAGTTGCACGAATTCGTACAGAAGGAACGATCGACGAAAGACATGACGGTACAAGTGACTCCTCTCCGACCCTGGACTTCACCAGCCCCCTCGTAGCCAACATAACAAAAAAAGATGGGTCCCGGCTGCGCACATGCACGACCACCTGCGGCTGCGTCGCGAACCCTGTCTCTGACAAATATCGCGCGGTGGCACAAAGACGGATGACTAAGCAGCCGTACGACACCAGGAAAGTTCCGGGACGGAACTTTTCTCGAATGGGTGGCATGTAAACAGCGCTGATCACGAATCTCAAGGCGAGCGAACAAGCGGACGGCACGACAGCGGATTAGGAAAAAGCGAGCGCAGCGAGCAGTTGCAAAGGACGGACGCACGTAAACATCCGGAACAGCAGCCGCGCTTTCGCGCTAAAAATATCCGCCATCAACGTTGGGAGTTTACTAAAAGCTGACCAACGGCGCCGCTATTACACCGGGAACTCGCCGCGGGCAATAGAACGAGAAGGGATGAGAGAGCCGAATGCACTCTTCCACAAAAGCAAAAAGTACGGCCAAACGGCAGGGAAAAAGACACAGTATATAAGCGGCTAGAGCAAAAGAAAAGGGCCTTTTTGCCTGCTCCTTCGAATTCCTCCCGGCTCCGACCCTCGACTTGACATACCCTCGGGTGGCCTTCGACCACCCCCCCCCCTGTCTCTATGGAGCGCCGCTTTCTTCGCACGCTTTCTCATTTATAATTTCTACCAGACGTTCAACGGCCTGCCGGCCGCCAAACGTCTGGTTGGGGCTTCGCCCCAAACCCGAAGAATAGAACACTCCGAACGTCTTCTTCTCCTCTTTAGACCTTCTCTCATTCATTACAGTAAAAAACTGGTTCTGCTTTATAGAATGGTATAGCGGAATAGGGAAAAACAGGTCCATCACCTTCACTGGACCACCCTTAACTGATCTCTTATCACTGGTTCCCCTTTATTGCCAGCCCTTTTCCGGTTCACCCTTCACAGCTCTCCCCCCCCCCCGCCCCCTTCGTCGGTCTCTACTACTGCCCCCACCTTCATTGGACCTCCCTTTGCTGGTCCCCTCTTTGCTGGTCATTCTATCCTTCACCGATCCCCATCACTGGTCCCAGCCTCACTCGTCCCCTTTTATTCATCAACCCTTTTCCGGTCCCCCTTCACTGGACCCCTTCCCCCCTTCACCGGTCCCCATTACTGGTCCCTTCCTCACCGGTCCCCCTTCACTGGACCCCTCTCCCCTCCTTCACCGGTTCCCCCTTCACTGGAGCCCCCTCACCGGTCCCCATTGCTGGTTTCACTTTCACTGGTCCCTCCTTTATTAGTCAACCCTTTACCGGTCCCCCTTACTGGAACCCCATCCTTCACCGGTCCCCCATTACTGGTCCCACTTTCACTGGTAACACGTCGTCTAAATCCGGAACCCTCGCGCGACATCGGTGACACGTCGTCTGAATCTGGAAGGCCTTTCGTGACATCGGTGACACCTCTTCTGAATCCAGGCACCTGATGAACGACGTCGGTGACATGTCTTCCTAAGTCGGGCGTGCTTTGCGCGACATCAGTCACACGTCGTCTGAATCCGAACACCCCTTGCGGGACATCGGTGACACCACTTCTCAACCTTAACGTTCTTTGCGCGACATTGGTGACATGTCATCTGAACATGGACGCCTGTCGACAACTACAACAGTTGACAACTGGTGACAACTACAACCCCTTCTCCCCCCCCCTTCCCTAGACTTCCTCCCAACACACTCCTTCAGCACTTCTGTGCAAAAAAACACACCCACAAACACACGCACTCACCCACAGACAAACGACCGTTCTCGCTTAGTAGGATAGTGACTTTATTTTTCCTTTTTTATGCTCTTTTCGCTTTCATGTATTTTAGGCAGCGTCCGCTTCTTCCCTCCTCCAGTCCGGGAGTGTCCAATTAACACTTTATCATTCTGCTTTTTTATGACAGATTGGTCAACAAGGTTTATTCATAGTAGGCGAGGTAATTAATCAAGGTGGGTCACGACGTCCCTGCGGCGGAGGATTTCTTCGAGTTCCTCGATATCAGCTGTCGCTCGTTCGCGGACCTGGTTGTCACTAGTCTCCGGTGGGGTGTCGTACTCGGACTCGCGGATACGCTCGAATTCCAGAACAAGTTGTTCCAATGCGAATACGGCGACGTTCTGGTCTTGACCGACTCCGAGGAGAGGTAGCTCCGGATGCATTAGGTTGCTCCATAACAGTCTCTTAAAAGGATGAGAACCTTGCGTGGGCGCTTGGTGCACCTGCAGCAGGAGTCTGGTAGCTGGCGGCTGTAGTGTACCTAAACAGTTCACCTGTTCTGTAATCGTTGACAACTTTCCCACATGTTCCATTTATGACGGCCGTGCACTCTAGGGTAGAGCCATGGTCCATTGCTCGATTGTTTCTACTGACAAGCGATCGATCGGTACATCAATGAGCGTCTCGAGGGCTATTGACAGACGGATGAAAAAGTAGCGTTGGTGTCTCACGTCTTAATCATCCGGCATTATCGACAAGCTGGCGGCACGCTTGTGGTTTGCCTTCACGGAAGGCGCAGCCCGGGGCTCGGCTTCGGGATCGTACACAGGCGAGGTCATCATAGTACTTTGAAAATTATTATTATTGGTATTATTATTATTTGGTGTACCGTGTCTTCGTCTTTTTTCGAATATTCATATGAAGAATTCCCTTTTTTGGCATATTCGCGGATGGAGGAAGGTAAAGAAGGAGGTGTGAAAGATTAAAGCGAATTACTTCAGGACGATTTCCTACGGCGCTGTTTAGATACGCTCGTAATACTTTTTCCTATGGTGCGGGAGCGAGCGTCCACCTGGCAAGGATTTCCACTCGTATTTAACTCGCCAGAAAAACTATTACCCGTTTGGACTATTACATTAGAAAAGTGTCCTTGTCATGCCAATAGTATACTTTTATATCTAAATTCTCCCACGTTTTCTGCGAGTTGCGCGACAATATGTACTGCGCATATAGAAGACTACTACCTTTAAAAAATCGTCCTGGAAAGATTAAGCGAAGGTTAGTAAGTGCGGCAGGAAAGAATTAGCGAAATATGCCTATGTAAGCATTCACTTATTTTACGTATGGTTTTAGAGACCATCCGGGACCTCCATGTTAGGAAATTGCTCCAGGAGGCCTGATCTGAGATGCGTCTCCCGATTTCAAGGCCCTGGTGTAAGCAGCGCCGATCACGAATCTCAAGGCGAACGAACGAGCGGATGGCACGACAGTGGATTAGGACAAAGCGAGCGCAGCGACCGTTTGCAAAGGACGGACGCACGTAAACATTCGGAACAGCAGCCGCGCTTTCGCACTAAAAATATCCACCATCATCGTCGGGAGTTTACGTTTTCTAAAAGCTGACCAACTATTACACTGGGAACTCGCCGCGGGCAATAGAACGGCAAGGGATGAGAGAGCCGGATGCACTCTTCCGCACGAGCAAAAATTACGGCCAAATGGCAGGGAAAAGGACACAGTATATAAGCGGCTAGAGCAAAAGAAGAGGGCTTTTTCATTGCTCCTTAGACTTCTGCCCGGCTCCGACCCTCGACCTGACATATCCGCGGGTGGCCTTCGGCCACCCTCCTGTTTCCGTGGAACGCCGCTTTTTTCGCACGCTTTCTCATTTATAATTTCTATAGTGATTTTATTTTCCCCCTTTTTATGCTCTTTTCGCTTTCATGTATTTTAGGCAGCGTCCGCTTCTTCCCTCCTCCAGTCCGATGCCAATTGCCTCCATCCTTCCCATCGCCCGTCACTTCATACGATCCTCTCCGCTTTTCCTACTGCCTTTTTTTATATATTTACTCCTCATTTCGTTTCTTCGCCTCCACAGTCATAAATTGATCATTTAAAGCTGTGTTCGCGTTATGTAAAGGAGCTTGCACACACATTAAGCGAGTGTTCATTAGGAAAATCAGTTTTGGCAAAATAATGAAACCACTTCATTCACACTCAGATGTTCGATAAGAACGTTGTTCGAGTAGGGAACGTCGTCTTCAATGATGCGGTCGGAAGAACTTTCTCTTTGGACAAAAAGGCCGAGCACCGTCGTTTAACTAGCTAAACCGTCCCCTCCGAGCGTTCAAAACGCGCGTACACAACTCTGATCAGAAGCGTTCAGGAGGGACGCGTTTACACTGGAGACAGCTCCTTAACGAGGACTCGACGACGTCGTCCGACGTGCGGACTCAACGGAAGGAGCAGGAGACCTGGCGCGACCAGATGACAATCCTAAGAACAATTGTGTCTAGAGGAAGACTCGTTTTTTACTGAGAATTTAGTATTGAACTACAACACTACCATGTGGATTTATGCAGAGCAAATAGCAAACGTGGCATGGAAGAAGAAAATCAGGGGTAAAGGTATGTGAATGGGGATAAAGCATTTTGTAGGAGAAAAAGGGGAAGATCGAGGAAGAAGAGGAAGAAAAGAAGACTTCAAGGAGAGCAGGAGGGTGGCCGAAGACCACCCGTGGGGAGTGCCGGGCCCGGGGTAAGGAGTCGAGAATTGAAGTTTGACGGAGAAGAAAAGAGCCTCTTCCTTCTGCTCCAGGCGCTTATATACTTTGCCCTTTTTCCTGGCATCTGGCCGTACTTTTTGTTGGAGCGTCCAGCTCTTCCATCCCTTGCAGTTCTATTGTCTCATGGCAAGTTTCCGACGTAATAGCGGCGCAGTTGATCGGCTTTCGCAAACGCGATTTCCGGCGGTGGTAGCTGATATTTTTAATGCGAAAGCACGGTTGCTATCCGAATGTTTCCGTGCGTCTGTCCTCTGCAATTGCTTGTTGCACTCGCTGTCTTAATCCGCTGTCCTGCCGTCTGCTCGTTCGTTTATCCTTACATCGGTGCTCGGAGTTGCTTACATTAACGTGGATGAGGAAAGATAGGAAAAAGAAAAAGGAGCAGAGTAGGGGGAGGGAGAGGAGGAAGGAATCGCCAGAGGCGAGTCTATGGACGAACGAACAGAGTGCCGACAGGCAGAAACCAGTTGTTTTTTGGATCTCGCCTTTTATACCCTGCTTCTTAGAGCAGTGCATGTCGCGAGTGGCTAGCAGCCGCAGACGAGCCTCGCTGGAAGCGGTGTTCGTGCTGGGCCACCAAAAAACACTGGTTTTCTTCTTCGCGTTACCACACTACAGACTGTTGATCTCCTTATGTTCGCCTTTGACGTGTTTTTGCGCTGGGCATCCACAGAGTGTCGAAGAAATGAATATAGTGAAATAATAGCTTGTTAGTGAATGCAGTAGAACGAATTCAGCAGCAGTTGTCAACGCATACAGCGGAGTATGTGCAAATTCTCCGAACCATTATCTGAAAAAAGTCAAATAAATAGTGGAAAGATCCACATTTAATAAAGCCTTCGGCCGCGAAGATATAGTACAGCAAACCTAAGCATGGGTCTGAAAGATGTTGGAAGAGCGACAAAAACTATAAACAGCTTTATGTTGTATGAAACCGTAAGATTCTACTTCAAAACGTAACCTAGATTGATATCCTTCGATAAAATGCAGCTGAGATCTAAAACGAAAATCTAAATTTCTATAGTGAATTGGTGCCAGACTTGCATGCTAGTGATAACGCACATACTTGATCCTCAATGGTAACTTCGCAAACTATTGTTAGACAAATGCACAAGTAGATAACACGATATCTCTCCACGATATCTCTTAGAAGCAAATGCCTGAGGTGTCCGAGGGTAATCCTGGCGGAGCGACGAAATTCGACATTCACAAAAATGACTATAACTCGGTAAGTTTTTCAAATTTTGAAGAAGCCAATGACTTTTTAGAACTAGAAGAAAAGGGCTTTCACGCAATATAAAAATCTATTCTCAAGATCTAGGTCTTCATATGGGGCGGAGGCCTTCGATTTTTGTGCGAAAAAAATTGAAGTGACTTTGTAAAAATAATTATATCCCGGTAAGTTTTTCGAGTTTTAAAAAAGTTAAAGCTTTTTGAAAACTAAGAAGAAAAGCGCTTTCAAACCATATAGGTATTCGTTTTCAACAGGTTTTCATAGGGACGGTGGGGTTCGTCTTCTGGTCCATTGTGGCAGAAATACGTGCCAAAAATCGAACCCCCCCCCCCGCCCCGTATGAAGACCCTTTTTTTTCAAAACTGGTTCCCATATGGTTAGAAATCATCTTTTCTCTATTTTTCAGAAGGCTATTGGGCATTTTGAATTTCAAAAAATGAACCGAGTTGTGATCAATTTTGTGAAGAACTGCTTGTAAACTCTGCTTCGTCACTTGAGTGATTTCATGAAAATGATCATAACTCGGTTCATTTTTTGAAATTCAAAAATCCCAATAGCTTTCTGAAAAATAGAGAAAAGGTGCTTCCAAAGCTTTTTAACCATATAGGAAGCATTTTGCAAAAAGGGGTCTTCATACGGGGCGGGGGGGGGGTTCGATTTTTGGCACGTATTTCTGCAACAATGGACCAGAAGTCAAACCCCACCGCCCCCTATGAAGACCTCCCTGTCGAAAACTATTTCCTATATGGTTCGATAGCGCTTTTCCTCTAGTTTTCGAAAAGCTATTAAACTTTTTAAAATTCGAAAAACTTGCCGAGATATAACATAATACAAAATCACTTCAGTTTTTTCGCACGAAAAAGCGAATGCCTCCGCCCCGTACGAAGACCTAGCTTTTGAAAACAGATTTTTATATTGTATGAAAGCCCTTTTCTTCTAGTTTTCATAACTCGGCCAAGCCATTGACTTTTTCAAATTTTGAAAAACTTACCGAGTTATAGTCATTTTTGTGAACGTCGAATTTCGTCGTTCGCCATATCGACCAAGGGTCGGTCCAATCTTCTCGTTTCAGAAAACTATAATTTTTACACTGTGCATTGAACAAGACTTGAAACATTTTGTGGCAAGATTTCAACTGTGTGGTGGTCTGCTTCAGGTGAAAATTAATTAATTTTTCTTGAAAAATGAAAAATTTAAATACGATCCGTCCTAATCATATCGAAGATCGCTGTGAAGAAGCCTAGCTTATTACTGGGTTACACTCATGGCTTAAAAACCTATGAAGCACAATTTCACTCCCGCGTGTTCTTTCCTTGAGAAGATAGAAAAATTTTCCGCGAGAAGACCATCCTCAGTGGCGATCGATGATATCGAAGAACGCAATGGCTCCACGAAACCTACCATATTTCGGAGTTTGTTCGACGTCTCTGAAGAATTCACAGAGCTCTTAAAACTATAAGAAGTGTGGATCCTACGCTTTAAAAAGCAGGTTGTAAAAACAGTGGCCTCCATGTAATTAACGGTGTCGAAAATTTTCGGCAAATGGTACAAATCGGAGCGTCTGTTTATGCAAAAGATCGTTTCAGAAAAACAGGTTTTATTGCCGTGTGTCAAACTGTGGCTCAAAATTTTGTTGGGTATAACTCCACTTTCTGGTGCTGTTTCTTGCAGAAGAGAGAAAACTAGTTCTTTGACAAGTCCATCCTCCGGTTGCCCTTCCGTCATCGCTTCCAAGAGTGTCTAAAAATGTTGTAGGAAAAGCACTTAATTTTCCTTAGTAACTGACACTTCAAATTTTATACACTGCAATTTAGGACGTAAATGTCGCTCGTTTAGGCAGAAATCTTTCGCGTCCATGCCTTCCTGAAAAAAATCTGAAAAGATGGAAACTTCTCGTTGACTCCAATCTGGGTGCAGAAAATCTTTATTTTTAACAAGTAATGCAATCATTATTTGAAATTTGAAAAAACCTGAAACACAAGAGAGAATCCTCTGCCAAAACCGGAAGACTACGACCCTCCTATCCAGACGAGGCTACAGAACGACCCCCCCCCCTTCGATTCCCGAACCTCAACCTTGACTCTGGTCGTGATGTAGCGGCGTTTGAGCTACTGCAGGTACTGCAGTAGCTGCCCTGTCATTTGTGTTTGGAGCAGTTTTGCTGTACCTCGCACTTCAGCTACTGCAGGTACTGCAGGTCCATACACAAAGGGCAGTCGGACCCAGGAGTGGGCCCAAATGCACAATCTACGATGCATTATTGCCAGGGATGTGCGCAAAATTTTAAAAGAAAAGCCCAAGATGGCATGTGGAACGGCAGAGTTCAAAAACGGCCAAAAACCGTAGTACGAAACAAGGGAAGGGAAGTAAATAAATAAGGAAGGAAATGCAAAATTCATTACTTCATTACAAATTCATTACATTACACTTAATTTTACAAGAACGCGAAAAGAAATCCAAAGTGGAGGCAGCAGCGCTACTTTGTTTTTCGAAACGAACTTCTATACGAAGCAGCTGCAGTTCTTCTTTAACCATAAAAGATCGTTGTATTCGTGACAGAATAAAATCAGTCTTTAATAACGAATATCATTTTCTGACGACCTACATGCAGGAATTTTTCACTCTTCCATACCGGATTCATCTAATTGGCCTTATCGAATTTTCCATCTGAAAGGCAATGTTAGTAAATAAGCATTATAGTTACCTAACGAACTCTGAGCTATTATAAAATTGATTCTTCAACCTATACCTAGTGCCAACTTCTTTAGGAGAATGCGTTTTTCCGCCTCACACTGCAAGCAAAATTGTTACTGTAAACTAACTTTTTGGGTAGAATTAGATTAAGAGCCCACATCACCTATTAGTTATTTAATGTGTAGCAGTGGAAAGAGAAACAATTGTTCCAGGAAGAATCGTTGCATTTTCGCCTAGCATCGCATGAAATTGTCGAATGCAGCAAGCAAGCGTCACACAGCATTGCCCGACATTGTATCGGAGGGGGTTTGGGAGATAGATTATCGATGCATCATGCGTCACTGGGGATGTAGTTTCATGCTTCAAATACACTGAAAACGTATTCCAGCCTTAGATTGTAGTTGAGTACGCATAGTACCGGATCCGGGCGCTTATCATCAAATAACTCCTCCATTCTACGGCTGTACCCGTGATTCATTTCTGACGATGAGATCGAAAGTGGATAGCGAATAACTCATATGAGGTTGTTCCGAAAGTTCTCAGCGTTTTGCTTTACTAATTTTCATCCGTCTAGTATTAGCCATATTCTCCAGACCTCTCACCAACCGAATACCTCCTTTCCAAACGCTTTCAGAACTTCTCGCAGGTGAAACCTTCACCAATCAGGACCAATGCAAAACAGCTTCCGTGGATTTTGTCAAATCTCGACCATTAATTTTTTCACTGATGGAATAATTCGAACGGTGTCTCGTTGGCAAAAGTGTGCCGATTCGAACGGTGCTTATTTCGACTAAATCCGCTAAGATTCGAGAAAGTTATGGTAGTTCAAAATGAAGCACTCTAAACGCTGAGAACTTTCTGTAGAACCTAATAGCTCCCGGCACGATCAATGACACCGCATTTCCAAGAACTTCCATCGTTTGATTGAAGAAATTTCTTTCTCGATAGGTATATGCAATTTCTAAGTGCTCCTTGCCACATTAGTTTTTTTTTCAAAGTTTCGTGAGCATTTTTCGGTAAATAGAAATTCTGTTCTACACCGCAGGCCAAGTGAATAAAATAAATATTATACATAACAATAAGTAACAATAGAAATAATAAAATGTTTAGCCAACTAGGTGATATGCGAAGACATCTTGTAGCTCAAAAAACGTCTGCTGCTACAAACATCAGTGGTATTACATTACACAAGCTACAGTACCGGACGCGTCTTTTGAATAGACGCCGAAAAAGCCGCACTTTTGCGGTTTTAGCGTCTTTTTGCTATAACTCGCCAAAATTTCATCCATTTGAGAAACCAGTAGTATATTTGAGCTCAGGAGAGCAAGCTCTATCGTCCGATATATACATTTCATATGAAAGATCAAAAATGGCCAAAATTGAAAACTTGCGCTCCATTGAGAAGGCCGGTCGCGGACGAGTTGTCGGCCGCAAGGCGTCGAAAACGGTTGCATGCTCACAATTCCTCTAATTTGAGGTTTTTGGAGAAAGGGTTAGTACCGTTCGATTCGCCTCGTCGAGATCTACCATGTATACAACTTCGCCAAACCACCGCATTTTCGCAGTGGGTGGTCAAAGATGACTGGAACAGACTTTTTGCCACTGGGGAAGCTTAGATTCCAGGACTTGCATGTTCTCGGAGCATCTCAAGCATGACGTAAAGTGTTTTGTCATGCCAGGAATCCTCTAAGAGTGCGCCGTGCACAATGCATATAGGATCGAACCTATCAATCGAGGGGGGGGGGACAGTTTGTAGAGTAAGCATTTAGGGGGTTTTATGAGAAATTCTCAGCCGCCCTACTCAGGAATTGCTGTACTCTGTTTCGGCGAGACTTTGGGGTGCGCCGTGCACAACGTATAGGTGTAGGTTCGAACCCATCAATCGAGTGGGGGCGACCGCTCGCAAATTGCACCCACGGGCGTGTTCTGAGCGCAATAACTCTTCAAGTTCGAGTCTTTCCAGCTGCAAGTTGTGGACTTTGTAGGCAGTAGAAAGTTTAGGAAGCGTGCTGAAACATAGCGACCTATCTTAAGACTGGACAAAGTTACAGCGGTGTGAAAATGCAGGTTGGGCATGTGTGACACGATTTTTTCAGATTTCGGTCGACCGCTGCGGGTACATGAGGCGAGCTAACGGCATGCAAACTCGCGTGCGAGCAAAACACCGAAGGCACTTTACGAATATCTGCTCCTAGCTCTCCAGCTGCCTAAACTGCCTTAGCCCCATCTGCCATTTTAGAGCGGCAGACGGCAGCGGTGAAGCTTCTTCCGCCCTTACTCGCCCATGTTCGTGTTTTCGAGCCCCAGCCAGGGTACCATTCTGTTCACCTTTCGATTTCTTGACAGTTTCTCATCGAAGACGACCGTGCCAGACGGACGATGACGTCATCGAAAATCGATGTTTCCGAAATGGGTCGAGTTTGATACCGTTTCATAGAGCTTTTCGTGCTGAATTGAACGGTGTTACTACGAGTGGCGAGAACTGTTATCTGGGCGAGTAAGAGCTCGGAGAACATAGACCGTTGTTATGCTAAATTGCGCGCGCGGGCGTATTCGGAGCGCGATAACTCTGTCAGCTTCCAATCTTTCTGGCTGAAACGTGTGTATTCCGTAGGCAGTAATATGCTCTACTAGCTGTAGCAGTAAACACAGCAATGTAGCTTATGATTGGACGAAGTTACAGCTCTGCGAACATGCAGGTGAGGCTTGTGTCGCAGCCTGAACGATGCGACCGGACCCTCCAATATTTGTTCACCCTAATTTGTCCGGCTCGCCCTCGCTGATAAGAGGGCGAGCACCAATGTCAGACGTAAAACGAGCATCCGCAATAAAAGGTTGCTCCAAACATTGTTGTCCTGCAGAGGAACAGGCAAAAACCACTGAACCACCTACGGTGCACACATTTTGGTGCAACGACCGAAGAATTTTACAAGCACATACACGTGTTAAAAATACCCCGAGTGGTATTCAAGTCAGATCCCGAGCGATCTGCAAATTGACCCCGAGCGGTCAAAGAGGTTACCCCGAGTGGAACCTAAAACAGATCCCGAGCGATCTGCAAATCGATCCCGAACGGTCAAAGAGGTTACCCCGAGCGGAACCCCAAAAAAACCTAAACCAGATCCCGAGCGATCTGTTCAGTAACCTGGAACGAAACTTCCGGAGAAAATACAAATAGTACTATAGCAGGGTAGTACTCAGGCCTCAGGAACGCAGCACACAACGGCGAACCTCCATCTACAAAAATGGATACAATTCTCCATAAAAAGCCCATAATAATCAGAGTTAATACGCTCAACACACTGAAGGACAATTTCAGGCAGTACACTGAGCCAGTAAAATACTCGGAAGACGAAAAAGCGCAGCTTGAGGAAGCTCAAACAGCAATAGATCTTATAAACGGAGGAATTCAACAGATAAACCGAGCGAGACAAGATCTCAAGAGTCAGATTTCGGAGCTAAAAAAGGAATACAATACTGCCACAACGAAACAAGAGAAAAAAGCTCTTATAAACATGCTTGAAGACATCGAAAAAGAAACAAATTTCAACGATGTGATAGGAAAAGCAGATGAAGTACTATGCATATTGGAAGCCCGGCTAACGGAGGCAAAAAGTACAAGAAGCAAACTTGCAAGAAGGCTGTCCATAGCAAAAGGACCAACCCATCAGCAAGCGACACGCATTTCGGTGACGATAATAACAAACAAAGCACCGACAGTAGCAATAGCGACTACTTCGACAGTATCCAATCCGAATGGCTAACAGAGGATAACTCTGCCGACACTTCGGAAAAACCTAACCTTGTAAATATGCAAACAGGCCATAAATCGATAAAAACGCCAACACTCTGCCAAAATTCTTTGGGGTAAAGGAAGACTTTTCTGAATTTTGGGCTATCTACGATACCCTAGTTCATCAAAATTCATGCCTTAGCACAATTGAAAAAATGATGCTATTGAAGGACAGCCTAAGAGGTAATTCGGACAACGCCATTAAGGGAATACAACTCATTCCCCAAAACTACAACTGGATGATTAATTCTCTAAAGAAAAAGTACGGGAACAAACCAATAAACAGGTCAAGGATTATTCAGAAACTTAATTTCTTAAAGCCCTCAAATCAAGCGGAAAGCTGCACGTACACATTCGACAAAATCTTCTTCTTCTTCTTCTTCTTCTTCTTCTTCTTCAGCGTTTGTCCCGCTTTCTTGCGGGGTCCGCTTTCCTGGAATACTGGCGCCACTTTTCCCGATCAAATGCCTGATCAGGGTGTAACCTAGCAATCTTCAAGTCCTGGTGCAGCGAATCAAGCCTGCGCTGCTTTGGTCTCCCTCGTGGCCGCTTTCCGGGCACCTCGAAGTTAAGGTCAGTCTTTCGGACAGAGTCACCGCTTGCACGAAGAACATGGCCGTACCATCTCAGACGAGCTTCACGCAATTTCTCAACTATCGAGGTGACACCAAATCTTTGCCGAATGGAGTCGTTGCGCACACGGTCCAAACGCGTAACTCCGGCCGTCCACCGCAGCATCTTCGTTTCCATTACGCTGAGGCGCCTTTCAATTTCTTTGGTAACGGGCCATCACTCAGCTCCGTAAATAGCTACAGGTCGAACGACTGCTCTGTAGATCTTCGATTTAAGCCGCTCTGGTATCTTCTTGTCGCAGAGCACTCCCGTCAGAGAGCGCCACTTGGATCACGCTGCACTCACGCGTGAATTGGCTTCAACGAGTAGACCGCCATCGGACGCGATTGCTGATCCCAAGTACTTGAATACCGAAGTACGTGGCAGCTCAATGTCATTCACCTTAATGGAGGTGGACTCATTTTCGTCAGTCGTCATATACTCGGTCTTCTTGACATTAAGTTTGAGTCCAAATCTCTCCAAGCGATCGCACCAAGCTTGTACCTGCCGCTGGAGTTCAACCTTATCTTCGCAAGCAAGCATTACATCGTCAGCATAAAGCAGCGTCCAAGGGGCTGGCCGCTGAAGATCACGCGATATGGCATCCATAACGACGATGAAGAGCAGTGGGGAGAGCGCAGAACCTTGATGTACTCCGACAGAGATGGGAAACTCCATCGACGTACCTGCTGGCGCTTGGACTCTACTCCTCGGACAAGAGTAGAGTAGCCGCACCCACTCAATAAGCTCTTCGGGAACATTATGCTGTCTTAAAGCGTACCATATCACTTCACGCGGAACGCGATCGAAGGCCTTCTCCAAGTCGAGGAAGGCAAGATGCACCGGCTTCTGCTTCTCGCGGTGCTTTTCTATAAGTAGACGAACGGCGTGTATGGCATCGATGGTGCCACACCCAGGTACAAAGCCACACTGGTTGGTAGAAAGCTGGACGACGTTACAAATGCGTCCATCAACAATTCGCTCAAAGATCTTCATGGTATGCGAAAGCAAACGATTTGAACGGTAGCTTGTGCAGTCTGCTGGACTGCCCTTCTTCTTCCAAATCGGAATCGTCGTGCTTATCTGCCAACTATCAGGTACTTTCTTCTCCGCAACCACCTGGTTGAAGAACATCGTCAGCCACTCAGCTGGGTACCAGGATTTGGACTTCCACAAATCGGCCGCCAGGTCATCAGGGCCCGTTGCCTTGCCTGGCTTCATCTTCCTTAAAGCCGCCTCTGTCTCCTCAACAGTGATGTTCTGAACGGGACCGTACACGGGAGGAGCAGAGGGAATGGCTGGATGGCCAAACTCTACCGTTGAGATTTCTTCGAAGTAGTTTCGCCATCGATTCAAGGCCATTTTGCGGTCCATTAGGAGATGGCCGTTCTCATCGTTGATGCCAAAGAACTTTTCAACATCCTCGGTCTGGCAATGACGGAACTTGGCGAGTCGATAAAGAAATCGCTCACCATCGCGCGACTCAAGTATCTCGTTGACATCATCATAATGAGTGGCTCTTGTAACGGCCACTGCCCTCTTGGCCGATTTCTTCGCTTCCTGATACAAGCGCCATTTCTCGGCTGTCTTGTCGCTGAGGAATGCATGGTATAACCTCTTCTTCTCACGGACTTTTCCTTAACCTCATTAGTCCACAGCCATGACTGCCTGTCGACCTTACGTCGTCCCGGTTTCGTAGTGCCAAGTTCGGAGCGTGCAGCATCTAGCATGGCTTCGCTAGCACCCCGCCAGGTTTCTTCGACGGTCGTGACCATCGGCAACCGAATGCGAGATGTCACAGCTGCTTCATTCTCCTTCAATCGCCACCACTTAATTCTTGGTGGTCCGCAACGCTCGATCTGCCCAGTGTTCAGAGGAGCGATCTTCATAGTGCAGATCAGCGGTCGATGTTGCGTGGCGACCGTCTCATACGGCACGATCTTCGCATCAGTGACTAGCGCTTGGTCTCGATTCCTCACAAGGACAAAGTCGATTTGCGTTTTAGTGTTCCCGCTATAAAACGAGATGAGGTGGGAGGCCCGTTTTCGAAACTTCGTGTTCACGATGGTGAGATTATGCGACTCTGCATACTCAAGTATACGCTCACCATCGACGTTACGTGACCCGTATCCGAAACCACCATGTCAGCAGTAACCGTCTTTTGTTGCTCCAACGTGACCATTAAGATCACCTGCAACAACAATTACGTCCAGTGACGGAACTTCTGCTGTCTTCTCATCAAGCAGGCTCCAAAACTCATCCTTGTCTCTTTCGGAGCAACCAGTCTGCGGAGCATACGCAGAGAAGAGGTGATACATTCGCCGTTCAGCAGCGACAAGACCTTCATCAAGCGGTCGCTAAAACGCTCCACGCTTGAAATCGCGTCTCGGAAGCGTTCGGAGACGATTACCAACACCAACACCGCTGGTGGTCCTGGGACTGCCACACAAAATGGCCTTAAAGCCACGGCCTATGTCCCTTGACTTGCTGCAGGACCACCTCGTCTCCTGCACCGCACAGAAGTCAACCTTTCTTCGCTCCAGTGCCTCTGCCAACTCAAAGGAGCGGCCCGACAACGTACCCACATTCAGCGTTGCCACGCGGGTCTTTCCTACGTTGCGGGACTTTTGGACTAACACAGTTGCCCCCCGATGCCGTCCTCGCATCAGGGACCCTCGCATACTTCTCACACTCGCCGGGCTTTGCGAGTGCGCGTCGGCTCCCGCGGACGCCGTAGCATTATCTCGCGACACATGAAGCACCATCAACCATGTGATGTGACATGGGATCTCCATAGGCCGGCCTGTCACAAGGGCCTGTCGCCTGCACTCGAGTGTCCGTGTTCGGCTCGGCTCGCAAAAGCGGGCAGTTTCCAGTGGCACCACGTGGAGGAACGGACATCGCCACCACACATTCGACAAAATCAGTATGTTCATAAACCAAATGGTATCCACGGGTCATGATATTCGAAAAACGAAAGACACTATGTGGACAGAAGCTATATTACAGAAGTTTCCCTACGGAATTATTAAAAACGTTCTTATAGCGATCAAAGACAGAGACGATGTTCAAATCGAAGATCTTATGCACGAAATCGAATCAGAAATTTCGTCAAAATCATGTGTTGAATCCCGAGTACAATATCAACCACAAAAACATGTCAAACCAGTGAACTCTTACCCTATTCGCTTCAATAACGGAAGATCCATTCAGAATGATACCACGCATTCGACAAAGTTTCTCAAAAATGCATATTTTGCGAAAATTCAGGGCACTACTCTTCACAGTGCCAAGCTGATATTAGCATGCAGCAGAAACGGAAAACCTTAGTCGACAAAAGACTATGTTGGAAGTGTTTTACAACTTCTCACTCTAGCAATCAATGCGAAAAATCAGACTGCCCTCTCTGTGGCCGTAAACATCACTCAGCCGTTTGCTATGAAAAAACAAACAACCGTGATAATCACCCAAATTCACCCAGGGGATTCAGTACGAGAGAAGATCCTCGCACATCGAACAACAACAACCGCAATCACCAAAACGTTGGTTTCAACCGACCTCCGAGAAATTCTCCAACAAATGATCCAAGGAGAAGACCTTACCAACCAGCACCTAACGGTGTTCATCATACAAATGCCGATACAGAAAACGCCTTCTCCAACCGCTAATCAAGAACAAGTCATACTAATGACAGCCGAAGGAAACAGTTGGAACTATAACACCCGCGAATTTCAAAAATTGTTGTTCTTCTTTGACACAGGTGCCCAAAAAACCATAATAAAAAAAGAATTGGCTAATAAGCTAGGCCTACCCAAGCTGAAAACCGAAACATGCGTTATGTCAGGTATCGGAGGCCACACCGAAATGCTCCAAAGCAACATTGTCTCGCTTAAAATAGGAGCTGCTTATGGCAAAGACCTAGACATACTTGTGCAGACGAAACCAGTGATCAACAACGGTTTCCCGTCAAACTGACGTTCAATGACAAGCAATTTCGGATCTATCCTAGTCCGGGGGGGCCACATAAATAAAAAGTATTATATGTAACGAATCCATTTGAGACTTACCGAGCGGCTCCTACAGAACAACATTTAAACCTAAACAAGAAAAGTCGCGAAGAAAAAAAACGAAAAAACACAACTTTGCCTGCGGTTGTAAGCAGGCAAAGTTGTGTGCCCTCCTTACCAGGTTAGATCCTGGTTATAACTTGTCAGGCGGCGGTCAGCACGCGGCATGCGGCTTCATGCGCCCTCCTCACCATGGTAGACCTGGTTATAACATGTCAGCCGGCGGTCAGCACGCGGCATGCCTCCATTCCGTCGCTCTTTGCCCGCCGAGATGGTTGTAAGCCGGGGCGATTTGTTATTTTTATGTTTGTTCGTTCGATTTTTAGTCCCGTTTAGGTTTCATTTCGTTCTCTAGGAGCCGCTGGGTAGGTTTCAATTTATTTTATTACCCATTTTTTAGTTATGTGCCCCCCGGGACTAGGATAGATCCGCAATTTCTTCAAAGCAAGGAAATCTGTGTATCGAACTCAAAGCTACGTGGAGAACACCAAAGCCCAGACATTCTCATAGGTCTCGATTATTATCACAATTTTGTTCTGAAAATGGCAGAGAATAGTATACAAACGCCATCAGGACTAAAAGTAGCAAAAACCGTATTTGGTCCTACACTGTACGGTAAAGGAACGCTTGAAACCGATCACACACCAGTCCCAATTACGTATGGAATGACAGCTCTCATGAACAAAACGGAGTCGGAAATGCTACAAAAACTGTTCGAACTAGAAGGGTTAGGTATTTCTTCAAACGAGGAAAAGAAAGACCGCGAAATGCACGAGTACCTTGCGAATTATCCAAAGCAGATATCCTTCCAAAACGGACATATTACTGCCCCATTTCCATTGAAAAGCAACCATAGAGAACTAGCTGACAACTATCCTGTTGCAATCAAAGACTTATATCTCTCCATACACACCTTACTGCAATACCATATCAGACTACCTTTCAAATGGAATTGTCGAACCTTTTAACGATAACGTCGAAAACTCTATGGGTACATACTACATGCCACACTCAGGAGTTTGGAGGGAACACAAAGCAAAACCTTTACGAATCGTTTTCGATGCGTCATCGAAGAAAAGAAATGAACTCTCTCTGAACGAGGTTATTTACAAAAGAGAGTCCTTCGTAAACAAAATACATGATATACTCATATCAAGTCGCCTATCAAAAGTCATTCCTCTCTGCGATATCGAAGCCGCATTCACACAAATTCGACTGCTTAATCCTCACAAGGATCTATGCAGATTTCTATGGTTTAAAGACTTCAACAAACCGCCAATGAGAGAAAATATAGTTGAATTGGGATTTAAAAGACTTCCTTTCGGCGTGACCGCCTCCCCGAGCATTTTGAACATGGCTCTAGTAACCTTCCTGAGCAGAAAAAATACTGCACTAACAAAGGAAATTATGTCAAACCTATATGTAGACAACATACTACTTCACTCTCAAACTGAAGATGAGGCAGTACAAAAATACCAGGAATCCAAAGCACTGTTTGCGGAAATTGGTATGAATTTACGTGAATTCGTTTCAAATTCGGATGTTGTTAACAGAAAAATCCCAGAGCCAGATAAAACTCCATGTGGTGATACAAAACTCTTGGGAGTCAACTATAACACCGAAACAGACCGATTTTCGGTCAAAATTTCTATTCCCAACAAGCAATTTCTGACAAAACGCGATATTGTTAGCCAGATCAATTCTGTATACGATCCTATAGTAATTGCAGGACCGCTCATGATTAAACTAAAGTCCACAATGAGAGAAATATTCGAAACTTCCATTGATTGGGAAGAATGCCCTCAATTCTCGCTACAAAGTGGAATTTACTATGTAATTCCATCAATAACACGACATTATCGATCCCACGCTGCATATGCAATACTAGTCATGATACAGACAAAAACACCTTATGGTTATTTGCAGACGCGAGTATGATGGCTATTGCCACATGAGCTTTCTTCAAAAACGACTTCACAAACGAAGTGAGTTCATTAATAAGTGGAAAAACCCGACTAGCTCCGAAAAAATCAAAGCAAACCATCCCAAAACTCGAACTCATTGGTATAGTGATTGCGATGCGTCCGGCAAAAACCATATTCGACGTTTCAAAAAGCAAAATTGGCCAAATTAACGTTGCCAGTGACAGCGAAATAGCGCTGTCTTGGCTAAAAACATCAGGGAAAGTGCCGATCTTTGTGGACAACCAGCGAAATCACGTTCTAAAACTCAAACGACTATTCCAATCCAATGAGATACCTACTTCATTCTTTCATGTTCCCACGACTCTTAATCCAGCTGATGCAGGAACACGCGGAGTATCTCATCAAGAGGCCACTGATATCGGTTGGGTCAAAGGGCCACGCTGGCTTGCATCACCCGACGCGCTATCACAGCTCAAGCAAATAGAATATGTCGATGGTAAGTACGACGACGACACCATGGGAATTAACCATGCAGAGATAGTGCATCCAATAATCACTCAAACAACTGAGGGAACAAACCTAATTGATCTCAGCAGATTCTCACGACTCAGCACTGCGCTTAGAAGAATTGCAAGATGCGGAAAACTCATCTGCCAGTGGACAAGCGCAGTCAATAATAACAGCAGTAGTGCCAACATAGCGCTTCAAAACATCGTACAATTTTCCAACAGTGAAAATATGACAGCTCAAGATATTACTCTAGCAGAGTCTATCGTGCTACAGCAAGAACACAAAAGCCTGCTGATTTCGGACCTTCAGAAGCGCTTCCCTCACAAGCACACCGTGCGAGATGGAAAAGGCATAATTAGACACGAATCGCGAACGCAAAACGCGGCCATGGAGAATGATACAAGGTCCCCTATTTACCTAAATGGTAACTCTGAGTTAGCAAGACTCATTCTTCAAAAAACGCACAACGAAAACGCACATTGCGGTAAGAACCAAAGTCTATGCATTTTGAGACAACGTTTCTGGCTACCAAAGCCGTCGGCTTCGTATAACAAATATCTTGGGAAATGCACTACATGCAAGAGATATCAGGGCTTACCATTCGGCGCACCTAACATGCCATCACTACCGATCGATAGAGTAATTCGGTCCAGACCTTTTCAAAACACTGGTTGCGACTTTTTTGGACCAATTCACTCTAAAAACAACGAAATGATGTATGTTTGCCTATACACGTGCCTAACAACACGTGCTATTCATCTCGAAGTAGTAGAAGATATGTCCACAGGAGCCTTCCTAGAATGCCTAGTAAGATTCGTTTCACGTAGAGGAGTACCAAAACTAGTGCGCACTGACTGCGGATCAAACTTTAAACTAGGAGAACGCATAATCAATTCGATGCTTCATTCACCAGACGATTCCGAACCTTCCATAATGTCCTACAGCGCAAACGCTGGGATTCGATGGCTCTTCAATCCCCCTGGAGCCCCATGCATGGGAGGAGCTTGGGAAAGGATGGTAGGAACCGTAAAAAAGGCTTTTCACAAAGCCATCGGTAGACGTAAGCTCACATACACGCAACTTAACACAGCAGTGGCTCAAATTGAAGCGATCATAAACACAAGACCGCTTGCAAAATCATCCTCTTCTGATCTATCGAAGATACCATTGCGCCCTGTGGACTTCCTTCAAGGAAATCTGGAATATGCAGTGCAGTTCGCAGATCTAGGCGATTATGAAGACAATTCATATGAACCAGAGCTCATTCAAACTGCGAGGCAAGCAATCCAAGCGCTTGAGCACTCTGAGCGTATAACTAACCGATTCTGGGAGGAATGGAACTCGGAATATCTAACCAAGTTGAGGGATATGCAGCGTATAGATTTGGCACAACCTCGCCACATATCACTCAGAAACCCGGTCGTGGTCGAAATAGTTCTCATAGAAAGAGAGTTTATCTCCAGAGGGAACTGGTGTTATGGGAAGATAACCGAGCTTATAAAAAGCAATGACGGGGAAATCAGGTCAGTAAAAATACTTTTGCCAAATCGCAACATAGCACACAGACCCCTTAACAAGATATTCCCATTGGAACATCGATGCACGCCAGAGGACGAAAGCCCAGTCCAAGAAACCCGTCAATCCTCCTTAAACGAAACACGCAGACATCTAAATAGAGAACAAGGGCAAGACGAAACCAATCACGTTGATTAGAATTTGGGATTGCGATCCCCTATGCAAGACGCACCTACTGAAACAAGGCCTATTCGCCGATCGAGACAACTAGCTATACAAGCTATTCGCAATTTCGAAGAAAGTTTAGAGGAACCACTTTCTTCAAATCATTCGCTTAATATGAGCCCCAGTTATCTCACATTCACAACCATGCTACTTTTGACGGTATTACAAGAAACCGCCGCTGTAACAGGGAACTTCACCTGTACAAACGGAATCGTTACGGTATACCCACCAAATACAAAGTTCATGATGTGTGTAAACGAGAAATGTACATCTTTCTTAAACAACAGTCCAAAAACCCTGCTCAAATTACCACCGTCAGCAGTTGCGAAACATGCCAATATTTCTCACTCAGGCAACACCGAAAACAGTACGATACTCAGGACATGTCAACTTCCACACATTTGCAAACACTCAGAACGATTTCTCTCCAAGAAGCTAATCGCAAATCCCCATTGTTGGCCATTAGGAGCAGTTGCATCATTACTGACTCTATTATACTTCGTACTATTTATTAAACTTTCTATATGTTGCTGTATTCGAAAATACAGGACCGATAAAGCTCACCCAAAGCAAACGACAGTCAAAAATGAAAACATTACGTTGAATACGTTTTCACTAGCACGCACCAATATCGTCTAGTACCATCACAATTTCGCTATGCATTCTATCTCTAATAGAATGCATAGCGAAATCTAATAACCATGAGCGAAACATGCCAACACGGTCACATGAGAAATAGCATAGATCTCGTTTGCACGGAAAAGCAACAGTGCTCATACGAGTTCAGTAGAGAAATACTGTTCAACAAACTACAAAAAGATCTGTGCGTTAGCATAAAACACCAGAATAGAACAGTAGGCACGATAGAAGTACGGAACAAACAAATAGTAATGTCATGTTCCAAACGAACACGCTTCTACACAAGAGACACCAGACCGTACGTTTATAGCGCGGTCAGATGCCCTCAGGCCGGGTCATGCACGCAAGGTGCATGCGCAAGGCTGAGATCAAACGACACCGTCATCGAGCTGATTAGGGAATCCCTATATCCCGGGTACTCAGGGTGCGAAAGTTCCTGCGGCGGCATAGCCTGTGGATGCCTATTACCGCTGCCGACATGGCAATGATATCGGAAATATGCCAAACAACATGTGAAGACCAGTCCCCAGCTCTTAAGATAGAAGGTACTCTGGTATTTATACCACAAGATGAGTCTCTTTTCGAGATCCATGATCCCGAGACCTGGGAATGGAAAGAAAGCTTCGACTGGTTCAAAGAATTCAGTTTACCAGATTTAACACCGATTATTAATACGATAAAAGTTCATTGGACACTGACTGCCTTCGGTTTCTCAATCGCAGTAGCGATTTTAGCATATGCGTTTGGTCCAATAGTCATAATTTATCTCGTGAAAACCACAATTGTTATAATCCAATCTCTTATCCGCATTGCCCTTTAACTATCGGAGGGCTAACCGAACTATGCCGTCGCTAATCACGAAAGACAAAAACTACTGTACATAGGCAAATAAAAAAGGACCGTACCAAAGATAAGATTCTTGACCTGTCGATAACAAAATCCTTTATAAACCCCCTCCCCACCCAAGTAAGCATAATTCTACTCAACATCATGCTGGACGAAGTCGACCTCTCTATGCAAATCGAGCCGCTGCAGAACGCCATCAATAAATTGGAAAAGAAGATCGAGCAGCTGGGAATAGTTCATCAGCAAAGGATCGAAATGCTCAACTTCAAGCTGCAGTCGTACGAACGGGTCTTCGAGACCCTTTTGCAGCGAACCCAGCCCAAATCCAACTGAGTTTTCTGCTCGTATGAGGACAACAAGGATGGGCACCCGACCGGTCGCTGTTGCCGATTCCCTGATGCTGTGGCTCGAGTAGTTCAAGCCAACGTCCTTCAGCTCTGTAATAAATGCTTGCAACAAAAGCACGATGAGGACTGCGGCTTCAGATGTGCGATATGCGACCAGGGACACAATATGTTATTGTGCCCCACAAGGTCGCAGGCACCTTCATTCAAAAGAAGAAAGAATTAGCCTCGCTCGAATTCAACGAGCGGCTTCACAACTTCCACCACCACTCATCCTCCTCCTTCCACTACTTCTGCCTGGGAGGCCGCAGTGTCGCAGCCTGAACGATGCGACCGGGCCCTCCAATATTTGTTCACCCTAATTTGTCCGTGGGCGCGTGTAGCGCAGTCGGAGGAGGCGCGACTGTCGCGTGCACCCGATACCAGGTTCCTGGTTCGGATTTCCCGCCCAGGCCAACCAAGCCTTCCATCCCTCCGGGGTCGGTGAATTGGTACCAGACTAGTCTGGGAAGGATAAAGCGCTGACTTGTTCATCGGCTGGCCACCGCAAGTCATTGTATGGCCAAATACGCATTCATGTCGCCTCCACGACATCCCGTAGAAGAAGAATGCGCTGGCGCATCCCAGAAGGGATTGAGTAACGCCGTCCTTTATCCTTTATCCTAATTTGTCCGGCTCGCCCTCGCTGATAAGAGGGCGAGCACCAATGTCAGACGTAAAACGAGCATCCGCAAAAAAAGGTTGCTCCGAACATTGTTGTCCTGCAGAAGAACAGGCAAAAACCACTGAAGCACCTACGGTGCACACAGCTTGTGTGACAAGATTTTTTGCAATTCAGTCGACCACTGTGGGGACGCGCGATCAGCTAATGGCCTACGAATGCGTAGGCTATCAAAGCAGTTAAGCTGCTTTACGATGAAGTGCCCATAGCTCCTCATCTGCCTAACATGCATTAGTCCCAGCTGCCATTTTAGAGCGGCGGACGGCAGCGGTGAAGCTTCTTCCGCCCTTACTCGCCCATGTTCGTGTTTTCGAGCCCCAGCCAGGGTACCATTCTGTTCAACTCGAAAAGCCCTATCGAACAGTAGCCCGGACGATGACGCCAAAAGTCGACGATTTCGAAATTTGACAAATTTTCTTGTCCAAACTTCGTCCAAAATCGTCTATGGGGGTTATCGTCTTTGGGTTTTTGGGGCGCTGTTACAGCTATTTGACCTTGGTAGGGTCAGGATCACTGACCACCCTCAGTTATTTTTATGGGTGGTCTCCTGCCATACCGATAACTGAGGGTGGTCAGGTCAAATGGACTTCGGCATCGTATATGACACCCTGAATAATCCTGCCCTTAGACGAAGCTTGAGCAAAATCGCTGTTCCTGACCCGGCCATCCTCGGACGTCGAATTCGTAATCAGCGCCCCAAAAACCCCTAAACGATTTTGGACGAAGTTTAGGCAAGAAAATTTGGCCAATTTCGAAATCATCGACTTTCGATGACGTCATCGTCCGGGTAGGCTCGGCGAAGAGCCAGCCTCCTCCTCTCCGAGGGAAATTGTCAAAAAACCAATTTTCCCGGAATTGGCCGAGATTGACACCGTTCGATAGAGCTTTTCGAACTGAACAGAACGGTTCCATCTGGTGCGTTAAAAACTCAAATTTGGGCGAGTAAGGGCGGAAGAAACTTCACCGCTCCTCTCCGCAGCTCTAAAATGGCACCTGGGACTAAGGCAGGTTAGGCAGCTGGAGAGTTATGGGCACTTCATCGTAAAGCAGCTTAACTGCTTTGATAGCCTTCGCGTTCGCAGGTCATTAGCTGATCGCGCGTCCCCACACTGGTCGACTGAAATCGGAAAAAGTCGTGTCACACAAGGTTTACCTGCATTTTCGCACCGCTGTAACCTTGTCCAGTCATAAGCTACGTTGCTGTGTTTCAGCGCACTTCTTTAACATTTTACTGCCTACGGAATACACACGTTTCAGCCAGAAAGATTGGAAGCTTACAGAGTTATCGCGCTCCGAATACGCCCGCGCGTGCAATTTAGCATAACAACGGTCTATGTTCTCCGAGCTCTTACTCGCCCAGATAACAGTCCTCGCGACTCATCAACACCGTTCAATTCAGCACGAAAAGCTCTATCAAACGGTATCAAACTCGACCCATTTCGGAAACATCGGTTTTCGATGACGTCATCGTCCGTCTGGCGCGGTGGTCTTCGATGAGAAACTGTCAAGAAATTGATGTTTTCAAAATTGGTCGGAATTGACACCGTTTGTTGGGGTTTTCGAGCTGAACAGAATGTTACCCTTGCTGGGGCTCGAAAACTCGAACATGGGCGAGTAAGGGCGGAAGAAGCTTCACCGCTGCCGTCCGCCGCTCTAAAATGGTAGAGGCTAAGGCAGTTTAGGCAGCTGGAGAGTTAGAAGCAGATCATCGTAAAGTGTCTTCGGTGCTTTGCTCGCCCACGAATTTGCATGCCGTTAGCTCGCCTCGTGTACCCGCAGCGGTCGACCGAAATCTGAAAAAATCGTATAACACAAGCCTCACCTGCATCTTCGCAGAGCTATAACTTAGTCCAGTCATATGCTACATTGCTGTGTTTCAGCATGCTACTAAAGCATATTACTGCCTACGGAATCCACATGTTCCAGCCAGAAAGATTTGAAGCTGACGGAGTTATCGCGCTCCGAGCCCGCGCGTGCAATTTAGCACAACAACGGTCGATGTTCTCCTCGCTCTTACTCGCCCAGATTACAGTTCTTTCTGCTCTTAATAACACCGTTCAATTCAGCATGAGAAGTTCTATCGAATGGTATCAAGCATGGCACAATTTGAAGATATCGATTTTCGATGACGCCACCGACCGCCTGCCGCGGACCGCGGTCTCGAGCGGCCTCGTCCTCGATGGAAAACCGTCAAAAAATCGATATACCCGAAATTGGTCGAAATTGATACCGTTCGATAGCGTTCTTCATAGTGAATAGAGTGGTACCATTGCGACTGTCGAAAACTCAATTCTGGCCGAATAAGAGTGCAAGAAACTCTAACTGCTATCTTCTGCCGCTTCAAACTGGCAGCTGAAGCTAAGGCACTTTAGGCAGCTGAGGTGTTCTGAGCATGTACTCGTAAAGTACCCTAAACGGACTGTTCGCCTACGTGTTTTGAGGCTGTTCGCTTGCCGCATGTTCCCGCAGTGGTCCACCGAAATCGGAAAAAAATACGTTACACAAGCCTCACATTCATATTCGCACCCCTGTAACATTACCCCTTCCTAAGCTACCCCGTTCTACTTTAGCGTACGACCGTTCTACTGACTACAAGATCAAGGAGTTGCAGCCGAAACGATTCGAATTTGACAGAGTTACTGCGCTCTGAAAATGCCCGCGCGTGCAATCTGCGAGCGCTTCCCCACTCGATTGATAGGTTCGATTCTATATGCATTGCTCCCGGCGCAGTCCTAAGTCCCGCCGGACAGAGTACAGCAATTCCTGAGTAGGGCGGCTGAGAATTTCTCATAAAACTCCCTAAATGCTTACTCTACAAACTGTCCCCCCCTCGATTGATAGGTTCGATCCTATATGCATTGTGACGACATGACAAAATACTTTACGTCATGCTTAAGATGCTCCGAGAACATGCAAGTCCTGGAATCTAAGCTTCCCCCGTGGCAAAAAGTCTGCTCCAGTCATCTTTGACCACCCACTGCGAAAATGTGGTGGTTTGGCGAAGTTGTATACATGGTTGTGTAGATCTCGACGAGACGAATCGAACGGTACTAACCCTTTCTCAAAAAAAACTCAAATTAGAGGAATTATGAGCACGCAACCGTTTTCGACGCCTTGCGGCCGACAACTCGTCCACGGCCGGCCTTCTCAATGGAGCGCAAGTTTTCAATTTTGGCCATTTTTGATCTTTCATATGAAATGTAGGTACTTATGAAGCAGAGGGCCCGTGGTGCCGGGGGTTGCCGGGAAACATGTTAACGCGGCAACCCCACGGCACCACGGGCCCTCTGCTTCATAAGTACCGAAATGTATATATCAGACGATAGAGCTCGATCTCCTGAGCTCAAATATGCTCTTGGTTTCTCAAATGGATGAAATTTTAGCGAGTTATAGCAAAGAGACGCTAAAACCGCAAAAGTGCGGATTTTCGGCGTCTATTCAAAAGACGCGACCGGTACTGTAATTGGTCGAGAATCGGTATCTGAATTGCAGTAGTGAACTAACCTGCAGCATATGTGTTCTTTATCTGAACAGAGTAATCTTATAAAGCTCTTGGAAGGCCATAAAAGTTTGAAAGCTAGAAAAGGTCCATTTCGCAAGGAAGAGGGAAGAGTGGAATAAAATGAAGCTGATAATGAGAGCGGAAGGCGACACGACCAGAACTTGCAGCCACACTTCGTCACATTTTAGCACTTCTATTACACAAGCTGGAGGCAACCGAATATACAATGTAAGCTTCTTAGAAAATGCACCTCATAATGTCCTTTTCTTTCAAATATGAAAACGAAACTCGCGGGTTATTTAGTCATAAAAGTTGCTGAATAATCCACACAAAAGTTCTTTCCGTCTATAAAATTAGTTAATAAAATATGTAGTAACAATGAAAAACGGTAGTACATACAAATGAAGTATAAAAGCGAGTGGTCGGATACATTTGAGAACATTATCAGAAAAGGCAGAATAGGAGTTACTTAAAAGATAGAAAGATAAATAACAGCGTTAATCAGTCCAACTTGGGATGCGCCACGTATTTTACATTTACGGCATGTCG
Source organism: Heligmosomoides polygyrus bakeri (assembly GCA_947359475.1). NCBI lineage: Eukaryota > Metazoa > Nematoda > Chromadorea > Rhabditida > Heligmosomidae > Heligmosomoides > Heligmosomoides polygyrus. The sequence goes on from OX375869.1 coordinate 67,574,903, forward strand.
TGGAGGCAATTTGAATGCGTGTTTAGCCTTACAGTGACTTTCGGTAGCCAATCGATAGACAGGTCAGTGCTTTATCGATTGAAGGCTTGGTCGGCTTCTGCGAGGAATCCGGATCAAGAACTTGGAATCGTGCGCACACGACGGCCGGCGCGTCTTTCGACTGCACTATCACGCGCCCAGGAATCGCTCAGTGAACACGTAAATGTGAATGGAATTAAAAGAGCATTCCAGAATAATCACGGCAATAGTTAGCCCTATTATGAGTACTTTGCCACCAGCGACATTATGCGCCCAAGAGAGTGCAGAAAATCTCCGGATGAGGCCAGTAGCAGAAAGGGGGTGGCGGAACTGCGCAAGTTTCCAACGGCTGCTCTCCATCAGCCAGACGAGCCTGAGGTTCGATCAATAGCTCCAGACGTTACTAGCCGCCGTGTGCCGTTGATCGCATTCATCACCACCGGATTACACCGGCTACTTTGTTCGCCGCTGACAACGAGTGTCACCACAACAAGAAAAGCGACTGCGATTTATCGAACGACGAAAGGGGGTCACGAAAGAGCAAGTATCTCCGCCCTTCAGTTATTACAGGCGTATCCTCCTTTTTTATGTAATGCAACCGAAAGAGGTGCCGGCTGTCGCGTGCATCTGATACCAGGTCCTCGGTTCGGATTTCCCCCGATGCCAACTAAGCCTTCCATCCCTTCTAGGTCGGTGAATTGGTACCAGACCTGTCTACGAAGGATAAAGCGCTGACTATCGGCTGGCCACCGTCCGCCTGAGTCATTGTATGGCCAAATATGTATTCAGATCACCTCCATGACATCCCGTAGAAATAGAACGAATGCGTTGCACATCCCAAAAAAGAGTGAACATCCTTATCGTTATGCTTCTTCTTCAGAGTACATCACGATACAAATGCATCCTGCATCTCGTTTATTTTGTAAGCGTAACGCTTCTTGAGATCGTTAGAGGCGCGGCAAAGAAAGCTACTGAGTCGACTGAAACCCTTTGTGTCGGGATATTAACCTTTATAATCAGATCCGCTTTCCCACGTCTGCTCGGAAGCCTTTGAAGGCCGAGGAACCTGGAGCTCGCAATACTGTTTGCCGCAGCATTATAACCTCATTCAAAATATCTCATGTACAGCTCCGGTGCAAAACTTTTTTGGACACTTTCAAGAAGCTCTATGTTATTCTTCTTAAATGGACCAGATTCTGATGCTCCAAATTCCACTACCGGATGAGCGTGGGATTTGCAATCTGGTAGAAGTATTTTTGGGTCATCCGAGCGTAGAATCTTAAACAACAAATAGGTCTTATAATATGTTTCTGTCACGATTGCGTCGTCATGGTTTTTATGTTAAACTTCTGTGATGTCAAAGAGCCTACGTCGAGAACACTCTTAACAGGTAGAAGAACGGATCCTGCAAGTTGTGCAAGATCGTGCGATCCTTGCCTCAGGGTAGAAGTACCAGATATTTGCTCTCTTCCGCAGAAGGTGTTAGTTCCCAGCCATTCGACCACTGATCCATATAGTTAATTTCCACCTGTAGGGAGTCTGAGTCTTCCTTCTTTTAATGACCTCATAATTTTTTTACATAGTCGGGACTCCGGATTGGACGACGTAACAGGGACTGAGGTGTTTCGTTTCATCGTCCGTTGGTGGCGTGCGTGTTGGAAGCGCTTTTTTTAGGTTCGTAGTAGCGCTGTCGGAGGAGGCATTGCTTGTCACGTGCACTGCACTCCAGGTTCATGGTTCGGATTTCCCGCCTAGTTCAACTAAGCCTCCATTCCTTCTTGGTTGATGAATTGGTACCAGACTTGCCTGGGCTGGATAAAACGGTGACTAGTCTATCGGAGGCCCATTGCAATTCACTGTATAGGCCAAACACTCGTTCAGGTTGCGTCCACGACATTGTAGAATGCATGCCGCACCCCAAAGGTGCTTGTGCAATCGCCTTCCTTTATGCTTATCCTACATCCACAAAAGCATTGAGAAAATCGAAAAGATTCAGTCAGGCCTACATTTAAAAGACACCATCAGTCAGGCCTACATTTGAAAGACTTTTACTGAGCGGCATCCACCGCAAGAAGCGCATCTAAACTGCCTTGCAGAGTCAACCCATGCCTCAAGAGAATTCTTGCAAATCAGAATGCTTTCAAGAAGGTAGGTGGCAATCTGTCAAACTATTGATGACATTCACGTTGCACGATTTTCCTCTGCTACCTTCTATGCTCACTCCATCGTACTTCTCACCTTTTACTCTATCTGGAATACTCTTTTCGATGTTATAATGCTTAGCACATAGTTATGTGTTAGTAAAGCTGTAATCAGGTAGAGCCGAGTTAGCCTAGTGGTTAGTAGTGTAGTTTCATGCAGAAACGGTCACTGGTTCGACTCCCGGCTCCGGCACGCCATGCCCTGCAAAAATTGCAAAATGGCAACGGTTCCAGCGTCAGGTCCAGGTTGACAGGCCGGCTGATGGAGAAACCTCGTCACAAAACCATGATCACAAGTCGCAATAGAATCAGTGTAAAGGCTAGGACGTCACCCGGAAGTGGCGCACAGAACCCCCGCCCGAGTTCTGTGGTCAGTATGCGAGGGCTACCGAGGACCGAACGACCTCGGCTAAAGAAGCTAGTTCGACTGGGGACTCTGAATGTGGGAACGCTGACCGGAAGATCTAGGGAAGTGGCTGACCTGATGAAGCGAAGAAGGTCCTGTGTCTGCAGGAAACGCGATGGAAAGGGGCGAAGGCCAGGGAGATCGGAGAAGGGGTCAAGCTGTACTACAACGGAGAGGACACCAAGAGGAACGGGGTAGGGATAGCTGTCGCGGAGTCCCTCAAGGATTCAGTAGCGGCTGTCCAAAGAATAAACGACCGCATCATGTCACTGCGGCTGGACACGAAGGAGGGTTACTGGACCATCATGTCTGTCTACGCTCCGCAGACCGGATGCTCCGAGCACGACAAGGATGACTTCTACCGCTCGAGGAAGCCGTAAGGTCTGTACCAGAAGGCGACTACCTCTCCATAGCAGGGGACATGAACGGGCATGTGGGGAGTGGCAGAAGAGGAGTGGAAAGGGTTCATGGAGGTAAAGGGATCGGCCTGATAAACCCGGATGGAGAACGAATTCTGGATCTGGCTATCGCCCACGATCTGGCTGTCTGTAGCACCTTCTTCGCGAAGAGGGAGAGCCAGAAGGTGACCTATGCTAGCGGAGGAAGAAGGACGGAAGTCGACCACATCCTGGTTCGAAGGGCTGCCCTGAAAACAGTCCGGGATGTGAAGGTCATTCCGGGAGAAGACGTGGCATCACAGCATAGACCCTTGGTAGCCGACCTTAGCATACCTCTACCCACCAGGCCCAAACTGAGGACGGAACCCAGGGTCCGATGGTGGAGACTGCGGGGTTCAGAACGGAACGAGCAACGAAGGGCAGTGCTCGAAGCAGGCCTTCCAGATCCAACTGGTCCCGTGAATGAGACCTGGAGGAGGGTAGCCGAAGCAATCCTGAGATGTGCCAAGGAAACCCTGGGAGAAACAAAGGGAGGAACCAGAGGGGATAAATCGGCATGGTTCTGGAACGAACAGGTGCAGGCTGCGGTGAAGAGGAAGAAGGAGGCCTACAAGCTGTGGCAGAAGACGAGGGCACCCGAGCATCTCACAGCCTGCAGGAAGCTGAAGAGGCTGGTAAAAACAGCTGTAGCCAAGGCAAAGAACGCGGAAATGGATGCCCGGAAATGTAGGAGAAACTAGACGGGCCAGAGGGAGAGAAGTTCGCCATATGCCTGGTCAAGGCGCGTCATAGAGCTAGCCTCGACATTCGAGTAGTGAAGACCGTGAAGAGTGCTGACGGTTGGGTGTTACCGAAGCCGGTCGATGTTAGAGAGAGATGGGAGGAGTACTTCAAGGAACTCCTGAACGAAGAGTTCCCTCGTCGGGAGGCCGAGGAAGAACAACCAACGGAAGGACCCATCCCACCCTGGACGCAAGAAGAGGTTCGCAAAACCATAGGGAAGATGAAACTCGGAAAGGCAGCAGGGCCTGACGGTGTGCCAGTAGAGGCTTGGAAGGTGCTAGGAGACCTCGGAATCAACTGGCTGACGCAGTTCCTCAACAGAATCACGAAAGAAGGTAAGATGCCGGATGACTGGGAACAGCACCATAGTCCCCATCTTCAAGCAGAAGGGAGACGCTTCCGAATGCTCCAACTACCGAGGGATCAAACTGATCTCACACACGATGAAGATCTACGAACGACTGGTCGACTCAAGGCTGAGGCAGATGGTACCCATCTCCCAGGTGCAGTGGGGCTTCATGCATGAGAGGTCCACCACAGACGCCATCTTCATCGCTCGTCAGGTGATAGAGAAATATCGGGAGAAACGAAAACCCTGCTACCTGGCATTCCTAGACCTGGAGAAGGCCTACGACAGGGTAATCTGGAATGCCCTTCGAGGGAGGGGTGTCCCGGAACGTCTGATCACGGCCATAAGGGACATGTACGAGGGCTCGAAAGCGGCGATACGAACTCTACACGGGGTGACAAGGAAGGTGGACATCACAGTGGGGGTACACCAAGGGTCGGCTCTGAGCCCGTTCCTCTTCCTGCTGACGCTTGACTCTATAGTGAACCACCTTGAGGAAGGCCCTCTCAGAACGATCCTCTACGCGGACAACATCGCCCTAGTAGCCGGCAACCAGGAGGAGCTGGAGAAGAAGGTGCAGCTGTGGCAGAGAGCCCTCGCAGACAATGGCCTACGGCTGAACGTGAAGAAGACGAAGTTCATCAGCTCTGAGCAGTGCGCTGGATCGATCCTAGACTGCCAAGGGGAAACGATAGAGAAAGTGAAAGAATTTCGCTACCTCGGAAGTGACCTATCCGAGGAAGGAAGTGTGGACCAGGCGGTCAGGGGACGGATAAATGCAGCCTGGCTCAAGTGGAGGGAGTCCACAGGGATCCTCTGCAACCGTAGATGCTCCAGGACGCTCAAAGGCAAGCTGTATAGAACAGTTGTGAGACCTGCCCTCCTCTACGGCAGTGAGTGCTGGGCCCTGGGTAAGGCGCAGGAGCGGCAACTGCACGCGGCGGAGATGAGGATGCTGAGATGGGCATGTGGATGGACACGTCGGCGGGACAGGGTGCGAAACGAGGATGTTAGGGCAGTGATGAAGACAGCCCCGATCCAGCTGAAGATGAGAGAGCAGCGCCTGAGGTGGTATGGACACGTCCTCAGAAGACCAGAGAATCACCCCACAAGGTTGGCCCTAGATTTCGAGGCACCCGGAAAGCGTCCGAGAGGAGCCCCAAGGAAAAGATGGAAGGACGTCATCAAGAGAGATCTCGCCGAAGTCGGCGCCACGGCAGATGACGCCCTTGATAGGATGAGGTGGCGACAGATCACAAGAACAGCGAACCCTGCGACTGCGCGGGACTAAACGCTCAGGAGAAGAAGAAGAAGAAGAAGAAGAGCTGTAATCAGGTTTCGAAACTTCGACTGATTTCATTCCCAGGAGAGATCGCATTTAATAAAAAATAAATATATAAAAAGAGGAAAAACCGCTGCAACAAAGAAGTTCTATGGTCGAGGTCTTGGGCCAACCCCTAACCTGCCGATGAGCTGACGGTAGACCTTTGAACATCTCGTGTGAAACAAAAAGCGACGAAGACTAGAAGAATCATTACAATACTATTAGGTTGAGTCATAAATTTTGCAACAAAATTTGTCTTCCTCCAAAAATAAGACTATACCACAAAAGAAAATGATTGACTTAAACAAAGCAATTGCCGTTATTCTCATGAGTTTCCTCTGCTTTTCATTCACTAAGTGGAATACATCTCCGTCGAATTCGGTCGGTTCCGACCTGAATATGTCGTGTACCACCGCTGTGACCTCATCGACTTCGGCTAGCGTCTACCGTGGAGGAAGTAATCCATCGACCGAAGCAGATGTAGTCAGACGGAGCAATGTCCGAGGTGTATGGTGGTTGCATGATTTTGGTCCAGTCCAATTCCTAGATTTTTGCCAGCGTTTGAAGTGCTGTAAGCAGTCGACCGTTGCCCTGGTGGAAGAAACATGGCCTCGCATCGACTTCTTTCTCTACTAATTTTTGCTGGATCTAGTCGAGTTGTTGGCAAAAGCAAGCTTCGAGGATGGTCTGACTACGTGGAGCAGCTCAACTTCACAGCACGACCTTCATTCGATGAAGTTCCGACTTCGACCACAGAACCTGCGGCTCATTAAGTTCCAGCCACTGTTTTCTAGCTTTACTGTTGTCTTGAAGCATCCCTCCTTTCATCATTGGTAGGTATTCGATCTAGGCCCCTCGCTTGAACCAGTGCAGGAGCTCTCGGCAAAACAAAAAACAAAACACAGCGATTTACCTGGGTTTCCGTCAAAGCATGAGGCACTGGCGAATGCGATTTTGGTGGCCTTCCAATCTTCTGCAGCCAACGAGCGTAGTTGACTGGGAGGTGTGGAGATCCGCGCTCAGTCCTAGTGTGGTTTGAGAAGAATTCGACTTGATGGATTTGCGCAGGTCCCCTTGATTACGGCAGTTGGCCTTTCCGGGAGTGGTTTGTCTTTGATGCCCTTCTGGGCGGAAAGGAGCTTCTGATACCCTCTCCAATAATTTGTTCGGTTAGCGTTGAAATTGCCGGTGATTTCCTGAATGTGCTTGACCCAAGTCTCCAAGTAGCTGCCGAGCTTGAACTAATTGAAGGTAAAATTCACACTTTTTCACTTTGAGTGGTAATCGTACTAGAGCATAAAACTTTTCAACAACGCAAGGAGAATCAACGATTCATGACTTCAAATGATCGCTAGGAAACAGACTTTCAAACAAAATATAAGACTTTAGGAGATTTGCTTTGAATTTCAGAAAAAAAACAGAAATGTTGCACAATTTACGACTCAATCTAATAATTATCAACAATTACGGGGCAGAATAGCATCAGCGACAGCGTTCAAAAGAACACTACCAGGTAAGAAAAGTGGATATAAAGGTAGGACTCAATAAACTAAACATCAACAGCAAAGAATGGCGACGCCATCACGTGTCCAAGACAAGTTACAAATTGCCTTCCTGGATGCTTTGAGATTCACGGGAATCGCTTGTACTCTACCGAAGCGTGAGCGCATAGGAACGACGGAGAAAAGAATGCGAACTGCAACTGAGCCACACTCTAGGTAGAACAACTTTTGATGCGCCTCCTCTTGTGGTGGATGCTCCCTTGGTACAGCACTCATTCAGTTTTAGAACTAAACGGCCATGTATCGTTCTATAAAAGAGAAGCAATGCAAGCCGTTTTCTTCACCAAGAGTGTTCGGAAACTTTAGTCCCTCCCCTTAGTAGGCCTAATGCAGTTCTATAGGAAACACTTTGACCTGATCATAGCCTTTCTAATGAAGCGGTTCTTAGTTCTGAAGTTGATAGTTCTTTACCATATGTAGAAATTCGTCTCTCAGCCTCACGAGTATTATGCCTGCCACAGCTCTGTGGGACATCACGCATGCGCCCACGTTACCTAATGAGGAGAAATTTCTCGAGGATGGTCAACGAAGTGTTCGTGGAGATCCTCAAAGCGACCTATATAGTACTGCAAAATGTTATCTGGGAAGTACCGCGATGATTTCCAAATTTTCTGCGGAACTCTGGGTTGGTCAAAATGGGCAAAAAATTGTAGTGCTTCAGTGCGGGCCGATAACGCAAAACTGACGACTGCATGGCCTTCTTGCTCAGAAATTATCCTGCAAAGGGCTTGGAGATTCAGTCATAACTAGAAAACGAGATTTGGCAAATTCCTACCTGAAGTGAGAAGGCACATTCAAATTCTCAGATTCGCTAGGATGTCACGTTAATTGGATGGTTGAGAGGATTGCGTCGCAGACTTGCAAGAGAGTGATCAAGAGGTCGATCCCGCCTTTGTGGTTTTAGGCTTTCCCGCTGATTTTTTGTATTTTTCTCAATTTGGAGTGCATTTTGGCCCCGGCAGGTTTTCATCCTCGTTTTTAACCTCTTGTCAGATGTGGATCAGGCTAGCCTTCGATTTTTCTGACCATTAAACCGTGCTTGTATTGTAGATAGCTCTCGTTGGATGCTATCCATGGCTGTCCCCTTTGTAACGCTTTTACTAGTTTTAAAAGTGTAACTCGTAGTAAACTCTTTTCGAACATAATCGGCAACTGTTGCTTTGATCCATCGCCAAGATGTGTTGATCGCCCTTCAGATTTCTAGAAAAGGAGAAAGTGAATGGTGGAGACAGAATCGCCTTTCACGTTCCATTCGCCTAGGGACGTTATCGCGGTGATAATCACGAATGTAGCATAATTTTCGGGCTTGTGGATTCTTTTTTCGATGCTATTTTCACTTCAAGCGACGATCTTGAAAGGGAACTGCGACAAGATGAAGAAAAGGGCGGTACAGATGAAGTTTCTTTGAGGTGTTCATACCTACATTATTTTACTGTAATCCACCCCAGCATCGAAAACAGATACCGGGTTCGTGATGAGCCCACAAAATAACCTCCCGAACGAAGTTTGGACCAAGGATTTTCTTGGAATTGCTGTTCTATGGATGCTACAGTGCAATGTCCCCTTCTATCACCCTAAGATAGGACAGAGTTGTCTATACAAAAGTAGTCCGCAATCCGACCAGGAACACAAGGTAATTGAAACATTCCAGATTTGGTCACATTTAGTAGGATCAGTCAACGTTACAAGAAAGGGTTTTCTGTAGAAATCCGAATGGCGATCAGCACCTCTTGGTGATGGATCAAAGCAAGCGTTGTCGATCATGTATGCAAATGAGGTTATTGCGAGACACACTTCCAACACTAATAGAAAACATTACAGAGAGATCACACATGAATAGCATCCAACGACGGCTTCCCCAACAAGACAGGCATGATGTAATGGCCGTTTCTCTAATCGACGAAGGCTAGCTTTGCCCATTTGCAGGAGGTTAAAAACGAGGTTGAAGTCGAAAATTATAGCCTGCCGGGCAAGGTCAAGCGTGGGGTTCGATTTTTGCTGAGACTTTACGACCCCCTTCAGGAGCGGAATGCGTACGATTTCCTCTCTGTTTCTGCCACCGTTTTATCTCTTATTTCTTCAACGTTTTATGTGATTTTTGAACCCTTTAATAGGTTCTTTCCAGGTGCGACATCGACACTGGAGAGAACGTTGAAGAGAGGTCACCGAACAATACATCTTTTGAGAAAACAATAAAATTCTTTAAGATTTTGAATACTGATTTTTCGACACTTCAAAATAAAGATTTTCTGGTAGCAGTCTTCCAATCATCACTGTTCAATTTCTGCAGATTTTTTCAGAACGTCATAGACGCGACACACTTTTCTACCTGAAAAGCGATACCTGCGTCTGAAATTGTGCTCTGAAATTGTATTATATAAAATTTCAAGTGTTAGTTACTGACGAAACTAAGTGCTTTCACTATAAAAAAAGATTTGAAGCGCTCTTCGAGTCGATTACAGAGTGAAAAACGAAGGATGGACGATGGATTTCTCATGAAAGTAATGTTCTCCTACCCTAAGGAAACATCATAGAAAATGAAATTGAACCCTACAAAAATCCGAGCGAGCCCTGTGTATCGTACAGCAAAAACCAAGCTTCTCCACAGTGATGACGGACGGATCGTATACAAAATTCTCGTTTTCCGTGAAAACAAAATTATTTTTTAACCGAAGCAGACCATCTACACGGTTAAGATTCTGTCACAAAAAATTTCAAGTATTCAACAATAGGCACTGACGAAATGATGATTTTCTGAATCGAACAGGTTGAATCGACCTCTGGTCGACATTGCACCACCGTCACCGGAGGGACAAAAAAAACTAGCCTTTCAAAAACTAGAAGAAAAGCGCTTTCTCACCATGTAAGAACCATTTACGAAAAAACGCTTCTTGGATCGATGATTCTTATACAGTTGGAAAGTGCTTTTCTTCTAGTTCTTGAAAAGCTAGCGGAATTTTCAAAATTCGAAAAACATACAGAGTTACTCATTTATTTATTTATTTGCACAATATAGTGCGCACAAAAGTATCACAAAATGGAACGGTAAATCGCAGAAAACACAATGTGAGAAACAGAAAATTAAAAGCCATCAGTGGCACGAACTGAAGTTAGTTAACTGATTAAACTATATTTCTTTACCGGCAAATTTTGTGAAAAATCAACTAGAAAGAATTGAATAGGAGGGCACTGAGGGAGATTAAGAACTTGAAGAAAAGCAGTGGGCCGCCAACAGTGCAAGTCGTGAGATCGGCTCCGGATACCAACTTAGTAGGTCCGTCAACTCCAACGAATCCCATACCTTCGGCTGTTGGGGAAACAACAGAGGACAGACATGTATGTACACTTGGTCTGACTAACCATGCAAGACCGGTAACAAGTGATAGAGCAACATGAATTATTTGAAACTCTCGAACAGTGAGCAAACGAAAGAAGAGCAATTAGGAGACTAACAAGTTCATGGGCCTCCCTTGTAAGAAGAGGGAACTAGGAACAATAGCAACTAGGAAACACTAACTGACAGAAGGGCAACTAAAAAGCTAAGAATACCGATAGAAAAATATGAATATGTTTAATGAAGAAGAAAACCTAGTGATACTGATGAATGAAAAAGAACACGTAATGAGAACGAAATAATTCGGAAAAAAAAAGAATTTAAAAAAGAATGATAATAAAAATATATTTAAAAACATAAACAATTTGTGCCCACACTAGCTAAGGTGAGAGATGTGGAGTGTAGAAAGTAAGTCAATTTCTATCAGTTATGATCAATTTTGTGAACGTCCAATTTTGTCGCTCTGATGAGGTTAGTGCAAAGTCGACCAAAGGTCGACTCAATCTGTCCGATCCAGAAAATCATGACTTTTTCACTGTGCAATGATCAAGACTTGTAAATTTTGTGGCATAATTTTAACCGTGTAGGTGGTCCTCTTCGGTTATTTTGTTTTCATGAAAAACGAGAATCTCGAATACGATCCGCCCTAATCAAATCGAAGATCGCTTCGAGGAAGCTTGGGTTTTTTAATATATAATAAACCCGACTTAAAATTTTATGTGGTATAATTCCACTCTCTGACGTTCTTTTCTTCAGAAGGTAGAAAATTTGGATCTATCCTAGTCCAGGGGGCACATAACTAAAGCAATAAATGTTTTCGCCGCGGTTGTAAGCGGGTGAAGTTATGTGCCCTCCTCACCATGTTATATCCTGGTTATAACATGTCAAGCGGTGGTCTGCACTCTGCACGACTCCATTGCGTCGCTCTTTGCCCGCCGATGCGGTTGTCAAACTGCGGCGATTTTATTTTTTTATTTATCCATTCGTTTTTTTCTTTGTTTTAGGTTCTATCGTGCTCTGTAGGAGTCGCTCAGTAAGTCCCAAGTCGATTTTTTAAATAACAAGTGCCCCCCTCCCCGGACTAGGATAGATCCGAAAATTTTTCTGCAAGAAGTCTATCCATCCTTCTGTTGCGAACGATGATGTCAAAAACACAGTAGCCGCACGAAAACTTCCATAACTCGGAGATTTTTTGGGGCCTCCGGAAAACCCACAAAGCTTTAAAAACAATAAGAGATGTTGGCTCTATGCTTTAAAGAACAGATTCTAAAAATAGCAGCTTCCATGTGGTTAGGGGAGGATATGTTCCTGGAAAGGGATGCGAAATCGGGGCGCCTGATCATACAGAGATCGCTTCAGAAAAATCTGTTGTATCACGTGTCAAACAGGGCTCAGACTCTTACAAAGTACTAATCCACTTTCTGATGCTGTTTCCTACAGAAGAGAGAAAACTGTTTCCGTGACAGATCCATCCTTCAGCTGCCATTCCGCCGTAGATTCAAAGAGCGCTTCAAAAACTTGTAGAGAAAGCACTTAAGTCATCCTTCGTAGTGAACACTTGAAATTTTATAGAATACAATTTTGGATGTAGATGTCATTCCTTCAGGTAGAAAACTTTCGTGTCCATGACATCCAAGAAAAACCTGAAAGTGTCTAATTGCCGGCAGAAAATCCTTAGATACAAACAGAAAGAGAGATACACGCATCGCCTAAAAAATTGTCAATGCAAAAATGCCAAAAACGACAATGCTGAAAAATGCCAGAGAATCCTCTCCCACAACCGGAAGACCCCCGCCCCCAAAAATGGCGCCACAGCACAGTGCGACCCCCTCCCCCGCCCTTCGATTGTCGAGCCTCAAGCTTGAGTCTGCTGTCCGGCCCGAAATGCTCCTACATTGATAAAAATGCAAAAAAAAAAATCCCACCAACAATGCATAAACCAGGAATCGATCTCTGATCCCTCTCTTGAAAGTCAGCGACGCTACTCACCGGGGCCTCCGTTGCTGTGGCCATTCTGATGGATGTCTCTCCTGGATGCCCCTCTTCACTTCTATTGTCATAGGAATTCGTCAAATCCCACGGTCTAGTGATGATTAAAGCTCTAAACCCTTTAATGGGTGATTTCTGAGCACGCTAAGGCCACCCCAGACCTCAATTTTGCATTATCAGCAGCACTCAAGAGATACAGTTTTCCTACCATTCTGTCCTACCCAGAGGTTCGCAGGATTTTCGGAAACCACTTCGGAGCTCTCCGGACAAAGCCCAACAATACATACAGGTCGCTTTGAGAATGTCCACGGCCACTTTGTTGGCCTTCCTTGTCGGGGGAAGGCATCACTGGACGCTTCGAACACGCTTGGAGAAGCAAAAAGGTGGCGCTGTTTCTCTTTCATAGGACGACACATGGTCACTAAGTTCTACAACAGAGTGTTTTGTGTTAAGGGAGCATCCACCCCAAGGGGAGGCCCATCAAAGGTCGTCTTGCTTAGAGCGCTTCCCTTTGCCGAAATCTCAGCCGTCACGTGCAGCAACACAAAAACTAACAAATAAATAACTTTATTAACAACTATTTCCAACAAAACAATCACCGCCGGGACCGCAGAGATACCCGCGCTCGTTTCATCACACGACGATCCCTCTTTAATACTAACTCTCCTTGTTGTATCGAGGCTGAAATGTGAGCGTCGATGCTTAGGCTGCATCGCTTACAACAAACAAGCCGACAAACCTTGTCCTATCTGCTTTCTGGACGTCTCATTACTAGCCGCTTCTTGTTCAGCTGTTGACTCCTCAACGTTCCTTGGCGGGTCCGATGAAGGTCCTAACGAATTTGAGCTTGAGAGACTGCCACATAAAACGTCGCAGGCACCTATGACTCCGTGGTAGCAACTACCAGAAGTGATGGGGTACCATTCCTGGTGACATTTTACAAGCGGAGAGTGCTCACCTTGAACAGCATCGCTACCATCGCCAGACGCTTCCATTGTTGCGTCAACCTCCGCTTCACTGCTTGGCTTTTCCACACTGCCGGTGTAGGACCTTGAAAAATGGGCTCATTTTCCGTTGGCTGGTCAAATTCCGAACATGAGCATTGATAGTGTAATGAACCGCATTGACATTCCACAATCACCGTGCGTCGTGATCGCGTTGCGCTCAATATCTCATTACGCTGATCTCTACTACAATGCCACCAAAATCTGCGATGAGCTATATTTCCAGAAAAGCTGAACATTTGGCCTTGCTTCTTTCAGCTGGGAGTCTTCTGATGACTGGACTTGAAAATCTTCACAAACTCCAACATACAGCACCGACCATATGATTTTTGGGAATGTTCAAGAGGCTCGTGTTCCGGGATTCATCACAACGCCTGATCTCATTTCCCTTTTCCTTGCCTTTCCAGGCACTGCAGACTGGCTACTAGTTAAGCAACCGATCTACGACCTCTCCACACCGCTAAAATTAAACATTTAGGAGACCTGTATATGTGCTAGGAGGAAGAAAGAGTACAGATCAAATTGTGACGCATCGGCTCATCCACTCAGTATGAAAAGAGCCGTTGCTCATAACATGTTCCGCACTGCTCGAGCGGTTTCATCTGATGCCGTGGAAAGGTCCTGCTCTGTGGATATGGCGCGCCGCATCGCGATTCTGAATGGATATGCTCCCACTGGCAAGGCTAGTGGGCAGAGACGACAGCCGACAACCGTTGAAGGATTGCAGTGAGAGCGGTCAAAAGTGGCATTCTGTGTCCCGTTCATTTCGGACACTCTGACTGCAGCCATACGTGGCTGCGTTAGGAAGGCTGGGCTGCAAGACGATGTGAGGGTAGTGGCAGTACCCCCTAGCAATCTTAAAAGGCAGCTAGTCCGAAACCGCTTGTATGACCGCCTATGCACAACACCAGCATGTGTTGTTTGTCCTTCTGGAAGGGCTGGTGACTGTCTAACATCTGGTGTGGTGTACCTAATCACATGTACGGAGCGTGGAGATGAGTATGTGGGGGAAATAGGTAGACCCTTGTGCGTAAGGATCAAAGAGCACTTGGACGGATTGCGCAGGTCCCATATCTCTACTCCCTTGGGCGAGCACAGGGTGCGGCGGCACGCGAACAGCTGTTTCGGCGTGGAGGTCAAGATCCTTGCCGAACTCTCGAGGCGCTGTACATTGCGGCGAGGTCCCCCAAATCAATAGGAAGGACAAGTGCTTGGCTGTGACCCAAGAGCTGGCGCCGTACGTCGCCCTCTGCGGGTTTTGACCTCTGGGTCATGACCCGTTAGATCCCTAAGGCGGGCGGTCCCACGGGCTCTAAGCTCATTCACCCATCTTTCGTCCAGCCAGGGTGACGGTGGACGCCTTTTGTCCACATCTAAGGTTGGCCATGTTTCCGACTTCTTATGGCATCCTCTTCGTAATATCTCAGCCTATTGGATGGGTTCCTGCAGAATGGAATGGCATTTGGGAGGGTAGCTTCTCAGATGACTTCGACTTTTCCAGGCTCTGAAGAAGGCGACGACGCCGAAACGTAAGCCGCAATAAAGAGTTATACCAATCTTGGTCTCGCTGAAGCAAACACTCGTCGATCAGTGAGTTGCACCACGTCGAGATAAGGTGCCCTTATATGTCCCTTTCATTTCTGACGACGTCACCTCTGCTCTACAACGAAGTATAAGACGGGCCCAGTTGGAGGATGATATTGTCTTACGATTAGTTAACACTCCAAACGACAACATCAGACGCCAGCTGGTTCGAAATAGGCTTCACGACAGGGAGTGCGTAACAGAAAACTGTGTTGTATGTGTCTTCACGGGATTGCACCAAGGTTAGCGTTATCCATGAGCTTAAATGCAGGACACGCATACATTGGGGAAACCGGAAGGGTTCTTGCTATTCGTGTTAATGAATGAACATCTAGCGTGCAAAAGGCGAGGTATCTTAACAAATCCTCTGGGCAAGTATAAAGTGGAGGAACTAGCGGAAACGACATTGATGTGAAGTGCACGATTTTGACTATCGAGACAGATATTTCGTCAAGAAAAGCGCTGGAGGCGTTCTGGATTCTTTCACGAAATCCACGAATGAAGAACCGAAATGAGTGCCCTTCGGTCACGGTTGACGTTTTGCCGTTCATTTCGCATTGCGAGTTATAAAGCGATCTGTGGTAACAAGAATGTGGTTAAGAATGACACTGGAATACACTGTATACGTAGTGTAGAATGAACAGTATAGTGAGCCTCACGAGGGAGGTCGGTGAGCCCGGTCCGGAGATTCTGAACGAGACCTATATGGTCTTGTGGGACATTGGACGAGGATCCCAGAACTATGTTTCGTTCTTGCCAATTGCCACCGGGTGGTGCAAAAATGGCAAAATATGGTACTGCGTCAGGTCGGGCTGATAAGGCAAAAGTGACACCTGGAATGGGCCTGTTGTGCTCAGAACCAATTCTAGAAAGCGTTTAGAGCTATTAAACTTTTAAATGGAATTTGAGCAGCGAACCTTTTGTACGTTAAGTTCTGCGCACAAAACGGCCATTCTAGGTGTCACTTTTGCCTTATCAGCCCGCACTGAAGCGATACCATTTTTTTGCCATTTTTGGACCACCCAGGAGCATTTAGCAAAAACGAAACAGTTCTGTGATCCTCGTCCGATGTCCTACAATACAATGTAGGTCTCGTTCAGAATCTCTGCACCGAGTTCACTGACTTCCCTTGACAGTCACCATCTGTCGACTAACTGCGATAGCGGTGTCGCTCTGTACAAGTGGTGGATCAGCGGATAAGTTTATCGTTCATGGGTTCGGGATTTCTTGCAATGCCTCAAGACGATATCCGAAGGCTAGAGTCGATGAGGCGTTTGGTCGGGTAGATAGCAACATTCAAACTCTCAAGCCACTCTTAGGCCTCCGAAGACGACGAACGGGCTGCTCAATAAATACTGGTCCACCTAACAACCTCGTTCGGCACAGAAGTAATAGAAACATTTCCAGCAGCCATTAAAAATTCATCGGGAGGTACTCGTCGAGAGCACAGCGCAGTCTGCTTTTATATAACGCTGACATTTTCCCTATTTCACACCAGAAAGAGTCGACAAATAGACAATTTCATGACCATTCAACAGCCGTTTAAATTAAATAGTCCCTACATAGGCGGGTTTGAACTTCAATTTTTCATACAAAATACTCGGTTGGTTTCGCAAAACTTTTCCAGTTTCGAATTGTATATTTTCACAACACGTAAGGGCAGTTCACCTCCTTTTATCCTTAGGCTCTCTAATCAAGATAGAGGCGATTACCAGAAGCAGGAATTTCCACCGATGACAACATACCCTTTAGATCCAACTGCTGCATGGTTCACGACCGCTCTGGAAGGACGTTTCCGTGGCAGAGTTTTCGAAAGAGTCCCGACAACATTCCTCAACGGAGAGGTATGCTTCTCCAGTGTAGAACTCCCGGTAGACTTGTCCATATCTAGACACATACAAGTCAATTACGCACACAGATGTATTGTTCCTTTCAAAACGCAAACCATCGCAGTCATCAGCAGACGACGATTCGTCGTCCAGCACAATAATCTGCGTTGCACCTTCGTCAGAAACCTCGGGGCTAGCAGCACTCGTTGAATTGTCTTTACGTTTTGATCCAGACCTGAAACATATCGCTCAAGACGCTGAAACTGGAAATTACCAAATGAATGGAATTTTCGGAAGTGCTGCAGCATAGTTGCGTCAGAGAATCGACCGAACACTCGTCAGCCAGTCAGGGCACCCAACTTACTCACCCCACTCGATCAGGCCTCTTTGGTCTGTCGCATTCGTCAACCATCTCATGTAGGCTTAATGACTAATGTTGTGTCCTATATTGGATTGATATCGGATAATTGTTCTGGTGATCCTCCTTAATCAATTTCAAATGCGAACATTATTTCGCTTCCACTGCGCGGGCGTACATGACTTCCCACTTGTCGGAGCATTACAAAATGTCCCCAACGGATCTACCAAAAGCCGAATCCCCCGCTGCTACTCACTTAGGTTTAGTCGATCTATTGATGAGAGGCTGAGAGGAACGCATCTTTCGTTGTAGCGTTGCGCTGGAAGACGAAAAAGGGACAGACCTTCGTTGTGGCGTTGAACCTTTCGCTGAATCAATCTCATCTGCAAAAACAGGCAATAGAATTGGTGTAGCCGTAAACGCAGCAACGTTATGACCGAAACCCACCGCAACGATCTTCTAGGTCAACCGGAGAAGGCTTGTCAATTGCTACTACGTCCCGAGCTGCGTCACATCCTGAAGTTTCTTGTACTTGCGGAGTAACTGCGATGTTGGTGTTGATACTGGGAGTCGACCTAAAACATTGCGTTATAACAATAATAATTCTATAGATATAGATGAGCTGATCCATCCGTCTGTCCCTACTTTCTTTCATCGGTCCAACACATCTTGGTCGCAACTATATCGACCTCCGTTCATGCCTATTAGGCCAACATTCCATCTAGCACAGAAAAGCTTGAAAACACTTGAACAGTAATGCCGAGGTTTCAATACGAGAAGGCATGGAGACTGTCGATCTCTGTACACAGTTAACTGTTTGAGGTAGACATCACGCGAACATATTGGACCCGCTCCTTCTTCTTCTTCTTCTTCTTCTTCAGCGTCTGTCCCGCTTCGTAGCGGGGTCCGCTATTCTGGTGTCATGACGCCACCTCTCCCGATCCAGCGCTAGATCAGGGTGGACACCAGCAACCTTCAAGTCCATATGTAACGTGTCAGACCAGCGCTGCTTCGGACGCCCTCTAGGCCGCTTTCCTACCACCTCGAACTTAAGGCCTATCTTGCGGACGCTGTCTTCTTCTCCGCGCAGAACGTGGCCGTACCATCGTAAGCGAGCTTCGCGCATCTTGTCCGCTATCGGCGCGACACCGAACTTCTGCCGAATGACATCGTTTCGGATGCGGTCCAGGCGCGTGACTCCAGCCGTCCAGCGCAGCATCTTCGTCTCCATGACGCTGAGGCGCGTTTCAACCTCCTTGGTCGCAGGCCAACACTCAGCACCGTACATCGCTACCGGCCGGACGACAGTTCTATATATTTTTGACTTCAAGCGCTCTGGCATCTTCCTATCGCAGAGCACGCCAGTCAACGAGCGCCACTTGGACCAAGCTGCACTCACGCGTGAGTTCACTTCAATCATCAGATTGCCATCGGATGCTACTACTGATCCCAGCTACTTAAAAACCGAAGTGCGTGGGAGCTCGATGCCGTTAACCTTGATGGAGCTGGACTCATTAATGTCAGTCTTTAGATACTCGGTCTTCTTCACGTTCAATCTGAGTCCAAAACACTCCAAGCGATCACACCAAGCTTGCACCTCTCGCTCGAGTTCACCTTTATTTTCGCTAGCGAGCATTATGTCATCAGCATAAAGCAGTGTCCAGGGGACCGGCTTCTGAAGATCTCGTGTAATGGCATCCATCACGACAACAAAAAGGAGTGGGGAAAGCGCAGAACCCTGGTGTACCCCGACAGAGATGGGGAACTCCATCGAGGTTCCGGCTGCAGCTTGAACTCTACTCTTTGGGCAAGAGTAGAGGATTCGCACCCACTCTATGAGCTCTTCAGGAACTCCATGTCGTCGCAGGCCGTACCATATCTCTTCACGCGGTACGCGGTCAAAGGCCTTCTCCAAGTCGAGGAAGGCGATATGCACTGGCTTCTGTTTCTCGCGATGCTTCTCTAACAAGAGGCGGGCGGCATGTATGGCATCAATGGTGCCACAGCCAGCTATGAGACCGCACTGATTGCTGGAAAGCTGGACGATGTCACGAATTCGACCATCGACAATTCGCTCAAAGATCTTCATGCTGTGCGAGAGCAAGCGAATCGGACGGTAATTGGAGCAGTCTGCAGGACTGCCCTTCTTCTTCCAAATCGAAATCGTCGTGCTTTGGCGCCAACACTCAGGCACCTTCTTCTCCGCCACAACCTGGTTAAAGAACTTCGCCAACCACTCAGCAGGGTACCACAGCTTTGACTTCCACAGCTCAGCTGCCACGTCGTCGGGCCCAGTCGCTTTGCCTGGCCTCATCTTCCTCAGAGCCGCTTCTGTCTCCTCCACGGTGATTTTGTGTACGGGACCGTGAACAGAAGAAACAGAAGGGATGGCCGGGTGAGGAAATTCCATAGTGGAAACTTCCTCGAAGTAATCACGCCATCGCTTCAGCGCCTTTTTGCGGTCTGTCAGAAGATGGCCGCTCTCATCATTGATGGCAAAAAACTTCTCAATATCCTCGGTTTGGCGATGGCGGCTCTTAGCAAGTCGGTATAAATACCGCTCACCATCGCGTGACTCGAGCTTCTCGTTGGCATCTTCATAATGAGTGGCTTTTGCAACAGCCACGGCCTTCTTTGCAGCTTTCCTCGCTTCTTGGTACTTCCGCCAGTTATCGGCTGTCTTGTCGCTAAGAAACACGTGATAGAGCGACTTCTTCTCTCGAACTTTTGCTTTCACATCATCTGTCCACAGCCACGCCTGCTTTTCGACCTTGCGTCGTCCAGGCACCGTGATGCCGAGCTCCAACCTTGCAGCTTCACGTATCGCGTCGGCAGCCTTCTTCCAAGTTTCGTGGACAGTTGTGACTGTCGGTAACCGCACGCGAGAAATCACAGCTGCTTCCTTCTCTCTCATTCGCCACCACTTGATTCTCGGTGCACCGCATCGCTCGACCTGCTTCTGCCTTGGAGGGGCAATCTTTAGGGTGCAGATCAGCGGTCGGTGCTGTGGTGCGACCGTCTCATACGGCACGACCTTCGCATCTGTGACAAGACTTCGGTCGCCATCCTTCACAAGGACGAAATCTATCTGAGACTTGGAGCTCCCACTATAGTATGAGATGAGGTGGGAGTCGCGTTTACGAAATACGGTGTTTACTATGGTGAGGTTATGCGATTCCGCATATTCAAGAATACGCTCACCATCGGCGTTACGCGACCCGTAACCGAATCCACCATGACAGCTGTACCCGTCTTTCGTCGCGCCGACGTGCCCATTAAGGTCACCAGCGACTATGATGACATCTTTCAACGGCACCTCTGCTGTCTTCTCATCAAGCAGGCTCCAAAACTCATCCTTGGCTTGATCGGAGCAGCCAGTCTGCGGAGCATACGCAGAGAAGAAGTGATAGAGTCGCTCCTTAGCGGCAACAACGATCTTCATCAATCGATCGTCAAAGCGTTCGACGCTTACAATCGAGTCACGAAATCGTTCGGAGACGATGACTCTAACTCCACTGGTGGTCCTGGGACTTCCACATAGAACGGCCTTGAAGCCTCGTCCTATGTCCCTTGACTTGCGGCAGGACCACCTCGTCTCCTGTACCGCACAGAAATCAACTCTTCTACGCTCCAGTGCTTCAACCAACTCGCACGAGCGGCCCGTCAACGTACCCACATTCAGCGTTGCCACGCGGGTCCTGCTTACGTTACGGGACTTTCGGACTAGCTCAGTTGCCCCCCGATGCCGTCCTCGCATCAGGGACCCTCGCATACTTTCCACACTCGCCGGGCTCTGCGAGTGCGCGTCGGCTCCCGCGGACGCCGTAGCACTATCTCGAAAAACATGACTTGTCATACACCATGTGATGTGACACGGGTCTTCGTAGGCCGGCCTGTCACAAGGGCCTGTCGCCTTCATTCGAGTGTCCGTGCTTAGCTTAGCTTGCAGAGCGAGCAGTTTCCAGTGGCACCACGTGGAGGAACGGACATCGCCACCATATTGGACCCGCTCCACTACAGGTAAACAGCTCGATCCGGGAGCAATTTTCTACTAGTTTCATTGACCGATGGATATGGTCCAGAAGGGAGGCCTCATTACAGGTAAACAAGCGAAAGACGCAAATCGACCGTTGTTAAGGATTTCTCACCAGAACTGGCCCTCCGAAAAAAGCATCGCGCGGATATGTTTGGCGATTGGCAGGTAGACTTCGCGACAATTGACAATTTTCGATCGATATCCGTCAATACCGTCAATATCTTTTTGAAACAGAATCTTATCCGGAACTTGACGAAGCGGCTTGGCCGACAACTGTTGGTAAAGGACAGGAGCAGAAGCGATGCACATAACTGATGCTTTTTCATGCGCGTAGGGCAGGCAGATCAGTAGGTACTTCAAGCACTCAACAATTTCAAGCCAAAATGGTCAGTTTTGGTTAATTTACGAAAAAAGGAAAAGCACCCACTGTTAGTTCATAATCTCTATTAGGGGTTTCTATAAGAGCGAAAAACAAAAAAAACATTCACTTCTGCTTTGACCCGCGCAAGGACTGCTCTCCGATAGCGTTAGACAATCCCAGCCTCACGCAGCGGTGCTTGAAACGCGTGGTCAGCACAGTTGACCAATGTCGGTGCTTCTGCTGCTACAATGGTGCGCGACACGAAGTATACGCACCCCTTAGGGTTGCCTAGCAATCCAGCTATATCCTTTGGCTGCCTTGAGCTATGCAACACCCAAGTTCTCCCAGGTTGCTTGATTAGGTTGTACTCTAATGTATTCCGCCAACCAAAACGTGCCCCAGAGAAGAGAAAAATACAACACCTGAGAAGTCACTGGAAATGAACAAAGGGGCAATAATTGCCTCTAGTGGTAATACTCATTCCATTGTTATACTATTCTTGCTCCAGCGCGTGGTACTACAGACGATGGAGGCGACGGCTGTTATATGCAACCTGTTATATGCAACACGAATCGAGGTTCTTGGCTCGGGTTCCCCCCCCCCCAGGTTAACCAAGCCTTCTATCCCTTTGGGGTCGGTAAATTAGCAAAAAAAGATTAAAATTTGTCTGAGAAGGACAATACAATTACATTCCGAGAGTTATCGCTTAGGAGAAATACGCATTCAAGTTGTCTCCACGACATCTCGTAGAAGTAGAATGCAAAAGAGATTGAGTAGCACCGTCCTTTATTCTTCCTTATCCTGGCCTGGGAAACTCTGGAGAGTTAACCGGTACGTCGTTTCCATTGCCCCCCTCCCCACTCCAATGAATTGTACGGCATCTAGCCTAAGGTTAGATTCACTACCAGCTTTTTCTTCTTCTTCAGCGTTTGCCTCGCTTCGTAGCGGGTGCCCTGAGAAGAGAAGGGGTGTTGCGGGTGTTGCGGGCGCAGCGGGTGTTGCGTCAGCGAGTGTCGAGTCAGCGACTCTCTTGCCCCGTCCCTTGTGAGGCTCGATCCGCTATTCTGTTGTCATACTCCATCTTTCCCGATCCAGCGCTAGACCAGGGTGGACATCAGCAATAATCAAGACCATGTGTAGCACCCATATGTAACGTATCACGCCAGCGCTGCTTCGGGCGCCCTCTAGCCGCTTCCCAACTATCCCGAAGTAAGGCCTATCTTGCGGCTGCTGTCTTCTTCTCCACGCAGAACGTGGCCGTACCACCGCAAGCGAGCTTCGCGCATCTTTTCGGCTATCAGCGAGACAGCGAAGTTCTGCCAAATGGCATCGTTGCGGATGCGGTTCATGCGCGTGACTCCAACCATCCAGCGCAGCATCTTCGTCTCCATGACGCTGAGGCGACTTTCAGCTTCCTTGGTCGCAGAGCAACATTCAGCGCCATACATTGCTATTGGCCGGACGACTGCTCCATAGATCTTCGAACTCAGGTGCTCTGCTACCTTCCTACCGTAGAGCACCACAGTCAACGAGCGCCACTTGGACCACTTCCACCATCAGTGAATTCTCTTCCACCATCAGTTTGAAGCTCAATGCCGTTAACCTTGGTGGAGCTGCACTCAGAAACGTCCGTCGTTAGATACTCGGTCTTCTTCACGTTCAATCTAAATCCCAACCACTCCAAATGATCATACAAAGCTTGCATCTCTCGCTCGAATTCACATTTATCTTCGCCAGCGAGCCATACGTCGTAAGCATAAAGCAACGCCTAAGGGACGGGTTTCAGAAGATCTCGTGTGGTGGCATTTGATAACAAAGAGGAGTGGGAAAAGTTTAGAACCCTGGTGTACTCCGACAGAGATGGGAAACTCCATCCAGGTTGCAGCTGCAGCTTGAACTCGACTCCTTGTACAATAGTACGGAATTCGCACCCACCCTATCGAGTTCTTCAGGGAGTCCATGGTGTCGCAGGCCGTACCATACCGCTTCACACTGTACGCGATCAAAGGCCTTCTTCAAGTCGAGGAAGACGATACGCACTGGCTTCGGTTCTCGCGAGGCTTCTATAACAGGAGGCGAGAGGCGTGTATGGCATGCATGGTGCCACAGCTGGCTACGAGCCACCATGATGTGACGAATTCGTCCACCGACAATTCGTTCAAAGATCTTCGTACTGTGTGAAAACAAGCGAATGGGACGGTAACTGAAGCAGTCCGCAGGACTGCCCTTCTTCCAAATCGGAATCGCCATACTTTGGCGCCTACTTCCAGGCACTTTCTTCTATGCTACAATCTGACTAAATAACATCGAAAGCTACTCAGCAGGGTACCAACGCTTTGGTTTCCACAAATCAGCCGCCACGTCGTCGGGCTCATTCGCTTTGCTTGGTCTCATCTTCTTCAAAGCCGCTTCAGTCCTCAACGGTGAGGATCTGGGAGATCGTGGATCTCAGCCACAGAAGGGACGAAGGGGGAAACGAATTGACGACACTCTTCAGTCGATATTCCCTCGAAATAATTCCCATCGCTTCAATGCCCTCTTGTGGTTCGCAGTATGGCCGTTCTCATCATTCATGCCGAAAAACTTCTTGGTATCCTCGGCCTGCCGATGGCGGATCTTAGCAAGTCGGTACAAATACCGCTCACCATCGCACGACTCGAGCTGTTCGAAGACAACGTTGTAATGAGTGACTTTTGGAACGACTACGTCTTCTTGGTAGCTTCTTTTTTCGCTTCGTGGTGCTTTTACCAGTTATCGGCTGTTTTGTCGTAGAGAAACACATGACAAAACGCTTTCAACTTTCGAACCTTTCCTTTCACATCGTCTTTCCACAGCCATGTCCACTTGTAGAACCTGCGCTGCCAAGGCTTCGTTATGCGAAGTTCCCACCGTGTGCAGCCAGACAAGTCGCGTCGGTCGCCTTTCTTCCAGGTTTCGTCGACAGTCGTGACTGTTGGTAAGCCACGAAAGAAATCACAGCTGCTTCTTCTCTCTCATTCGCCACCACTTGATTCTTGCTGCACCGCATCGGTCGAGCTGTTTCCGCCTCGGTGAGACAATCTTTGAGGTGCAGATCAGCGGATGCTGTGGGGCGACCGTCCAATACGGCACGATCTTCACGTCCGTGACAAGATTCCGGTCGCGATCTCTCACAAGGAAAAAATCTGTCTGAGTCTTGGTACTCCCACTGTAGTATGAGATAAGGTGCGAGTCGTGTTTACGAAACATGGTGTTCATTATGGTAAAGTTGTGCGTTTCAGCATACTCAAGGATACGCTCACGATCTGCATTAGCGACCCGACCAACATGAAAGCTGCACTCGTCTTTTGTAGCGCTCACGCGCCCACTAAGTCACCAGCGACTATGATGACATCTTTCGAAGGTACCTCTCTGCTGTCTTCTCATCAACCAGGCCCCAAAACTCATCCTTGGCTTGATCGAAGCAGCAATTCTGCGGAGCATACGAATAGAAGTGATAGAGTCGCTCTTTACGACAACTGTCCTCATCGATCGATCAACAAACGCTCAACGCTTACAATCGATTCACGAAAACGTTCGGAGACTATGAGTCCACTCCACAAGATTCTCTACTAGCTCAGAAGCCAAAAGTAGTGTTCGCTTCATAAGCGTTCGTCAACTGTTGCGAACCACATCCATCGGCTCTCAGAATAATGCAATTCTCGCCCCAAAAGGTTAGTTATGAACACAATTCAATTATGTTGCTACGGAGTCCCTTGAGCAGCAATTCATCCCACACAGATGAATGAAGGAGAGGGCAGACGGATTAGCACTTCTACAGAGTAGGATGGAAAAATATGTAACCTGCAGCTCACCTTTTAGTATTCGCAGGAATCCTGATAAGTGGCTTCACCGAAGGTTTTTTCGGTTTCCACGCCGTGCGGAGAACCCCTGAACCAGACGCGACAACTCCTGGAACTGCTGCAGAATGATCTGGAGACACCACTTCTAGATGAAAAGAACGTTAAGGAGATTTAAGAAACAACAGCTGACCAGAAAAGCATACCTTCCTGGCTATCCGGTGCAACCGAGACCGCCGGGCTGTTCTCCGCCACTACTGGGCCGATAACGGCACTATTGCTAGAGACTTCCGAGCAAGAGCCATTTGACATGTTGAGACCGGCTCTTGAAAGAGTTTACAAATAACAGCTATGTAGAACTTGGAGCATGAGGATCACGAGCAAGAAACTGGATTTTGGAAATTGAATTTCAAAATCATTATTAAAGTAATGTGCAGCCAAAGCCCACCTTTTGTTATTAGCTAATTGCTCATCAAGTGGCTTTCCACGCCAAGCGGCACGAGGAATCCCGGAACATGAAGGAGTAAGAATGTGAAGTATCGGTATCTTAGCCGACTTCTCAATGAGCTCCGTGGCAGCTGCCAAACGTTGAAATTACAAACCATGCAGAAGGAGCGACAACACCCATGTTACCATGCTCTTGATTCGTCATAGAACCTGTTTGCTGCTCCTCGATATTGCTTTCACCCTGAGCTTGACCGTCGCTGGGAGTTACGGAACCAGTCGCTTTCTTTAGATTACGTTTGGTTTTAGAAGACGACCTAAAATGTTGGGATAACAGCTCGATAATTGAGGCAAAATCTCAACGCTAAAATACTAACATATCACATTGAGATAAACTTTGATCAGAGCGAATCTAGCGGCCAGTAGCAACAACGAAAGAAATGTGCCTTGGAATTCTAGGCTCTCATCCTGTTTTCATATCCTTAGATTAAACTTAGTCATAAGCGTGAATAACGCTGTTCTGTTCGACAAAGACGCTGTCATTTAGGACGATGACATCTTCGTGAACAACGTGCCGCGCCGGCGCCCTGTCTCACCCACAGGGTTCCTTATCTTAACTGGCGAACAACGCCGTCGGGCCATAAACACTGAAAGAGGTCTACGCATCAAATTGTGTCTCGCGTTCCAACTTCTATACTGAGACTTTTTCGCTCCACTAGGAGAAGAGGGGCAATAACTCCAGGATGTGCCATTAGAAGGTGCACATCCCGGACATCGTTCCCTCGTCTAGTTCAGAACACAGAAGTAAGTAAAACACATCTACCAAACTGCAGATTAGTTCAAATAATCCTGTCAGAAAAATCGAAGCAGTTTCCCATTCTCCATCCCCACAATAACACATACTGAATGCTATAGATTACCCTCGTGCGCAGTGGTGAACGAGGTCAGTTACAATGTACATGACTCTATCACATAACGGTAATCTCACACAAAATGGATTTTCAAGTAAAGTATTGTTTACGAGCAAACGAAGGTGTGATAGTTTCCAACAGCAGTGGTATGCAGGAGCATGCTACATAAAGCACTGCGAGTAGTTTCAATATAAGCAATTTCAATATAAGCAACGAATGAAGGTCACGGGTTCTGCGTGCTTTGATTCTTCATATTGATAAGGGTCCTTGGGGAACAAGCATAAGGTCGGATTCTCAAAAGAACATTGATCGAGACTACCTCATATCGAATCGCCGGCACTTGACTTGATCGTGATTTGAGGTTACCGTCCAATAATGGTTTCTTAAAAACTCATCTCTAAGATGTAATCCCTTTTCATATCGAGGAGGGTGTGTTGTATTGTGAACCGCCTCGGTTTTTTGGAAGCGATTGTTTCGACTAATTTGTTGTTTGAAGAATGTGTTATGCGTAAATGTACGAAAACATGGAATAATATCAATATACCTGATAGATCATATACAATGGAAGTAAGAGTTTTGCACAAATGTAGAAGATATGCAATACGGATTCCAAAACCCGACCTACAGTTCGCAAGTGTGGACCATCACCCACTAGGTTATCCGTGAAACACGCAGATTCGCAGTTAGAACGCACCCCGTCTCTCGTCAACATAGCTGGCGTATCAACGCACTGCGAACGATCCAACTTTCGCCATTCATAACTCTGCACTATGTTATACTCGGATCGAGATACTTGCATTTTGCCGTTTCTGCGGGGAAGAGAGAGAGAGAGAGAGAGAGAGAGAGAGAGAGAGAGAAAGTGAGGGAGACAGAGGGGAGGGGCGACCTACCGTCGAGATACTCTACTGGTAAGGCGGAATGGTGATCCATACTTCAACCATCTTTGCGAAAACAAGGCGTCAATTCCATATTTCCAAAGAACTGTGTACCTCTTGGTGTTAGCTGGAAGCCTGGCAATAGACAATGGTTTGTTTCCACGCCATGCTGCTCGCGGAACTCCAGATGATAATGAAGCGGAGCCACAGCCTATGGTAGACTTGTCAGTCGAGTCAGTAGCGGCTAAACGTGAACATGAATGAAGGCCACACGAATACATGTAGCCAGAACTCTTACCAACGTGCTCCTCGACAACAGAAGAAGATGTTGGCTGATTCTCTAACGTAACTACATCATCAGTGGCTTCCCCACTGACAGCTTCCGAACCAGGTTCATTCGTTGTAGTCTGCTTCGTCCTTGGGTCAGATCTGGAATGTTGTACTAAACGCACGACAATTCGAGGACTGTCTACGTCCGACCTTGAATCTTAGCATTGACATTTCGTAGTTTGCTGTCAGCCGTATGTCAGCTGTAGAACAAGAGACTAGAAGGTCGATATCAATCTATCGGTCATTTTTCATATTTTGCGAGGTGAATTTATTTATATTGACAACAAATATTATTCAAAGATACTGATCATTTTCTTGGATGACCTTTTGCCATCCTTCGGTAAGTAGAAACATTCAACGTTCGAAGAAGCCTCGGTTTCCAGAAGATCTGCTGCAACTAATTTTTAACAACTTGGCCGGAATCAAAAGTTTTACCATTCCTGTGGCCTTGAAGAGAGCGGCACAAATGGTAAACTGATGGTGCTATGTCAGGGCTATAGGGGGCATGTGGCATCAGTTCCCAATTGAGCTTTGTTCATTTTTGACGGGCCGTCAAAGAGGAGTGGGGTCTTGCGTTATCATGAACGAACATCACGCCGTTGCGATTGGCCAGTTCAGGGTGTTTTTTCTTGATTTCCTCGTTCAGTTTCGATAATTGATAACAGTAGACATTCGAGTCAATGTTTGGTTTCCTCGAAGCAGCTTAAAGTAGACCATGACCTCGCATATGTCAATGCGTTTGGTGAGGTGGATTTCATTTAATTCGTGAGGAACCCGAACATCTAGTTTGTTACGTAACCAAGCTGTTCTAAGTGCAAGTAAATGGTCGAATTCGATAAGCCAAGCTTGTCTGCCATTGAGCATTTGATCGGGAGATTTGGCGTCACCACATCAGAAGAGCGGACCCCGCCACCAAGCGGGACAGACGCTGAAACTGATGATGATGATGATGATGATGATGATGATGATGATGATGATGATGATGATGATGATGATGATGATGATGATGATGATGATGATGATGATGATGATGATGATGATGATGATGATGATGATGATGATGATGATGATGATGATGATGATGATGATGATGATGATGATGATGATGATGATGATGATGATGATGATGATGATGATGATGATGATGATGATGATGATGATGATGATGATGATGATGATGATGATGATGATGATGAAGCTTCTCTGTCATTCCTCAAGCTGTCACACGCCGGATAATGCTCTCTTCGATTGTCCATTTTCAATTCAATTTTTACCAACATTTTTTTTACTAATTAAGCTTCGTCTTTGAAAGAAGACAGTCTAAAGTTTAATCTTTAAAATAGTATATAATAATGCAAGCCACACAATCACTACTACATAAAAATACAGTTCACGAAAAGTTATTGTCAAGGTCGGGAGGTCGACATAGCTTTTCTGTCGGATTTATCAAATATTGTAAAAAAGCGCAAAAATATACTATGAGAAAAACGAGATTAATTATCGAACAACCCAGTAGGTTAACAGCTGAGAACACACTTGGGAAATCGAGAACTGTTGATCTATAGTATGTCTATTTCAAGCACCTTAGTTTCGGAATATTTTATAAATCCATCAGAAAAGCTATGTCGACCTCCTGACTCTGGCAGTAGCTTTCTGGTGATCAAGGATCTGTTAGACGGTGGGTGGAAGTTACAAGAGATCATGCGGGTTGTCGCGGGTGTTGATCTCGGGCAAGACCGCCCGTGTTGATGAGCGGGATGGCGGGAAGGGCGGTCGCCACAGAGGGCCCCAGGAGTTCAGTTTCAGTGGTAGTTCAGTGGACTTCGCCAACGGACTCTGTTGCTTCACCGCTCCCTCTCCACTTCCTCGGTCCCAGCTGCCATCGCCGGACTGGACTCGCTTACCCATTTTATCGAGTTTTTTGTTGTTGTTGTGTTCCCATTAATCGACTCATCCTTACTATATATAAAGCAGCAAGCGTGTGTGTGTGCGTGTGTGCGTGTGTGCGTGTGTGCCTGTGTCTGTCCGTCACACTTGAGTTGGGGCGCGGCAGCTGAACACGTCGGCAACCGTGCATGGCGAGCCGCAGACGTGCCGAGCACGTCGGCGACCGTGCATGGCGAGCCGCAGACGTGCCGAACACGTCGGCGACCGTGCATGGCGAGCCGCAGACGTGCCGAACACGTCGGCGACCGTGCATGGCGAGCCGCAGACGTGCCGAACACGTCGGCGACCGTGCATGGCGAGCCGTAGACGTGCCGAACACGTCGGCAACCGTGCATGGCGAGCCGTAGACGTGCCGAGCACGTCGGCAACCGTGCATGGCGAGCCGTAGACGTGCCAAACACGTCGGCAACCGTGCATGGCGAGCCGTAGACGTGCCGAGCACGTCGGCAACCGTGCATGGCGAGCCGCAGACGTGCCGAACACGTCGGCGACCGTGCATGGCGAGCCCCAGACGTGCCGAACACGTCGGCGACCGTGCATGGCGAGCCGTAGACGTGCCAAACACATCGGCAACCGTGCATGGCGAGCCGCAGACGTGCCGAACACGTCGGCGGCGCGAAACTTCGGCCCTGGGGGTAATCGAGGTCGCTGAACACGAATCTGAAGTCGACCAATCGATATCGATCGATATTATCGATTTTTTGAGGATGGCGTTCAAGTGGCGCGAAACTTCGGCCTTGGGGGTAATCGAGGTCGCTGAACACGAATCTGAAGTCGACCAATCGATATCGATCGATATTATCGATTTTTTGAGGATGGCGTTCAAGTGGCGCGAAACTTCGGCCTTGGGGGTAATCGAGGTCGCTGAACACGAATCTGAAGTCGACCAATCGATATCGATCGATATTATCGATTTTTTGAGGATGGCGTTCAAGTGGCGCGAAACTTCGGCCTTGAGGGTAATCGAGGTCGCTTAACACGAATCTGAAGTCGACCAATCGATATCGATCGATATTATCGATTTTTTGAGGATGGCGTTCAAGTGGCGCGAAACTTCGGCCTTGGGGGTAATCAAGGTCGCTGAACACGAATCTGAAGTCGACCAATCGATATCGATCGATATTATCGATTTTTTGAGGATGGCGTTCAAGTGGCGCGAAACTTCGGCCTTGAGGGTAATCGAGGTCGCTTAACACGAATCTGAAGTCGACCAATCGATATCGATCGATATTATCGATTTTTTGAGGATGGCGTTCAAGTGGCGCGAAACTTCGGCCTTGGGGGTAATCAAGGTCGCTGAACACGAATCTGAAGTCGACCAATCGATATCGATCGATATTATCGATTTTTTGAGGATGGCGTTCAAGTGGCGCGAAACTTCGGCCTTGAGGGTAATCGAGGTCGCTTAACACGAATCTGAAGTCGACCAATCGATATCGATCGATATTATGGATTTTTTGAGGATGGCGTTCAAGTGGCGCGAAACTTCGGCCTTGGGGGTAATCAAGGTCGCTGAACACGAATCTGAAGTCGACCAATCGATATCGATCGATATTATCGATTTTTTGAGGATGGCGTTCAAGTGGCGCGAAACTTCGGCCTTGAGGGTAATCGAGGTCGCTTAACACGAATCTGAAGTCGACCAATCGATATCGATCGATATTATGGATTTTTTGAGGATGGCGTTCAAGCGGCACGAAACTTCGGCCCTGGGGGTAACCGAGGTCGCTGAACACGAATCTGAAGTCGACCAATCGATATCGATCGATATTATCGATTTTTTGAGGATGGCGTTCAAGCGGCACGAAACTTCGGCCCTGGGGGTAACCGAGGTCGCTGAACACGAATCTGAAGTCGACCAATCGATATCGATCGATATTATCGATTTTTTGAAGATGGCGTTCAAGCGGCACGAAACTTCGGCCCTGGGGGTAATCGAGGTCGCTGAACACGAATCTGAAGTCGACCAATCGATATCGATCGATATTATGGATTTTTTGAGGATGACGTTCAAGCGGCACGAAACTTCGGCCCTGGGGGTAACCGAGGTCGCTGAACACGAATCTGAAGTCGACCAATCGATATCGATCGATATTATCGATTTTTTGAGGATGACGTTCAAGCGGCACGAAACTTCGGCCCTGGGGTAATCGAGGTCGCTGAACACGAATCTGAAGTCGGATCAATCGATATCGATCGATATTATCGATTTTTTGAAGATGGCGTTCAAGCGGCACGAAACTTCGGCCCTGGGGGTAATCGAGGTCGCTGAACACGAATCTGAAGTCGACCAATCGATATCGATCGATATTATCGATTTTTTGAGGATGACGTTCAAGCGGCACGAAACTTCGGCCCTGGGGGTAATCGAGGTCGCTGAACACGAATCTGAAGTCGACCAATCGATATCGATCGATATTATCGATTTTTTGAGGATCACGTTGAGGAAGATCAGCCGATCCATCTCGATTAACATAATGGTCAGAAGGCCTAGGAAAGAGTAGGAAACCTGTAGCGGCCATTGCGTCCTATTCTCGGGGTTTGGGGGCGAAGCCCCCAACCAGTCGTAGGCGGCCGCTAGGCCGCCGAACGACTGGTCTATTCTAATAAATCGTTCGTTTCGACTTGTCCTGCCGCCACTCTACCGACACACAGCGGTGTGCATCCCGCCTTCCTACAGTACACTTGGGTCCAAAAGAAACGCAACTGACCGCACCGAGCTCGAAAAGCTTCATTGGCAAATAATCGTGACGTCATATTTTTGTAATTTGTAATAAAATAAATATGTATGTACTGTCAATTTTAAGTTTACATGAGAAACTTTGTGAAGTAAAATGACCTGAATTTGGTTTGGTTATTTTTACAAAATCATCTTCATTTCCAATACAGACTGTATGAGAAACCGCACCGTTTAACCTCTATGAAGAAACACGACCACAACAATGGCCTATTGTGAGGTGAGGTAGAGCAACAGAAGTCGAGAAGTTGATTCGTCTCAAGAAGCTCTTAGCAATCTCTCTGCAAATGCCGATGCAGTGAAAAAGGTACGCTATTTATTAATGGAGTTATTTGAGGCGAAAAGCGGGACATTCAAGGAGGCCATGACTTATAACTGCACTATGTGATGAGATACAAAAAACGCCTTATTTTTTTATCGCAAACCGAAAGGGGAAATCGTTGTTTCTTAATGTTGGGAAAGAGACATGGAGAGCCACTAAGCGGCCGAAATTATTTTTAAGGAAACCAGAGAGCTTGTTTAAGTGCAAATTTATAGCTCAGAAGAGAGAAAACTTCTGCAAAAACTAACCACTGGCGAAAAATCCCGAAGCTATTTGAGAAGAACAGTCTCCAAATTCAGCTGGCAGATAATACTAGGACAGCGGTATCTCCAAAACATTTTTTTTTAGCATTTACAGTGTTGTTGAAGTAAGGTTAAGTAGACTGTGTAACCTACAAGAGGTCCTGTTTGAGAGAATAAGCTAAAATGTGATTGTCTAGATTTAGCCGAATTCTGGAAGCGACATGATATTCATAGGAATCTCTTAACACCAGCGTTAATTCGGGGCAATCCTGGTGTGGGTTCCACACCAGGATTTCCACAAAGATGAAAAGTGCTTCTGGTTTCCTGGTTACTTAACAACTGATGTGCACGTGACTTGGCTAGCGAATTCGGCCATCCATGAGAGCAACTCGAAATAATGAAGCAGTAGGAAACACTACAGTACACTGATGGACCAAACTAAACTCGGCCGATATATTAAGGAAACCCAAGAATGCACTCGCGATGTATAGCAGTGTTCATTGGTTTTGAAAAACCATCACGAATACGCGTTTCAGTGCGGAGATCGTTGGCGGAAGTGAGCAATTTGGTCAACACCCAATGTGTTTTTCTCCATCGGAAGTGCTGGTAACTGGCCTCCCGCGACTTTTTCGTTAGTTTTGCGCACAAAGTTCTTTTTCAAACAAAATACAAACACGAAATATAAACAAAATATAATTTCTATACATGCGGATTTCAAAACGCTAGCAGCCTATCTCTGTTGAAAAGACAAGGACAGGGTTTTTAAGAACGACGCGTTTGAATAAAACGAAGCAAATTTGATATACGTTTGACATCTGATTTTGGACAGCTTATCATTCTGATGACATGGAAAGTACTGCGGGACCTACAGTCTGAGAGGATCAAATTTACAGTGCGCAGCTATAAGGTGATCGTGTCTCAGCATGACACTGCTCGGCTATGGTGGGGGCTACGACTGGCCGGATTCCCTGTCTGTTTGACTCCTCGGCCTGGCTTCGAGAGCAAACCATAGAAAATCAAAGACAGAGGAAGCACGTAGCTCAACTCCACCCTAACCACTGCAAACGGTAAAACGTTAAAACCAACCCTTCGCTCTTCCTTGGATCCTTCCTATGCTTCTTGGACTTCCGTTTCTTGTGCTTCATAGCTGCGCGAGACATGGGAGGAACAAAATCTGGATCCACAGCAATACTCTTTGCAGAGTCAGTGGACTCTGAACGGCAAACGATTGAATAACTAACTGGATAGAATAACACGGTAATTGCTCGATGACAAACCAAGATCGTCATCGATGTCCAGTGGGTCCCCGACATCTAGCGGTATCTCGTTCGCAACTGAACCGTCGCTTTCGTCGCTGGCTGCACTTACCGAACTACCTCTAATGTCGTAGCCGAACCTAGAATATCATTTCGAGAATATCAGCTATTTCAAGCCACTTAAAAGAAGGGAAAATGAAAGTGAAGATAACAGTAATAACGGGCAACAACCTACGAGCGTGCAACTTAAATGCAGTAATAATCTAACTGAAGCTCCCCTCTTCACCTCGAATTTTGCAAAAATCATCACCATGAAAGAAAACAAAAATTTCAAAAACGAAAGGCTATGCTATTTCACAAAATACTCAGTGTCTGCGCACGGAAATCCATAGAAATCAGGTCTGGGTAGGACAACTGGTCTTCCTGTTTTTTTTGTTACAAATATGTCATTTCGAGTGATTTTACCGTTCAAGTTCACTTTATAATAGAAGTACCCACCATACTGTGACAAACTATCAGCTACACTTTGAACACTTTGCGGATCGAACCCACACTGTTCGCCTTCCAGATAGGAAACTGTGCGTCACTCACTCCATGCAGACCTTTCTATACATATCACAGAAGCTTAGGGCATGGTGAAACCTCATGGGCTAGAAAAGTAGTCAAAACACTAACACTAACAACGACCCAACTAAACTACAAATTGTCGAGATGGAGCTGAAGGACAGATAAGAACCATGTCACACGTCTATCGCAAATGAAATGCAAGAAAATTTAGTCCATTTTGTTAGCAGACTGAGAGTGATCGGCTGGCTATTCTTGCATTTAGAGTATCTTCCCTGGCCACACGTAATGATTCTTTTCAACTGGAGAATTACAGCGAACTTCCTCCGTCATGACCAATACTACAGTCTCACAATATTTAAGGGCAGTGTGCGTTCCGCAGTGGATCAACATGATATCTTACCGAGAAACTAAGAATGCGTGTTCAAGTCTCACGCTAGGCCTCATGCTCTGAGCGCGATCCGCACTGTTTGTGCTGTGTTGAGCGGCAACTGTTGGATCGAAACAACGTACTGAGCTTCGAGATTAAGTCCGGTCGCGCTGTTCGGTCTTCCAATATTTGTAGTTGTCTTTGTGATACGAGGAGCGCGTCTTTCCCGAACCAGATACTTCGACGAACTAGCAACATGGGACAGGTCGATCTCGCTCGCGCCGCCCGACTGGTCGCTGCCTTCTGAACAGCACACCTTCCGGCAGTTTTTTTCAAAACCGATCAACAGACGCATTCACCTTACCATCATATCCTTCATGCACTTCTCCAGAGGGCGTAGTTGTCTCGGCGACCTGCCCGATTGCATGTGCCACATTTGAACCCAAAACGCCAACAGTAATGTTCAGCAGCTCTTGAGCCTTCGATGACAACTGAAGCACCATGCAGTGGTAGTATATTAAGGATAATGGGGATATTGAGAATATTCAGGAATCTATTGATAAACTCGTTTACACAAACAATTAGCTCAAACCGAACTTTTCCGCCGTTCTCGCCTTCCATTTCCGATTTGATAAGCACAGCAACATTTGTGATACGCCAATGAAAGTCACTGAACGTCTTACGTGTGTGTCGGGCTCTTTAAGCTTTCCAAGAAACCCGAGAAAACAGTTATGTGAAGGCGATGTGAATATAGACTACGCAGAATGAAGCATAAGTCTCAACTACTAGAACTGCAGTTTCTGCACTAATGAATTTAACGACACATTATTTGGGGTTGTCGCTCGTATTGATAGAAACTATTTAGGACGGCAGGATAAACTTTCAGTACATTTTCCCACGTTGCTTTCAGATTCTCGTTAGCAAATTTTGTCGCAATCTTACAGTTTGTTTACACGACTCCATCCTAAACTATACCACCAACAGGTCAATAAACACCGAGAATAATGAGCTGAGGGCGACCAACAAACTTCGCGATAGATTTAGAAGGATAGCTCAAATGTTCCATAAACTACATGTAACACTGGCCTCTTTCTACCCTTTATAACACGTAACTACACGCTCAACGGGATAGGTACCTCAAATCCAGAACTGAATTATGGAAGAACCACTTGGGCTTCGCTTTTACCTAGTTCTTTGGACGCTCCTCTATTCCGAGCAAGGCTTTCCTCTATTGAAGGTTCTTCGTCTCTAGTTCGATGTGAATTCTGTCCCACTACTGCTTTTTTGACAACTTATTCCATTAGTAGCCCTTAAATTTCTATCTGTGGCCTTATTTTTCGAGACCCAAGCCGTGAACTTTTCAAGTATCACGAGAAATGGATTAAACTTCCTAGTTTTCGGAAGATATTTTATACTCCTTATGTGTTCAAAGCTACATGATTTTTCTATTTATTAATATCAAAACCTTTTATCAAGTAGCGAAAGTTAAAGCGCAATCAAATGTGTCAGCTCTCAAAGCACGGCGGAAACTTTCGACAGGTGTGTCACCTACTCTATCTCTAGTAAAGCTCGTGGAAGCAATTTGACTAAGTACTTAGCTTATAGATGACTTGTGATGGCAAGCTCATAAAAAATCAATTATCATCCCAACTTCTCTGTATGTCGAAATGGATGTCTAAGGCAAGCAAACAATTCAGTTCTCTATGATAACGAACGCTTGTATAGGTCCATTTACGTAAAGAACTCATCGTTGCTACGGAAGGCTTAGCTGCGAGTAAGACTCAGCGACGTTAAGTGGGAAACCGGCCTGCAAAAATCTAATCCCTGAAGCACTTGAAAAAAATTTAATATGACGTCAATAATGCACAAAACAGTGTTCCAATTACTCCTAAAAGGCTGAAAACTAACTTGACCGTGTAGACGATCAAGACTGGAATACAGAATACTTACCTTCTTGATCCTCTCCGACTTCCTTGGCTCCAATTCTTCCTCGGAAAATGAGCTCTCATCGGCGTCATCAGTTCCGTCTCCCGAGTTCTCACTTCCCTTGTTTGAACTGGTACGCCTTTTCCTCTTCCTTAAAAAGAAATTCTACCACACTCAAGTAAAATACCTCTCAAAAAAACACATCATCACCCTTGGAATGCACCGCTATGTCAAATGTCTTAGGTCTAGCATAAGCAATACTCTCTAATATTCCAAGGACCGTACCGTGAAAGAAATTGATCGACAGACAAGGCTCTAATGGCAGTCTCAAAACGTCTAGCCACCAAAAACTTACTCAAACATCCTGCTTTTCAGGAGAATAAATTCAAAGCAAAAATTGTAATTTTCGCGCTACTACTTCATCCTTGGGTATCTGTGACTACAGATGTTGCCATTGTTACTGGCGTGAGGCACAGTCGACAAGTGTGGTAAGGTGTGACATCACAAACCAATTACAATTTCGTTTCCCGCTCGGACCAACCCAGTTTTCTGTCCTTTTGGTGTGGGTCGCTGCCACAAACTTTCGGAAGGGCAGGACACTGCCGCACATACATTCATTACATAGGCTGAATATGCAAACAAACCCCTGTCGACATACCTAGAAGTATGCTTCGTGAGCCAGACAAAGGGTAACACTAGGCATACCAAACGTCCCTACAGTGTATGACTAACTCCCACCTTTATCCTTCCAACTAATTCTTGAAGAAAGCTAATCATAAACAAAAACTTGATTCCAGGCAAGCCAATCGACTGCCTCCCCTTCTTTCCCGTCTCACTAGTGCCAAGATCCTAGTGCTGCTACATATAACGCAGGGGCTTAAGATGATAACCTTGCTGATAATAGCCATCTCTGTGATAAAGAAAATACATATTTGGCAGAAAAAAACTGTAAGCACCCAGAGAATGCAACCAATATTTCGTAGAAAACACTCACAGAACGCAACATCAAAGCAGGCTCATCCACAGCACACAGCCTGATGTGCAGCTTCCGTTAATTCTATTCAAAGTGCAACAGTGCACACCAGTTTTATAATGACAAAATAGTAATAAGGTTCGCACACAAATATTTAATGGATGTAAAATACTAGGAAGAGCAATTTGTAAAAAAAAACACGAACATCAAAATGTTCCTTACGTTCTAAATCTCTCACGTTCCAGCGCGCGAATAATCTCCTCGGCCTCTCCCACCAGGTCCGCAGTCGCTTCACTCCATTCCTGTTCAGCGATGCTTTTCCTTTTCTTCTTCTTTCTCTCTCCACCCTCCTTCTCCTTGACCACTTTCTCTATGAGTTCCTTGATCTTCTTTTCCTTCGGAACCGGCATTCTCTTCAGCTTCTTAGCCAAAGCCTCCTCCTCTATCTCTTTCTGAAGGTTTGCAGCCTTTTCGTATAAATCCTCGTCAAGTAGAGCTGGCCTGCTCATCACCTAAACACTCGGTAATATTACTCGTCACGAGCCGTCCAAGCATGTTCACCCTCACCTCCTTCAGCTTATCCCAATTCGCTCTTTCCTCACGGTTGTACTTGCTCTTTAGCTCGTTGCGCGCTCGAGTCGGAAAGAACTCATGCATTAATCCAAAATCTGGACCAGTACAGCGAAGAATCTCTGTGCAAAAGAAAATCAAACATAGCAGGGGCAAGAACCTATAAGAAATCTTACCATAAAACAACTCCGTCTCCTTCTCCGACCAAACAGTACCTTTTCGCCATGCACGAGTGCGAAAAGACATCGACGTCACTTTTCTCGTCACTCTGTCCTGAAGTTTCAAATTATCCACTCACTCTTGATGTCTACAGATGCCGTCACATGGTCCTCATCAGCCCATCTTGCTGGTGGGAAAAAGGCAATGGAAGCTCCGTGATCCTGTTCAAGCAGATCGTTTTCGATCTTTGAGAGGATGCATTACAGGACACAGCCACATTTTTGAAGTAATAATTAAAAAATAACAAATGTTTCAATTGCCAATGAACAGAGAGGAACTTCTGAAGTTTCCAGACCGCCGACAAGCTATTATTTATTTATTTATTTATTTATTCAGCGCATGGTGGTAGCCACGCATATAATAAAGAAAAAACACACAAACATCAATAACTCAAACTTGAGGACTAAGTAGGCACCAATAAATGAGAACGGAAACAGTTATAACAATGTAACACTGGACAACAATCAAGCGAGCGAATGCTCAGATAATCTAAGAGATTCTCGTTTTGGGCTAGTAATAAGTTGAACTCCCACAAGCTTCTGTAGGTCAAGAATGTTGATCTGACTGCGGTCCTCGCTACCGGCACATATAGCCGAAGCTTACCTCTCCTTGTTCTAGACAGATGGCCTCGGAAAAATATTGACGGGTTTATGTGCACCTTTTGGGTGAGAATCTTTAAAAGCATCTTGAGATCGAATGATTGCCTTCTACATTCAAGAGACTTTAATCCCAACAACCTGTTTCTTTCTCGGCCATTTGGGATTTGCGAGTAGTCCATGCCAAAGCATCTCATCACTGCTTTGCGAGTGAAATTATTCTGAATTCTTTCGAGCATGTCAATGTCTTTCTTCTTGAGAGGGTTGAACACAGTTGTTCCGAATTCAGCTATCGGCCGCACATATGATTTATAAGCCCGCAGGGGATCAGGATTATTGCTCTTCAAAACTTTGAAAATGTTGTAGGTGCGAAAATTTGCCATTTTTACCAAAGATTTGTAGTGAGCGTCAAAATTCAGATTTTGCGTATTAAAAATCCAAGATCACGAACCTCGTCAACTACTCTAAGTGTTGAATTCTGTAGTTTGTAGTCAGGGAGAGAGACAACATTTCGGCCACCAATTACTAAGCAGCAGGATTTCTCAGGTGCAAGTGGTAGTTTCCACTCATTCGCCCAATTGGAAATGTAGTCAATCGCTGTTTGAACGCAAATAGAGTCTTGGTCTTCTTTGACAATTTTATAAATCTTTAAATCATCTGCATACATTTTGCATGTGACTCCAAACCTGGAAACTGTGTCTGGAAGTTCATATGTATAAATAAGGAAGAGGAGGAGGAGAGAGCACTCCGCCTTGTGGAACTCCAGTACACGCATTAAAAACGGAGGAAAATGCTCCCTCAACTAGTACCCAAGTAGCGAAGTTGACAGGTTTTATTTCCCCAAATTGCAAATATATATATATATATATATATATGCCTCTGTGGTCCGTTCTGGAGTGAGTATGACATCCATACTCCATGTTTTTGATCTATAGACACTTTTATTCCGCATTTCTCATCAGTACATTGCATACTCCCTGAAATAAAGTTCTACACTGAAATTACTGGCCAGAAGCTTGCACAGGAACCATACGTTGATGCTGTGTGTTTCGAAAATGTGTGCCAGTCGTGATCAGCCCCTCTAAAAATTTTCGCTCAAAAAGAAGCAGCTAGCGTGACAACTACTGCCTGCACAATCGATATAGAATTTTCTAACTCGTGAACAAATAGTAAAGGATACATATCGAAAACATTCCAAAAAAACTCAGAAAAACACAACGAAATTTTCAGGTCTAATAAGAAATAGACAGAGAACAAACCTCGTCTATTGTTTCCCAGACAGACTCATCGCGTCCTCCTTCCGCTATAACCAAACTCGTCTCGTCTAACACAAGTTTTCCATCAGGCCCCAGTTTGACCTGCAAGCAAATGCGGCAGTAGCAACTTAAAGATATGGTGATTCGGAAACGATTGACGTATTCTACCTGAGGAGCCGCAACCTTAGTAATGCTAAGGTCCAATGATTTGGACGGAGATTCTTTCTCCTCACAAACTATTGACTCGGTCTCAACGTGACGACGAGTCATGCCTTTCTCCTTCTTCGGATTCCAGTATATCATGTCCATCATGCGCATCTTCTTTGGGTCCAGCTCTTCTTTTCCAGTAAATTTTTTCCTAGGCCTATAAGAGCACAAAGCGATACTTTCGGGAGACATAGCACGCATTAATTAATATCAAAATTTACGAAAAAGAATTACCTAGGAAGGTTAGGCTCATAAAAGTCTGAGCAAAAGCGGTCTCCACCCTTTGGTGAAAATAGCTTTTTGTTGTCCACGGGAACGCTGAAAAACACCTGATTGGGCTGCTCACTCGCTGAAGTCAAGGCGCAGTTGAGGAAACGATCCAAACGACAAAACCTACTGAGAGACTCTCTTCACTGGTGATAGTGGATCAATGTCGTCACCACCTAGGTCAACGGCTGTAGCATCAGTTGTTGGCTCTTCATTGTTTTCAGCCGGCAAGACCTCCTCTTTAAAGGAAAATTAAATTCATGAGCCTGAGTTGTATAGACTGGAGTCGTGATACCCGTCTGGGAGTTTATTTTGCGCCAGTGATGCTTTTGAAAGCAGAGGATGGAATACACGCATGGAAGGAATTCTATGCGTGTATTCAGCCCTCAACTGAAGGAATTCTGCTCGAAAACAAGTAGGCTTAGCATATCGAGAAAGGTAAGGAATTTTGGGGTCGTGCAAAATGTCTGCTTGTGATTGAGTCGCATGAAGCACACACCAAACAAGAAACCAGATTTAGTCGTATGAAACACACACCAAACAAAAAAGTCCAGCCATTAGGATGAAAACATAGAAAATTTCAAAGCGAATTAGATAAGAAGGCACAAGTAGGCTCGGGTAGGGGGCAAGGGGAGGGGGGGGGGGGGGGGGCGTCACCATGCGCTAAGTGGATATTCGCCTTGGTAGGAAGGCACGTGAATGTCCAGATGCATCAAAATGGGGCTAGCTCAGTTCACCGTAGATGTAGAACACACCAGTGCTATAGAATTTTTTTTTTTGGCTTTGCACAACAGACAATTATAAACGGCGGATATCACGACCGGCTCACCGTAACCGCAGTGCGGGTCGCGCCGAGACTTTGCTGTCCGCGCCCTCCTAGCTCAGAGATCGCGCGCCACGCTGCGATCAATGTCTTGTGCGCCCGCGATGGCACCGTGTGTAGGGGGTCGTGGTGCAGTAGGTAGAGGGTTCGCTTCATGCGAGGGATGTCAAGGGTTCGGTTGCCGTTCGTCGCGGCGTTCTTGCACCACTTCAGCTGAATATCTGAGATCTGAGAGGTTTCGACGTCTACACGACGTTGCGCGTTTTTTGCGCATTGTTTCAGCCGTATGACTTCGCCGCTCGAAGACCCAGCAGCGGATTCCCCCTGAGCGACGAAAGCAGTTTCAATACGAGCAGTATTATGGCATACACCCTGGAGTCCCTTCCTTAGCCTGGCTCTGCGCTCGAAGAGCGCAGAACCCAGCCGCGGATTCCCCCTGAGCGACGAAAGCAGTTTCCATACGAGCAGTATTATGGCATACACCCTGGAGTCCCCTCCCTAGCCTGGATCTGCGCTCGAAGAGCGCAGAACCCAGCCGCGAACTCCCCTGAGCGACGAAAGCAGTTTCAATACGAGCAGTATTATGGCATACACCCTGGAGTCCCTTCCCTAGCCTGGATCTGCGCTCGAAGAGCGCAGAACCCAGCCGCGAACTCCCCTGAGCGACGAAAGCAGTTTCAATACGAGCAGTATTATGGCATACACCCTGGAGTCCCCTCCCTAGCCTGGATCTGCGCTCGAAGAGCGCAGAACCCAGCCGCGAACTCCCCTGAGCGACGAAAGCAGTTTCAATACGAGCAGTATTATGGCATACACCCTGGAGTCCCCTCCCTAGCCTTGTTCTGCGATTGCAGAATGGACGTCTCACCCGACGCCTAAGGTTACGGTGAGCCGGTCCTGATATCCGCCGTTTATAATCCTGTTTGCACAACACAAAACGTTGTGTAGGATTGTCCTACATGGTGACCCCCCCCCCCCCCGACTCTATTTGCGCCGATGAGAATACAAACTCATGAAAAGGAAACGATGAAGAACTTCTGACTATACGACTTCACTCATTGTAACGGTCTGTGCTGCTGAAAAGAGCATAGAACTGAGTGCTGAATTACAAGGACTCCAGCAACTGAGTTATTAAAAAGCCAGACTTCTCCCATAACTGATAGCATTCACTCAATAAAACCAACCAACCGGTGAAATGGACTACTGAACTGGACTCGAGCAGCTTCGATAGCGGGTCTGAGTGAGGAGCTGGCTGTGTAACTGTAACTGTGGACGAGTCGGCTTCGTTCTCGATCGGTGCATGCGATAGAGTGCTGCAAATTACTAACATTATGGAAGTCACAACACACTCCCATGCACTCGTATAGAAAATAGCGTTTCCACTGCTAGGACTTTCGGATATAATGGGATAAGAACGACGCTCATCCTGCGCGTTCTAGACTTGTAGAAGAGTTATAAACCCAATACGTTGAAGAAGAAAAAAATCGAAGGATATTTCGACGATACTTAGCAGACTGATTCCCGCATCGCACCGACAAGGCATCTTGAAACGGGTGAGGCGCCTCAGTGGAGGGAGCACTCGACCAGACAAGGAAAGGAACACGATTTAACAGCAAACCACATGAGCTATTCTTAGCAAAGGTATATGGTGAGATAAAGAGAGAAATAGAGAAAGAATTAATCGCTGGAAAATGATGTATGAAAATAATGTGGCACTCCCAACTAAGCAGTAAATGCTAGCGACGAGTTGTCCTCCAGAAATGGACGAGTTTTTCCACAGTACTTGGAAAAGACCTTGTGTGGTCGCTACGGGACCACACAAGGTCTTTGCCTGCGTCTGACTAGACCGACTATTAGGGCCTGTTCATACTTCGCGACAAGAGCGACTCGCTGCTCGTGCAAAACATGCATATCTATTAGAACCGAGCGCGCGCCGCCGAAAAGTGTTCATAGTCGAGCGCCGGCGCTGTCGCTTCAGTCGCTGTTGTCGCCTGTTCATACTTCCGCGCGCTACGCTTTCGTCGCTCTTGTCGCTGCTGTCGCGAAGTATGAACAGGCCCTTAAACGGGCTAACCATAACAAAACTGAATTCTTGTTGTGCTCTTCGATTTAGTGAAACAACCGGAACATCATAGCAGTTGTCCGGGTGCAATGCCCACAGCCGCACGATTCAAACATGGTTTTTATTAACCGTGAAACGACGTTACTACAGGCTTTATACGTTGGAGCCAGGGATGAAGGACATTAATGACGCTGTATGGGATTTTCTGCCCACCAGAAGCCCCCCCCCCCCCCCAACCGTATTTGCCCCGCAGAAGCATGCAAGCAGATATCACTAGCTGCAGCGACTGATTAGCAGAGAAATAGGCAACTCGGTCCCGTGACGATTTCCTTGAATTTCACTCCAAAACTACGCTGAATAACTCGACGGGTTTTTTTCCGGTTG
This sequence comes from Heligmosomoides polygyrus bakeri, assembly GCA_947359475.1. Classification (NCBI taxonomy): domain Eukaryota; kingdom Metazoa; phylum Nematoda; class Chromadorea; order Rhabditida; family Heligmosomidae; genus Heligmosomoides; species Heligmosomoides polygyrus. The sequence goes on from OX375869.1 coordinate 67,619,538, forward strand.
TAAGTTTATCAAACACTCCACCCCCCCCCCCCGAACCCTATTTGCGTCGTAATGCCTCTCGCTACTAATGATTCTCCCAACGTGAAAGATTACCGAAAACACGCTCTCGATAAAATATTGACTTTCATACATATCGAGCGCCAAAACCAATACAGCCCAGTTTAACATTTTGTTGATGCAGGTTGTAGATGCTTCAAGCTTAAGCTATCCCTACACCGATCCATTTGAAACTTCCTGTGCACTACGCCTTCCCTTTCTGCCATTTTCCTCTACTCCTCATAGTTTCCTTTCGCAGTCATGCTTTTAGGTTAGTAAGTCGAAATGCATGTCGAACGCTAAAGGAAACTATGAACAGCGAAATCATTAAAAACTCGGAAAGGGGAAAAGGAAACGGAAGGAAACGACGGAGGCGTAGTCAACACCACCATGCACTGTTTAAACTAGGTCTGGACTGTTGCGTGGAACCGCACGAGTGCTATAGGAAAACTCCCTCATTTTTTGCGCACAACCAGATGTAACCCTTGGCTGTTCAGTCGCGAATTAATGTGGCCTCCCCGGGTAGAAAAGTGGAGCCTTGGATAGGATGGTGTTCCGTACTTATCGAAGCGGAATGGAGTCAGTGTGTCGGAAAAGAACAATCAGTGCCATGGATCTATCGTATCACCATTACCCTGTGAAGCGGATAACAGTGCAGCAGCCTTTCCTAGCCGGAAGGGGCATCACTAGAAAAGCGAAACAAATGTAAACAGTGTGACATACACCGGGTAGAAAATGTTAAAGAAAAGTCCTCTAGTAGGTCAGTTCACGGTGTCGCCTGCAAACTAGGGTGCTTTCAGTTTTACCATCGTTGTCAAGGAGTCAGAATGGAGTGCGCCCATCAGCTAACTAGACTCGTGTAGTGCGTTGCGATGGTTTGCATCTATTCGCTGTTTAGTGTTTCACTCTAGATCGGCACCCTGAAACGGTTGTCTCACCGCTAGAAAGGCTCGACATGCTATCATGTCGTAGGTTATGTAGAGAGGCCATCCTCGTGTAGGAGGGAGAGCAATCCCCGCCAATATTGCTCCCAACCAACAATTCAAGCAACAAACAGAACTGAACCAACCTCTGCTCTGTAGCCTTCACTGGCTTCGCTGCTTTAGTGATGTTGGGTTTCACAAGGATACGGTTTCGTCTGAGCATAACAAGCGAGGACGGAGATCTGTAAGCAATACATGTACAGCACACAAAGTATGAGAATTCCTAGGAAGAACCATCTGGCAACTTGTGCGTATGCGACATCTGTTCCTCGCTACGGCAAGGGTAGCCCTTCTTCTCATAAATACGTATTCGTGCATAACATTCCCACCAAAACAGCTTCTTGGACAAATTATATGATGTCATGAGGAAGAAAGACGTTGGATCCTCGCTGAGCATTTGCACATGAATCTATTCTACTTGGGGAGGGAGAAGAAGCAAGTGCAATCCTATTTGGATGACCACCCGTGGTGCAAATCTAAGAAGGAGCACACCTTCATTCCCCTTCGTAACGTCCCTGGAATTTGCCCGAATGCGTTTGGAATGAGAGGTTTAGTCTGGACACACGTAAATGTATTATATCTCATAACAGTATCAAAGCATGCTGCGAATATGGTAAAGCTGGTGGTTATGGAACGGATGCATAGCGGACACCTCTCAGGACTTGCCCAACTCAAACTCTAAAGAATCCAAGACCGGAACGTGTATGCACATACGTGAAAATGAAACGAGACAGCAAGAAAAGTGGATTGCTCGATTTTGATGCTCTCCCCATTCACGATAATGAAGCAGACCACAACGTTTACGCACTCCACCAATTAGTTTGAGATCGTTGAAAATTTTAAGAATAACTGAAACTCCCATATTCACGAACGATGGGAGCAAAATTGAACCTGAAGTGCTGTATGCGCTAAATATTAACTTAAGTTCAACTACTATTTCTTAGTGGGAAACAAAAACTAGTATGCTTAACTACGACCAAACCAGGAATAGTTCTTCAAGGGCTGAAATATCTAAGTGAAAATCTGAGGTGAATTTTTGAATATTAACGTGCAAAAGAATAGTTCGTGAAAATGAGCGCTCATTCATCTCGTTCTTCCAAGAATGATCCTATGTGGTAACCTATGACACTAAAAACACATAACGAGCAATTAGAACTAGCCACTCAAGGGAGCATAGGCGAAGGACAAAGGGACAATGAACAGCAACTGTGGACCGCGGTTACTCGGACCGCCCGCGTGAGAGTACGCACGGCGGTCGCTGGCATGCTGCCAGCGTTCTGTTTCCGCACATTACTGGCTAAAGATGGGCACTATTCGGTATCACCGGCTGCGACGCGGTCGCGCCGCGGCATAGCTTCGCCGACCTGATTTGTTCCGTGGCTCGCTCAAGTATGAACATGCAGGTTCCTTATTAGGCAGTAGAAGCAGGACATGGGCCCTATAAGTAGGGCTGGTAGTAGAAATTACCGCAGAAAGTACGATAAAGTGATTGCTGAATGTGAAAAGTGGGAGCGTGAATATCTTTACCTTTGACTTCCGTGTGCTGCGAGTATAACAACTATATGTAAACAATTTTTGGGACTGAATTTCAAATGAAGTGGTCAGTGGAGGTAAATATAATAATACTCATACAGCTATAAGGTCTTCTATCTGAGAGGTGACGCCAAGTAGGCGTATGATTCTTTGGTTCCATCAAGGGAGAGGTAGGGACTTATTAAAGGGGACTAAGAGCAAGACGACAGTTTTGATTAACCCAGTTCCGACGTTTTCATATATATCCATCTTTTTAGATTGTTTGGATGTGAAAGAGGAAACGGAAAGGAGCTGAAATCGTCAATACACGATTTGGTACCTATCGAATTCGACAGTTGTTCCTTGCAGCTAAAAGGTCGTGGGTGGCGCCAGCAGAAGGAAAACCTCCGTCTAAGAATATGAAAATCTTAACAACTAACATCTTAGCGCATAAAACGTTAGCTACAAAAACTTTAAAAGGATATTTTTGAGAGTAAAAGACGCAGTCTTGCACTGTTATTTGGAGAACTGGACTATCTTATTTTCAGTTGATCAAGTAGGTTTGGAACTAACATAACTTGCATTGGCGAGACAACCAATCGAGATTGCTGCTTTAAAAATGGTAGTTTAAAGCAGGCCGAGAAAATTTCGCAGCTATCTACCGCATAGTTCTACTTATATGGGATTCCTGCCGTTAATGAAACAATCTGGGCAGGTGTATGGCAGATAGTTTCTCAAAACAGATACAACATATCGTATGAGCCATAGACATTTCTCTAGTTCAAGCTACAAGAGAAGCTGATGACCATACCAACGGTGTAAACATTTAAAGAGTCAAGCTCGCGCCCATCTTGACATTGTTTTTGGGAAAATGGCGGTTTTCTCTTATTTTCGCCTCCATGTTGCTTTTTGGTTCCCGCCAATTCCGTAATGTTTCCATTCCCGGCGCTCGCCTCTTTTCTCGATGCAATCTTTAGAAATATCTGCTGAAGACGAAATCCGTGCTCGTAAGAATTGCGCTCTCCAAAGCAGGGAGCTCAACCGCTCCGACGCCGCGCGCGGCAGTAGGCACGTCGCAACGCGGCAGCCGGTGATATCGAATAGTGCCCATCCTGGCTGGCTAAAGCGGGCGATCGGAAACCTGTGCGAGATAGTACATCTCGATATTCTTGCTGTATTTCTACTGATTACTCGCTGGAATTCATGTTACTAGGGATCAACATCAAGATATTCTCTATATTCTACAACAATGCACTCACGCGAACTCTGAAGACGGACGGATCTGAAATATTGGTAAACAGACAATGAACACAACATAACATAACATTAGTTTACATTAGTTGGGAGAATCCTTTTCGTGGTTTCTGGCTTTCTTTATGGGAATGTGTTTCGTTACGTTTTGACGAATTCGGAGCAGGGTCAAGCGTGAGGTGCGATTCTTGAAGAAAATTTACGACCCCCCCCCCTTCCGAAGCGAGTTTGTACGACCCCCTCCCTTGTCTCCATCACTGGTTTATTTCTTATCTTCATAATTTTTTCAATCTTGTATGTGATTTTTGTACCCATTAACAGGTTCTTCTTTCCAGTTGTGGATTCGACACTGTAGAGATTCGGGCGCAACGTCGTCCACTGAGGAAGACATGTTAGTATTGACTGCTTAAACGATTTGATTGATCAAAGCACAGAATTGAATAAAGCTTTTAATTCTGATTATTGTGTGGTAAAAATAAAGATTTTCTGTCGGCAGATTTCGAGTGGATGAGAGGTGTTGAATTTTTTTCAATTTTATTTGGGATGTTATGGAAACGACGGCATTCTACCTGGAGGAGCGACATCTACGTCCAAAATTGTATTGTATAAAATTGCAAGTATTACTTACTAATGGTGACTTAAGTGCTTTCCTTACGAGAATTTTTGAAGGGCTCTTCGAATCACTGGCGGAGTCGCAGCCCAAAGATGGACTTTTAGCGGAAATTTTTTTTTACCTCCTGAAAGAAAGTACATCAGAGACTGAAATCGTACCATATAAAATTCTAAGCCGTGATTATTGTACAATAAAAGAAAACCAACCTTCTTCGCAGCGATCTTCGATATGATTAGGGCGAACCGTATTCAAAATTTTCGTTTTTCATGGGAAATTAATTATTTTCTTCCTAAAACAGACTACCTATGCAGTTAAAATTCTGGCGCAGAAAGTTTCCAGCTTTGACCAAAGCAAAGTGAAAAATCATGGTTTTCTGAATTGAACAAGTTGGATCGACCGCTGGTCAATACTGCACCGACGTCACTGGACCGACAAAATTTGACGTTCACAAAAATTATCATAACTCGGTAAGTTTTTCAAAATTTGAAAAAGCCAAAAACTTTTTGAAAATAGAAGAATAGAGCTTTTTTATCGTATAAAAACAGCCATCAAAAAAGAGGTCTTCATGCGGGCGCTTAGCGTTTGACTTTTGACGGAAAAAATTGAAAGGTTTTGAATAAATTATCATAACTCGGTTAGCTTTTTGAAATTGAAAAAAGCCAAGAGCTTTTTGAAAACTAGAGGAAACGCGCTTTTTCACTATATATGAATCATTTTTGAAAAAGGAGATCTTCATGTGCGGCGGGGGGGGGGGGTGCGGTTTTTGGCAAGTATTTCTGCAAAAATCGACCAAAAATCGCACCCCCCCCCCCCCGCCACGCATGAAGATCCCTCTTTTCAAAACTGATTCATATATGATAAGAAAGCGCATTTCCTCTAGTTTTCAAAAAGCTCTTGGCTTTTTTCAATTTCAAGAAACTAACCACCGAGTTAGGATTTTTTATACAAAATCACCTCAATTTTTTACACTCAAAAACCGAAGGCTCCCGCCCCGTATGAAGACCGCTCTTATGAAAAATGGTTCCTACATGGTTAGTAAGCAATTTTTTTCTAGTTTCTAGAAAGCTATTTGCTTTTTCAATTTTTGCAAAGCTTACCGAGTTATAGTCATTTTTGTAAACGTCGAATTTCGTCGCTTCTATGACGTCGCTGCCATATCGACCAGTGGTCGATCCAATCTATTCGTTTCAGAAAACCATCATTTTCACACTGTGCATTGAACAAGACTTGAAACTTCCTGTGGCAAGATTTCAACTGTGTGGGTGAACTGCTTCAGGTGAAAATTAATTAATTTTTCCTGAAAAACGAAAAATTTAAATACGATCCGCCCTAATCATATCGGAGATCGCTGCTAAGAAGCTTAGCTTTTTATTGTATAATACTCATGACCTAAGATTCCATGAAGCATAATTTCATTCCCGCATGTTCTTTCCTTCAGAAGATAGAACAATTTTTCCGCGAGAACACCATCTAGAGTGGCGATCGATGATATCGGAGAACGCAAAGGCTCCACGTATTTCGGAGTGACCTGCTCATATACATATCCTATCATATCTATCCTGAGGCTTTATTGTTTACTATATACATGTATGTATATTATATAAAGGTTTTGGATTTGTTCAGGCTGTGTTTCCTTCCGGCACGTTGTCTCCTTCAGGTAGAAAAATGCTGTTGCTCAAAATGCAGATTGCAGCCTCCTTCGCTGAAAGTGCAAAGACAGCGGGGCTGTAGCCACCTCTGCTGAAAGTGCAAAATTGCTGATTGCCTGATTGCCGGCTGTATAAAAGCAGCAGCGAGGCATGTGGCAATTCTTCGCGGACTACTTTCTCAAGTTGTGTTTCTTGCTGGCGCGTCGTCTTTTTCGAGTAGAAACTTTCAGTAGATAGTAGAGTTTTCAATTTCATCACCGTTCATCTCTTGATTACAAATGCAATCCGACTGCTTACATATTGGGTTGTTCGATAATTAACGTCGTTTTTTTCATATTTTTCGAAGTGAACTTATTTATATTAACAACAAACATTACTCAATGACATATTGACCATTTTGTTGGATGACCGTTTGCCGCCTTTCGGTTCGGGGGAAGATGAAAAATTCCTTTTGTTAAAAATAAGTTGCACCAGTTCTTCGCTTCAGAAGCGAAGAAGAACGGCTGAATTCAATACGCCAGGCTTCTCTGCCATCTCTCGAGTTGTCATACGCCGGTTAGTTTCTATTAACGCCTTTATTTCGTCGTCATTTCTAGTGATTGTGCGACCAGTATGTGGTGCGTCTCGCACATTAAAATTTCCAGATCGAAAGTGAGAAAACCTACGTTGGCAGTCAGTAAGGCAGTCCTCACCGTAGAGAGAGAGTAGCAAGTGACAATGTGTCCTTCACTTCTAGAATCACTACTGCTTGCGTTCATTCCTCTCTCGCTTGCTAGCGAATGTCATCCGATGATCAACGAAATCTCTACGCTACGTTTAAGAACTTCAGCGAAATCACAATATTTCGAGCTCACCTTAGGCCCCTGTTATACTCCCGCGGGAGCTTCCGCGGGACGTCCGCGGACGGACGGTGCACCGCGGACGGTCGTCGTCGTCCCGGGGCGGCTAGTGTCGCATCGGAGCGCGTTTCCCGCGCCGAACTCCGCGGGACGACAGCCTTCCGCGGTGCAGTGCACCGCGGACGGCTGCCCTCCCGCGGGCGGGAAGTATAACACCCCTCTCGTCGTCTGTCGGTGGCGATCCGCGGACGGCGTTCGTAGCGGGCTGCGACGACTGGCCCGGCGCGGGGTCCCGACGCGATTTCCGCCCATCCGCGGAAGCTCCCGCGGGAGTATAACAGGGGCCTTAAATGAAGCCTGTTCCGGCAACTCGCGCATAAATTTGAACGAATATGATCTACTTGTGCTCAATACGAAATCTCGTCGAGTGAGTTTTTTTCTTCGACTCCAAATTGCTTTTAGCGTACTTCACTTTTTAGGTGAGTAAGCCAGACCACTTCAACACCATCACATTTGTGGACTTTAACAACCACAAATGGCTTCGCAATGAAGAAAAATTGGACAAATACTTCGTTGTTGGTAGTTCAGCTGAGGAGACCATATCTTTCAACTGGAATTTCTACAGCAGAGCTGATAAGACTGCTAAGTGTTCGCGTTTCGTGAACTGGCCGCAGTGCCTTGTTCGTCCATTGGATCCAAATCAGTCGAGCATAATCGATCCATTCTTCTCTTCTCCAGCAACACCTCCGCAGGACGCCAAATCACCACAGACAGTCTTTGCGTTGGTTCATCTCCCTAACGCCAATGACGCTAAGCAATTTGCGAACTACTTCAGTCTTATAATGATTACTGCCACCAGAAATGTCCATTATCGGCGAGATCAATTGGATGTTTCAATAGATAACCAGAAGTGGATTTCTAAGAAGATCAAGCACATTGTTGGGTTCTCACCAACAAACGATCGAAGTCAAATGTTGCCGATGGACCGGCTCACCGAACTTTTTGGATGTCGAGCAGCAATCGTTGCTCAATACCTTCCTCCGGACGCAATCAACGATGTCGTTTCTGTGTCTTTCTGCGAATGCCGTTGGACCCTTTCTATTCGATCTCCAGGAAGTGACAATCACTGTGAGGGAGAAAAGCAAGAGCCTATTACCAGGGATTCCGATACTTTCTCTTCACCCATCTAGATTTATATTGCCGACGTGAGAGCGGAATCGCATGACGTCCATGTACCTGATTCATCTGGTGACGGAATCCAAATGGATACTGATTACTGAATCCAACTGATTTTCCTTCGGAAGATCGGCATATCTCCTCAACAACATCTCCTGAGCAACAACATGTATGCGCACGCCATTAGGACACTATGCTGTCCTGGATGAGTATCTTAGACTCGAAAATCGGCGATTTAGCCCAATGCGTAAATGAGATATCATCAGGACTAAAAGAACGGAACATTCTATATGAAGAAGGACTAGAACTTGGAACTGAAGAAAAGAGGAAAGAGTTCGGTCTACACAGAAACTCCGACGAAAGGGAGCGCTTGAAGAAAGATCTTGCTCTTCTAGAAATTGACGGTCACAAGCTAACCTACAAGCAGAAAGGAATGCTTATGAATATGGCCTGGGTGAGCTACTATAGAGACTCATCGCGTCCGAACGCTGACTTCATTCGGTGCAAACAATGCAACAGAGAAGGCGACTCTTCCTACAACCCTTCCGCTGACCATGATGCATGCGAAGCAATGGATGTAGAAGCAGAAAGAAATGAGAGGAAGAGGAAGCAACCTGGAGAGGGCTCGCGTGCGCTGGATATCAATTTACTAGGAGCCGGCCATGTTTTGTGTCTCAAACGGTATCGAGGCCTATCAACCCCGACAAAGGCGATAGGGATAAGACTGCATACACGATAGCAAAAGAAGGTTTACCATTCGCCAAGCAGTTTCCTCTAGTGCTAATGGCAATGAAATCTGGAGCTGTTTCAGCTACTGCGCACTACGAAGCCACAATAGCACAACGAATGGTGAAGCAGTTTGCGTTACATATGAAGTACGACATGCTAAACTACATCATAAGCAATGATTTACCATTTTCATTGCTCGCGGACGGAACTTCGAATGAAGGAGTAAAGTGGATCGTTTTCCTCATTCGAAGAGTTTCGCCAGCAAATCGGCCCATCACCTTCTACTTCTCTCTAGTTGACGTGGAAAGTGAGACTTCAAGTGACATCGTCGACGCCCTTTGCCGCGTTTTGCAAAGCTACAGCTCCTGGGCCAGGCTCTACGGATTATGGACGGAACCTTACAACTTCGCCATGAGAAGACTTGTAGCGCCCTCAAGCGACGATGCTTCAATGATGACGGGAAGCATTGGCGGCGTTCACGGAAAACTAAAACAGTTACTATCGAATTCGGAGAGTCAAAGAAACAATTTACTTTTATCAATCTGTTCCGCTCACTAACTTAATCTTGCCACCATAATGGAAATGCATCATCTTTTCGGATCCAACTTAAGAACAAAAGGACGAGCATTTTACCACGGAGCTGCCCACGACATGGGTTTCCATCACCTGCAGATGGATAAACTGCACAAAGTGAGGTGGTCCGCAAGCCTTCAAAATGCGCTATCCAAAGTGCTGCGAATGTAACCTGTTTTGAAAGAAGCTCTGAATAGGATGTCCGCTGACAAGACCGTGGCTGTAAACATGAGCAAGTGTGCAGAAGTTGCGGTATGGGTTCTAAAGATCCTCGCAACTTCATCATTCTCCACCAAGTAAGTGCGGGGTTCATCATCTTACTAAGATATCCGAAGCACTACAGAATGAGGAAAATCTGCTTGTTGATCACCTCGAACGATGGAGACACGTCTTTTCTTCTCGAAATCGAGCACATCAAGCGCGATGCATACCAAAACCTTCATCAAGGGAGAACAGTGGGAGTAGAAGACGAATTCACTGGAGAAATGGTACAATTTAATTCTCCCCGCTATCTTGAAGAATGCTGCACATTCAGCCCTGATCTCAAAGAACTAATACCAAATATCGCGCTGGCCTACGCTTCCAAAAAGTTTAAAGACTACAATAAGCAAAATCAGGTGGAAAAGATGGATCCTGCAGAACTCGAAGCCACAAAAAGGGTACGAGCTATCAAAGGTTTTCGAGATATAGAGCATCGCCAACCGGGAGAGCACCCTGATCTGAGCGCTGACCTAACGTATTATGCGGAAGATGCACCTGATTTGGACATTAATGAGCTTGCGTGCTTAGCTCTGGGAAAAGTCTACGTAGACGGAATTAAGACTGAAATCGCTGGCCAGCATGTCGATGCATTCTATGATGATGTGAAAAATGCTCTGATTCAATATATGACTCCCGGCAAACGACAGTCTGAAGCCGGACCAGACTTCTCGTACGCATTGGATCGCCTCATTATTTTGGATATCATTGAGTGTGGAGGCAATTTCGAACAGTTTGCTACATGTCTACCTCCATCCGATTCTCGAAACAACAGAGAATATCCTGCGTATTTCGACGAAACCGACGAAATTAACCCACTTGTTCGGAAAGATCCGATTCTACGTTCCATCAAATCCGTGGAAAAGTACTGCAACTTGCCACCAGCACAGGAAGATTTCTTGAGCTTTTACGACAATATCGCCCAGAACGTAAAGCAATTAAGCTCATGGCCTGCAAACCTCCGGCAAGATAATGACAGTGCAAGACTGTATCAAGCGCTTCTCAACTACGCTGAAAAGCTCATGCTTCCAGAGTCGGTTGCTGAGGTAACAACTGCACATTCCAAAACATCAGTTATTTATCTAGCAAACGAAAATTATATTTTTAGGCTATTAACTGCATACTTGTTATTATACTTGTGTTTTAAAAAATTTTTTCGAATGAACGAATAACGGGATAACCCCATTTTTTCTCTTCAGTTATTCGAATTTCCGAATAATCGATTAACCTCGTTTTTCGTTTATTCGAATTTCCGAATAATCGAATAACCCCATTTTTTGGTTATTCGAATTTCCGAACAATCGAATAACCACATTTTTTTGATTATTCGAATTTCCGAATAATCGAATATTCGAAAAAATCGAATAATCGAATAAACTTCATTATAACTTATTTCACCCCGGTGCAAAATAGGTTCACCCCGATTTGCCCATTAGTACCGGAAGAACCCGCTGCCGAGTCTCAGTAATGTTACCATCCTATTCCTCACTATCGAAAACTTCTATAGAAGAACTCTAAGCAGTTTATCTTATCAGTGCAGGATACCATGAACCTTTGCTGAAAATTTAACAAATGGAGACCGGTGCATAATATAACTTCGCTTCATAGAAAACCTGATTAATCACAAAAGTACCTACAGACAAGGTAAGATTAGTACTTCATCACATCACCTCTGTTGTAAACAATATCGAAAATCTATTTGACATTATTTGACATACTACTAATTAGATTATCAATAACAGTTTGCTTAACATTGGTCCATGCATCAAATATGGCGCTCTTCAGACCAGAGACCGAAGTGTAAGTGGTTTCATTTTTGTATACTTTATGTACAAGAATGACCCACGAGTACTCTATAGGGTTCATATCTGGAAAACAACTAGGCCACCTCAAAGGTTTCTGTTGGAGTTAAGCCAACCTGTAGTTGACTGCGATACGTGTATAGATGCATTATCTTGTTGGAAAATAAGGTTATGCCTACGAAATCTTCTGATATATATGGCATAAGGTAGTCTCCGAGCAATTTCTGATAATCTTCGCTGTTCATCCCACACGAGACGAACTCCAAGGCAACAAGTTCGTATCCAGAAAACGCAGCTCAAACCGTGAGACTTCCACCGAGAAAGTTGCGCCTGTTGAATACTCGCTTCTCTCCTTCTAATCTCTCCAATAGTGTCTGTACCCGTCGGCCCCATCAAGATTCCACTTCTTTTACATTACTGGAGAGATCTGAGAAAAGAGGTCGAGTATCCTCTAGGCGCAACTTTGACGACGAAAGTCTCATGGTTGGGCTGCGTTTTCTGGATGCGGACTTGTCTCTTTCGTCTCGGAAGTTCGTCTCGTGTAGGATGAACAGTGAAGACTGTCAGGAATTGCTCCGAGATCACCTTTTGCCATATTTCAGAAGATTTCGTAGGCTCAACCTCTTTTTTCAGCAAGATAATGCATCCATACACGTATCTCAGTCAACTGCAGGTTTATTTTATTTATTCAATACTTTCGCGATAAGTGCAAGCGCCAGAAAAAGTATTACAGCAACACAACAACGTGAAGACATACCTAGAGCGAGTCAAACCAATGTCAAACAACAACACGAAGACATACGTAGAGCGAGATAAACCAATGTCTGATCAGTGACTAATTAAGGCATGAATAAAAAGTCTGTTAGGCCGAACCAAATAAGCCGGCTGTAATGGGCTGTAAGCTGTAATGTGTTAAACTTCATAACTCAACTGTGTAAAGAATGTACATATGTTATGTTTGTGTTCTGTGTTCTGTTCTGAGTTCGGTTACTCACTACAAGTCCCGTCAAATTGCTTCCACCCATGGCGGTCCGGATCCGATCGGTAGATCGATCCGTCGATACCAAGCCCGCGCCACGATGATCTGCGGCCTGGCGATTGGTCGCTCGTGGCGGGTGGGCTCCGCCCGGCAGCCGGGAGCCCACCAAGTCGGTCTGCCGTTGCTTCGACCGAGAGCGGTCGAACGTCTCCTGCCGCCCCGCCGCCGACGACACCGCGTCCGACTCCGAGCCCGTCCTCCTCCTGCCGCCCGGACTGCACCGACCAGGTAGGGACGACAACTAGGCTCATCCGAGCCATTACATGGGGGCCGAACGTCTCGAGTTCGGTGACAGGTAAATTTGAAGGACTAGCGAGAGCCGAGGGGAGTACTCCTCGGCTGCAGTCTAAGTGTGCAGTAGGGAGCCAGGGAATCCCTGAGTTCCCGAAACGCACATATCGGACCGAAGGGCCGCTAGTCGCGGCGGGTTCGAAAAGCTGCTAGACAGAGCAGCCCCCTCGGTGACCACTCACAAGTAGTGGCTGAGGGACAGAGGCACACGCGTTTTCTAAGGGGAAACGCTGCGCAATTTTTTTGCGCAGTAGCGGATAGCTACTTTGTGCCCTGCTGCAACTCCAACAGAGAAGGGAGTGTCAGCATAGTCGTGGGACGAAGTCACACGACAGGAGGAACTGGCAATTAGTCCTCGGCACAGCGGATCCCACTGGTCCTGACACAGGCTGTTGCAGTGACAATGTCAGACGACATGGAAAGGGAAATCGACCGCATCATCGAGGAAGATGAGCAAGAGCAGAGCAGAATGGCGAAGCTGCAGCAAGAGCTGGCACAGCTGAGACAGCAAGTGCAGGCCATGGCTCAACAGAATACGCTGCAGGTAAAACTTGCGACTACTGCGATCACTGCTCACGTGTCGAAACTTACTCAATTGCCAGAGCAAGTGGCAGATGCGCTTTGGGAGAGCGAAACCTCAACACCAGAAGAGGCAATACAGAAGTGGCACAAACTTCTTGAGCCAGGGTGCGAAGCGATACTTAGCGTATTACCTCTCCTTAGCGAAGCAGCCCTCATGGTTGAGCGCACAGTTGCAGATGCGAACAAGAAACACCATGAGGAGCTGAGCGCAGTTTTTGACCAAGCGATACATGACGACATGTCTATGCGCGCATTGTCAAAACTGTTAGATGTCGAGTCTACGAGGGTCGTAGATACGGTAAAGAGCCTAATTGAGGAAAGACAAAAGGGAGATAGTTCTCAAATGTCTACCATAGGTAAAGGGGTGCTATCCAGAAGGAAACCTTTGGTCCTCAATAACTCAACGCTGGTCAACATAACTGAGTTGCAGGCTCAATCGACAACGGAACCCCAGCCAATGGACTCAACGACTCACATGGAAGCCAACGCTCAGGAGGAGCAATTCCGAAGTGCTTTCCGGTTGCTGAATACCGGCGATCTAGACATGGAAGCCCCGCTGCCACCGGTGACGTTTGATGCGGTGCGAGCAGCCAATGGTAGGTGGAATCGGCTATACGCTAACACTACCGATGGTGCGACTGATGTCCTGAGAACACGACATGTTCAGATCGACGCCTCCATGGACCAGCAGCAACCACGGGCGCCCTCGGCGAGCAGGGACAACGTCCCAAGAGGTACGTCTCCAACATTGACTGATGTTAGCTCACATTCTGATGGTGGGGTAGGAGTCGTATTAGCTGCAATGGCGCTTCCGGAGGTTAAAAATTTTAACCACCCCGAGGGAAAAGGGTTTACAAAGTTTGTAACATCCTTCACAATGAAATACGGTAGGATTGGGCTAACAGACGATATGCTCATCCATCTAATGAGTGAAAAGTTAGAAGGGTATCCAAGAGCGTTCAAGAAAACCTTACCAAATGAGATTCGACATGGTGGGTTTGCCGACTTGGTGGCTGCCCTAAAGGCGAAGTTCGCCGAAAATAGTTCGGCCAAGCGGATGGAGGCTCACATGGAGCTAAAACAGTTGAGAATGACGGGGTCTGTCTCTGAATACTGCGTACAGCTTGAGAGCCTCACGAGAGCCGCAAACCCTGACGCCACAGAGACTGACTTGTCCATGGTACGTGCCAGCGAACTGGTGTCACAGCTGACGAAATGGCCGGAATATTTCCAACTTTTCACTGTAATGGAAACCTCGACACCTCAGGAGGCCTACGAAAAGCTCAAGAATCTCGCGCAGGGGATCGAAAGGAGCAAGAAAGTGGCCACAGCGGTGCGCTCGGTGGCAGAACCGAAGCGTGTGGAGGAACAAAAAGGGTACCGTCGATCTGTTGGAAGGAACTACAACAGGCAAACACCCGCCCAAAGAGAAACCTCACGTGTTTCGAATGTTGATACGGGTGGATCTTCTAACGACGCACCACCCCGCTCCGAGCGACAACACCACGAGAACGTGTCGGAAATGCGGGAAGCTTGGACATTTCCAAAGGGATTGCAAATCAAGAAGGCCGCAGAACAGCAAGCAACAGGACGAAAGGACATCGCTAAAAGCCCAAGGCCCTGTACAGAACGAGCAACCCAAAAGGACTTTCAGCACAATATTAGAAAACTGGTCGTGTCATGCCACAGGAGCCCGACAGCAAGGTAACGAAATATTTGGGCCGAAAACCACGTGCGAAGTGCAACTTCTCGGACGGAGCTACAGAGCTTTGGTCGATACAGGGTCACAAGTGAGAATTTTGCCGTTGAACACCCTGACCACAGCGTCGAAGTCAGGATTCGATCTTGACGCGGATGTCGAAGAGGTGGAGCTCGATAGCCGAACACATATATACGATGCGTCCGGGCATCGAATGTCGTTCAAAGGTGCCGTCAGACTCACCTTGACACAAAAGGATGGACCAGAGGAGCGAGTGGTTTTCTTGGTGAAGAAAGGAGCGGATGACACAATTGTGTTAGGCACCAATATCTTAGATAAGATTGGGGTGCAAGCCTCTCCAACCGCACAGCAAAGGCCGAAGTCGAGGACCATAGGCACACAAACAGGCGAACGGGACAAAGGTAGGCCCGCGGAAAGGAACGGACCTAAGTCCAAATACAAGCCGAAGAAGAGTGCTCACTCACACAACAAGGATGGTGTAGCTTCGCAACTCATCGCCTACAAAGCCAAGAGGAGTCCAGCAACGGAAAATGCGGTGGTAGCGAAAAGAGTCTATATTAAACCTGGCGAAACAAAGATGGTTTCGATAAAGACCATTTCGCCGGAGCCTGAGCAAATTCTTTGGTCATCGTGCAAGATGATACCGCACACTATATGTGGAGCAAACCAAATGACGGTGGACCTCCCTGTATTAAATACCAGCGACACAGCCAAAACGTTTCGGGCACGTGAAAAAGTTGGTAAATGGGACCACGGTCCAATCGTAGAGAAGCCCCCAGTAGAGTGTGTAAACATGCTGGAGCGTACCAGCGCACCAATGGCGGACCGTTGGGATACCCTGATAGGGTTGCTCAGTGCAAATAAGGCCGATCGATGCCTTGAAAGCACAGTAGTGGAAGCGGTAAAGGAGTTCAATGATGTTTTCGCAGTGACGGAACAGGAACTCACTCAGACGCACCTGATTGAGCACCACATTGACACAGGGTCAGCGGCTCCAGTACGCCAGAAACCGCGACCAATACCGCTCGGCACGCGCGTAGAACTGCGTAAGATCCTGGCAGATCTCCAGAAACGCAATATTATTGAGCCCAGCAAGTCACCATGGTCCTCACCGATTGTATTGGTACAAAAGAAGGACGGATCGCTGAGGCTTTGCGTTGACTACAGGAAAGTGAATCAGCTGACTCGCATCGATAGCCATCCACTCCCGACGATCGATACGATATTACAGAACCTCAAAGGTAAGACCTGTTTCTCAACGCTGGACCTTTCTGCTGGATACTGGCAAGTAAAACTGTCAGACAGCGCTAAGGAAAAGAGCGCTTTTGCTACAACCGAAGGATTATACCAGTTCAAGGTGTTACCGTTCGGACTAGCGTCATCACCGGCAGAGTTCCAAAGGCTGATGCATATTGCTCTAGGCTCGCTACAAGGAGATGAGGTGTCGTGCTACTTAGACGACGTTATTGTGGCCACTAGTACTCCTGAACGGCACACTGAAGTACTAACGCAGGTATTCACGAGATTGAGACTGGCAAACCTGAAACTCAATCCCAAAAAGTGCATCTTGATGGAGCCGAGAGTGGAATTTCTCGGGCATGTCCTGGACAAAGAGGGACTGCACGCTGATCCGAAGAAAGTAGCGGCGATACGTGAATATCCCATGCCACAGACACGTTCGGAGCTAAGAACTTTCTTAGGAATGTGTTCCTATTATAGGAAGTTTATACTGCGGTTCTCGAAAATAGCAGCGCCACTCCACGAAATGACCTCAGAGAAGAGTAACTTCGAGTGGGACAGCTCTCGCATCATGGCGTTCGAAACGCTTAAGTCAGCTCTAACGTCTATACCGGTGTTAGCGCAGCCGGATATTGACGGAGCTAGGTCGGGAGCTAAACCATTCTGCATTCATACCGATGCCAGTTACTCAGGTCTAGGAGCAGTGCTGAGCTAAAGAGGAGACGATAACTTCCTGCATCCAATTTTCTTCGCGTCGAAGGGCTTAAGCAAAAGTGAGCGTAACTACCATATCACTGACCTAGAAGCACTTGCGGTTGTCATGGCCGTGAGGCGATTCCATATGTTCGTGTATGGGCTACCTATCGAGGTCTACACGGATCATCAACCGCTCACAGCCCTTTTCGCGCGTTCTAATGTTTCAGCAAGGGTGCTCCGTTGGGCATTAGAACTACAGAAGTACAACATAAAGGTTGTATATGTCAACGGCGCTGCAAATAAAGAAGCGGATGCCCTAAGCAGAGGCGCAGTGGACCCTGCGAGCCTCGACGTAACCGGCAGTATTCCGAACGAGCTCATAGTCGCGGCAACTAAAGAAGAAGCGGAGTGGGTGACAGAGCTCAGAGAGGATGAAACATACCGTCAAATACTTGACGCGTTGGAACGCGGAGACCTCACCGAGGAGGTACGGTTCTCCACTTATGCAAAGAAGCTTAAGGTAGCAGACTTTGCGCTACAGGAAGGTCACCTGTGTTTCCTGGATAAGGAATGCATACGAAGAGTGGTCCCACGGTCATGTCGAAGAAAACCCTTTGACGATGCACACTCAGCACTGTTAGCAGGACCTTTCGGTCCTAGAAAGGTGCTTCGCACCCTATCCAAAAGGGTGTTCTGGGAAAATATGGCACGAGATATAAAGCTGTGGAGTGAGGAGTGCAAGAAGTGCACGCTGTTCAATGCGCAGCCTAAGATGACACCTTCACTAAAGCCTATAATCACTTCGGAGCCATATGAAGTTATTGGTACCGACATCTTGGAAATGGGTCCAACTTCAAACGGGAATAGATACATCTTAACCGTTATTGACCATTTCACAAAGTACGGAGCTGCGTACCCTATCGCGACAAAGGCAGCCGAAGTCGTGGCACGCACTTTGTTTGAGCGATGGATCGCGGACGGGTGTCGTATCCCAAAACGGATTCTCTCTGACCAAGGTGGAGAATTCGACAATAAGCTAATGACAGAACTTACTGCTATGATGGGCATAGAGCAGATCTTCACGAAAGGATACAACCCGCGAGAGAATGGCATTACTGAGAGGTTCAATAGGACTGTCATCGGGATGCTACGGAAGAAGGTGGAAATTCCACTAGAATGGGACAGAATGTTACCTCATTGTATGGCGGCATACAACACCACTTCCCATGAAGCGACAGCGGACTCTCCATTCTTTCTCTTGCACGGGTTTGATGCCAAAGTGCCGTGGCAAACTATGCCTGACCGTGAAATCACTCCGTATATGGTCGATTTGGACGACTACGCCCACGAGCTCGTTAGTGGCCTAAAGCTGGCGCGTCAAAATGCTCGCGAACGCAACGACCACGCGCGGACCACGATGAAAAAGAGCTACGACAGTAGATCTAAAGTGGTAGAAAAACCTTTGAAGGAAGGCGATCGCGTCTATATGCGAGTACCAACGGAGAAGGGGAAGGCTTCCCACCCGAAGCTTACAAATGAGTGGACAGGCCCATTCCGGGTTGTTAAGGTTAGCGATAATAGCGCGACGATAACCCACATAGATGGCAACCAAGACCCGCTCTGTGTTCCCTTCGATGAACTCCGGAAGCTGCCAATAGGAGTAGATAACGAACCTGTTGCTACAGCTAGGCGTAGAGCTAAGAGGGGCAGACCCAGAAAGGCAGATAAGCGCCCGTCAGTAAATCGGATCGATTTTAGGGTCGAGATCGGAGATCCAAGGGAGGATCCCCTGCATCTGTTCTACCCGTGTCAGTGTGGCATGTTCAACACTCGTGCTCAAGTCGGACTACCGGGTTTGCGGTCGGATCTGGCTCGCTCCAAGCCGGTTCGAAACATGTTTGAGTTGGCCAACGTGGCCTCAGTTGCCCTTCATCCACACTGGGGCGACGACCGCAAGGAAGCAGAGCTGCTTAACAGGGAGTCGAGATACTTGACGATACATGGACTCGCGACGGCAATCCAGGCACATAGCAAGTTTTGCTATACGTTCGCCTCCGCCCTGAAAGAGCACGAGGACAAGGAACTGGCGCACCCCGATTTATTCCCGACGAGCCCCGGCTACGACATCGAGCTGTATTATAGGATGGCGATGGCTCGTCGCACGCAGATCACGTCACAGTCGCCCGACGACATGCCAGGAAACCCAATACTGGTCGCCGTGCCGAAGCACTTCGGCAGAGTACTGACAGACGTCATCGAGCCAACAACCGTGAAGTTCTTGGTGTACTCGCACTTTGGCGATCTGGCAGACCAACTACAAAAGCAGTGCATTTCGTCCGCTTTTGTTTGGGTATGGCCCAATGTGATGCAGAGCACCCAGCATATGCTGCTGGTGCAGCAGGCGGTGGAGCGCCATCTCCAGTGCGGAGGAACGATGGAGTTGTTCCCGCCCCCGTTCGAGCTCTCAGGGAAAAGGAATGGCGACACATCGGGCAGGTGTGTCGCGAGATGGCAACTTTCCTGTCGGGTCCAGCCAGAGGATTCGACGCAAGAATCGTGGACTTCTACAGCACGATCGGAGACGACGTTCCGATCAAGCACCCGGCCATAAGTCTCGGCGTATGCCCCAGGAAAGGCGAAGACCGCCTCATGGCGTGGCAATGTCAAATATTCTTGAATCAGCTTGCCCATACTGCTTCCAGTATCTTGATGCTGCCGACGTTCGAACTTGCGCAGAGGAAGCCAGTAAAGCAGCCACAGTCTGACCGCCCATCTACGACTGCAAATGTCCCGGCAGCTGAAAAGCAGAAGACGAAACGCCGAGGTTTTGATGCATTCTACGTTAAGAATGCCAAGAAAAAGCGCCTCGAACAGGCACATCTCATGAAGCAGACGGGACGCCCTCGGGGCAAACATTAACAAGACGTCGGAGCCGTCTTCCCCCAAAAGGGGCGTGTAAAGAATGTACATATGTTATGTTTGTGTTCTGTGTTCTGTTCTGAGTTCGGTTACTCACTACAAGTCCCGTCAAATTGCTTCCACCCATGGCGGTCCGGATCCGATCGGTAGATCGATCCGTCGATACCAAGCCCGCGCCACGATGATCTGCGGCCGGGCGATTGGTCGCTCGTGGAGGGTGGGCTCCGCCCGGCAGCCGGGAGCCCACCAAGTCAGTCTGCCGTTGCTTCGACCGAGAGCGGTCGAACGTCTCCTGCCGTCCGCCGCCGACGACACCGCGTCCGACTCCGAGCCCGTCCTCCTCCTGCCGTCCGGACTGCACCGACCAGGTAGGGACGACAACTAGGCTCATCCGAGCCATTACAACTGCAACTTTTTAACAGTCGCTCAACCTGACCCAGGAAAAAGGAGGACGGCATACATCTCGTCGCCTTGAGTCTCATGGTCTCATGAAGGTCACGGAGATTTTCCAAGCAATTAAGGTTACCTAACATCGCACTAAGGTTTTTTGCGTTACGTTTTGAGTGCAGGATTCCATACACCTCCTTTTGTCGACAATACCGGTGATTATATTGTTGGTTGTCAAGCTTCTTTATGGACAGAGATTATGCACAACCTACTATATCCCTAGCATGTAGATTCGTTTAAAAAATGTTTAGAATAGATGAACCATAATGGACACCCATCTATCACGCCCTCCGGCGGGCCTCACCCGCTGCTCCTGGCGCTGCGGGTGAGAGCCGCCGTGAACTGCGGCAGCCCTCGGGGACCTTTGCGTGCGGCGGCTCCGTGACAACTCGTCCGCGCCGCGGCTTCCACCACAGTGGCAGCGTGGGTCCCACTGCGGCGGGAGCGATATGGACGAGTTCTCGGAGTGCTGCCGCGAGACTCTGTAGAGGCCCTACGACATTGATGACGGTCGTGGTCGCAGAGAATGCAAATGTGAAGTTGGATTTTGAAAATATCGACAAAAACTGGTCACACAATTGATTCGCCTCAACGAATTCTCCATAGAAAATCAATAGCTCGATCAACTTCAACCCATAATTTCAAGAACGAACTTCAGGTTTGTGTTCACCGAGATCGACTACCCCAAGGGCTGAAGTTTCGGACCGCAGTCGATCGCCATCAACTGCGGTCCGGTCAGTACCGCCAATACGCCATGCCCCTCGCCAGTTGTGATGGACTGATGGAAGCACGCACGCGCACACACACACTGCTCATCTACATATGTACAGTAGGATACTGAATGCGTTTTCGTAACGGTGAGCTCCTCTACAGTGTGCTATCGAAAACAATCGTCACGGGAATGAACGACGCTTACAAAAACCATCATTGTGGCACATTCGAAACAACCACGTATTCGAAATTCGAATATTATTCGAATTTGCGTACGTCAAATAATCGAATTCGTATAATTATTCGAAATTGCAAAACTCGAATAATCGAATTCGAATAATTATTCGAATTTGCAAAACTCGAACAATCGAAATCGAATAATCGAATTCGAATAATTATTCGAATTTGGTCAACTCGAATAATCAAATAATCGAAAATCGAGTTCGAATAAATTATTCGAATAATTATTCGAATTCGATTATTCGAGCACAAGTATACTTGTTATTCCTGCAAGCAATGCTGATCCTGAGCGAAGCTTTTCAACGGCCAATCGACTTAGTAGAGGAGAAAGAAGCAATCTTGGGACTGAAACTTTAGACCATCTTATGACGCAAGTCACTGCATTTATTACTCCATTGATCTTTTTTACTCCACGCCTTTAAGTTGCATGCATTTTTAGAGTAGAGCGAGATGGGCCAAGCGTACTCACCGTCAAACCTATGAAATTGGCAAGGCAATGGCTGAACCCTCGTGGTGTCCTAGACTTGCCAAAAGGAAAACCGTCTACCTTCCAAAAGGATAGCGGCTTAATGAAGCAAATAAAAGATTCTCTTTCAAAAGGTATGCTTTGAAAGGTTCTTTGAATCTATATTACCCACTTTGTTTCGCTCTGCTTCCTGTTTTTGACTGTTGCAACATGCAGGAAACTCACGTGCGCTCGTGGAACTTGACGTTAAACAATAACTGCGACCGGAAAGTATAGGGACACCAGCAAATTGCGTAATTCTGCTAGCTACCCGCAGGAATTGATCTGCAAATTATACTATGGAATTCCTCACAAACATTCCTCGCAAAAAACATAGATACGAAAGAAATGGGCAAATTCCCCCGAGGTTGCAAGGAACGGGAAAGGATCACGTGACGGGATCCTGTTTTTGAGTGACCAGAAAGTATAGGGACACCATCAAATAAGGTGCGCGGAGAAAGGTACGTTGTTGAAAACTATTTTGCTATGCAATATACTGCCTCATAATTTGCTCATTGTAAGGATGGGTCGCGGATCGATGCTATCAATAGAGGAACAAGCTCAAATCAAGGCCCTCAGAGATGCAGGACTCAGCATACGCCAAATTTCGACTCAACTGGAACGATCAAAGAACGTTATTAGCAAATTTCTACGCAGTCCTGATCTATATCACTCGAGGAAGTCTTCAGGACGTCCCAGGCTTCTTTCGACTCGAGACGAGAGGCAAATCGTGCGAATGGTTTCCAATAAATCAATCAGTTTGGAGGAAGTGCGCCAGAGTTTGAGTGAGAAAGTCTCGAAAGAAACGATTCGGTGCTGCTTAAAACGCAATCGGAATGTTGTATATACCCAGCTCCATTCTGCTCCACGTTTGACAGAAACGCACAAAAGGAACAGGCTCGAGTTCGTCTCTAGGAACAAACGACGTCTTTGGACTAAGGCAGATTTTTTGCGTTGTCAGTTCTGACGCTAGGTATTTTAACATTTCACAGTTCATGTGATCTTCTCGGACGAAAAGCGCTTTAACCTCGATGATCCAGATGGGAACCGATTCTACTGGCATGACTTACGCAAGGAGAAGGAGTATTCCCCAAGAAGGAATTTTGGAGGCGGCACAGTTATGGTGTGGGCGGCATTCCACGCAGAAGGAAAGCTCCCTCTTGCCTTCACGTCAGCAAAGATGGACGCAGATGAATACCAGCAACTGTTGGAAACCCATCTGCTCCCATTTCTTCAACAGAATGCTGGTCAGGGATGGGTTTTTCAACAGAACAATGCAGATCCACAAAAGGCTTCCTCAGAAGAAATTCTGTTGAAGTTCTCGACTGGCCTGCATGTTCTCCCGATATGAACCCAATGGAAAATATCTGGGGACACCTTGTAAGGAAGATTTACGAGCATAACCAGACATTTTCTTCTCTGCAAGGACTTCGATCAGCAATTCTACGCGCTTGGGATGAACTTCCTCTACAAACACTTCGAAATCATGCTGCTTCGATGCCGATTCCGACATGTAGATTTTGCAATGAACCGCGGAGGACCAATTGAGTACTAGTTATCAACGACTGTTTTTTATCTTGACGATGAAGTTGTTTTTTACTAGTGTCCCTATACTAGGTCAATTGTAAATGGTGTGTCTCCATATTTTATTTTCTTATTTAGCTCGCATCAAACCGATTTTGCTAAAATCTTTTGCTTCGAACTTCTTTGCCGTAAGGAATTTTACAGTAAAAAATTCAGGTCGATTGATATCGATTAGCGTACGAAAAGTACAATTTTTAAGTGTCCCTATACTTTCTGGTCGCAGTTATATGATCGCCAATGGACTAGAGAAGAGAGCTGACAGTGACGACATTCGACGATCGCGGGAAGATCTTGAAACTTCCAGGGCGTCGATCTTTTCTAGCGGTGTGGTGCACGGTGAAGAGCAGATCTTACAACTTGACACACCAATTTATTCTGCACTTCCACACAACAATTTATTCAGCATTTCATTCACTAATAAACGTCTTTTGCATCATGAATTGTTGTAACACCACTTGGTTACACCTTCGTGATGACCGTGTTCAGACGAGTTAGTTCTGAAAACCACTGAAATTATCAAAAAAGCGTAAGATATTTAAATAGTAATTTAGCAATTTCAACAAAAAATAGTAAGCACGTTACAGGATGTACATATTCGAACTGTTCTTTCATACTCTTCCTTCCTAAAAACGACCCCTACGAGACACCTCTAACCTCGAAACGAAGTCACAGTACGACCCCCCCCCTGCGATTCTCGCACCTCAAGCTTGACCCTGATTCGGAGTGAAAATCAGATACCGAAATGTGACTTAGTTGTTCATTGTTTTCCTATCGCACTGTCACTTATGTCTCGTAGTTGTCATTTTCCCATGCTAACTATACTATACTCGTGTTGATCTGATGGGGGAAGCCTTCCACCTACCACTTGTGAAATCCTCTGCTGTGTGGTGTTGCACTATCCTCGCTTCCATAATATTTATATATCATGAATATTTTTATTTATATATCATGAATATTTTGTTGTATTCAAGGAACTTAGGAGGAAAGAAAAAGCAGTTAAGAATAAGACTGCGGCCTCCCCGGATTCTCCGGTTTACGTTCCCAAGGCAGGGGCGAAAAATATGATGGTAATGGCTACGAAAAAAGTTATGATGACTTACGTGTACGTGATGACCGACATCTAACAATTGTTGTGTTATATCTCTTATGTCTTATCTTATTACCCAACTCACAATCGAAGGAAACGATCATGGGCGTAGAAGTAGTAGAGGTGGGCCATCTCGAACTTGACGTCCATCACGTCTGGAAATGCTATTTGCGAATTCTATGGTCGAAGTGAGAGAATTGCATCGCATCACTGGAAAGTCTGTGGATACAAACCTGAAGACTGTTCATTCGCAGTTGTTGGAGATGAAAAGAGTGTGACTGATTTTGTTGGAAGTCAAGCCATGTCTTCTCAAATAGCTAAGATCGGGAGACCTAATTATGGCATGATTGATTTGACTACTGGAACTTGGGTGGTGAAACCCATAGTCAACGTGTCTGATCGGTACCAGAATGGCTACGATGGAGAGTTTCGTTAACATCGAGGAGGTTTTGAAGACTCTGGGGCGCTCAAAGTGAGTGGTAAGAGAGGCTATGTGTCCCTTTCGCGAGAAACTGTTTTAATGAACGCGGGTATGAAAATGTCGTGGTGGGTTTCACTATTAGTGTAGTAGGTGGTGTGCCGGACTCATGAGATTATGCATAGTCACACTGTTAATCGTAATGATCAGCGACATTTGGTTTTGACGAGTTCTAACAAAGCGGTGCAGGATATTCGTATGACTATGCATGGGTTTGATGAGAATGACAGGTTTTTGGTGGATACGTACAGGACTATTGGCTCGTTGCTCATGCACTTAAGAGCGCGTAAGGCCGGGGGCATACTTCCATCGCCGCGATGCCATCGAGGCGCTCAGTTCATGGCCATTCCGCCGCACGCGGCCGAATAGTCAAAGAGGACTTCGAC
This sequence comes from Heligmosomoides polygyrus bakeri, assembly GCA_947359475.1. Taxonomy (NCBI): domain Eukaryota; kingdom Metazoa; phylum Nematoda; class Chromadorea; order Rhabditida; family Heligmosomidae; genus Heligmosomoides; species Heligmosomoides polygyrus. The sequence goes on from OX375869.1 coordinate 67,644,883, forward strand.
GCGGCCGCCGCAACAGTGGCGGTCGGCATGCGCGATGGCTTCCCGCGCCCATCGCGGGCATGGCATACTTTTTCGCGCCGCGCGCGGTGTTTAGCGTTGGTCCTGGACGGATCGCCGTCGCGCTTCCTTGCAGAGCGATGAGCGATGCGACGAGCGCTGAGAAATTCAAATTCTTTCGCGTCGCTCTGCAAAACTCATCGCCGCGATGGAATCGCGGCGATGGGAAGTATGCACGAGGCCTAAGAGGGAATTGTACGACGTTATTTTTGCTGACGAAAGATTAGGAAGAAACTGTGGTGATATAATATGGTGTGCGGTGACGACCGGCGCGAAGACTGTTAGAGTTTACGGGAATAAATGCCAAATACCATTTATAAACAGAGTGGCTGCTGTTTCTGATCTGAAATACGCTTGCTTTGACAGATTGTTAGCAGGCGTTAAGGAGTTTCGTAACGTCACTAGACGTATTCCCATGGATGTTGCTGCTCATCTGAATCGCATGAAAGTTTATCCGATGGCTGTACGGACTACCAACACGGTCAGACGGTTCACAGACTTGCGAAAGATATCTAATATTCACGAACTTGAGAGTAATATTTTATAAAAAGTATGTGTTTTTATGTTTCACTCAGGGTGAAAGATATAGAGTTGTTCAAGTCGAAGAGCGTCATGAGGGCTTTTACTGTGCACGAATTTCAAGGTTCTGAGTGAGAATGGGTTGCACTGGTCAGATGTGGGAAGAAGAACGATTTCTGCAATAGCACTAGTCACCGCTTGACGGCTCTTTCACGAAATATTAAACATTTCGTTTACGCTGCAATCAAGCGAGCGAGTGGACGACCTCATTTGTAAGTTTCTATCGGTGAAAATGTTCGAAGCAGGAGTTGACGAAGTCGGCGTTTCGAACAAACTGACCGACGGGTATACTCGCTACGATGGGAAAATTGTGACCTATAAGTTTAAACAATACCCGCTTTCTTATTATGCTACGATCGCGCCTGAAAAACTATGTTTACTTAAACAAACAGGTTGCATCATGGAACTATTGCAGCGACATTCATCTGCGAATATAATACCTACTATGCCCGAAGTGCGTGATTTATGAGATCCTAGTTATGATCCCTTCATTCGCCGTACTGAAAAGATCTCGAATGCGACCGTCGTGCTTCAATGTGCTTACGACGAAAATTTTTCCGGTATGCGGTATGCTATTGACAACTATGATGAGGTTATATATGAAAAGGAAGAAGTTCATTTCGCAATGGCTGATCTGCGACTCTCTGACGTTTTGGGTGTGGGCGACGCAAGTACGACACGGTCACGCCGATATTACTGATGGTATGTCCGCGCTGTCAACGACAGACTCAGAAGAATGTACTGAAGGCCTTCTTTGATCGTAATGGGCGCGTACCGGAGTTGTCAACGGCGTGTGATAAAAACGTGGTGGCGCTACGCTTTTGTGAATACTACGTGACGCTTTGTGAATTCTTACTTGTGCATATTTACGTAGAATAGATGAGAACTTCCGCACTACTATATGTGCTTCCTATAACCATCAATTTTGACTCTATGGACCAGTGGCTGGATAGTCAACCACCTGTAGATAAAGAATTGGTCTTCAGCGATGAAGACTGGAATATTTTGCAAAATTAGTTGGACAACTATATCCTTAAGTCTTTGCCTGAACCGAAATTGGAATTCGGGACGGACACTCCACCTCCGCAGACTATCGCACACTTGGACAAACAAGTTAAGGCTATCTTTTGTCGTATGGTACGAGAACTCAAATGTCGCCTCATATCCGTTTTGCGTGATTCCTGTGGCGTGTACGCTGATATGGATTCGAGTTTGCTAGAGACGATTGCAGTGAAGCACACCAGCCAAAGTCTTCCTGGTGAGTTCTCCTCCACCGGTGCCAACGCAGAACTGGAACATTGAGTGCGATCCACCATTAAGGTATCTATTAATATCGATAGATTGACTACCATAACAGAATTCCACCCGAGCTCACATAATCTTATGAATCATACTTTCTGCGTGCCATTTGAACGAGTTGCTAGGTTGCTGGAAAAGGCCTGCCCGAGATCGGCGTGAAGACCACATTACACACGCAGTTGGTTTCCTCAGACTCTTTCTAGCTCACCAACGTAGGTCTTAGGTTATACGACGACGTTCTTTAACGACTTTTGCAGAATCATCCACTGCAATCACCAATAATTCAGGCCTGCGACCCATGTGGCGAAATCCAGAGACGAAGACGTATATCTGATGTGAATGTCGGGCATTGAAAGTGGTTCTTCTTCAGGCTCATCCGGTTCTAAACTGTAGAGTAAGAGGAGGCAACTTTAGAACTCATCCATTCCAAACTGTAGATTAGGAGGAGGCAACTTCATAACGGACCCTGCAAACCCAATAGGACGACATTTCTGCGAGCCAAGGAGCACGTCGAGAGCAGTGATGCGTAGGATAGTCATTGGCAAGTGAGCCTAAGCAGAGCCATTCTCGGAGATCGACATCAGCCGTTCAAGAGCCTGAGGAGGAAGTAGCCTCACCTCGATTTGGTAAGTGAGTTATAGAAATAATTATCGCTAGTAATCTTCCACTTTTCGTTAATATGACTATTCCGCACCTAAAAAGGGTATGATGGAGCAGTTCACATGCCCTTCGGCATGTATAGCTGAGAAGGCATGTGTAAAGCGATAAGATGGAACATTCGAAAGGGTCAAGAAGGAGTTATCTCAAGTGCTTTGATGTGTTGTAGTTATGCAGACAGTTAGGTGCAATCGGCGATTACGGTGTACAAAGCGAAGTAGCACTGTTCACGATCCAACAACATTGAGATGTTACAACTGCTTTCTTCTAGGATCCCTCCATTTGCTGCTGTGTTGTGGATGGTGAATAATCTGTTCTTCACGTCAACAGCGGTATAATTTATACTGCGAATCGAATGTTATGGAATGAAGAGTAACGCAGGTACGCTTGGGCCGCCGCCCTCAATCTGCGCGCCATCGCGATTCTGCTCGCCCCGAATCGGGGTGAAACGAAAGTTTCCCACGAACAAAGTAATCAACCCTGAAAGAGATCTTTTGCGGTGAAGTGGTCACAGTCCCGCGGGCGATTTTTGCTAAGTGCAAATAAAGGTCAGTGAACTTAACGGTTACTGGCATAGTCAAAATCAAAAGAGGCGAAGATCGAGCTGTGTTCAAGGCTGTACTGCACTGAATATAGGCACAGAGCCCATTACTTTAAGGAAAGGTGATGTGGTAGTGTGTGGCAAGATGGCACCTATGTGTCCAAGGAAGCTCTGGAAAGCTATGCTGACATGTTAGAAAGCACTCCGCAGGTCGCCGATGACTTTCAGAGGAAGGAAGAGCTACTGAGTGTCATTGCACACGGAAGTGTGATAACAAAGGACCTCAGAGAGCTAATAGAGACCTATCCTGAGGTGTTTGCGCTAAGAGATGCAGAACTGTCGCAAACGGACATAGTAGTCCACGATATTGATACCGGCAATAGTGCACCGATAAAGCAGAAGACCCGCCCAGTTCGATTGGAGCAAGACAAGAATTCAAGGCAATCATCAAAGGGCTCCTTGAGAGAGGAATCATCGAGAAATTGAATTCAGAATGGGTGTCTCCAGTCGTACTGGTAAGGAAAAAAGACGTCACACTTCGCTTATGTGTCGATTACAGAGCGCTGAATAAGGCTAGGAAACAAGACTCATATCCGCTGCAAGCAATCGATACCGTCCTGCAAAGCTTGGCTGGAAAAAAGGTGTTTTCCACACTGGACCTTGCGTCAGGATACTGGCAGATACCGTTATCTGAGTCCACGAAGCCAAAGAGCGCTTTCACCTCGAGCGAAGGCTTGTATCAGTTCACGGTACCTCCCATCGGCCTGTGTACGTCACCCGCAGTGCTTCGAAGAATGATGGACAGAGTGCTGGGTGAGCTGGAGGTGAAAGACAGTGAGGTCTTTGTCTACATAGACGACATACTCATTGCGACGGATACTGTGGAGAGACATCTCGAGGTAATGGGGCTGGTATTCGGAGCCATGCAAAGAGCAGGGCTCCGGCTAAAACCTCAAAAGTGCCACTTTCTGAAAGACCGAGTTGCCTTCTTGGGCCACATCTTAGACGGTAGAGGAGAGAGCACCGATCCGGAAAAATCCAGAGGATCGCCGAGTACCCAGTCCCAAAAGATGTCGCGCAACTGCCAACATTTCTCGGAATGGCCTCCTACTACCGAAAGTTTATCCTAAGATTTGCTAAGATTGGTCGATGCCTGTATGAGCTGACAAGCTCCAAAACCGCATGGAAGTGGTCGGAGGCCCACGACAAGGCATTCGAAAGCTTGAAAAAGGCGCTGTCGACAGCCCCAGTCCTGGGCCAGCCAAACTTGAAAGGCGCAGCAGAAGGTTCGCATGCCTTTATAATATATACCGATCCGTCCGGTAATGGACTAGGAGCCGTACCGTGCCAAGAAGGGCCAGATAAAATGCTGCATCCGCTTTACTTCGCTTCTAAAAATCTGACGAAAGCGGAAAAGAACTACCACATCACAGACTTGGAGGCCCTTGGAGTGATCTTCGCATTGAAGAAGTTTCATTTTTCATCTATGGCCTGAGCACCATAGTGCGCACTGATCATAAGTCGCTCACATACCTCCTTAAGCAAACAAATGTGTCGACACGAATCCTGCGCTGGGCGTTGGAAACCCAGAAGTATAAGTTGGAGATTCAATATGTGGCCGGAAAGCCCAATGCTGTCGCCGTCGAGAGGAGTGTCAGAGCTGGATGAGGCTGAAATAGGAGTATGTGAGGAAAATGAAGCCATTGTCTGCGCGTCCCAAACAAGCCAGGAGTCTGAATGGCTCACAGAACTGAAGAACGATCTCAGCTATCGGGAGCTGATTAAGAATGTTGCAGAGGAAAACTTCGAGAAGGTAGTGAATCTCCCACGGTGTAGTAAGAAATTCACTGTAGCCGACTTCGCTATAGAGAATGGGGAGTTGGTACTACGAACAGAGCACTCAAATGTCCTGGTAGTGCCGAAATCACGGAGGAGACGTGTCTTCGAGGACGCACATTCCGGATTAATTGCAGGACACCTCAATGGAAAAAAGCTAGTGAGGAAGTTAAAGAAAATACTGTTTTGGGAAGGGATGGAAAGCGACATCTTAAACTGGGCAAAGGCGTGTAAGCAACGCTTCCTCACGCGGCCCCATGAAAGATCTATTCCACACTTGAAGCCCATAACAACGTCGAGACCATACGAACTCATAGGCGTCGATTTGGTCGAATTAGGGCTATCGGAGAGCGGTAACGAGTACGCGCTGGTGGTCATTGATCATTTATCAAAATTCGTTGGCGCATACCCAATTCCGGACAAGTCCGCACGAACAGTCGCACGAACATTGTTTGACAGATGGATATGCGACGGCTGCAGGTGGCCGAAAGCCATTCACTCGGATCAAGGTCCAGAGTTCGTCAACAATGTTCTCTCCAAAATATGCAGGATAACGGGTATCAAACAGTCACCACAAAGGGGTACAATCCCCGAGAAAATGGCATCACAGAAAGAGCATTGGTACGTTAACCAGGATGTTGAGGAAGCAGACGACTATCCCGGCAGAATGGGATAAAATGCTGCCGATGACGGTTTTCGCTTATAACTCTGCCCCTCACGATGCCATCGGAGAAAGCCCGTTTTATATCCTCCACGCTTTCGATCCTAATGTGCCATCGGAAGAGATTCCGAGTCAAGAACTCTCATGGCACCATATCGAATTCGATGACTACAAATACGAGCTGGTTAACTGCATTCAACATGCTCAGCGTTGCGCCAAAGAGATAAATGAAGAGTATGGTAAAAACATGAAAAGAAAATATGATCGCATTAACAAAGTTGATGTTAGGAAGCTGCCGAAAGTAGGCGACCGAGTATACATAGAGCTCCCAAGGGAAAAAGGTTTGTCAAGGTTCCCAAAATTGGTGAATAACTGGAGTGGCCCATACAGAGTACTCGGTGTTAGTCAAAAGTCGGCACTGATCACTCATATCACGAGTAAAGGTGAACCCATTCGAGTACAGCATGACGCATTAATCCTAGGTCCTCCTGAGATCGATGACGAACCGATTAGAGTAAAGACTAGGAGAGTGAGGAGAGGAAAGGAGCGGCATGAGGATCATGCTAATCAAATAGTTAGTGCCATTTGCAGGTCATTGTACTCGGATAATGGTCGAGTCGTGGACAACAGTGCTCTGAGCCTATTCCATACGTGCTCAGGTCGTCGATTCGAAGCCGACGAGAAGGAGGAGTACAGCTGCACGATCCGTCAGATGACATTTGGAGCAGTTGCGCATGTCGACAATGCAGTGATATCGAACCTTAGATTCTCCTCTGTGTTCGAGTTAGCTCATCTGATCCCCATATTCGAGTCCGAGCACGACCTAGATAGAAAGCGCTTCAAAATGCGGAACCCCAGCATTGTCTTCATAACGATGTCCGGGGCAGAGAAAGCGTATGTATTCTTTAAGAGATTCTGTGACCACATGATTCGGGCACTCATGGTCCACGATGGAGGACGCGTCGCAGTCAGCAGCAACAACGGGGTCGACATCGACATCACGCAGGTCAATGAGCTGACCAATGCTGGAATCCGGTTTGCCCAAGGACATACCTGAGACGATGTCACCGTCTGCTGTGCGAAGAAGTCGACCATCATCTTTATGCCGCACGGATTCAGGATTTGACATGGTCGCTGTGTTGAAGGACGACGTCGTCGTGTCGATTTACAGTGCCCTGGCTGATATATGTGACGCCTTGAGGAACAAGTCATCGATCGGGACTTGCTCTTCATCACAACGATCTCCGACGAAGCCACAGACGAAAGCCAGTGGATGCGGTTCTTGTCAGTACTAGCAGCAGTGGCGAGAGATGGTATTAAGCTGATAGCAGTTTGCGGACCTCAGGGAGAGCGCGGTTGGCAGCAGAATCGTCAAAAACTGCCGACGCATTTAGCTTCGTTCGTGAAGCAACAGCTGCGATGAGGCACAATGTCGTGACCATGTTCGGACACGTACCAGAGTTTGCGGAGCCGTTCGCAGTCATGGGAGGTGTCCCGAGGACGTCGAGCCGCGAGCCGTACCCGCCTGTCCTAGTCAAGGAGTTTTTGAAAAAAATTCCAGGAATACGTGGCCGGACACACACAACTGCTATTCGATAAGTACGACCAGCCGATCGACAGAGTCAAAGCTTACAAGCTTCGGAAAAGGGCACAAGGAGGCGGAAGCATTGCTGCGAATGCAGTACCAAGGAATTACGTGGACGTGTTACAGAGAGACACAGGAACGCATAGCGAGGGTCACCGACAGTAACAGAACAGAGCAACCACGAGGACTGCGCACCAGCGAGGATACGATCGAGGGCACAGTAGACCGAGTCGTCCGTATCGTGGTCACAGAAGCAGGCCCTACTAGCTCTTCTGGGATAAGAGGGAAACACCCTGAATTCTTTTGATTGAAGTAGTTCCCAACTTCTCTCTTCTTGAAACCTCGGCATGGTAAGTTATTATGTATCAGTATTTTTGATTGAATAATAATCTTTTGATTGAACATAATAAACAAATAAACATAATAATCTTTTGATTGAATTGTATCTTCTTCCTATTTCATGTAGCCACGTTTCATGTTGTTGTATCTCATGGTCAATCTCAAGCTCGATCCTGCTCATATTGTTGTACCTCATTTTCAATCTCAGCTCCGTTCTGTTCCTCATGCCTCATTCATGTAGCGACAGGGGCGTCGCTCCCGTAGGGGGAGGGTAGCAACGAAGGTACGCTTGGGCCGCCGCCCTCAATCTGCGCGCCATCGCTACTCTCCGCGCACCGGCTATCTCGCGCGCCAAGGCAAATACCGTTCTCGTTTTTGTATTCCCGCCTCATGCGACAGTTTCTCTCCGGAGCGGATCGAAGGCCTCTGGCCTAAAATTTTGTCATTCTGTTTGGTTGTCTCTTCGCTGGGCGGACGTTGTCGTCCGTAGTCATTTTTTTCGTCTGTTCTTGCATCGTGGGGCGGAGACGCCATCAGTGAGGGACTTTTGTGTCCTGTCGTTGCAACATCCTCGCAAGGTGACGGAGTTGACTCATTTTTGGTACTGATTCCGACGTCATCGGAAGGCAGCACCGGCTCAGTCTACCTTTTCACCACTGTGGAGTTGATTGCAGTAGATTCGTTATGTATTGGTGTTCCTAAGGTTTACCACATCCAGTAAATCTTTTTTCTGCATTGGCTTGAGATACCTGATCCCACGGTTTTCGCTGATTGACAGCCAGGAGTGATTACTTGCTCGTGGGTTAGAGACCGTCATAGAAGCGTTCAACACGATTCACCTGCGTACAGTGTGGTGAGATACGTTTTTTATATGAAGTATGTACACAAAGTTAAACGAAACATGAGCGAAAAATTTTTCACCTCATGCGCTCTTGAAGTGGGATAGCGCCGAGTTTTGTAACTGTGCAGGCTAACGGTCGTTTTAAACAAATTTCAACCGAACTCTCGACAACGGCATCACAACTCTACACGATCGTTGGAGAATTAGATGAATGTCATCCGTTCGCACACCCGCTCTTCCACCGGATGGCAGGGAGGAAATCTACTATAATCTGTTCAGGTCGGGGTGATTCTCGTTTATATGGGCTGAATTGTTCTATAGTTTCGGCAAAGCCGTGCCCTTTCGGATCTTTCGTTTGACCTGTAACGTAGCACATTGGCAATCGTTAATGGAGTGCGCCGACGTCGATTGATATGGCGGGAAGTGGGTGACGATCGAGGAAGCGCGCCCGGTTTGGCGAGAGTGGTGTGGTGTCGACGATGCTGTGGGGTCTACGTTCCTTCTTCCCGTTTGCCTCGTCCTGGTCATCGATTGCCAATGTGTCAAGTTGAGTCGCTCGTTCTCCGTCAGGCTTAAGATCGTTGGGAGACGCTTCTCGATTGTTCAGTAGCATTATGTGTCTTAAGGATTTATGCTGAGATGGCTACTCTTAATTTAGGCTGTTAATTTGTCTCGATCAGTGTTTTCGTTGTTTGACGTTCGAATCTTTTATTGTGTTGTGTTCTTTATCAAAAAAGGTTTAATTACCCATATTTGGGGTTTCGTGGAGCTGACAGTATTTCATTCCGCGTGGCATCACTGACGGTGGTAGAACGAGCGATTTTAAGAGAGACGGCGATCACGAAATTGGTGCATCGACCAACTGGGGGGAATTGCCGAGGACAACAGGAGGAAAATTGAATAACTTGAGCAATAGCGAGCGCGTTGACATCTTCTAGGAAGCGCTCGCATTTTCGGAATTTGTAGTGTAAATCACTTAGGATTATACGCATCAGTTATCGATACGAAGGAAGTGCTTAACTAGAAGAAATAAAAAGTACATTAAAGTGATTTACATTCACTTTCTTCAATCTTTTGTTTACCTAGCTTTCAACTTCGCTTGAGTCCTTAGTTTACGGTTTCCTATTCTTCACTGAGCGCGCTATGGAACTTCAGCTTTGCACGTGCAAGAGGAGGCTCACCAATTACTAGAAGAAATTGGAGACAGCAGTTGCATAACCACGTCCGCAGGGAAGCGTTAGCGAGGACGATTACAAGACAACACAAGAAAAGATGGCAGCAGTGGAAGCCGGCACGAAGAAGGTTGAAGAAGTACGTTAGGAATCGCGTAGTTGAGATAAGCAGCATAATCGATCACTTGGAAGAAACAGGATGCCGAGTACAATTTGGCCAAATTTCCTTTCAAGAGAATCCAGCAGATTTGGCCACTATAGTAGTGGACAAATCACATTTCCATGACTATTTGTGGTGGAATGGCCCGCAGTTTCTTTCACAGCACATGGAGGACTGGGCAGCGCTTATCGTCCGATACAGCTCGGAGAAGCGAGCTATGGAACGGTGAGGCTACAAGAGTCCGAGGAGCAAAGGAAGGAAGATCCAAAGCAAACCAGAATCTTGGAGCAAGCAACAAAACATATTCGGATATCTTCCACGAGATCACGAGATCCAATTTCCGGGCAAACGAGTTATCGCGTATGGTGGCGATGTCCGTTCCTCCACATGGTGCCACTGGAAACTGCTCGCTCTGCGAGCTAAACTAAGCAAGGACACTCGATTGCAGGCGACAGGCCCTTGTTACAGGCCGGCCTACGAAGACCCATGTCTCATCACATGGTGTATGACAGTTGAATTTGACGGGCAAGTGGTTGAAATACTGGAGGGTAGAAGAGTTGATTTCTGTGCGGGGAAGGAGACGGGGTGGTCCTGTTTCAAGTCAAAGGACATAGGCCGAGGCTGGGGGACGGCCAGGAGGTACCCGCCCCTGCTGGGGGCGTGCAATCTTCCTCTCATCCCCCTTGTCCACCGACCCCAACCCCTAGGCTTCATCGAGACTCTAACAGCTGCCTTACGAAACATTTGACACACAAAGCTTTCCGGTCCGCAGAACAGCGGTGTACCTCCTGACGCCACGCCCCCAGCAGGGGCGGGTGTACCTCCTGTCGCGCTGACGCCGAGGCTTCACGCCCATTTTGTGCGGCAGTCCCAGGACCACCAGTGGTGACGGGTACAGTTGTCATGGTGGATGCGGTTACGGGTCGCGTAACGCAGATTGTGAGCGTATCCTTGAGTGTGCGGAATCGTATAACCTCACCATAGTGAACGCCGTGTTTCGCAAACGTGACTCCCACCTCATCTCGTTCTGTAGTGGAAATACCAGAACTCAGATAGACTGCCTTGTGAAGGATCGTGACCGAATTCTCATCACAGACGCGAAGGTCGTGTCGTATGCGACGATCGCCCCATCGACCGATGACCTGTAGTTTAAATATTGCCCCTCCGATGCTAAAGCAGGTCGAGCGATGCGGTGCTACAAGAGTGAAGTGGAGGCGAATGAAAGAGAAGGAAGCAGCTGTGATTTCTCGCGTACGGTTAGCGACATTCACGACCATAGATAAAACTTGGAAAAAGGCAATCGACGTGATACGTCAAGCTGCACAGTCGGAACTCGGCATTACGAAACGTGGACGACGCCAGATCGACAAGCAATCATGGCTGTGGACAGACGACGTGAAAGCAAAAGTTCGAGAGAAGAAGCCGCTGTATCATGTGTTTCACGCCGACAAAACAGCCGACAACTGGCGAAAGTATCAGAACGCGAAAAAGGCTGCAAAGAAAGCCGTGACTGTTGCCAAAGCCACTCATTATAATGATGTCAACGAGAAACTCGTGTCAAGCGATGGTGAGCGGTATGTGTACCGACTTGCTAAGCATCGCCATCGGCAGATAGAGGATATTGAGATGTTTTTCGGCATCAGTGATGAGGACAGCCATCTTCATATGGGCCGCAAGAACGCATTGAAGCGATGGCGCTATTACTTTGAGGAAATATCTACAGTGGAGTTTCCTCATCCAGCTATCCCTTCAACGGTTCCAAACCACGGCTCCGTGCAGAAGATCACCGTGGAGGGGACTGAAGCGGCTTTGAAGAAGATGAGGCCAGGCAAAGTAACTGAGCCCGATGGCGTGGCGGCTGATTTATGGAAGTCCAAGTACTGGCACTCCGCTGAGTGATTGGCGAAGTTCTCTAATCAGGTTGTAGCTGAGAAGAAAGTACCTGAGGACTGGCGTCAAAGTACGACGAATCCGGTTTCGAAGAAGAAGGGCAGTCCTGAAGACTGTTTCAGCTACCGTCCAATTTGTTTGTTTCGCACAGCATGAAGATCTTTGAGCGGATTGTCGACGGACGAATTCGTGACATCGTCTAGCTTTCCTGCAATCAGTGCAGCTTCGTAACTGGCTGTGGCACCATTGATGCCATACATCCCGCCTCCTGTTAGACAATCACCGCGAGAAACAGCGGCTAGTGCATATCGCCTTACTCGACCTGGAGAAGGCCTTTGACCGCGTACCGCGTGAAGTGCTATGGTACGCCCTGCGACATCATGGAGTTCCTGAAGAGCTCATAGAGCGGGTGCGAATTCTTTACTCTTGTCCAAGGGGCTGAGTTCAAGCTGCAGCTGGAACCTCGATGGAGTTTCCCATCTCTATTGGAGTGCACTAGGGTTCTTCGCTTTCGCCACTCCTTTTTGTGGTCGTAATGGATGCCATTACATGAGATCTTCAGAAGCCCTTCCCTTGGACGTTGTTTTACGCTGATGACGTAATCCTTGCTTGCGAAGATAAAGGTGAACTTGAGCGCGAGGTTCCATCGTGAGGTGCTCGTTTTGGATTTTTATTAAGCGAACGTGAGGAAGACCTAGTACCCAACGACGGACGTTACCGAGTCCAGCTCTATCAAGGTCAACGATATCGAGCTTCCACGCGCTTCGGCCTTTAAGCACCTGGAATCAGCAGTAGCATCTGTTGGCAATCTGATGATTGAAGCGAATTCCCGTGTGAGTGCAGCTTAGTCCAAGTGACGCTCGTTGACTGGCGTGTTCTGCGATAGAAAGATACCTGCGCGCTTGGAGCCGAAGATTTACAGAGCAGTCGTGCGGCCAGTAGCAATGTACGGCGCTGACAGCAATTAAGGAAGTTGAAAGTAGCCTCAGCGTCATGGCGACGAAGATGCTGCGCTGAATGGCTGGAATCGCGCACATGAACCGCATTCGAACAACGCCATTCGACAGAAGTTCGGTGTCGCGCCGATAACTGACAAGATGCGCGAAGATCGCTTGAGAAGGTACGGCCACTTTCCGCGTAGAAAAGAAGACAGCGTCCGCAAGATAGGCCTTAAGTTCGAGGTAATAGGAATACTGCGTAGAGGGCGTCCGAAGCAGCGCTGGTCTGACACGTTCTATATGGACTTGCTGGTGTCCACCCTGATCTAGCGCTGGATCGGGAAAGGTGGCGCCATGGCACCAGAATAGTGGACATCGCTACGAGTCGGGACAGACGCTGAGGAAGAGGGAGAAGAAGAAGAAGAAGAAGAAGAAGAAGAAGAAGAAGAATAACGAGTTATCGCGTATGCTCTATGTTTCATTCAGAAAACCGTAGCGCGTCGAAACAAAAGGGCGACAACACAGATTCAACAACCGCGATTATTCGACGAAAAAGCGCTATCGGATTCGCAGGTTCCAAATGGATTGGAAGAAAAGCAAGCGTTCAAAGCCATAGTGATGTAGTACCATTTGGTATGAATTGGCGCAAACACAGTAGCAGTATTTCGTCACTTGAATCCGCACTTGGATCAGCATGGAATTTTGCGTTGAAAAGGTCGTCTGGGAAGAAGCGCATTGAGGGAAGAGGCGAAGTTCACAACGCTGGTTCTGCAAAGAACGTGTTGTCCGAACTGATAATCAGAGAATGCCAAAGTGAGCTATACGCCAGTACCAGTCACACCACGTGTCGCGTATGGGAGCACTATTGGATACCCAAGTTAAGAGCGAAACTGGCGAGCATCGTAAGGAGATGCGCAGAATACCAAAAGATAACTTGCCGTATATGTATCCAGTCCTTCTAGAGCGTACAATGGATTCACGATCAAGATCTCACCATTCTACAACGACGTCGTCATCGACGTGAAGAGAGGGGTTCGGCAGGGGGATACCATATCCCCGAAGCTCTTCAGCTCCACCCTCGAAAACGTCATGCGCGAACTAGAATGGGAGCACATGGGAGTGAAAGTCGACGGCCGACAACTGCACCATCTTCGCTTTGCTGACGACATCGTGCTCACAACATCGAGCATCAGCCAGGCGGAGCGAATGCTGGCCGACTTCGATCGTGTATGTGGAAACATTGGACTGCAGCTGAATCTTACGAAGACGATGTTCATGCGGAACGGACAAGTTTCTGATCCCCATTCTCGCTCAACGGAACGAACATCTCCGAATGCTCCAGCTACGTGTATCTGGGTCGCGAAGCCAATATGGCCAACGACTTAGCGCCGGAGCTGAGCAGGAGGAAACGAGCGGCTTGGGGAGCTTTTAAGAGCGTCGAAGAAGTCGCGAAGAAGACGAAGAACGTCCGACTCCGTGCCCACCTCTTCGACTCTACCGTTCTTCCTGCCCTAACATACGCCTCAGAAACCTGGGCTATGCGAAAGCAGGATGAACACGCGATCAGCGTCGTGCAGCGTGGAATCGAAAGGACGATGCTCGGAGTGACACGACTCACGCGAGTGAGAGAAGGCCTCCGGAGTTCCAAGGTTCGCCGACGTTCGAAGATCAGAGACGCTGTCGCGTGGGCCAAGTTGTCGAAAATTAGGTGGGCCGGCCACGTAATGCGCTTCGCAGACACCCGCTGGACAAGAGCCGTTACCGACTTAATTCCGCGGGATGTCAAGAGAACATCAGGACGCTCACCAACGCGTTGGTCGGACTTCTTCGTGAAAGCCCTGAGCGACCGATATGACACCCTTCGAGTCCCTCGAGCGAGGACGATCCATTGTACCACTCTGGTACGCGAGAGGGACGAATGGAGACGCTGCTGGCGCCCGCTCGAGCAAGTCGATGATCAACGGGACGACAGGTGATACAGGTGATACAGGTGATATGTATCCAGACCAAGGACATTTAACATCAAGGAGAGTAACACGATCACGACCCTTCGACCACGGAGGACTTAATTACTTTGGACCTCTGTCAGTCAGGAGCGAAGGAAGCGCAGACAAGTGCTGCGGATGCATCATCACCTGCCTAGTGACCAGACTGATTCACCTCGATCTGGTGGGGACGCGACCAGGACGCGTCGGCGATCACGTTTCCACAAGTGCTGTGTAGATTCTTCGTGAGAAGAGGAGTGCCGAAAACGATAACAGCGACAACGCCCCGACAGTCGCGTTGAGAGACGAAATTCTAGCGAAATGTTTTCGGCCAGCGCAGAACGATTCGACTGTAGCAAGGGAGATAAGCTGCCGTACGACACAGTGGATATGTATCATCCCGTTTGCCCCGGAAAGGAGAATGTATGAGCGATTGATCAAATCAGTGGAGCTAGCGATTTACAAGACGTTGGGGAAGGGACTCCGGCAAGAGAAGAGCTGGAAACGCTTATAATAGAGACCGAAGCAATGCTCAATACAAGACCACTAGTCTATGTGGAACCGGAGGACCAGGAACAGCGCGTTTTAAGGCCGATAGACTTTCTCCAGAGTCAGTTTGAGGTCGCACCCCCGCTAGTAGGGGAGTCTAATGAAGATGACCCAGACTACGACACGCCGGCGGAACAAAGTGCACCACTGACAAAGCGACAACTAATTGAAGCCATAGAGAGCTCGACCAGGATCATACAGCAGTTCTGGTAGCAATGGCAGCAACACTATCCAACGTCCCTGAGGGAGAAGCACTTTGCGAGAAGCTACAATCAAACGGGGGGCGCGAATCGCACCGAAACTGGGACAAATAGTTCTAATTTACGACGCACTACAACCTCGATACACATGGAGAATGGGACGAATCAAGGAATTAATTCAAAACAAAGAAGGAGCAGTTCGCGAAGCAGTATTTGTACTACCGTCAAGAAGGAAAATCAGGAGACCGCTCAATCTCCTAGTGCCACTCGAGCTGGACGACAAAGTAAAGAAAGAGGATCCGGAACGGACGACAGGGGAGCAAGCTCCGAGAAGCTGGTAAGAATCACGTTGGAAAACCTTTAGCGAGGTGGCGGACGACAGTCCGACAGCAGGGGAGCCATTACGTTACAATCTTCGCCAGAAATATCGACCGGACTATGCAAGATTGTCGCGTAACTTAGACGTCACGGTTATGTTAGTAAAAGTAAAGGTGAGTTCAAATCAGTGGGAAGCGCGGGAAAACGGTTTACATATTCGGAAGTCTATAGGCGGTTATGTTAATCATTAATTATGTAAGGTTTTAAAATTTGTTATGGTAATGAAGGCGAACATTTATAGGTCAGGAAGCACGGTCGATACTGGGAAAGAAGCGCGTGGCTACCACCAATTCGTCGTTGAAGAATCGAGAGGAAGCAAGCACGATAGAGCGAGTATATCTATATCATAGCCTTATTATATTTACAGAACTCGAAGCATAGTATTCATTTCAGAATGGACGGTGATTCGGACGACCTTTTTTGGGAGCGCGTACCATGAGGGCGGCCTAACTCCAAGGCCGCACTAACCACCACTCTGGCGTCGCGCACGGTGCGGCACGAAATTGGACGAGTTGTGGCGGTCCGATGCTTCCGAATGGGGCGGCTAGTAACGATTCCGACAGGAACGGCTGGTGATTTGCAGTAGAGTGCGAAAGTGTGTGCTAATCGAGTTGCATAGCGTATACATAGTGAATCGACTCAAATTACATGTAGTGTTCTATTTAGACCCTCTCCTTTAGATAATGGAATACATCCGGGCGAATTCCTTTTTTTCTGCGCTTCCTTGTTGAATTCCTCACGACGGGACGACGCCGTCATCTAAACGCTGATCCCAATACTGCATGAAAAGGAACGGTGCTTATGTGGTTTGTGGCAAGTCTAGAGCTAGGGTCCAACCTGTATGATCTTAATAACTGTTGTTTTTATTCTAGCCGTGCGAAGGCTATGTATTCTGCCATCCTCTTATACAGTCATTATGTATGTGCAGCTGCACTCAACGCCTTCGTTTTGAAAGTTTCATACAAAATCGTTATGAAATGGGCCGTGGACCCCGCTGTAGATTTGCACTTGTGGTCCTTCTCCAGGAACGTCGAGATTATCTCTGACCTGTGATGTCGCCCTCGTGCCGTAAACCATCAATGAGCGAGCTCATTCCACTTGAACAAAATTGTTTACACAAACGTTTACTGCTAGACAAAGAATGGAAGATGACGTTATGGAAACGTGACCAATCCTACTCGTAGTGTGAAACAAATCAGGGAAAGGTATAGACCTCGGGCGCTCATACACCGGATTGTTGAGCCGTTTAGACCTTTATCTTGTACTCATGCTTTACAGACAACATGCGATTCTCACAGAAGAGGATCGTGTACATAGGAATACTTAAGCTCGTCACAACGGATACATGTCACTCCTATCTCGAACTCATCTTGCTAGACAACCCGTACTAGCCTATGCTTTGAGAACCGCTCGCTTGCTCTGTGGACCTTCTTTGCCGTCTTGAAACAACCACAAGCTCCCCTGAAGTATCAACATTTTTCTCTTTTTGTCGAGTATCAACAAAATGCCAAAAGGAGAAAAATCATCTTCACCAACATCTCCTTCTCCTTATTCAGTCTGCCCTGTTCACTTTTATATGACACTTGAAAGTGGGTGTCTTGCTCTACTTAAGCATATAATTTCTTCTTCGGTCATTTTAATTTTTGCTAATTTTCAGGTCATCAAAATGGAGCAGTGCCAGATCGACAAGGATGAGCACTTTTGGCACCTTTTTCTCTTTGCTTTCAACCAGGGTTCTAGTGCGGCTAAGGCACTAGAACCCTGGTTGAAAGCAAAGAGAAAAAGGTGCCAAAAGTGCTCATCCTTGTCGATCTGGCACTGCTCCATTTTGATGACCTGAAAATTAGCAAAAATTAAAATGACCGAAGAAGAAATTATATGCTTAAGTAGAGCAAGACACCCACTTTCAAGTGTCATATAAAAGTGAACAGGGCAGACTGAATAAGGAGAAGGAGTTGTTGGTGAAGACGATTTTTCTCTTTTTGGCATTGATATTCAATAGAAATCAATAAACGCGACACATATTATAACACCAACCCAAAAACTCCAACCACAGAGCAGGAGCTGTCGGTAAAAATAACCCTCCTCCTTTGGACGTCCCAATTTGATGGCCTAAAAACCAATAAAGGACAAGTGAGAAAATAGGACCAACACACATTCTTGTAGTACAGAACATTGTCTTCCAAATGCTATGAAAAACTGCTCAAAAAATTACAAACTAAGCGGAGAGAACAAGTGCGCAAATGGCTACTTTTTCACTTTTTCACTTTTCACGTCAACGACCTAAAAAGTGACAAAATTCATGATGAAAATAAAAATTCAATACATGTTCTGATAGAGCAAATCATTCTCGTTCGAAAGCTATGCAGCGCTGTGCAAGAGACCGCCGGCGAAATCTGCAGTGGATCGTTGAAAAAAAAAAACGGCAGGGACTTATGGGACAATCTATTATTGCGCAATTAGAGCTCTGAACACATATAACAACAAGTAGGAAACGACGACAATAGCGGTAATAATACTCCTGCGAAGTACAGTCAGTTCGCCAACCAAACAAAAAATAATGCTCGAAGGTATTTCACCTCTACAGTGGCAGTGGCATAACATACTGCTAGATAAGAGATAAAGAAAAGAAAGAGGTACGCAGCTTGCAACAACAAACAGGGACAGCAACGGACTTCAGCAAACTTTAGTTCTGCCAGTTGCGGAACCCACGAGCACTCCGTTGATAGGATGGGGAAGATTTTGTATACACCATGAACCGACTCCGAGCAAAACACGCAAAAAAATTAGTCTTGGAACTTAAGCACTAACAAAATTTCGTGCTCCGCGGCTAACCATGCGTCATCGAGCGCACGTCCGCGTTTCAACGCCGCGACGTCGCGTTGGAGTTACGTCCTGGAGTCAATGAACAATCACAAAGTGCAGTGGATCGTGGTGGTGAGGTCGCTGACATTTACAACCGAGGAATGGGGACATCGGAAAGAGCGAGCGCGTTCAGTGGTCGAATACTAGAGAATGATGAAAAGGGACGAACACTGACGACAAGTCGTCCCAGCAGATTTTGCGCCCCAATCGACCGCGGGCAATGTCTCGAGGCCCTCTCCCTCTTGCATGCTCTCTCCCCAGCGCCTGAATTTGAGGGCAATGACTCAGGGAGGGCGGAACTTTTACTCACTTTTGGCCGCGCCAACCGCCGCGCGCGTCGCGGGCGCGACGTCGCCAGCCATTCCCTGGCGGTGCGCATGAGAATTACTCACAAGAATTCCATCAGTGGACTTCTTGCTGCCTAGTATTGCATACCCCTTCATGTGCCACCTCATCGCGGTGAAGGGGTGAACATCACTTTGTGATGGCTAACGGCACAAACGGTCACGCAGTACGCGACACTTTGTCGTGTATGGGCGGCTCTCCTGTATCCCTGGCCAGGAACATGTGAGTGACCAGACCACCGCTATGGCTCAAGCAACTAAACCCGCGCCCCAGTCCTCCGCGCGCCGGACGTGGACTTCTACGACGTCGGTTGCATCCACCTCCGGCGAGGGGCCATCTAATCTCGGAGCTACACTATCAGGACGTCATTGGAATCGAACTGCCGGAAACTCCCTCCCACCACGACACCGAAACCGCCTATTCGTCTGAACTTATAACTGTCGTACGATCGCATCTGAGCAGGATCTTCGGACACTGCTTTGCAGAGCCGCAACATCAAATACGACGTTATCGCCCTGCACGAAGGGAAAGGCAGAACGGAAACCATAAGAAGGACGACCACAACGAGCTTCTCATTATCGGAGCAAAGGTGGACAGAAAGGATATTGGCGGAGTTGGATTTCTCGTCAATTCGACAGTGCACCACCTAGTAGACTCTTACAAGATCATCAGTCCGCGAGTAGCTGTTCTTCATCTGGAAACCAAAGATCAAGGAACCATCTCCATCATAAATGGATATGCTACAACATCTGCGGCCACACACGAAGAAAAGGAGGAATTCTACAAGCTATTCGAAAGGACTGTCAACGACGAGAAGAGCTACTACAAAGTTGTCGTTGGTGACTTTAACGCTATCGTCGGTACGAATGATCACGGCGAATGGAGGCTAGGACCACATGGAACTTCCTCAAGGAACGAAAACGGAGAGCGCCTGATAGACTTCCTATTCGCGTGCCGTCTCTACCATGGAAATTCTGTGTTTAAGAAGCCTTCAAACCGACGATGTACCTGGGAAAGCCCAAATGGAGAAACACGTTCGGAGATCGACCATGTTCTTACAAACAGACGCTGGAGTCTGTTCGACGTCTCCGTGCTGCCTTCATTTGACACCGGCTCGGATCACCGTCTTGTCCGTGCAAAGCTGACTCTCAAAAAGAGGATGTTCAAGCGTGACACTCATAAACCGGCACCGGTGAGGATCCCCACATTCAAGTCTGAGGAGTTGGAATATGCAATAAAGTCGTATGATTGGAATCTTCTTGAAGGTCCACCGGAAGACTACGACCTTCTCTCCAAAGGACTGCTGAAATGTGCTAGCAGCTCTTGCGGAGCCACATCACCGTCTGCTTCAAGACTCAACGCACATGCGATTGAACTCTTGGAGCAGAGAAGAGCTGTTAAACTGGACCCTAACGCTTCCCATCTGGAAAAAGTCACCATCTCGAAGGCCTGTCGAATTGCAGTGAAGGAGTCCATTTAAGCCTACAGAAGATTGAAGCTGTTAGAAGCCGCTGGGAAAGGTTCAAGCATAAAGCGCTGCAAACAAGATCTCTGCGATCAGAAGGCAACAATGTCAGCCCTTGTGGATAAGGATGGAACAACGCAAACGTCTCGAAGAGCGATGGAGGCCATCGTTCAAGAATTCTACACAGATCTGTTCCGTTCTTCAATCACTGTCCCGAAATGCTTGATGCCACCAGCTGAGGAAGTACCTCCCATTCTGGAATCAGAAGTTGCTCATGCCATCAGAAGGATGAAGCCAGGCACTGCTCCCGGACCGGACGGCATTTCTGCTGATCTCCTTCGTGCGGGTGGTAGTGCCCTCTGCTCACTTCTTGCCAAGCACTTCAACCACTACCTTCGACTTCGTAGGATTCCGGGTTCATGGAAGGAGTCGAAAACAGTTTTAGTCTTCAAAAAAGGTCAGCAGGAGGATATCAACAACTATCGACCCATCAGTCTTCTCTCGGTTGTGTACAAGATCTTCACCAAGATACTGCTTAACCGCATAGAGCGTTGCTTGGATGAATATCAGCCAGTGGGGCAAGCAGGGTTTCGCAATTATTTCTCCTGCATGGACCATATTCAGACTGTCTCACAGCTCATCGAGAGGAGCCGCGAATACCACCTCCCACTTGTCCTTGTCTTCGTGGATTATAGGAGAGCGTTCGACTCTGTGGAAATCAACGCCGTTTTGAACGCACTTGTGCACGCTGGTATACCATCGCCCTTCTCGACGAATGCTTCTCGAACACATACAACTACCATCCAGCTGTTCGATCGAAAGCTTAAAATTCCTATCGGGAAAGGAGTACGGCAGAGAGACAAGATTTCTCCTAAGCTATTCACAGCGGCACTCCAGGATGCCATGAAAGACTTGAACTGGGACGATAAAGGCTACCTTGTCGACGGTAAACGGATCAGCAACCTTCGCTTTGCGGACGATATTGTTCTCATCTCTACCAGCACGGCAGAAGTCGAGGAAATGCTGAACGAGCTCAATGTGGCAGGTATGAAGATTGGATTGGACATGAACATGTCCAAAACGCAGTTTATGGTCAACCAGTGGTGTGACACGGGACTCGTAAGGTTAAATGGAGTCGCTCTACAACGGGTCGACTCCTACGTCTATCTGGGAAGAGAGCTGAACATGGATAACGACCTCGCTCCTGAAATCGCCCGCAGGAGACGCGCAGCATGGGCAGCCTTCAGTTCGATTCGCGAAGTCACCGATCAGGTCAAGGATCCCAGCCTCAGGGCCTCGATATTCAACGCCTCTGTACTGCCTGCGATGTGTTACGCGACGGAAACCTGGCCCGACAACAAGACAATCGCCAGAGCAATGCAAACTACGCATCGTGCACTGGAGAGATGTCTTCTAAGGACAAGCCTTCGTCAGCAATGGCAAGAAGGCCTAGGAAGCTCGGAGCTACGAGAGAAGTCGCAATTAGTAGACCCGCTGCAGTACATGAAGAAGACCAAATATCGCCGGGCCGGACACCTGCTTCCACGAAAGGACGATAGATGGAGTCTCCGTGTCACAGAATAGCTTCCGAGAGACCATAAGAGACCACTGGGACGACCGCCAACGCGATGGGCAGACTCATTCTCAAGATCTTTCAGAGAGCGGAGTCTGCCTCACTGGATGCAAACAGCCAGAGATCGAGCGGTCTGGAAGAGTTGTGGTCCCCGCTGAGAAGACCTCCAGCCGACAAAAGGATAATCAAAGTATCAAAGTATCAAAGTATTGCATGAACGTACGAACAGTAACTGGCTACTGCGAGTTTTTGCTGTTACTAACAGCAAACTCACACTAACAGCTGACTGATATTGTAACTACTATTGTGATAAGGTCCTTACTGTTAGTAGGAAGTTAGTAATATTAATATATCTGATAGTCTAACAGCAATAGTAGAAACATTATTTATACGAGTTTCACGTCAATTTTGACACTTCTCACGTCGAATCGAGAATTATTCTAAACAAGCGTGATGCTTTTGAAATCAAAGCGACCGTCTTTCGGTCAGACTAGAGGATCTCTAAGGAGAGCAGAATAACTGTTTGTTTAAGGAAATGTTTGTACAATTTTCTTTGAAATTTTCTTAGCTGACATGCCCGAATGAGTGTAACAATGTTCTTAGACATTTTTATATTTTGAGAAAATAATAGATTTAATTTCCTTTTATAGCGCAATAAGGCAGTGATCATTTAGTGCATTAAAAAGGGATCGCGCCATGCATCCGACTAGCTCGTCGCATTTTTCATTTAATTGAGAGTATGAGCGACGCTTACATAAAGTTTCAAGATGAAGATATGTATGCTCGTTACAGTTGTTGGCACTAGTGTTGGCACTAGTTTCGACTCCACCGACAAGGCTTCGGTCGATTTTCTTTTTCGCTGAAACTTTATCTAGGGGGGTTATTTGGGGTGCTGAACACGAATCTGACATCCGTTTTCGAAATTGCGGTCGATAACGGTTACGGTGGCTACGGGTAACTAAGGCTGCCGAGGTCATAATCACCGATTTCGCCCGAGCTTCTCCTAGGGGGTTATTTGAGGTGCTGATAACGAATCTGACATCCGTTTTTCGTTTTACGCTTGAGTTTGGGCGAAATCGGTGACCATTACCTTAGTCACTTGTACCTTCCGTAACCTACCGTACTCCACCGTAAAACGAAAAATGGATGTTAGATTCACGATCAGCACCCCAAATAACCCCCCTAGACGAAATTTCAACGGAAAAAAATTCGTCCGAAGTCGTGACGGTGAAGTCGAGACTTTTAACTAGTGCCCAATCTTGTGCATTACAGGTGTGAAATTGCATGCAAGCAGAAATTTTGCTATCAGTCACCCAAACATCGCGACATCTTAAGGGCTCCGCACACTTCTGCGGCGTTGCCGCAGCCCTATCCTTCAACATGGGGCAAGGACGCAGAGGCCGCCGGCAACGGCAGCCGGCGCCGTCCCGCACCCGCACACCTTATGATTGAAATCATTGTTGCCGTCGGTGCGGCAATGCCGCAGGCAGAGACTCTGTGCTCTAGCCGATCGCGACGGGGAACAGGAAGTGGAAACACATGCGTCCTTTAAATTAGGAGATCGATTATGGCTATCAGCTGGGGCCGTATGCTCGTCTACCCCGAGTCTCTCCCAATGGGGGATTGGGGCGTGATGTGATATGTTGATATTGATTGATTTTCCCCCAACGGGGAACACGAGCATACGGCCCCAGATGACGATGGAGATTCTCAGCTGAGTTCTTCATTCGGGCGCGCGTCTCTCATCGGAGCGCGCTTTCCTTCTATGCGAGTAGGTCCCGACTGGAGTTCGCTGCGACGGCGCCGTGCTGCGGCAACGCCGGAGAACGACGCCGTCGCAGTGGGGAGGAGCGCTGCAACTTGAAGGCTCCGCCCCACTTTTGCCGGCTGCCGGCTGCGGCAACGCCGCAGAAGTGTGCGGAGCCCTTTAGGTTAGACGAGGGCTTGGCGTAATCGCTTTTTATGGATCAAAAATGACCGCCTTTCTACTCTTTAGAACAAGCTTTAAACCATTATTTTTCTCAAAAAATAGAATTTTATAAAATTTCAAACATTGTCTTCACTGTTAAAGCTAAATATTAAAGGAATCATTCTGAAAAATTTCTTTGAAAAAAAAAACATTATTCAAACCTTTTTGTAGAGTCTCCAGTTTAACCTGGAAGTGGCTCGTTTTGAATTGGAAGACGTTCAATTTGTTTCTTTTTCTTTTCAAAAGCGTTAGTCCTGTTTAGAACAGTAGTGGCCAATCTGGCGTGATAATTGTATGTACAGACAGCAACATTGTTCAACAATAAACTATCAGCAAGGCCGGGACGACGACTGGCAATTTGCCAGCCGTCGATAATCGGTGCAGGACGCACGCGCACGGAGCTAGCAAGCAGTACGCGTTTTCGCCGCGTCATCGCGGGCTTGCCGCGTACGGCGACGTCGCGCCCGAAGCGCGCGGCCGAAAGTGAGTAAAAGTTCCCGCACCCATGACTCAGCAGGGATTCGTCATTCAGCAGCTCTGCGGAGTTTGGCGACATGGAGAGCCTTGGGCCGGTTCTGGAGGGGTTTTTCTGCTGCTGCGCGTATCTTTAGTGGCATGGGCTTCGTGGTTCTTCCTCGGGGGAGTTTTCGTTTCCTGTTCTTGTAGTTCTATCTTGTAAATATGTGTTTTTCCTCATGTATTTGGTGTGCTTATCGTGTAGTAGTTTTATTACCGTTAGCTGTTATATCACATATCTTGTTGCACCTCATATATATTCTGATGTTATGTTGGTCTCGGTGCAGGTATGCGTTGGGTTTGCTTTGTTTTCCCTTGACGTTTTACTCATAGTGGTGCTGGTCTCTTTCCAAAGTGGGTTATTGTTTTAATCTCCATTCCCAGTGTCTTTTGCAGGTTCACTAGTTGCTTAGGCTTCATATAGTGTTGTTTTTGCTCATATGAAGTTGAATTTTGCTTGTCTTGTGCTATTCCTTGTAGTATAGTCACATTTCTCTATGCATATCATTCAGCATCATCTTATTGCTTTACCATCGGTGCGTATTAATCAATATTTATATTCGCGCGTGTTTATTTGCGTGTTTTTAAAGATAAAGGATTAATTACCTAAGTTTGTGGTGATTCTTCTTGCGTGAGGTCGCCGAACTGTTTCAATACCGCGTGGCAGTGCAATTTTTGTGTCCGTTAGAGAAGGTCACTTCAAACACGTCGACGCGAAACAGCCAATGATGAAGTGGGTAACCGCAGAGAAGCTACTGTGTGACTAGATGGTAGTACGAGAGAAGCTGTCGCGTTTCGCAACCCGATATATAGCGAAGACATTAGTTTACAATGAAGAGACGAGGAAAGATCAAGGGGATGAGAAAATGATTGAGCGAAAAATTTGGAACACTACAAAGGAGATGAGAAAGCAACGACGTACTCTCCAGGTTGTTATCGGAGAGATGGAAAGTTTTCTGAAACTCATGGAAGAGGAAAGGAAGCGAGACCCATCGAAGAAAGCGCGGGACGCTGGCACGGCAGCGAAAGGGTTGAAGGAACATGAGGACGACAAGGAAGCGCAGGTAAATCAGATGTAAGAAAGAGTAAAGGAGCTCGACAGCTAGGTCGAAGGTCTTGAGAAAGAGAAGGAAGCGCGGGTGCAGCAGCTGCAGAAAAAATAGAGGAACTCGAGAATCAGGTCGATTGTCTCAATAAAGAGAAGGAAGAACGAGAGAAGGAAGCAAACGCGGAGGTCTGGGAACCCCCCGCAGATGACCGAGTGTATTGGAAGCGGATGGTGGAAGAAGTGAATGTCCACAAGCAGGACGGAGATGTGCCGGAGGACGTGGACGATCCGGAAGATCTCGAAATGAAATCGGAGGAAAATTCCCAAGAGGGAGAGGAGCAGGAAAGGAAGCGCGATCTATTATAGAAGACGAAGCAGAACAACGACGTCAGCAGAGAAGGACGCTTCTTCGAGAGCGACTCGAGGAGCTCGAGGGCCATACGATGAGGCATGAGATCCATGCTAGAAAGGAAGCACGAATGGCAGCCGCCAGACATTTGCTAAACGATGGAGTGCGTGTTTTGCAGGGGAGCTGGTTGCCACTATACGGATTTCTGCCCAATGGTAGCGGACGGCGATGAACGATATAACATCGCTGAGAAGGGCGGAAGTGTCCCCACTGCATGGAGCACTGCGAACGAAGGGGCTATTGTGCCTACATAAAAAGGGATACTTTTATTGTGGCGAGGCGAGGAACACAATGTTTGAAGGTTGCAAGCCGAAAGACGACGGACATCACTCCGCGTTGTATAGCATTCCGAGAAGGATGGAGGAAGCAAGAAGGGAGCAGCGAATGAAAGAGGAGATCCAGCAATGCGAAATGGAGTTGGCCGATCTGCAAGATGAATCACAACAATCTAAGGTGGCGGAAGTGTGGGCAAGGCCGTCCCCTTTTGATTCTTTCGCTTAGCATAAAACGTGACCCATTGAAAATAGTTAATTGAACGCGCCGATGTCGACTGAAATGGCGGGAAGCGGATGACGATCGAGGAAGCGCGCCCGGTTTGGCGACAGTGGTATGGTGTCGACGATGCTGTGGGTACTAGGTTCCTTCTATTCCTTTTCCTCGTCCTGGTCATCGCGTTCAATGTGTCGAGTTGGGTCGCTCGTTCTCCATCAGGTTTAAGGTTGTTGAGAGACGTTTTTTGGTTGTCTGTAGCATTATGTGTCTTAAGGGTTTATGCCGGTGTATGAGTTGGGCACTCTTCATTTAGGCTGTTATTTTGTCTCGATCATTGTTTTCGTTGTTTGACGCTCGAATCTTTTGTTGTGTTGTGTTTGTTATCAAATAAAGATTTAATCGCCCAAGTTTGAGGTTTCGTGGAGCGGTTTCGACCGACAGTACTTCATTCCGCGTGGCATCACTGACGGAGGTAGGACGAGCGAGTTCAAGAGAGACCGCCATCACGAAATATAGAGTGGCACTGCAGGTGGTTTCGGACGCAGGTCGAAACTCGAAGGACTTACAGCCATTGAAGGAGACCAGTGCAACTTTCCCACGGACTTTGAGATGCCAGCTATAAACGCGTTGTGCACGACGATGAATGTGAACTATTATGGGTAGGTAACATTGAATCATTTGAAGAACTTGAAATGATAAGAATTCCTATGAAACATTATTCCAGGTGTCTTTTCCACTGTACTAATGCATCTTGGGGAACAGAGGCGCCCATCACCTGCGAAAGGTGTGCAAGAATAATGTAGTCGTCTCTTTTTCAGAATGCTACAGCTACTCCCTCTTCTTTCGAAGGAGCATCATGGTACTTCGGAGGCGGAATGTTTTTGCCCAAACAATTCTTCCTTCTTGTCCCAGCTACTGCAATTCTTGGGTACCGAGATCACTTTGACAAAGTCGCCCATCATACCACTTCGTCAAGATGAAATTGCGAGACGGCACTTCAGGATTTATGAACAGCAGCGACAATCGGAAGTGCTCGTCGAGCTTAGAAGATTCCATGATTTCTGAGAACCGCGGAGTGGCTGTCCATCACAAGCGAATGGAATGACCACCTTGATTTACTTGCCGCTAGATTAGCAGATTGGTGATATTTGTTAGTTTTATTTTCCTGCTCATGGTATTATTTGTACTATCTCATTAGTCGGTTTACACAATTTTATTGCTCTCCATAGTTTCGATATACGTTTATAATTCTCTTATTATTTATTATTTATTTATTATTTATCTTGTTTATTATTTATTTATTTATTAATCTTGTTTGGCAATCATGCTGTATTGGTTTTATATTTCTACACCATACCATCGTGACCTTAAAGATAAACGTTATCTGTTAAGCGGATCACTGCACACTTGAAATTAGAAAAACCAAGCGCATACCGCACGCAAGCCTCGGACTAAATGACTTCAAGGATTCCATTTCAGTAAAACAATGATAACAACCAATACATGTTAAATTGTTGATTCCTTGCGACACCACTAATTCGCCCTACGGTTCCGACTGTGTTCTCGTTCTACTCACGTGATTCTGCTGTTCGAGGGCGACTTTTCTTCGCAGTTCCTCGGTAGCATTCAAGGGCCTGTCCCAAATAGAAAATAGATAATATTCAAATAGATAATAGATAGTACATTACCGTGGTGAAGATACACTTTATATCGACAAAAATGATGGAGCAAGACCAGCGATGCTGGAGCAACACCTCCGGATCCGAACCCCCGACCCTCTTTCTGCAAGCCCACCCCCTAATCACTCGGCCATCCGGTCGCTGTGCACCCCGTGCGTGGGCGGCGCACCTCGATGTTTCACTTCCATTACTGTATCGCTAA
This sequence comes from Heligmosomoides polygyrus bakeri, assembly GCA_947359475.1. Classification (NCBI taxonomy): domain Eukaryota; kingdom Metazoa; phylum Nematoda; class Chromadorea; order Rhabditida; family Heligmosomidae; genus Heligmosomoides; species Heligmosomoides polygyrus. Next base: position 67,673,113 of record OX375869.1, read on the forward strand.
TAAGCAAATTGTGACATCGCTATTAATTACCCTACTGTTCCAGCCCCAAACCTTTTGAAGGTTAGATTCTAACCACGAGATGGCAGTTCCAGGCGTCAGTATTGCTTTATCGGCCCGCACTGAAGTGAAACGGTTTTTTGCAATTTTTGGCCTACCCAGATGTCCGCAGTAAATTTGAAAACCACTAGGGTGCTTCTCTTACAGTCCCTTACAACCCACAATAGGTCACTTTCAACATGGCCACGGGACGCTCATTGACCTCCCTTGTTAGACAGGGATTGCAATCATCCTCCAAATCCTGCAGATGGTGTACCAGTACCGACCATCATCAGGCCTTTTGCGCTATAAATTGCCAGGTCCACCGGGACGTTGAACTCCGCCATTGGCATACGCGAATGCGTCGCGCGCGTCTCGCCGCGGTAACGATGTCCTGGATGCAAAAAAACGTAATCGCTATCGTCCCTCGGACCCTCGGAGAGCGAGTGAAATGGTAGATCAATACATTTTCTCCCTTAGCTTTTTAAATAGTCTGTTGCCCCGCCCTCTTTGAAGTGATTCAGGTCGGGCTCGTGGCGTTTCGTTGTGCCACGTCGTCATCTCGTCGGTCGAGGCGTCGCCACTAATATCATCTTGGGCCCCTCCACGACTGTACATACTGTACATACCTCCGTCGCCTACAACGTATCTACACATCGTCGCTTCAACTGTCATCCATCGTAATTCCATCACGATCGACACTCATCGCTATCCCTCATTAATATTATATTACCGCTCGCCCTACCTCTACCATCGCTCACCTCAACCGTCACCTCCCTTCCCGTCACTTATGTTGAAGTGTCATCGTCGCTATTATGTTATTGTTGTTGTTTAGTATATTGTTTTGTCGTCGTTACATGCTGTAGATCGGTGGAATTAATTCGTAGGTATCTCATTGGCCCAAGCCCCTGTCGTCATGGTCCTGGCGCATGTTCCGTGACATCACCCGCCACGCCGCCACACAATGGCATGACGTCCTAGACGTCGGTGCAAAACTTGTCTGTACATTTCGTGACTACAGTACCGGACGCGTCTTTTGAATGGACGCGGAAAAAACCACACTTTTGCGGTTTTTTCGGCGTCTATTCAAAAGACGCGTCCGGTACTGTATCAAGATCCAAGCTACCTGTGGGTCCTTCGTCGCTGACCCCCAGCGTTGTGATTTTCGTCCAACGTCGTCAGCGCCGTCGGGCCTAGATTGTCGATTGATAGAGATTTACTTGTCGATCGACATGTCAACGTCATCGAAGCATCCAGAACCGGCTAGGGACGCAGAGGGTGCGTGCTTGTGTACTCTCTGGTCGGCTTCAGAAGCAGTCGCTTCCCCACCGCTCCCCCGCAGCGGTCCACTGTCGTCCTGGCTCGTGTCCGAGCCGGTTGTATTCATCATCCGAGCAAAGATGATTCTGTAGCTCTGATATGCGTCCCTGCCAATAAAAAAATTAGCGATCGTCACTTCATCAAAACACTCAAACAGCGGTGTCCGAGACTCGCTAGAGTTAGTGGCGGATGGTGGGGTGCGTTGAAGAACAGAATGTTTTCGAAGAGACCTCTGTGATACCTCAAAGTCGGTATCACTCTGAAGTTTTTAAGCGCGGCTGACATTAACCAAACCGGTAACCTCTTATCGTAGTCGTACTTTCCCATTATTTCTGATGACTTTTCACCACTTCAAAGCAAACCATTTCAATAGTCATCGTCTGATTGACGAACTAACTAAATCGATGACCGCATATGTGGATTCTTCCACTCTCGGGAGTCTCAGCTTCGTTTCGTACAAAACCTGGGAGCAGAAGTCGTGAGAATATGGAACGAGTATGGTCTTCTAGCGCTGAATACAGAGTCTCGACGTGTAAGTTTCTCTAGAGTACGCCTTTACCTTTTTAACGAATTTTTTGGAATGTTTATTTTTGGATTAATCATTACTTTGAGCCATTGTGCTGAACACTATTATGCTAATAAGAACGATCAGCTTTTGTAAGCCTTCTAAAAAATAATGGTAAAGGAACACATTTGCGCTGTACACCTAAATAATTATACGAATATTCGACAATTTGAATGCTCGATATTATTAGACGATTCGAAATTCGACATCTTAAAAAACGAATAATATTCGAACACATTTGCTTAAGCCTGGTGCGGCTGGTAGAGAGGCTATATGTTGTTACAGTATGTTTTGTTGCGATCAAAACTCTTGCGCCAAGCGGGGCTCGAACCCGCATCAAGATGCGGGTTCGAGTCCCGCCTGGCGCAAGAGAATAATATTCGATTACTTTAAAAAATCGGCATTTCCGGAACCGAATAATATTAGGTTGACGTCGTTTTTGCTCAAAAAGAAATTTCGCTACAAGAAAAGAATGATCATACCTTAATACAAGAGGTAATATCCTTTATTGTTAGTGACATGTCGTCAACACGCTCGCAAAGAATGGATGCCTTTCTTGAAGAACTACGCTTGCTGCAACTCGAAGAAGTTGGACACCCAAATTTCGGCTTCATCACGGTTCTTGAATTTTTTCCCCGCGAAGGCATGCTGCATCGACCGGAAAGGATGGTAGTCTGATGGCGCAAGATCTGGGCTATAAGGCGAGTGAGGCAGAAGTTCCCAGCCTAACTCAATTTTTTCTCAAAACCCATTTTTTACAGCGTGATAGTTGCAACGTGCGGTCGAGCGTTGTCATCGAGGAGTTTCACAGTTGTTGTGTTCACTCCTTGTTGACGCAGTGGTTGGTCCACGCGGCTCAGTTGTCCTTTGTCAAGGTCTGCCGTAACTGCTTGGTCTGGATCCAGCACCTTCAAATGCACCAGACATCTACTGTTCCACCAAGAACAGACGTGACTTTTTCCGTGAATGTCGGGCTTTGTCGCTGTCTTCGGAACCTTACCGGGAATCGACCATCGCTGCTTTCGTGTGGTACTGTGGCAGTGGATCCAGTTCTCATCCCACGTCACGATGGAATCATAGAAACCGCTGTTCTTGGTTTTGCGGATGAGAATTCCAGTGTGGCGACTCGTGCTGTCTTCTTGTCGCTGAGCTTATGGCGCCCATTTTTCACACCGATTTGACTTTCCTATTGTATGCAAATGATCGGCAATGGTAGAATGGTGAGAACTGAACCTCTGTGCGAGCTCAGTGTAGCTTATGTTGGATCCGACTCGACAGCTTCCTTTGATTTTTGGCTATACACAACTCCAGGACGCAGTTGATGTTCTTCGTCTTCGCCCTCATCACCATCTCGGAAGCGTTGAAACCATCGCTTTCATTGACGTAATGATGGAACTTCGTTACAAAAGACTTCAGACTAGATGAGATGGGATTCTGCAGCATTCTTTCTTGCTTGAAGTCGTACAGCAAGCAAACTCGCACTCGCTAGTTTTGCTCAATCATCATTAATCTAAAAAAATGTTTAAACGGGAACAAAACTTTGGAAAGATGCCTTCGGAAACGCGTGTTAAACATGTAAAGTTACATGATCCAAGAAATAATAATAGCATAGAAATGAGAAATCGAAATCAGGAGTCATTTATAATCCGGCAACCTAATGTTCGACAATTCGAAAATCCACATCTTCAAAAGTGATTATTATTCGATAATATCGCGGAGCGCGATTTTTGTATTCTTTATCAAAAAATATGCGAGTTCAACTTAGGTAACGATCGCTGAGGGGCTGCGAGCGCCGTTGACCCGTTGATCGAACGCAATCGCCATTTGAACAACTTATCGAATATTAGCGCGCCAATTCTATAATATTCTACGAGTGCATAAGGCCTATGTGTGTTGTTCTTCGGCCAAAAAAGTTGGACACGCCTCGGTGCCATGAGACGAAGATGCTGCAGTGAACGGCCGGAGTCACGCGCATGAACCGCATTGGGAACGATACCATTCGGCAGAAGTTCGGTGTCACACCGATAGCATAAGATGTGCGAAGCTCTCCTGCGATGGTATGAACACGTTCTTCCTGGGAAGGAGGACAGTGTGCTCTAGACGCGAGGCCTTAAATTCGAATTGTCTGGAAAGCGGCCTATGGCCTATGTCATACCATCGCCCACCCCGAGCGAAGCCTAACGATAGCTCTCATATCGACTCATCGCTCTGCGCGATCGATATGGGAGCTTGTCATTAGACTTCGCTCGGGGTGAGCGGCGGTATGACATAGGCCTAAAGGGACAGCTTAGAGCGCGGGAACAGTCATTCGCCGTCCTCTTCCGTCTTCTGCCGTCTCCCATCCGTGTTCTTCTGCTTCCTTTATCCTGAAAAATTCTTCTTCTGCGATCCGGACAGCGACCTGCGATGGAGCCTTGCGAAAAGGGATTTTTGCGATTTGGTTCCTAGATGCCATGAACGCGACTCCTCACCGCAGCGAGGGCAGCCTTGGGAGCGGTTGTTTTGCTACGCAGATCTCTGCGAAGCCGCCTATCTCCGTGACCCACAGTTCTCGCCCTACTCCTGCTCTTGTTTTGTTATCCTGTAAAGTACACGCCTTTTTTACTCTTAGCAATTCCGTGCGTTATGTGCCTTACTGTCTTTGCTGCTCCATGAAGTGCATTTCTCTATTCCTAGTTATTTCGCGTATTGTCTTTATTAAATGTTAGTTTTGTTTGGTTTAATTACCCAGGTTTGAGATTCCCGTTCTAATGTGCGCTGATAACAAACGATTGGTCGTTCACGTTCGAATCGTCGGATTTGTGACCCGTATGTCAAGGAGCGTTTTCAGATGATTCGATATTCGATATCTTGGAAACCGAATATATTTGGTTGTTTGAGAAGTGGATTTTTCCGAAGGACGAAGGTATAGACAGTGTAGGGCAGAGCCAATGTGTTTTCTGCTCACCAAAAGAACAACGCGTCGTATCGACTCTCCGAGAGTAACGGAAGAGACACAAAAGAATGGATAGGAGCAGAAAGATCTGCGACTCAATGTCACCCTAAACACTAACCATTTTAGTTGTGCGTGAACGCCGTTGGTGCCTCCAGCCATGAGTGAGTCCTTTTCGAGACTGTAGTCGTTGGCACTGCCAGAAGCGGAGGAAGACATTTGACAGACTTAAAATGAATTTGATGAGAGCAGTCGTCGCTATTTACTCGAAAGACTATGAAAGGCAGGCAATTGCAGCTCTCGATCGTGAGGGCGGCGTAGAGTGAGGAGTTGATTTTTGGCTGAAGCATGTGTGATTTCGTCTCCTGTGGCTGTAGTCGTATTTATGATCGGGCTAAATTTTGTGGCTGAATTTGAAGACGAAACTGCTTGAACTGAAGGTCGAGTGACTTTAAATGTTGATGTTGAACGGTTACATGTTCTACTGAGATTATGGGTATCCATGCCTGTAACGTTTTCCTGGCAATCGAGTTCGAGCATGCGTGTTCCGAGTTTATAGCGTATGTTAACGCTGGTGTCGAGAATGTTGTCACATTGTTGCTCGACTCAGCAACTAGCAATGACTCAGTAACTGACGATGTTTAATTCGAGCTCTTTCCCATCTTGGGATGATCATCGATGATCGTTTCAATGGAACTAGAAGCGTTCGCATATGATATTTGAATGGCTTGTTTTACGTGAACGAGAGCGTCGTTGATATGTTTGACTCTCGATTTACTGTGTATAATGTATCTGAGAAGTTCGCTAGGTTCTATAGGATATTGTCATTGTTATTTGAATGTTTTAGCGTCCTGAATGAGGTTGCGAATCTCGCAGATATTCTGACAAACTTGTGGTTTGAAGCTTTTGGAAGAGAAAGCAAAAGAAACATAAGATGACATTACGCGAAATCTTCAGAAGCCTGTATCATGTACATATGCTTTATTCTGATGACGTGACGCTCACTTGCGTAAAAAAGTGATGCCGAGTGGCAGATGCAAGGTTGGTGCGAACGTCTGGCAACATTTGGACTGAATTTGAACGTCAATAAGACCAAGTATCTAACGACTGATGTTGAGCGGCTCCATTAATATTAGCGGCACAGAGCTTTAATGATTGGGACAGGCAATATCATCCAGCGATAGTATGGTGGTTGAAGTGAGGTCATCGTTAGAGCAGCTTGGTTGATTGGCGCTCGGTGACGGTAATACGAAGATTGCAGAGCCCTTGAAGTCAAAAATCTATAGAGCCGTTGTCGGATCAATGGTAATGTACGGCGCCGAGTGTTGTTCTTCGGCCAAAAATGTTGGACACGCCTCGGTGCCATGAGACGAAGATGCTGCAGTGAACGGCCGGAGTCACGCGCATGAATCGCATTGGGAACGATACCATTCGGCAGAAGTTCGGTGTCACACCGATAGCATAAGATGTGCGAAGCTCTCCTGCGATGGTATGAACACGTTCTTCCTGGGAAGGAGGACAGTGTGCTCTAGACGCGAGGCCTTAAATTCGAATTGTCTGGAAAGCGGCCTATGGCCTATGTCATACCATGGCTCACCCCGAGCGAGGCCTAATGATAGGCTCCCATATCGACTCATCGCTTCGCGCGATCGATATGGGATCTTATCATTAGGCTTCACTCGTGGTGAGCGGTGGTATTACATAGGCCTATAGGTCGCCCGAAGCAGCGATGGTCTACACGTTACACATAGACATGAAATTAGCTAGTGCCCGTCCTGATCAAGCACACGATCGGAAAAACGGCGTTATGGCATCCGAACAGCGGATCCCTCGACAGAGCGGGGCAAACGCTAAAGATCCTAAAGATTGAGTGAGCTTGTAAAACGTTTCCGGATTCAACTTATTTAAGAATTCCAGCCGTACCAGTTCGCCAACTTCGTTTGCGGCAAGCTTATGCCATTCATGGGTCATTACGAAGTTCACCACGTTATTCACTTTGTCACTCCCATGCCGTTGATGTTCGTAGTGCAGCGACATGAGCTTCACGGAAGTGAAGGGCTCCCCTCTTCTTTTTGAGAAACATCATAAGGTTGACGAAACCTCATTTCGCCTTCTCATTTACCTCTGGCTCCATTGGAGGAAGGTCGGGGGTTCGGTTCTGCAGCGTTGCGTGCTTTATGCATTTCAATTGAGTGGTCGAGATTTGATGGGTTTTGACGTCATTGAGCGGCGTTTTCTGGCCCGGTTCTGCTGGTGCTGCTGCGGACTCCCCCTGAGCGACGAAGGCAGTTTCCACACGAGCAGCTTGGATCGCACCCACCCTGAAGTCCCTTCCCTAGCCTGATTCTGCGCTCGAAGAGCGCAGAATCCAGCTGCGGACTCCCCCTGAGCGACGAAGGCAGTTTCCACACGAGCAGCTTGGATCGCACCCACCCTGAAGTCCCTTCCCTAGCCTGATTCTGCGCTCGAAGAGCGCAGAATCCAGCTGCGGACTCCCCCTGAGCGACGAAAGCAGTTTCCACACGAACAGCTTGGATGGAACTCAAAATCTATTCCGATCTGGTTTTAGCAGTCATTGTTCCACTCCCTTTCGCAATGCAATTTCGACATATACCTGCTGAATACGAATTCCATACGTATATGAATTGCTCCCTCCAAAGCATTCGCTAAGGGGTGCTGCGAGACCAAGCGGCAGCAGACACGTCGCAACGCGTCAGCCTGTGCAGAAACGCGCTCCGATGACGGATGATCTGCAGGTTTTCGGGATACTGTAGCATGATTTGGCACATTGCCACGGCAGCCGCCGATGAGGTCTAATGGCTATCGGGCCAAACTCTGTATGCCCCCTCCGACTAGGATTGATCTGGAGCGTGTTTTTGGAATGATTGACCATGATAAGAACATGACTTTCACTATCATATAAGTAAATGCTTCCTTTCGGAGGCCCGGAAAACTGAAGACTCATTTATCTTGCGCACGTTTCTCCGAGAGGTTGGTAAGAATATTGTGCAAGCCTTGCACAGCTTAATGCAAGTTACTTGGGTTCCTCATTAAACATGCGTAAAATATAAGTACAGACGAGTTTTTACGCGGTGTTGCGATCATACTCACCGATCCTTATCATGCGTTCAGAGGCATTGAATGTGTGACAGTGACCTTGGCAGTCTTGTTAATCCGAATTGGTGTGTTCGGTGTTCTTTTAAAGCGTACTTTTAACTGAGAAATTCTACATCCGACACCATGAATGATTGCTAATGCTTGGATCAGCTGATACGTATCAGCTCACGGCGCTGAAGCATAGTAAGTCATCACCCTGCTGTGTTTGCATCAACAAACAGGTATTAGCTGAGGGCAGATGACGTGGAGACAGAAGTCCGCGCTATCACGTGTGTCTGGGCGAAAACGCAGCCGACAACTGGCAGAACTTCCTGGCGCTCGAGCATAGGAAGTCATCATCCTGCGGCCGAAATCATGAGTCGGACAAAACAAAAAAGCGACGAACGAAGGCCGCGACCGCACGCTCACCTCGCGAGCCCCGTTCGCCTTTGCAACTGGCCTACTGCGAAATTCGTGCTGAGGTTGTCACGAAGCAGTGGCACAACGCACGAAGCTATCATTTTTGGGGCACTCTGGTCGATGTTTTCTTTTTGCTGTTGGTTTCAACTGTTGAGCAACGACACGTGGTGGGTCACCTTCCAAAAACTTCAGTAACGCGGACAAAGAGAAACGGGGGCTCAAACCCAACCGAGGGAGGGGGCTGTCCATAATGACTTTTAACATGTATTGCAGCGGCGTAGCGGTTGACCTAGGTATCGAAATCTGACGTATGCGTCAGGTTATGGTTAGGTTTGCGTCAGTGAGAAATGCCACGTCGGGCCGCACGCACGTTTGAGTACTGATGGGCTGCCCCATTCTAATGCGCATTTCGCCAAATCTAATGCACAACGTGTGTTCTACCCCGATGACGAACTGACGTTCCTGAGTAATTGAACATAAATATGCCCTCTTCTTCTACTTCTTCTTTAGCGCTTGCTGCTTTTCTGACACTTCCAACTCAAGGCCTCTCTTGTAGACGCTATATTGTTTTCCATGCAGAACATGGCCATCATCCTCAGGGAAGAGCGGTCTTACTTAGATCTAACCAGATTCTCCTGATGTCGCGTCATATCGACGTGGCCATTTTCGATATCCACCGACACCATGGTCAGTCGATATGGAGGAGGGTCGTTGAGCGGATGGTGGCGGATCGCGGCTCATCCACGCCGCTACAGGAGAGCACTGGGAGACGGGAGCAGTTCCTGCACGAGCACCTTGGACACACTACACCCTGGAGTCCCTTCCCTAGCCGAGTTGTGCGCTCGAAGAGCGCACAACCCTTCTCCGATGTCCCCCTCAGCGACGAAAGCATTCTTGGCACGAGCCGCCTGGATGGTCCACACCCCGGAGTCCCTTCCCTAGCCGAGTTGTGCGCTCGAAGAGCGCACAACCCATCTCCGATGTCCCCCTCAGCGACGAAAGCATTCTTGGCACGAGCCGCCTGGATGGCCCACACCCCGGAGTCCCTTCCCTAGCCGAGTTTTGCGCTCGAAGAGCGCACAACCCATCTCCGATGTCCCCCTCAGCGACGAAAGCTGTCTCGGCACGGATTGATGTGCAAGTTTGCGTGGTACTCCAGCAGGAGCTGGCATATTGCCAGCGGAGCAAGTGGTTAGTTCTAATGGCTATCGGGTAGAGCGGTCTCCCGCCATAATCGTCCAAGTGAACCTCGGCATCGTGTTCGGCACCCCGAATATGTATACGAAGTTTGAGCAAAATCGGTGATCCTGACCCGGCCACCGTCAATTATCCAGAAGAAAATCCAAAACCAACCGAAATCGGCGGAATATTCAAAAACGGACATAGAAATCTAATCAGCGCCCCAAATAACCCCTAGATGACTTTGGACAAGAAAATTTGGCCAATTTCGAAAATATCGATTTTCGATGACGTCATCGTCCGCGCAGGCCCGGCCTGGAGCGCCCACGTCCGCAATGGGAAATTGTCAAAAAACCGGTTTCTTTGAAACTGGTTGAGATTCACATTGTTCAATAGAGCTTTTCGTGTTGAAGCTAATGGTGTTATTGCGAGTGTTGAAAACTCAAATGTGGGCGAATAACGGCGCGGTAAACTTCGAACACTAAAACTCCGCCGCCCTAAAATGGCAGCTGGTGCTAAGGCAGTTTTTCCAGCTAGGGAGTTGTGAGCAAGTCGTCGTTAAGAACCTTTAGAGTTCTGCTCACCTGCGCATTTGTAGGCCGTTAGCTCTCTGCGTCTTCCCCAGGGGTCGACTGAATTTGGAAAAAATCGTGCCACGCAAGCCTTACCTGCATTTTCGCACTGCTGTAATTTTGTCCAGTCATAAGCTACATTGCTGTGTTTCAGTGCACTGCTAGAACATTTTGCTGCCTACAAAATTCACAAGCTGAGAGCATGAAACTCTAACCGCTATCTTCCGTCGCTTTAAATTGGCAGCTGAGGTTAAGGCAATTTAGGAAGCTGAGGAGTTCTGCACGTCATCGCGAACTACCTTAAGCGCTCTGTTTGCACACGCATTTGAAGGCCGTTTGCTCGCCGGGTCTTCCCGCAGTGGTCCACTGAAATCGAAAAAAAATGCGTCACACAAGCCCCACCTGCATTTTCGCTTCCCTGTAACATTGCCTGTTCCTGAGCTATACCGTTCTACTTTAACATGCTACTAGAACGTTTTTTCCGACCTACAAAACCCACAAGTTGCAGCCGAAACAATTTGAACTTGAAAGAGTTGCTGCGCTACTAACTCACCAATGCGTGCAATTTGCAAGCGGTCGCCCCTCGATTGAAAGGTTCGATTCTATATGCATTGTTCACGGCGCACTCCAAAGCTAGCTGGACAGCATTAGTGCAATTTCTTGGTAGGGCGGTTGGCGATTGAACTCCCCAAGCGCTCACTTTTCCAGTTGTCGAACGCACTCGATTGATAGGTTCATCTTTATACGCATTGTACACGGTGCAAACTTAAGTCTCGACAGATTGAAGCAATTCCCAAGTAGGGCGACCCTAAATTTTTTATAAAATTTTCAACCAGTGCAAGATAGTCTTGAAGGCTTTACATTTTCCATGAAGCGATGATAGAAACCCAGTGGACATGCTTCCGCCCACTCGATTGATAGGTTCGATATTATATGCATTGTGCACGGCGCACTCTCGGAGCATTCCGTGCATGACAGAGCACTGACAACGCACGTCATACTTGAGATACTCCGAAAACACTGCACGTCACATGCAGTTCCTGAAAAATAAGGTGCTCTAATAGTAAAAGCCTGCTGCAGTTATTTTTTAAGGCCACCTACGGCGAAAACGCGGAGTTCTGGTAAAGCTTCATACACGATTGTATAGATCCCGAGGAGACAAATCGAACGGTGCCAACAGTTCTTCAAACAACTCAAAATTGAAAGAGTTATGAGCATGCGACGGTTTGCGACGGATTTTTCCGTCGCAAACCGTCTTTTTGACCGCGCGACGCGGGCGGTATTGTAGATCAGATCAGTAGTCAAGAAAATCGATGACCCCAGTGTCCGGAACGCTGACACGTTAACATGAATGCCAGCTGTTTTTCAGAAGTAGAGAATAGAGAACAAAATTAACTGACGATCCTTCCAGACAGCAGTAAACAGGGATTAGGAATAAGGCCAGACGAGCAGAAGGGCGGTAGAATATTTGCGATGAGATGACTTGACAGAGCAGGCAAACTGGACCGCCCGCCGTTAGGCCTGGTCTATAGTTGCGCCGGTGGGCGGCGCGGCACCATAGTCGGAATAGATATCGACCGGGCAGCGCGAAAAATCGATATCTATGGCGACCATTACGACGCGCCGCGTGGCGATGCCAGTATAAACCAGGCCTTACCAGGATACTATCTCAACGGTAGGTCGGAACGGCGCAAGTGTTGTATATGGGCAGAACCGCCTCTCTCTGGGTAGTAACAAACTGCAGGTATCTCGACCCCAATACAACTCTGAACATAGTTAGGGGCGACGGAAGTCGCGGGTTGGCGCCCTGTTGATTCACGTGCTCCACAGCTGACGGGCGCGCGCGGGATGAGGGCTCGCATCGCGGCTTGTGGCAGTGCACATGTGGCGTAGTAGGGAAGAACTCGGGCTCGTGAACGAGGGGTTGAGGGTTTGGATCTCGCAGACTGCGCTTGCTTTGCACTTTTGCAAAATCCATGTTTATCATATAGGTAATCCAACTAGGGGTATTATAGTGTGTTATAGAGCATGTTTACATATAACATATGCTTCAAACTACAGATTAGCTAAAATGTTCACTTCTGTGTGTCACTTATTTTAAGCCTATTTTGTGTGAAGCTATAGTTATGTAACGGTAGATATTTTGTGGCACTAGTAAAAAGTTCCGACTCCACCGACAAGACTTCGGTCAAAAAAAATTTCGCTGAAACTTTGTCTAGGAGGGTTATTTGGGGTGCTGATCACGAATCTGACATCCGTACATCCGTTTTTCACGATGTGGTCGGAGGCCACCCATACCGTTAACAAGGGTGGTCCAAGAATGGTCACCGATTTCGCTGAAACTTCGTCTAGGGGGTCATTTGGGGTTCGTGAACAGATTCGTGATCAGCACCCCAAATAACCCTCCTAGACAAAGTTTCAGCGAAAAATTTTTTTGACCGAAGTCTTGTCGGTGAAGTCGGAACTTTTTACTAGTGCCACAAAATATCTATCGTTACATAACTATAGCTTCACACAAAATAGGCTTAAAATAAGTGACACACAGAAGTGAACATTTTAGCTAATCTGTAGTTTGAAGCACATGTTATATGTAAACATGCTCTATAACACACTATAATACCCCTAGGTGGATTACCTATATGATAAACTTGGATTTGCAAAAGTGCAAAACGAGGGCAGTCTGCAGGATCCAAACCCCCGCCCCGCGTTTTCGAGCCCGAGCTCTTCCCTACTACGCCACCTGTGCACTGCGCTCAGCAGCGATACGAGCCCTCATCCCGCGCGCGCCCGTCAGCTGTGGACCACGTGAATCAACAGGGCGCCAACCAGCGACTTCCGTCGCCCCTAACTCTGTTCAGAGTTGTATTGGGGTCGAATACCTGCAGTATGTTACTACCCAGAAAGAGGCGGTTCTGCCAATATACAACATTTGCGCCGTTCTGACCTACCGTTGAGATAGTATCCTGGTTAGACCAAGCACTTGAATGAATTCGTAGCGGTTCCTTGCACTTCCTAGGAAAGTTCCGCAACGATTAATGAAAGCTTCTATGTGAAATCGCTACGAAAAGGTCTCCAAAAAGGAAACCAGGTTCACTGGAGATATTGTAGTTACACCATTCCAGAGGTGAAAATCTTTTTCACTCAAACCCGGCCTGCAGAGCTTAGTTGGGGTGCTGATCACTTATAAGATGTCCGTTTCTAAAATTAATGTCAATTATGTAGGACCAGTTACAAAAACGGATGTGCGCGAGGCTTGAGCGAAATCAGTTACCACGGCCCCTTCTCCCATATGCAGTCATACCCGCCCACCAAAGCCAACGAAATTTTAAAAACGAACCTCGTATACCGAAAGTTTAAAAACGCACCTCATATAGACTCCATGTCCGACTTTCCATGAATCTCGGCATGATGTTTCGTGTTGAATTGTTTGTTCGTGGAGCTGTGCACCGAGATTGTTACAACACCTTATTCGGCTTACGTTTCGGCGGTTTCGCCTTCGTCGAAGCCTGGAAGAGACCAAATAACATTTGCAGAACTACTCCCCCAAAGGTCATCTCATTCTACAGAAAGAAATTCAAAGGTCAGTGGAGTGAAGAAAACGATGTGGAGAAGCGACAAAGGGCTAACCTTTGTGGTGGAAGCCGAGGAGCTCCACCAGTCACCGTCAGACGGTGAACGGAGGTGAACGTTGGTGAATGACTTAAGCTCTAGAGACCACCTACCCTAAGGACCTCCAAGGGCATGACCCTGTAGGTCAAAACCCACAGAGGCTGACAAAGGGTGCCAGTTCTTGCGTCACCGCCGCGCACTCGTCTCTGCGATTGATCTTGGGGTTTCGCGATGCGATCCAGAATGCCTCTAGCGTTTTCCGCGCAGACACTTCGCTTTCGCGTGCAAGGATCGTGACAGCCACCTGAACCATTGCGCCGCCAATGCAGTCTACCTGTGCTCACCCATTGGAGTTGATCTTTGCGACCTCTCAAGGCCGTCTAGGTGCTCTTTGACCCTTAGGCCTCTGTTATACTCCCGCGGGAGCATCCGCGGAACGTCCGCGGACCAATGGTGCACGGCGGAGGCGGGCGTGGCGAGGCGCGGCGATTGGTCACGTGAGGAGTCTCGGCGCGATTCCCGCCCTTCCGCGGATGCTCCCGCGGGAGCATAACTCAGGCCTTATACACAGCGGCCTTCCCGTTTCCCCGACGAACTCCTCTCTGCATTCCCTGCATGACATAAGATACACCACCCCCGAGATCATGCAATCACCTTGTTTCCCGAAAGGACACACTACACACAAGGGGGTAGTACAGCTGGTCGTACAATCGGTTTCGAACTAGTTGTCTCTTCAAATTCATAGGAGGGACTTCTACCACCCTCACCAGTTCATGTAGGTCTGCCTTTCGAAGGCAACGCGGATTTCCCTGCTGACCTCATCCGAAATGAACGGTATGCAGAAGGGAATTTTGTTTTGCTCGATCTCGTTTGCAACCACTGAGCGATGTCTGCGTTCGATACAAATCCCTATAGAGGAGTACCCATTCAAGGAATGTGCCTTGCAAGCTCCCTAGACAACGCCTTCTGAGTGCTGTCAGACGACACTGCGACCGCTGTTCGAAACATATTGGTGACTATGGCCCTTTTCATGTTGGATGGATGTGCAGACCTGAAGTGGAGCAGTATGTTCCTGTTGCTAGGTTTACGATACCACTTCGTTTTGATCAACCTCCTAGATAGGCTAACCTGCACATTGAGGAACGGGAGCCAATCATTGCTAGGTGTTTCCCTGGTAAGGCGAATATACTCGGACTGCTTGTTTAGCAGTTCGAAACAGGCATCCATTTCAACTAGTGTTGAACTCACCACAAAGCAGTCGTCGATATACCGACTGTAAAAGACTGGTCGGCGCTCCAACACTGAAGCTTCCACTTTCACATGCTTCCACATGAATGCCACTGCTAGGACAGGGGCTAAGCGCTGGCCCATTGCTAGGCCTCTTATCTGCTTGTAGAAGTCCCCTGACCACTTAAAAACATTACACATGAGACGCTCATTGATGAGCGTCATTAGCTGGACGATGGTGAGCCCGTATAAATTGATGCCTGTCTGAAATTCTGTGAGAATCTCCCGGACTGCTTGTAGGGCGCTGTCCTTAGGCACGTTCGTATAAAGCGCAGTGACATCGAACGACTCCATAACCACATCCTCATCCACAGTGATACGGCGGAGCTTTGCGAGGAAAATGTGAGTGTTCGGTAGATGCGCGGGCACAAACCTTAAAAGTTGCACCAGGACCAGATTGAGGAACCACGAAATCCTATCAGTGGGACCGCCAACATTGCTTATGGTCGGTCTGACTTTGAAACTTGAAGAGTCGTCGATCGCAGTGTCTCCCATGGGTAATTTGTGGGTTTTAATGAGAACGTAGAGCACAGGGCATGTAGGCAGTTCGGTCTTCAAGCGCACCGCAACGGCTCTAGGGAGGTTTGCCGATTTGGCAATTTCAGACCGCACTCTGTTTAATCTGCGGTACTGTCTAGTAAACTCTTGTTGGGTTGAGCGACTGTAGATGGTATCATCTTGAAGATGTAGCCTTGTGATTGCTCTATCCAACTGCTGGGACAGTACGACAAATTCCCCTCTCTTATCGCAGACAGTGACCTTTATTCTGCCGGCTCCAATCATTTCCTTGATTTCCCGCAAACCTCGTTTCTCCCCTGCAGTGAGGTTGCATACATGTCGTCTACTTGCACACCGCAACAACACAGAGAGTACAGAAGTAGAAAAGATGCGGAATTTTGCATCTATCTCGTGGTTTGGTTCCTGTTGCACTCGATACGTGCTAGGAAATGGAGGGCGCGGTATGGCAGGACCACTTACAATTTGATGCCCGTTACCTCGCTCATCGATATTTGCCCTGCACCTGAGACGGTCATGTAGGGACTGGAGGCCAACCACGATCCTGCGCGCTGTGCTATGGCATAGATATTGACTGGGCGCAAAACTAGGACCCAAATCAAGCGCGGCGAGGGCGTCGCTCGATAACGCTACGTCGCCAATCACAGGAGTAGTTCTGCAAATGTTATTTCGACTCTTCCAGGCTCCGACGAAGGCGAAACCGCCGAAACGTAAGCCGAATAAAGTGTTGTAACAATCTCGGTGCACAGCTCCACGAACAAACAATTCAACACGAATCCCATATAAGTGACGTACGCTCTGGCTGCTCTCTCTTTTTTATCTGTTACACATCTTGTGAACTTACCTTTGTTTGTGCTGTTTTGTCCTCACGTTTTATTGTCTATATATGCGCATGGGCATGTAATGCACGTTAAATGTTGAAGGTATGTCACTGGACGCACTGAGACTGGTGTCGGAGTACATGACACCGGCTGGACGAATTAAGCTGGCGCAACTTGATGCCCATACTTGTGGTGCCCTGACAAGGCGAGTTAGTACAAATCATCTCGGTAAGAATCCCGTTAGAAAAAACGGAGTGCTTTCAGATGGGAAGACGTACACAGTTTGCTGTTCGATGACACAAAAATTATAATGGCTGGAGATGTCTTTCGCCATCAAGTCGGTAGTGAGTCGGTGAGGGAACAACGACGGAGTGTGCCAATCAAGCACTACAGTATCGGACGCGTCTTTTGAATAGACGCCGCAAAAACCGCGATTTTGTGGTTTTGCGTCTTCTTGAAATAACTCGCCTAAAAATCACCCATTCGAAGAACAGATGGAGACGTTGCTGGCTTGCGATCGAACAGCTCTATGGCAACAAGTGTACAAATAATTCGACCCAATTATTAGTATGGCAAAGAAAAACTCTACTCAAAGGTTGTCGAAATTTGAAACTTTATTAGGGCTATTCAGAGCCGTAGTAAAACCTTTCGTTTTGTTATGTGGTGCCCCATGGGTTTTTAGGGTGGGTGATGGTCAATGACGGTATCACTCGTTCCCTGGAGTTCTTCCAACCGCACTGACCTATCACATTTTCCAGATAGTTTTTCCAAGCCCTTTTCTGTATAAGTATGTGCTGTGATGTTGAATTTCTAAGTCTTTATAAGTACATACTTATAAGGACTTAAAAATTCAACATCACAGTAAAGGGCTTGGAAAAACTATCTGGAAAATGTGATAGGTCAGTGCTGTTGGAAGAACTCCAGGGAACGAGTGATACCGTCATTGACCATCACCCACCCTAAAAACCCATGGGGCACCACATAACAAAACGAAAGGTTTTACTACGGCTCTGAATAGCCCAAGTAAAGTTTCAAATTTCGACATCCTTTGAGTAGAGTTTTTCTTTGCCATACTAATAATTGTGTCGAATTATCTGTACACTTGTTGATATAGAGCTGATCGATTGTACGCCGGCAACGTCTCCATTCATCCTTGCCAAAGAGCTCCTAGAGGTCCTACTCGCTCGAGGGACGCGAAGAGCGTCACATCGTTCGTTCAGCGCTTTCAGAAGAATTACCACCATCTTGATGTTCCCTTGACCTGTATCACCTGTATCACCTGTCGTCCCGTTGATCATCGACTTGCTCGAGCGGGCGCCAGCAGCGTCTCCATTCGTCCCTGTCGCGTGCCAGAGTGGTCCAATGGATCCTCCTCGCTCGAGGGACACGAAGAGCGTCATATCGGTCGTTCAGGGCTTTCACGCGTTGGTGGGCGTCCCGGTGTTCTCTTGACATCCCGCGGAATCCAGTCGGTAACGGCTCTCGTCCAGCGGGTGTCTGCGAAGCGCATTACGTGGCCGGCCCACCTAATTTTCGACAACTTGGCCCACGCGACAACGTCTCTGATCTTCGAACGTCGGCGAAGCTCGGAACTCCGGAGGCCTTCTCTCACTTGCGTGAGTCGTGTCACTCCGAGCATCGTCCTCTCGATTCCACGCTGCGCGACGCTGATCGCGTGTTCATCCTACTTTCGCATAGCCCAGGTTTCTGAGGCGTATGTTAGGGCAGGAAGAACGGTAGAGTCGAATAGGTGGGCACGGAGTCGGACGTTCTTCGTCTTCTTCGCGACTTCTTCGACGCTCTTAAAAGCTCCCCAAGCCGCTCGTTTCCTCCTGCTCAGCTCCGGCGCTAGGTCGTTGCCATATTGACTTCGCGACCCAGATACACGTAGCTGGAGCATTCGGAGATGTTCGTTCCGTTGAGCGAGAATGGGGCATCAGAAACTTGTCCGTTCCTCATGAACATCGTCTTCGTAAGATTCAGCTGCAGTCCAACATTCCCACATACACGATCGAAGTCGGCCAGCATTCGCTCCGCCTGGCTGATGATCGGTGTTATGAGCACGATGTCGTCAGCGAAACGAAGATGGTGCAGCTGCTGGCCGTCGACCTTCACTCCCATGTCTTCCCATTCTAGTTCGCGCATGACGTTTTCGAGGGTGGCGCTGAAGAGCTTCGGGGATATGGTATCACCTTGCCGAACCCCTCTCCTTACGTCGATGACGACGTCGTTGTAGAATGGAGAGATCTTGGTCGTGAATCCACTGTACAGCTCTCGAAGGACTCTGATGTACTGAGTAGGAACGCCCTGAGTGAGCAGGGCTTCGAGGACCGCTTCGGTCTCGACGGAGTCGAATGCCTTCTTCAGGTCGATGAACGTAAGGCACAGCCGCAGCTTGTACTCTCGCGACACTTCGATGAGCTTCGTAATGGTGTGCGTGGTCGATCATGCTGAATCCTCTCCGAAATCCTGCTTGTTCGCGTGGCTGTCCTTCATCCAGCGTTCTGCTGATCCTATTCAGGATGACTCGAGTGAACAGCTTGTAGACTACGGACAGCAGGCAGATCGGGCGATAGTTGCCAATGTCGTGCACGTTTCCCTTCTTGTACAGCAAGACGGTCTTGCTGGTCTTCCACTGAGATGGAACCTTGCACTCCGACAGGTAGCGTGTGAAGAGCCGCGCCAAGGTGTTGATGAGCGCTGGCGGGAGGTTCTTCAGGTGTTCGGGACTGATCCTGTCAGGGCCGGGTGCTGTACGTTTCTTCACCGACGAGATGGCGTGTCGGATCTCGGAAGGGAGAACAGAGGGAACGACGTATCCATCCTGCGGAAGATGGCATGAGGGCAGGTGGACGTGGCTATCGAAGAGATCGGAGTAGGGATGACCTTCTCCATGGTCCTTCTGGAAGAGGTGACGGTTCCGTCAGGACGTCGGAGAGCGGTCATCTTGGTCTTGAAGTTGGCGAAGTTTCGGCGGGCATTGCGGATGCTCAACCCTGCCTCTGCTGCTTCAGCCAACACTTCCGCCCTTCTCTCCTTGAGATCTTCCTTTATCGCCGCTCTGCATAGCTTCGCAAGCTCGGACGTCAGCTGGTAGTTGCCTGACTCTCCTGCTGCTCCACGCTGGCGTATAAGCTCGAGAGTTTCCGGAGACAGGCGTCTCTTGGTGGTCTTCAAGCTCTCGGCTCCCTTAGCACTATCGTGGAGATGGTGCATGAAGCGATCGTATTCCTCGTCGACGTTGTCCATGACGGCATCTTCCCAAAGGCCGACAAGAGAGGTGTAGAGATCCCAGTTGATGGTCGTTCTGGGACTCCTCTTCTTGAACTTCGCGGCCTTCTCTCCTTGACGCGAAAAGCGGAACCTCGCGCGAAGGAGGCGGTGGTCCGATCCCGTGTAGAACTTGGGGACAACGGAGACATCGGTCAGGCAATACTTGCGATTGAAGATGATGTGGTCGATCTCGTTGTGGAACTGGCCACCGGGGGATTCCCAGGTCCATCGTAGGGAGGGAGGCTTCTGGAACTGCGAGTTTCCATGGATGGTCTTGGTCGACATGATAAACTCAGACAGCCTTTCACCTTGCTCGTTCCACTCCAAACCGTGGGTTCCGATATGAAGCTCTTCCGGCGACCTTCGCGGTCCGATCTTGGCGTTGAGTCGCCGACGATCACCTTGTAGAAGGTGTGATCTTCCTTATAGAACTTCTCCAGCTCCACGTAGAAGGCTTCGACCTCTTCGTCGTCGTAGTAGAATGTTGGGGCATACGCGACGAATACAGTCAAAGCTGGCACGGAGTCACATCGCTTCAGTCGCAGACGTCCGATTCGGGTTGTCAGGCCTATGTCATACCATCGCTGTTCGCTAGCGAAGGCGATGGACAACTAACATAGTTGGGGAAGGGACGGTATCAGACGTTGTGGAGGAACAGACGCCTGTAGCAGTTGTCCGATCCACCGCTAGCTAAGCCTCGCTAGCGGGGTGTCATACTTTCGAGCGATACGGCATCGCTACCGATGCGACCGCGTCGCTGAGCTGAGCAGAGCGTCGGCCAGCATCGGTAGCGATGCTACGACGCAGCTGCACACAACGCTATTAATTGCGCCCTATTCGCTAGCTTCACGCTAGCGAAGACACTTCGCTCATCGCTCTGTTCGTCGCCTTCGCACGGGGTGAGCGAAGGTATGACATAGGCCTCAGAGACTCGTACGAATCGATGTTCATGGCCAAGTGCGTGTTGACGGCGACCTTCGCGGTCCGATCTTGGCGTTGAAGTCGCCGACGATCACCTTGTAGAAGGTGTGATCTTCCTTATAGAACTTCTCCAGCTCCACGTAGAAGGCTTCGACCTCTTCGTCGTCGTAGTCGGATGTTGGGGCATACGCGACGAACACAGTCAAAGCTAGCACAGAACCACATCGCTTCAGTCGCAGACGTCCGATTCGGGTTGTCAGAGACTCGTACGAATCGATGTTCATGGCCAAGTGCGTGTTGACGAGGACACCAACGCCGCCTACTCCCCTGCTGTCGCATGTTCCGAGGAACAGTTCTTCTCCCGAGTCGTAGGCGGCGTGTAGGGGGTGGTGTCTTCTCGTCTCGGTCAGTCCGATGACGTCGTACTTGATCTTCCTGGCTTGCATCATCAGGTCCTCGACGGATGCTTCCGATGCGAGCGTGCGGGCGTTGTAAGTACAGATCGTCATCCTAGTCCTTCTCAATTTCCGCAGCCTGGTTAGGCCCTGAGATTTTAGCAGCCTCTCCGTACTCGTCCTTCCCATCGCTGCAGAAATGGGGGCTCTTTCGGGGTCAGGGGAATGAGGCCCTTTAGTGCTGCTGTGTTTGACTTCCATACAACACGGGTGCTAGTCAGGCTCTGTCGTGCGGGCGAAGAACTCCGGGCAGCCAGCCAGACTGCCCGAAGGGACGGGGCGAGACTTTTGAGGCGGCCTCGAATTGCCTTACGATGTACTCCCAGTCTACCGAGTGCGAGCTTTTGGCCGAGCCGACACAGTTACAATCCGCGCAGTCACGGACACATCCGCGCACACTGTGCACGAACATGCCGCTCCCACGCACAAGGAACGCGTCGACCCGACACAGCAGGAGCAAGGAGTCCATCCCTTGAATCCCACCTGCGTCTCTGGGCAGTACACGGTCGCATTTGGTTCGCGTTTAATCCACTATCCACCACCCGGGGACGCGCCACGTAGCCCTGCGACAAGCGGCCCGAGATCCCTCTTAACAAGAGAGCCCGAAGGCTCTCTATCGAGGGAGATCCGTGGGTTCCCTTGACATCCCGTGGAATCCAGTCAATGACGGCTCCCGTTCGTGGGCTGTCTACGAAAGGCATGACCGGCGTAACTAACTTTCGACGACTTGGCCCATGCGACAGCATCTCTGATTTTTGAACGACGACGAATCTCGGAACTCGTAATGTCTTCACTCAATTGCGTGAATCGTGGCACTCCAAAGATCGTCCTCTCGATTTAAATACTTACCTACTTTGATACTTTGATGGTCCTTTTGTCGGCTGGAGGTCTTCTCAGCGGGGACCACAACTCTTCCAGACCGCTCGATCTCTGGCTGCTTGCATCCAGTGAGGCAGACTCCACACTCTGAAAGATCTTGAGAATGAGTCTGCCCATCGCGTTTGCGGTCGTCCAGGTGGTCTCTTATGGCCTCTCGGGAGCCATTCTGTGACACGGAGACTCCATCTATCGTCCTTTCGTCGAAGCAGGTGCCCAGCCCAGCGATATTTGGACTTCTTCATGTACTGCAGCGGGTCTGCTAATTGCGACTTCTCCCGTAGCTCCGAGCTTCGTAGGCCTTCTTGCCACTGCTGACGAAGGCTTGTCCTCGGAAGACATCTCTCCAGTGCACGATGCGTAGTTTGCATTGCTCTGGCGATTGTTTTGTTGTCGGGCCAGGTTTCTGTCGCGTAACACATCGCAGGCAGTACAGAGGCGTTGAATATCGAGGCCCTGAGGCCGGCATCTTTGACCTGATCGGTGACTTCGAGAATCGAACTGAAGGCTGCCCGTGCTGCGCGTCTCCTGCGGGCGATTTCAGGAGCGAGGTCGTTATCCATGTTCAGCTCTCTTCCCAGATAGACGTAGGAGTCGACCTGTTGTAGAGCGACTCCATTTAACCTTACGAGTCCCGTTCACACCACTGGTGGACCATAAATTGCGTTTTGGACATATTCATGTCCATCCAGTCTTTATCATACCTGCCACATTGAGCTCGTTCAGCATCTTCTCGACTTCTGCCGTGCTGGTAGAAGTGAGAGCAATATCGTCCGCAAAGCGAACGTTGCTGATCCTTTTACCGTCGACAAGGTAGCCTTTATCGTCCCAGTCCAAGTCCTTCATGGCATCCTGGAGTGCAGCTGTGAATAGCTTAGGAGAAATCGTGTCTCCCTGCCGTACTCCTTTCCCGATAGGAATCTGGCGTTGATTTCCACAGAGTCGAACGCTTTCCTGTAATCCACGAAGACAAGGACAAGTGGGAGGTGGTATTCGCGGCTCCTCTCGATGAGCTGTGAGACAGTCTGAATATGGTCCATGCAGGAGAAATCCTTGCGAAACCCTGCTTGCCCCACTGGCTGATATTCATCCAAGCAACGCTCTATGCGGTTAAGCAGTATCTTGGTGAAGATCTTGTACACAACCGAGAGAAGACTGATGGGTCGATAGTTGTTGATATCCTCCTGCTGACCTTTTTTGAAGATTAAAACTGTTTTCGACTCCTTCCATGAATCCGGAATCCTACCAAGTCGAGGGTAGTGGTTGAAGTGCTTGGCAAGAAGTGAGCAGAGGGCACTGCCACCCGCACGAAGGAGATCAGCAGAAATGCCGTCCGGTCCGGGAGCAGTGCCCGGCTTCATCCTTCTGATGGCATGAGCAACTTCTGATTCCAGAATGGGAGGTACTTCCTCAGCTGGTGGCATCAAGCATTTCGGGACAGTGATTGAAGAACGGAACAGATCTGTGTAGAATTCTTGAACGATGGCCTCCATCGCTCTTCGAGACGTTTGCGTTGTTCCATCCTTATCCACAAGGGCTGACATTGTTGCCTTCTGATCGCAGAGATCTTGTTTGCAGCGCTTTATGCTTGAACCTTTCCCAGCGGCTTCTAACAGCTTCAATCTTCTGTAGGCTTAAATGGACTCCTTCACTGCAATTCGACAGGCCTTCGAGATGGTGACTTTTTCCAGATGGGAAGCGTTAGGATCCAGTTTAACAGCTCTTCTTTGCTCCAAGAGTTCAATCGCATGTGCGTTGAGTCTTCAAGCAGACGGTGATGTGGCTCCGCAAGAGCTGCTAGCACATTTCAGCAGTCCTTTGGAGAGAAGGTCGTAGTCTTCCGGTGGACCTTCAAGAAGATTCCAATCATACGACTTTATTGCATATTCCAACTCCTCAGACTTGAATGTGGGGATCCCCACCGGTGCCGGTTTATGAGTGTCACGCTTGAACATCCTCTTTTTGAGAGTCAGCTTTGCACGGACAAGACGGTGATCAGAGCCGGTGTCAAATGAAGGCAGCACGGAGACGTCAAACAGACTCCAGCGTCTGTTTGTAAGAACATGGTCGATCTCCGAACGTGTTTCTCCATTTGGGCTTTCCCATGTCCATCGTCGGTTTGAAGGCTTCTTAAACACAGAATTTCCATGGTAGAGACGGCACGCGAATAGGAAGTCTATCAGGCGCTCTCCGTTTTCGTTCCTTGAGGAAGTTCCATGTGGTCCTAGCCTCCATTCGCCGTGATCATTCGTACCGACGATAGCGTTAAAGTCACCAACGACAACTTTGTAGTAGCTCTTCTCGTCGTTGACAGTCCTTTCGAACAGCTTGTAGAATTCCTCCTTTTCTTCATCCGTGGCCGCAGATGTTGGAGCATATCCATTTATGATGGAGATGGTTCCTTGATCTTTGGTTTCCAGACGAAGAACAGCTACTCGCGGACTGATGATCTTGTAAGAGTCTACTAGGTGGTGCACTGTCGAATTGACGAGAAATCCAACTCCGCCAATATTCTTTCTGTCCACCTTTGCTCCGATAATGAGAAGCTCGTTGTGGTCGGTCCTTCTTATGGTTTCCGTTCTGCCTTTCGTTTCCTGCAGGGCGATAACGTCGTGTTTGATGTTGCGGCTCTGCAAAGCAGTGTCCGAAGATCCTGCTCAGATGCGATCGTACGACAGTTATATCAGGCTGTCCAATAATTCTTGTCCGAAAATTTCACCATTTTTAATTTTTTTCAATTTTATTGAAAAACAAGTCTAATCAACAATATAATCACCACAGTTATCCACAACAGTGGCCCATCGATTGGGCAGGTCGCCGATGCCCTTCGCCCAGAACTCCGGGGGCTGCGACTCGAAGAAGTCCGCGATGTCGGATTTGAGGTTGTCGTAGTTGGTGAATTTTCTTCCGGCCAAATGGTGCTTCAGCGGGCGGAACATGTGGTAGTCGGAGGGGGCGAGGTCCGGGGAATACGGCGGATGGGCAACCGTCTCCCAGCCGGGCGTCGCCAACTTCTGCTGGGTCTCCTTCGCCACGTGGGGGCGCGCGTTGTCGTGCAGCAGGTGGACCAAGGCCCGTCGGGGACGCTTTTCTCGGATGGCGGCGTCTAGTTTCTAGAACTGATCGGTGTAGATGGAGGCTGTGACCGTCCTGCCTTGCGGGAGCAGCTCGAAGTACAGCATGCCCTTGGCGTCCCACCAGCAGCAGAGCATGATCTTCAGCGGGTGCAGGTCGGGTTTCTGCGTCGTCGGCGGCTCTTCTCCGCGCGGGATCCAGACGGCACGGCGGGCGACGTTGTTGTAGGGGATCCAGGTCTCATCCCCAGTGACCGGGTCCTCGAGAAACTCCTTGCGATGCGGACGAAGGAGGAGGGACTGGAACGTACGAATTCGACCTTGGTCCATTTTAGCTTGTACTGGTAGCTAGACGCGGCGATTGCGCCTTATATACCCCTAGCGTGTAACTCTGGAGAACCTTCTAGAAGGTGTTTACACTTGCCTGATATTATGACACTTCTAAGGAAAATTATAGAATTTTGAAAATTTTCGGACATGAATTGTTGGACAGCCTGGTAAGTTCAGACGAATAGGCGGTTTCGGTGTCGTGGTGGGAGGGAGTTTCCGGTAGTCCGAATCCAATGACGTCCTGATAGTGTAACTCCGAGATTAGATGGCCCCTCGCCGGAGGTGGATGCAACCGACGTCGTAGAAGTCCACCTCCGGCGCGCGGAGGACTGGGGCGCGGGTTCAGTTCTTTGACCATGGCGGATGTTTGGTTACACACATGTTCCTGGCCAGGGATACATGAGAGCCACCCATACACGACGAAGCATCCTGTACTGCGTGACCATTTGTGCCGTTGGCCATCACTAAGTAATGTTCACCCTTCACCGCGATGACATGGTATATGAAGGTGCGATTTAAACAAACTAATTTAATTGTCGAATAAGAATGAAGGAAGTTTAAAACAATATTTATTTTGCAAAAAATAGCCCTGACCAAAATAGATGCCGCAAACTCTGTTGCTAACGTCGGTGAACTAAAGGGGCATAAGCGCAATACCCTACTTGCTCTGGCCGAACGGGAGAAGTTGGGCCGTGTCCCGGAGCCGCGATCTGCCCAGCTAGGGCCCGAGACCTGGCCAGCTACGACCCAAGAATGCAAAAGTGGGTGGAACCACCTGCCCAGGTCGCAGCACTTGGTCATCTCGAGCTCAGCAGCACATCCTGCTCACTTCGAAGGAAGGATGCGCTGCCGAGCACGGGCAGCACGTGCTGCCCTCAAAAAGGATGACCGAGATTCTTAGGCCGTAGCTGGGCAGATCGCGGCTTCGGGACACGGCCCAAATTCTTCCGTCCTGCCAGAGTGTGACATCGTAGGGGTTTTGCATCAAGCTCTGCCTGCCAGTGCAGAAGAAGCTTGAGCCAGGCAATGAGCTCTACCCTACTTGTTTTTGGTTTCTTGTGTACTCCCGTCCGACTTGGCAACCTGAATCTGCACTGCAGCAGCGGTGCGCATCACGGTCGCTAGGCTTCTTATAGTTCATAGATATGCTCTTTAAAAGGAGACGCTTAAACAGTACCGTCAAATGTATCCATAATTTCCATTCCTCTTAATGTTTTTCTCTTATCTCCGTGTATTTATTTGATATCTCCTTCATTCTATTTTGTTTCTCAATACGGTGCAGTCGCTTAGAGACAATTTTCTTTTTGAAATGTGGTGTTTTCCACATTTGTTGCCCTTTTAGCAACACACTACAAGGCTTGATTTTATGAATTAATGCACGCTAGTGCTAGGAATATTTGTAGGGGCAGTAAACGAGAAACGCACACAAAAAAGAAACAAAACGCAGTGACGAGAAATGATCATAGAAGGGGCCACTAAAAATCAACCCTATGTTAAAAGTAAGCGTTTTCACCGCGACTCTCTCCGACAGATACCTCACAGCAACTGAAAAGTGAGGTGCCTAGCCCTGCGACAAAAGAAATGCAACAACTAAACAGATTCGTTTATGATGGAAGATAGTCTCAAAATAATGCCCGTCAAAGTACAGCTCGCTTACAACCAAAGCGGAAGAAAAGATTACACTTCCTCGAAAAGCTGTAAAAGTACTCATCTTGGCCCTTGAGTAATGCAAACGCCATAAATGGATCAAGTATTGATCTGATCACGAGCAGACGTAAAAGTTGCGGCAGGGATAAGAGAAGGATACTAGGTGACCAAGGGACTTTGTGATGGAACGTGTATCACTGGATTCCGCTTCGAACGCTAATTCCAAATATGTGTTCCGTTTCTGCTGCGCGCATCTGTGAACGGAGTTATGGACCATTTTCATAGCAGGTCCTTTGTCCTCTAGTTCCACGCAGAGCGGGCCAATCACAAGACGGCGAGCTCATGTAGGGTTGAAACAGCCGTGACGGCTGAGCGGCGGTGGCGCAGTGGGTATGAGGGGCGTGGTCAGACGGTGGTGCTCCTGGTTCGACTCCCCTATGGTGCAGGATTTTTGCATTTCCTAAAAAAGGATCTGCCACGATCAACCAAAGCTCTCTATGCTCTATTCAAGCTCTAGTTAATTACATTCTCTCTATCAGGAACATCGTGGGCTATTTTCGGCCGAAGAAACATTTGAAGCGCCTAATCTTGTTGTTCGAGCCAACACTACGCACATGGCTAAACAGTTAATGCTGGATTGGCTAAGGTTGTGCGCAATTCCTGAAACTAGGCAGCAAACGTTTCTCTTGGTCGACATCTGGAAGCTATTCAAGGATCACGAAACCATTTCATTTCATCAGTTTTTGTAGACCTACTAGAGTGAAAGTAGTGAACATTCCGACAGGAACAACGTCACAAATACATCCATTAGACGTACATTTCTTCTTACCATTCAAAAGAAAACGCTTCACCTCTCATGTACTTACACACGGTATAAAGTTCTCCCTTCACTCCCGCGACTCAATTCTCCCAATTGTATCGCTGATTTACACTCAATTTTTTGCCCCAAGATTAAGTACATATTCATGGTACGCTGTAGGGTACCTGCACAGTCATCCTGGGACGTTTGAAACACAAATTCAATATTGTTTCCTTAATGACATCGTAGAGCACTACTCTTATTAGGGGAGTGGGCAGAAGTAATGACACTCTCCATGCCGTGCCCACATATCTCGTGACTGCAGTCCGGTTTCTGCTTCTCCTATTTGTATGCTTGTTTGCCACATACTGAAGGCCACCTGAGAAGTGATTACTTTCGCCCTTTCCAGAAGCATGCCAAAACCAAAGTCTGTCTCATACCGAAACCCCAGCCTGACGAGTCGACCTGTGTCGCGCAAATCTCGCCCAGTTCTGAACCCCGAGCAGCCTGGACTCAATAGTCATGCAAGATGAGAAGTACGTCTTCTATCTTAACCCTGGCAAGCAGCGAGTCTGGGTGAGATCTGGTAAGGTGCTTCTCGCCGTGAACCTACCCACCGACCTTCGTTCGATGGGTAGGTTCACGGCGAGAAGCACCTTCTGAGCTCTGCGCTCATGGACCGGTATACTGGAATCTGTTTTCCAAAAGCACGACAATGGTCTCCAAGGATACGGTAAACGAAATAGAAGAGATGGACCAGCGACTTGCACTTATTCGGTCTCAGCGCTTCAAGAAGGTCCTCTTCTTCGACAACGCGTCACCCCAACGGGCAAAAGTGACCACGGATAAGCTTGCTCAGCTGGGGTACGTCGACATGCCTCACCCACCGTATTCGCCGGACATCTTACCATACGACTACCACTATTTCTTGATCCTATAGGACTTAATGGTCGGAAGGGACACAAGGACAGAAGCAGACCTCGACAACCATAACGAGCAGTGGATCAGCACCAGGCCTAAGCAGTTCTGGAAGGATGGGATCAGGAAGTTGGCTGATCCATGGCAGCAAGGTCATTGACCTTAATGGCGAATACATTCCTCAGCACCGTTGAGTTGTAATTGAGTTATAAAGAGATAAAGAAATTTGTTGAATTTGTCTCATTACTTTTGGCCCACCCTAATACAGCGGCTGCACTGATGTATTTTTTATTCGCTGCTGTCATTGCCAACAGCTGTTATGTTTAGAAATTTCCTAGTGTTATTTCAAAGTTCCTAGTATAACGCATTGTTTGTCGCGAACATGTTTCTGGTGTATTTTCGTGCATATTTTTATTATTTCTATTACAATAAACATTTAATTACCCAAGTTTGAGTATGAGGCAATCCGCGTGGCAGTTATCCATTGAAGAACCGATCGCACATTGTTTGTCTTCTGTATTGTATCCTCGTGCCAATATGAAGTTGTCCTATTGAAGACGAGCTCTTTCTGGTGACCTTTTCCGTTGCGATTTGACATGGAAAGCTTTGGTTGATCGTGGCAAATCATTTTAGGAAGTGAAAGAATCCTGCACCACAGGGGAGTCGAACCATAAACCACCCGTCTCATCACGCCGCTCCTCTACCCCTGCCGCCACTACTGCTCGGTCGGCAGCGCAGTTTCAACACTAACTCAGCTCGCTCTCTTGTGATTGGCCCGCTCTGCGTGGACCTAGAAGGCAAAGGAGCCGGCTATGAAAATGGTCCATAACTCCGTTCACAGATGCGCACAGCAGAAGCGGAACACATAATTGGAATCAGCGTTCGAAGCCGCATTCAGATACATACGTTTCATATCAAAATCCCTTGATCACCTAATATCCTTCCCTTGTTGGTTGCCACACAATATTTGACTTTGACATTTAAGTTTAAATTAGATATAATGACCCATGAGTGAGCCACAAATATTTTGTAACTAATGGTAAGATTTATTCATTTGTTTTGGAGCATGTAATGGTACGCCCCATATGAAAGGAAACAAAAACTCAGAAACCAAAAGCAGGCGCGAAAAAATCTGAATTGTGCATATAGCAGCGAGTTTCCTAATTCAATCTTACGAGATACATAAATGAAGGAATGCGCACCTAACTAGGGAAGGGCTTCGACCTCCCATGGAACTTCAAATTCAGACCATTATCATTAGAAAGAGCTCGGAATGCTGATTACGAATATGGGTGTTAAAATTGAAGATGAAATTGCTGAGCGAGTTATGGCCTGCCGTAATCGGGGGCCTCACCACAGGCTGGCAGTCGGACACACCTGGCGCGAGAGTGGTGAGTCATCGGGGATCCCTCAGGCCTATGTCATACCATCGTTCACCCCGAGCGAAGCCTAATGATAGGCTCCCATATCGACTCATCGCTTCGCGCGATCGATATGGGAGCTTATCATTAGGCTTCGCTTGGGGTGAGCGGTGGTATGACATAGGCCTAAGAAGGCATCACCAGCTACGGCGGTGGCGCGGGGTAGGGCTCCCGCCCGTCGGGTGCGACGTCGTAGGTTCGGTTCCGTTGCCGCGGGTTTCTTTTGCAAATCATAATTTATCTTCGAAATGACCTTTTGCTCTGAATTGTGACACGTATTTGATTAAATAGCCAGCAAAACTACCATACACCTTGGTAAAAATGCTTGAAAGCAAAAAACTGCTATGGTGACACCTTCAGTAGGTTGTCTCTCTGGATCAGGGGTGTGCGTAAATGAAAACTGAAGTTTCGTAAATCGTAAATCGTAAACCGTAAATCGTAAGAGGCACCTGAACTGTAGTGCAGTACAACTAAATTTCCAGAGGCTTTTTTGCTATTCAGATGTGATTCAATAATTATTTATTTATCGTGTTACTTTAAGCTTAATTTGAACAGTTTTCTTACCAAACTATTTCTTTTTTCATGTTCTCTCGCTACTAACACATCCTTCAAACTAATCTTTACACGTCTCAGAAAACTGTAAATTCAAAAACTTTAATTGAGCCTATGCATTGCAGTGCAAGAAAACGCTTGCATCATTTAAATATTCATTAGATTCCCAATTACTGTCAATTCTTTAGATTGCATATAAATCTAGGATTTAGCAGAAACAACAGCTAAAAATTCGCTGTCAAAACTAAAAATTGAAAAATCGCCTCACCAATGAGCAATGAGCAGGTTTCCTGTTTAAACCTGCACTTCTGAGATTTCGAAAACTTATAAAATTACACTTCTATTTAGTAACTCCCTGCACTCGTTCGGGCTACCCTTCGCCAGCTCTGAAACGAACGCTTGCTTTCGGAAAGCTTCCAGCATCGTAAGCGGACTAAATAGGGCGAATACGATAAACTCAATCACACCACCGGAAATGGAGATCAAAATCACCAGAACCAGTTCGACCCATTCTTGAAATGCTACGCGCTCTTTTTTACCGCACTTTGTATATCAATTCGCACAGCCCTATAAAGTGTAATAGAAACCAATAGAAATATCAGTGGTTTATCCTTCCACATGAGTGCAGCAGCTTTCTAGACCCGCTTGCAATCACGAGTCACGAATCAAAATCGTGAATGGCGTTCGATCGTGGACTTGCGTCAATTCTATTCGGTAGGGTTAGCATGTATCTGTTACAAACAAATTGACTAGACCATCATCGTCGTCGACGATCCTAACGTGTACCTCTTATCGCCCCGCCAGTTACAGGTTGTGGAGGCACCTCACTGTCGAGAGAGTGGCCCTCCCCTGCTCACGAGAGCCTCGTCTCGGCTCCTTTCGCCTCCCCTGTGCTGCTTCCCCTTCGACCTTCTCCACATCACTGTAGCCGCTGCTAGGCTACCCCTCTCCTATATATTATCGTGCCACTTATCATATTGTCTGCCGTAATACATCAGTTACTCCGTCTGCTCATTCTCTTCCTCAAAAAGCCACTGAACCACCTCTTCTGGGACATTAAGTCCTAAGCGCCTCTGCCACCCTCTATATAGAAGTTGTTACCAAACAGGACGTGGTTCAAAGAATTCCCGTCTCTCTATCTCTAAGAAGCTGCCTCCAATGTCTTTCTGTGCGCTAGAATGGGATAACGAAGTGCGAATGCGATGTGTCGTGCTAGGTCTCGGACGAAAACGGAGGAGCCCAGCATCCTAGATAGAAGATTATTTTAGTATTGTATTGCATTTGCTTCTCCTCTTAAACCTGTCCGTTTCCGAACGGCCGCCCATACAATGTTAAAAAATGAAAAGTTAGTTAAGCGAAGAGAAAAGGCGGATTCGAGAAGCCTGTTCATAGAACGGTATTGTCTACCATAGCAACATATTAGAGCACCAAAAAACAAATTCAAGGGGAAGGGGAAATGAGCTGTAAGAGGGGACTACTAGAATGGGCACATCTTTATAACCCAGTCCACATAAATTTGGACGCTAGTCGGTTGTTGATCAAAAGTCACATTTACGAAATTTTACGATTTACGACCCAAAATGTCGTAAATCGTAAATCGTAAAAAATTTGATAAAAAGGCCGTAAATCGTAAAATCGTAAATCGCAAATCGTAATTACGCATACCCCTGCTCTGGATCATGTTAGACTCCACGCTATTTGCCATGGCAAACAACCTGACCCTTTTCGTAACGCTTTTCGTCGGGCCAAAGGAAAAAATGTCTACGTTGTATCAGCGAAGCAGCCTAGGAAAAAACGTCTGGAGGTTAAATCAGCGGATACCACTTTGTTGGTGAAAAGTGCATAGTGAGTGAATAAAAAGCAGTAGATCAACGACTTTTTGGGCTTCCACATCATACATTCTACTTACCTTTTGGTTCACTGATTCTTTTGCTTTGAATTCCAAGGTTGCTAGAAACACCTTCATGAATGCCAAGGATGTTAGAAACACCTCTATTTATTCAATATATGATTTGGACTCTATTTCTGCAAAACAGTGAATAAAAATGCCATTGTAGCAGTTTTTGCCTTCAACTATTTTTACAAACGTGTATGGTAGTTTTCCCGGCTATTTAATCAGACACATGTCATAATTCAGAACAAAAATAAATAAACAAAAAACAATTTAATAAATAAATAAATAAATAAATAAATAATTCAGAACAAAAGGTATTTCGAAGATAAATTATGATCTGCAAAAAAGCGGGCAGCAACGGGAACCGAACCAACAACGTCGCACCCGACGAGCGTGAGCACTACCCCTGCTCCACCACCGCAGCTGGTCGGCCCTGCTTACGGACCCCTGATGACTCACCACTCTCGCGCCACGTGTGTCCCACAGCCAACCTGTGGTGAGGCCCCCGATTTCGGCAGGTCATAACTCGCTCATGAACCTCATTTTGCAATTTGCTACCCATATTCGTAATCAGCATTTCGAGCTCTTTCTAATAATCCTGGTCTCAACTTGAAGTTCCATGGGAGGTCGAAACCCTTCCTAGTAAGATGGAGCATGTTTGCTATCACAAGAACATGTCACTATGGTTACGATCTGACCATTAATAATATTCGATGAGGAATGGAAATGCAGCTACCGATCCAATAGAGTAATGGTTCCAAATGTCAAGGTGTTATCTTGTGTTTAGCTCTTTGTAAAAAATGCTGTAGTAGTGACGTTCCATGCCTAGCATTGGTCGCCTCGTGCTCGCTGCTGCTGTACTTTTGTATTTGGTGTGCCAGAGGTCCCCGCGCGAAAGTTTCCCGCGCCACAGTAGCGTGAAGGCTATATCAGGCGAGTCCCCGGTAATCATTCATTCGGCGTCTCTCTTGGCCCTGAGGGGCCGGAAAACCATGCTTTAAGCGGACGTGTTCGCCGGCCATCTCAACGGATCGGCAACGTGGACTCAAAACAGTTATTGTGAATTGCGCGTTAAAAATTATGGATTTCCACTGGTAGGAAAAAGATAACCCTGGAAAAGGTTTTCCATAAACGATATATACAAAAAAAAATCTATGGTTATGTGTGACTGTTTTGTACAGTGTTCTTGAAATTAGCAATATATAAGCGAGCGCGAAAATCTGCGAAGAAATAAAGACGGCAAATGTTGAAATCGAAGTCGTAAAATTACTTCAAGGATTCTTAACAGGTCGTTGCACTTTCGAAATAGTAAACTTTTTGATCCAGAAAATTGTAGCTTATTGTATAGTTTATTAAGGAATAATATTGCCTTAAATTGAAGGTCGCACTCAAAAGGATCCCTGTAAACGCTCGTTGAATTTTCTCCACTTACGTCTAATCCCTACTGTTTCCGCAGGGGAGAGTAGCCGCAGTTGGTTCATAGGAAAGTGTTCCTTGTCTTGAGCAACCACTCATTTAAGTAGTTTAGGGGGTCCAGCTCCCAATAGACCAATCGTTTCGTCTCTGTCCGCATGCACGTCATGTGTGGATTCAAACACGGCTTCGGAGTGAGCAGATGCCCGCTATCCAGAAGCAGTCAGCGGTTATCGAGTCGCTCTACGTATCCAGCGAGAATTTTGATACGTGAGTGTCAGTCTCTCACCTAACAATAAAAAACAGGATGGAACTTTTTGAAATTCCGTGTTCACCTACTGCCTTCATCGGCGATTATTCAGGATAAGGAATAGTACAGTAAATAAAATGGAGTACAGCGAAGTGCAGTAGGTATGCCATAGCGGCGATTGCTTCAGGCGATACCCTCTGAACTGGGAGAAGGTCTCTTTGAAGAGACTGCGAAGTGTCAACATTTTACAACGAATGGATCAACCACTAAACCTGAAACAAGTTCTCGATCCATCGGCATGTCAGGTGCGGACCTACTTTTGGAGATAAATCTATTTGGAGGTCGACCGGTGTGTCACACAGCCACATAGGGGTTACAACACATTCTGAACCGCTAAAAATCTGGACGAACACAGACAGGGTAAATCGACACCCTACGGCATTTCTTTAAATACTTCTTCAAGACAGATACGTGCCACACAAAAACCCAAACTACACTACCACCTCTTCCTGAAAGTTGGGAATAGAACAAAATTTCAATAAAATTCTCTCGCTTCAGGCGCTTTTCCCGATAACCTTGAGACACGTGTGTCTCACAGGGGTGATACTGTCCTCTACTCTCATGGACACACTCCTTACACTTAGCAACCTATGCCACCTCGACTTGATTGGATGTGTGATTGACACGAATCTCGCCGCATCATATGTAGAGAAGCTCGGTACGTTTAGATCAAACAGTGGAATTCAGATGTCGCACTTTCCTACCATACCCCTTTTTACCAGGACGACTCCCAAATCTGGATGAGCTCAGCATGCCGCCATCAATGTTTTCTTTTTCTGTTAAGGACCAAAACGATGTGCGATTCTCACTGAGGTTAGTTCAGCAAATGTAAAAGAGATGGGCTACGGCATGTGACCAGCAAGCAGCACGAGCAACGATGACCGTGAAATAACGAAACGCTTCCAAGGAATACAACTAGCTCTACTCTTAGAATGTGACTCTGCTACACCATAATGTACACCTCGGTCTTCCAAACGAGATCGATGTATTATATATATACGAATGCGCTATGTCCTCCCTATGTCCTAAACAGCGGACAGCTCTAGCAAACTAGCTCGTCGCTCAGAACTAACCCAGTAACGGATGCACATGGAAAAACATTACTGGTCAGGACGCCAAAGACATGAGAGCCTGTGTGCTCACTATTTGTGCTATTTTGCAGCGAGCTCCTCAGCGGCAGCTTAGTTTTTCCTTCACTTTCCGCGAAAGCCGCTAACTTCTCAATGTCGCTCCGTTGAAAAGAACTCAGCAGCAAACAATCATTGTAAACGACCTAGAGTCATGCGCGCTGTTTCCGATGAACAAGCGAATCCTCCCATTGTACAGGCAACCAAATTCATGGTGGCTTAATTTTGTAAATCAGCGTACGGCGCCGGCTTCGCCGGCGACTGACGCTGGACGTGCGGGCCACTACAGGCTTGCCGGCTTCGGGTATGGTGGCCCACGCTAGGAACGCAGCGCAAACCTAGATGAGATTACTTCCTCAGCCAGCGTCTGTCGCCGGCTTTGCCGGTAGCCAACACTGCGTAAGGAAGCATCCCTAGCGTCGAAGTCCTACATGTTGAAACGAACGCCTACTACCGATTGATTGATGCCTTGCTGAATATCAATCACATCCCAGTACAGCGCTCAGGAAAATGTCCGCAGCACTCCTGCTTCGTCTAAGGTTGTGTTCACAACCTATTGCAGCTCGTCAAGCCTAATCGAATTTTTGACGTTTCTGTCCAGTCGTCGCCCTCTAAGCCACGAGTTGTGATGAATTTCGGAAAGGGTGACTTAAGACAAAAAACTATTCTCCTCTGCATATAATAGTATGGAAACTGGTCAAAGCACTGCCTAAAATGGAGGACCAAGGAGCAAAACTTGGTTAAAACCGTAGTCGAACCGAGCGTACGTCCGACGAACTTTCTTCGCTGACCTCTTCTGGTCCACCCCTTAAAGTTGGAGAACCTAGGCAAGTAGAAATAGCTTAACAATCCAGCTCGCGAAGTATGTATGCTGTTGGAATCAAAGTGAACAATTTCCAAATCAAAAGAAGCGCCTTCCAGACCATGACGTTGACCAATCAATAATATCGGTTGATATTGATTGCTTGATGGAAGCTTCAACATGGTGGCTGATTACCTGGTCGACCTTCCGTCGGTCATCATAATCACGGAACACCCACACCGATCGATTAAATCTGAGACAGAACAGGCGAGACGGTCGATAATACCGATCGATATAAGGTCTGAGAGGAAACCGATATCGGCGCTCAAAATATCAATAATGTCTGTCGATATTGATTGCCTGTGCGAAAATTCATCATGGTGGCTGATTTCCTGATCGACCTTCCGTCGGCCATCGTAATCACGGAACACCCACTAGATCGATCAAGTCTGGAGATATGTAACCGACAACGCCGCTCAAGAATGGATAATATCGGTCGATATTGATTTTCTGAGCGACTAATAGGACCGACTCCCCGATCGAAACACCATCCGCCATCATAATATGCTATTGCTAATGTTAGGGAGTTTTCTGCATCCCGACGCACCTAGGATGGCAGTTGCGGCAATTCTTCTGAATCCTGGCACCCTGGCAGTTAAGCGATGTCTGCGCCACATCCTCTCAACACCAAAGTCATAAAAGTCAATAATTCTGTAGTTTTATAAAAACTTCTGTCAGAACCCATAAAAGCTAACAAAAAGGATCAGCCGTAAGGTGCGGAGACTGCTGTAAAGATCGAATGCGAAAATGAAGTGTAAAGGTGGATAAACCCGTACGGAGCGCAAACGTACGCCTAGCAGTTACGTCTTTCGAAACCTCATGGATTGTTCTTTGATTTCCATCCCTCTGGTAGTTGGTCGACAAACACCCTCGATGTGATCAACATGCGCCGCCTACAGTTCATGTGTCGTTGGCAGTCAACACCCGCTGTCGCCGCGGGCCCCGGACAGCGCGGCGGGCTTTGGACAGCGCGGTGGGCTCCGTCATGGTGGTAATGATGATGATAAAGATGGTAATGATGACTCCGTAGACACCTTAGATGCGATGAACCGATCAACATCTTCCGTCAACAACTAATGTGTCGTCAGCAGGCCTCAACCGCTGTCGCTGCGGGCCTCGGACAGCATGGCGGGCTTCGGACAGCGCGGCGAAGCTTCAGACCGCCCGATTATATATAGTAAGGATAACGCCGTCAAACTCTGGTGCGTACCATTGCACATCAAGAGATGTCTAAAAGATTGATGTATTGCTTCGTCGACATACAAACTGGTATCTCTCACCTCGACGATTTTTCGTTAGCATTCACTGCATAGTGTGGACAGCCACTGCTGGTAGAGTGACACACCGACTATTTTTCACTCAAAGGCTGTTTGTGTTGCTCTCACCGGTTCAATTATCATCCTAGAAAGAACCATAGGACTGTAACAACCAAATCTGGATTTCCTTCAGTTAGAAAAAACAAAGTGCTGGAACAGCCTAGGAAGCAGATTGAACTCTTTGTTGGCCAAATACACTTTCAATGTGCCGATACATGCCACGATCATAAAAGAGTCAATTACCGTGCAGTTATTCATCAATCAAGTTGATAATGGATTCCATGAATTTCAGAAAGCTGCGCCTATCAAAGCTAGCCATCTATATGGAGCAATTTGATGAGAACACGTTTTTCGAACAGCTCGAGACAATGATGCCGAGAAAGCTTGAAGTCCTCGTGCTATTCGGCAACTATTTTGCGCTCAAGAAATCAAAGAAGTACAGTCAATGGCGGAGATTTGAGGTGCATCCCCAACAGCGAGAATCCCTCCGCAATGTGAGAACTATGTACATGCCACACAGATTCTCTTCGGGGCGATGACGCCTCAAGTTCGAACGCAATGGTGGATGAGGGACGACGCGCTGTTAATGTCCCATTTCGTTCGGAGCGCTCCTTACAAGATCGCCGAGGACTTCAGACCAATCAGAAATACGGTACGCGAACGGCATCGTTTTTTACAGCGACGCAGACAGATCGTGGCATTTCTAGACAGCCTCGTGGCGTTTCGACCAAGTCGCAGCTGAGACAGAGGAAAGCCGCCTAGAGAGACAGCAGCCAGCGAATCGTATACTGCGCTTCATGTAGGTCTTTTGTCTCAGTCAGAGTGAACGTTTAGCATTCTGATTTAGGAGACCTGAACCTCAGGCGGCAGCACCAGCGGCTCCGCCACGTCCCGTACCAGAGGTATGCCTCCTTTCATAACAATAAAAAGGCTTGCGATTGGACACAATTTTTTGAACTGACTGCGGCTTGAAAGGAAGAAGATCTCAGGTCAAATGATGAGAAATTTCTGGTATAAAAGGAAACGGGAAGTAGAAGAAGAGCAGGGAACGAGGGTAGAGACTGGAAATACAAGTGAACGTACAGCACAAACAAACAGATAGTCAAGGGCACCCCAAAAATTGTTATTACTGTTTGAATTATTCAACTCAGTTTCTTTAAACCTCATCAAGCGGCTCGAGGTTGTGAGCTGAGATAGCGATGTTTTGTTGCGACCAAAACTTCTAGCGCCAGGCGGAACTCGAACCCGCACCTCCCTCTAACCGGGCGGGAATGCTCTATGCCATTACACCACCGGCGCCGTTTGATCGAACGCAACACCCACACCTCGTGGGACCGATCAGCACCTACCCGTATCCGGGACGAGCTGGTCGCTGATATCTGCATTGATCCAGTTAAGCTGATGGTCTTCATAGAAACGATTCAACTCAGTTTCTTTAAGCTCAAGTGGCTGGTATCGAGGTTGTGAGCTGTCACAACGATGTTTTGTTGCTATCAAAACTTCTAGCACCAGGCAGAACTCGAACCCGCACCTCCCTCTAACCGCGCGGGAATGCTCTACGCCATTACACCACCGGTGCCGTTTGATCGAACGCAACATCCACACCTCGTGGGACCGATCAGCACTCACCCATATCCGGGATGAGCTGGTCGCTGATATCAGAATGGAACCAGTTAAGCTGATGGTCTTGATAGAAACGATTCAACTCAGTTTCTTTAAGCTCAAGTGGCTGGTATCGAGGTTGTGAGCTGTCATAACGATGTTTTGATCGCAAACATCTCATGAATTTCTTATCCGTCTAGCATCAGCAAAGAAATATGTTAGATTATAAGGAAAGTTTTGTCGGTTTTCGCGCACTCACTCATGATATAAAAGTGTAATAATTTTAGTGCCTAGTCACCTACTCGATGTTTTATAGCCGTTGGAAAGAAGAGGACTTGCTCTTTCTAACTATGAGTGCTCCCGAAGCTTCCATAAAACCCCAATGAAAGAAAGCCCAATGGAGCTAAAGCACATAAAATAATAGACAGATGGAACAGAAAAAACTTATTGCTTCTAGACCCAGCGATTCTTGAACGATTACAATGATTATAAAGTAAATGAGGGCACGGCAAACCCACGTTAGCTGAACATAACTGTCTAAAGGAAGCTAGCGCGATTGGGTAACTGCAGTCGTTCACTCAGATGACTAAAGGAGTGGGCTTTCGTTAGCTTATCCAGAAAGTTCTCAGCGTTTTGTGTTACCATTGTTCATTCGTCTATTATCAAGTAAAAATTCAACATGCGTTGCGCATCAATGCTACTTTCTGTACAGAAATTTTCGTACTAATTCATGTTTCAACGTTGTTTTATATTTCTTTTCTTGAAGGGCTTATTGAATGATGACGAAGGAGAAATTCCGGATGACATTTTATTTTAACTTCAATTTGGGACAGACCGCAGCCGAGACAGCTCGACAAATCAATCGTGTTGGCATAATAGTATTGGAGAAAGCACTGTGCGCCAGTGGTTCGGTAAATTTCGAAGCGGAGATTTCAGCCTCGAAGATGACCCGTAGCGGTAGACCTAGAGCAATCCTGGACGACGAGTTGAAGGGATTGGTGAAAGCTGAACCATCCCAAACAGCTTGCAGGAAACGCTTTGGGAAGATGAAAAAGCTCGAAGAGTGAATGCCCCACGAGTTGAGTGAGAGGCTGAGCGGAGGTTTCAAGACTTGTTCTTCTCTACTTTTACGAACAAAACGCCCGTTTTTGGATCGGATCGTCACTTGTGATGAAAAGTGGATTCTGCATGATAACAGGAAACGTTCCAGACATTGGTTGTATGCCAACGAACTTCCAGGCATTTTCCAAAGGCGAACCACCACCAAAAAAGGTGGTCACTGTGTGATGGTCGGCGGCTGGTGTGATCCATTGCAACTTTTTGGCACCAGGCCAAACGATCACAGCAGAGTACTACTGTAAGGAAGTCGGCGAAATGCACCGAAAATTGCGTCAACTTCAGCTAGCATTGGTCAACAGAAGAGGTCCAATTCTTTTGCATGATAACGCCCGCCCACACGTTTCACAAATCACTATTCGAAAATTAAACGAATTAAGGGTTGAAGCCATGTTCTCCAGGCCTCTCACCAACCGACCACCACCTTTTCAAACACTTTCAGAACTTTCTCGCTGGTAAAAACTTCAACAATCAGGACTAAACCAGAACAACTTTCGTGGGTATTGTCGAATCTCGACGCCTAATTTTTTTCGCTGATAGAAAAAGTCAACTGGTTTCCCGTTGGTAAAAGTGTGTGATTCAAACGGTGCTTATTTCGAATAAATCCTATAAGGTTTGAGAAAGTTATGGTAGTTCAAAGCGAAGCACTCAAAACGCTGAGAACTTCCCAGACGAACTAGTAACATATCGATATTGCTAACCACTTCATGAAACCTGGAACTAAAACAGCGTTTCAGCTGGGTGCCACATAACGCTACCATGCATAGCAGTCGTCATTTGCGAACGGTGGAGATTCATCTCTCAGAACGAATCGAGCGGAAGTTTTCTTGCCCTAATTTGCAGATTAATGCAGACAAAGAACAATATGAAGACTACCGCTCTGAGCTGCGTCCATTCATGTATGAGCCTTTAGGTATCTTTTGATTCTCGTTTTACTCAACCGAAAATCATGCAAAGCGATCTGGAGGTGCACAGCTGAACCGATCTGCTTTTCGATTTCAAATCAACTCAAACCATTACTAGTCAGTGCTCTCGTAAATATAAAGCAAATATATGCCAAACTGAAGCTGGTATGTGTGAAGGCTATGAACGGCCGATATTCCGTACTTCCTGCATTGCGATTTGAAGATGCTACCTCTCAATGTCCTTTATATCTTCAGAAAAGATTATTTGGAAAAGTGGTGCATATAATAGTTTTTCGTTTGAATGTAAAGGTGTTTTCTGGACAGGGACGTAATTCCTTGCATATAAGCCTCGAGAACTGTCAGAACTATTCTTTACCAACTACAGTTGTGGCCGTAGCCTTTTCAAAAATGCCGAAAAAGCCGCATTTTCCCGGCTTTTTCGGCTTTTCGAAATAACTTCCTTCAAAGTTAACCAATTGCGAAAACAAGCACATTTTTGAGTTCAGCAATTCAATCTCTATCAGAAAGCGTAAAAATATTGCCAAAAATTTCAAAGTTCAACCGAACTTTTCAAAGGTTAGTTTTTCGTTCGAAACCGTGCTCCATTGTGAAGGGCGGCTGCGGACGAGTTGTCGGTAGCAAGTCGTCGAAAACCGTTGCATGCTCATAACTCCTTCATTTTTAGGTTTTTTTGAGAAACGGTTGGTACCGTTGAATTCGTCTCTTCGAGATCTACACAACCTTTGTCAGACCACCGCGTTTTTATAGTGGGTGGGAAAAATGACTGGAACGGGCTCTTTGCGATTGGAGAAGCTTATTTTTCAGGACTTGCATGTTCTCGGAGTATATGAAACATGGCGTAAAGTGTTCCGTCATGCCAGGAATCCACTGAGAGTGCGCCGTGCACTATGCATATGGGATCAACCTATCAATCGAGGGAGGGGGACAACTTGTAGTGTGAGCGTTTAGGGAGTTTTGTAAGAAATTCTCAGCCGCCTTACTCAGGAGTTGCTCTAAGGCTGTCCAGCTAGCCTTTGGAGTGCGTCGTGCACTATGCATATAGGATGGAACCTATCAATCGAGAGGAGGGACAGCTTGTAGAGTGAGCGTTTGGGGAGTTTTATGACAAATTTGCGGCCGGCCTGCTCAGGAATTGCTATACAGTGCCGGACATGTCGCTGCGTCCAACAAACACAAGCGGCGCCAAGGATGAGAAGCGACGAAAAAGGGCGCCGGAGAGCGCGGCCTTCTGCTCGCCACGTGTCGCTCCGGATGCAAGTCGCGTTAGGGCGCTGCGCCCTCAACTACTGGACTTTGGGCTGATGGAAGGAGCCCATCCACGCATTTGGACGAGCATGGCATACTGTTTGGAAGTAACTGCCGGCATGGCGTGCTGTGAACAATGCATATAGGCCCGACAGAATCAATCGAGTGAGCGCGACAACCTATAGAGCGAGCGACAGCTTGTAGAGTGAGCGTATGGGGAGTTTAGAGGAAATTCC
This sequence comes from Heligmosomoides polygyrus bakeri, assembly GCA_947359475.1. Lineage (NCBI taxonomy): Eukaryota > Metazoa > Nematoda > Chromadorea > Rhabditida > Heligmosomidae > Heligmosomoides > Heligmosomoides polygyrus. The sequence goes on from OX375869.1 coordinate 67,715,779, forward strand.
TAGCCTTCCTACTCAGGAATTGCTCTAAGACTGTCCAGCTTGCATCTGGAGTGCGCCGTGAACAATGCATATAGAATCGAACCTACCAATTGATGGGCGCGAAAGCTTGCAGAGTGAGAGTTTGAGTTTTTCAGAATTTCCCAGCCGCCCTACTTAGGATTTGTTCTAAGACTGTCCAGCTTGCATCTGGAGTGCACTGAGAGCAATGCATACACAATCGAACCTATCAGTCGAGGTGGCGAGACTGCTCGCAAATTGCACGCGCGGGCGTGTTTGCGGCGCGATAACTCTGTCGAGTGTGAACCCTTCCGGGTGTAGCTTGTGGATTTTTGTAGTCAATAAGACGCTCTAGCAGTTTGCCAGAGCGCAGCGATGTAGCCTATGAATGGACAAAGTTACGATGGTGCGAAAATGCAGTTCAGGGTTGTACAAGCCATTTTTTCGATTTCAGTCGATCACTGCGGGAAGAGGCGATGAGCTGACGGCCTACAAATGCATAGGCTAACAGATCACATAAGCTACTTTACGAGGAAGTGCTCACAGCTCTCCGGCTGCCTAACCTGCCTTACAGCTGCCATTTTAGAGCGGCGGACGGCAACAGTGAAGCTTCTTCTGCCCTTACTTCTTCCGTCCTTGAGTTTTCGGCACTCGCAGCGTTTAGCTCGATGAGCTTTACCGATCGGTGTCAATCTCGACCAATTTTGGAGATATCGATTTTTTGACAATTTCGCGTCGGGGGTGAGGTCGCAGCGGAGGGCCGATGACGTCACCGAAAATCAGTGCTTTCGAATCTGGCCAATTTGGGCACCAACATTGACCATTGTTGTGATAAATTGCACGGAGGGCCGATGACGTCACCGAAAATCAGTGCTTTCGAATCTGGCCAATTTGGGCACCAACGATAGCGCTTTTGATGGTGAATGGAACGGTGTTACTTAGAGTGGCGAAAACTGTGATGTGAGCGAGTAAGAGCGAGGAGAACATTGACCATTGTTGTGATAAATTGCACGCGCGGCGTGTTCTGAGCGCGATAGCTCTGTAAAGTGTGAACCTTTCCGATTGCACCTTGTGGGTTTTGTAGGCAGGAAAAAGTTCTAGCAGTGTTCTGAAACTCAGTAATGTAGCTTACAATTGGTCAAAGTTACAGCGCTGCGAAAATGCAGGTTAGCCTTGTGTGTCACGATTATTTTCAACTTCAGTCGACCCCTGCGGGAAGACGCGGAGAGCTAACGGCCTGCAAATGCGCAGGCTAGCAGAACACTAAAGGTACTTTACGATGACATGCTCACAACTTACTAAATGATTAAACTGCTTTGGCACCATCTGCCATTTTAAAGCGGCGGATATAGCGGTTGAAGTTTCCTGCGCTCTTACTCGCCTACGTTTCGGTTTTCAGCACACGCAATGACACCAATCCGTTCAGCTTGGAAAGCTCTATCGAATGGTGTCACTGTCAGCCAATTTTAGAAAAACCGATTATTTGACAATTTCCCATCGAGGACATGGGCGCCCTAGACCGAGCCTGCGCGGACGATGACGTCATCGAAAATAGATATTGTCGAAATTGGCTAAATTTTTTCTTCCAAAAACACCTAGGAAACGTGCTCAGAACTCCTCAGCTGTCTAAACTACCTTAACCTCAGTTGCCAGTTTAAAGCGTCGGGAAATAGCGGTTAGAGTTTCTTTCGCCCTTACTCGCCAAGATTTGAGTTTTCGACACTCGCAATGGTACTTTTCTGTTCAGCATGAAAACCGCTATCGAATGGTATCAATTTCGACTGATTCTGGAAACATCGATTTTTTGACGGTTTCGCATCGAGGACGAGGCCGCTTAAGGCCGCGGCAGAGGGATGATGACGTCATCGGAAATTGATTTTTCCGAATCGGCCCAAGTTTGGTACCATTCGATAGAGATTTTCGTGATGAATTGAACGGTGTTATTGAGTGTCGGAAAACTGTGATGCGGGTGAGTAAGAGCGCAGGAAACTTCAACCGCTAATCTCGCCACCCTAAAATGGCAGCTGGGACTAAAGCAATTTAATAAGCTAGGGAGTTATGAGCATGCCACCTAAAAGCACCTTTAGTGTTCTGCTAGCACGCGCATTTGTAGGCCGTTAGCTCTCCGCGCCTTCCCGCAGGGGTCGACTGAATTTGGAAAAAATCGTGCCACACAAGGCTAACCTGCATTTTCGCAGCACTGTAACTTTGTCCAATCATAAGCTACATTACTGTGTTTTTGCAAACTACTAGAACTTTTTGCTGCCCACGAAACCCATAAGCAGCAACTGGAAAGGTTCGCAATTTACAGAGCTATCGTGCTCAGAACACACCCGCGTGTCAAATTTAGAACAATAACGGTCGATGTTCTCCCCGCTCTTACTGGCCCAGATTACGGTTTTCGCTACTCTTAGCCCAACCATTCAATTTAGCATGGAGAGCTCTATCGAATGGTACCAAACTTGGGCCGGTTCGGAAAAATCAACTTTCGATGACGTCATCGCCCCTCTGCCGCGGCCTGGAGCGCCCTCGTCTTCGATGCGAAATTGTCAAAAAAAATCGATGTTCTTGGACGAGATTGGTACAGTTCGATAGAGCATTTCGAGCTGAACAGAATGCTACCACTGCGAGTGCTGAAAACTCAAATGTGGACGAGAATGAGCGCTGGAAACTTCACCGCTGCCTCCACCGCTCTAAAATGTCAGATGGGGCCGAAGCAGCTTAGGCAGCAGGCGAGTTATGAGCATACCATCGCAAAGTGCCTTCAGTATTCTGCTCTCCTACGCGCTTGTGGGCTGTTGGCTCATTGCGTCTTCCCGCAGTGATCGACTGAAATCGGGAAAAAATTAGGCCACGCAAGCCTCACATGAATTTTCACGCCGCTATAATTTCGCCTTTTTAGAAGCTACAACGCCGTACTTTTGCGGACTACTAAAGCTCTCTGTTGCCTATGAAACTCACGAGCCGCAGCCGGAACGATTCGACCTCGACAGAGTTATTGCGCTCTGAACACGCCCGCGCGTCCAATTTGCGAGCTGTCGCGCCCACTCGATTGATAGATTCGATTCTATATGCACTGTTCACGACGCACTCCAAAGGCCAGCTGGACAGCCTTAGAGCAACTCCTGCGTAGGGCGGCTGAGAATTTCTCATAAAACTCTCTAAACGCTCACACTACAAGCTGTCCCCCCCCCCCTCGATTGGTAGGTTGATCCTCTATGCATAGTGCACGTCGCACTCTCAGTGGATTCCTGGCACGACGGAGCACTTTACACCATGTTTGATATACACCGAGAACATGCAAGTCCTGAAAAATAAGCTTCTCCAATCTCAAAAGGTCTGCCCCGGTCATTTTTGACCACCCACTGCGAAAACGGGGTGGTCTGGCGAAGCTGTTTATATGCTTGTGTAGATATCGAAGAGACAAATCGAACGATACCTACCGTTTCCCAAAAAACCTCAAACTAGAGGAATTGTGAGCAAGCAACGGTTTTCGACGGCTTGCGACCGACAACTCGTCCGCGACCGCCCTTCGCAATGGAGCGCAAGTTTTCAGTTTTGGCCATTTCCATAGCTTCATATAAACAATGTACACCGTACGATATAGCTCGAACTCCTGAGCTCAAATATATCGTTTGTTTTTAAAATTAATGAATTTTAGGCGAGTTATATCAAAAAGACGCAAAAGCCGTGAAAACGCGGCTTTGGGAAACTGTAATGGCTTATTTTGGGGAAAAGCTGTGTATAGGTGTTCTGCTGGTCTATTCAACTCTTATCTGTTCATGATTTACCTGGCAGCCTCGATTTCTACTTCAGGGTAGTGCAAAATGCCATTCACTTGAATTTCTTTAGTTGGAAAATGACTCGTTTTGACTGAGCCTTCTTAATGAGCAACAATTGTGATTGTCCAAAATTACGCAGAAATCTCTGAGCCAGAACTTGTGCGCTGAACCTGAAAACTAGCTAAGAACCATCTTTCCCAAGCCAGAGGAATGCTTCCTCCTTGAGACAGTCCATAAAAATTTCTAGACAATAGTAAGTAATGCAATGGGCCACGACCCGCCAAAAATTCCACTCCTTCCGACTTCTAGCGATATTCTAGTGGACAAACGGAAAAATCCTTACCTCTAGCTTACCATTAGTAAACAGCGAAACAGCGTCGATGCTTGAGAGACTCGAATGATCAATGCGTTCATGTTCTAAGGCTCCACCACCACCTGCACCTGTGCGACGAGAGCGAGTACGACGACGGTGGGTCAGAAGTTCCTTTCAATAAAACATCAAACGTTTCGAAACGAATAGTTTTTTCACGAAAGCTTTGAAACGACAAGTCGCGGGTACTTAACATCTCGTTTGGCACATGGTTAACTAACATACTAACTGTCAGATTACAGGATGGTAGCTTGTGCGAAGAAACCTTGGCCTCAGCGTGGATCCGAACTTTGATTCGGAAAGGATTGGGTTAAGCGGACAAAATCCTGACCCAGAAAAAGATAATCCTGGTTTACAACTCGAATGCGGCCATGGATTTTATAAGTGAAGCCGTCGTGACCTGTGATTCATTCTATCGCATCATGGCGTTCCTGGTCTAACCACGTGGTAACATGGAAACAAATATTTACAAAAACTTTTCAAAACGGGGACATGTGCACCAGCCCAATAACGGACGCTAAATGCTCGAAATGCAATAGAAATTCATAATGTTATGTCCTGCTTTCAGACAAAGTGTTCCCGGTCCTGCAGAAGAACAGAACCAGGCGATGCCAGTCATGCTTGCGCTTCCTCCAGATGGTGCCGCCTCGGCCCCCATCGGCTTCGTCATCCCTCTGCAAGCGCCCCCACAGCAGACTCCTGCAACGTCCGCAGATCCACAGCAAGCATCTGCTGCAGAACATCCGCCAGAAGTGGCAGCAGTGCAGCCAGCCAACCCCGTAATGCAGCCTGTTGCTACCACACACCCAGGCTTATGGATAAATCCTGCAGCTGATGCGGGTGTTGTTCCTCGACAACAACCAGGCCAATCTGGCCATCCAAATGCTCAAAGAGCTTCTGTACCGCAGGCTCCAGCACCTACGGCTCCTCAAAGTTTGAGTGGGGCTCCGGTTGGGCATCAGTGAGTCTATAAGAGTCCGCTCTCCATAAAGCTGGGAGTCTATTCGAGTATTCCAGGCTTCGCGTAGAGGAAGTGCCTCCAGAAACACCTGCAACACCAAACCAGCCACAGCCTGCTGTGCAGTCACCTACCGCTGTTGCCACTCAACAAGCTTCTCCTGTCGGACAAGTGGAGGGAATCGGTATAGAACCGGTTGTGCAGCAGGGAGCCCAAACGCAAGCGCTGCCACGCCTAGAAAACGGAGGAGCTCCGAATATGCGACCTGATCACGGTAATATTAGCATAGGTGGGCTTGAACAGGATCCTCGAGGGATTAGTTTTTCAGCACCGCTCGATAGGCCAGACGAACATCATGAGGTTCATCCGGACGAAGAAAACATAAACCTGATGTGAGAATAAGATTACTGTAGCAACTTGAAGGGGACGGAGCAAGCGCGCATGATGCTTCTAATAATCGAACCCACAATCTGCAGGTTGCAAGGAATGCTGCAAGCACTGGTGGAGGAGATAGTGTTCGACGCAATGAACGAAGAACGTAGGTTTCTACACTTTCGGGCGTTCGCGGCTTTGCAAAGCGGCAGTGCTACGCCCTTCGGAAGGCTATAACCTGTATCACTTATTGTCTCCTTGATCATCTAATTGCTCTAGTGAGCATGAGCAGCGTCTTTATGTGTCCCAGTTGCGTGCCAGAGTACACCACTAGGCTCACCTCGAAACGCACGATGATAGTCGCATCTCTCGTGTTCATGAAGAAGTCAGATCCACGACGAACGACCAACAGCCGCACTGGTATTCTCTTAACCGTTCCGTCGGCACATGTGGACGGTGTTCTGAACTCTGACGGGAGAGCTTCCTTCATCTGCACCACTCACTTTACACCACCCGCCCCTTCGACTCTTTGTTGCGCGACGCTAATAACATGTCCATCCTGCTTTCGTAGGTCCCAGGCTTATGACGCGGACGTTAGCGTATGAAGAACGTAGTGAAGTGGGGTCGGACGCTTTTCGTCTTCTTTACTACCTTTTAGCTGTTCTTCAATGGTTCCCAAGCGCTCGTCCCCTCCTCCCCGACTTCGGCAACAAGCCATTGTCCATGCTGACCTTCTGGCCTAGATAGCAACTGGAGCAGTCAGAGATTTTTTTATACAGTTGAGAACGAAAAACGAAGCACGTCAGAAACTTGTCAGTTCCTAATAAATATCGTTTTCTTAGGAATATCTGTAGCCCACGCCATTATGCTTTTTGAAGTCCTTTTTCCTTCAGCGTCGGTGTAGGTGTACTTGATCGATGCTGACTCGAACCAGGTAGGGCAGTGGAAAATTTTAAAAATTTTCGCATTTTTTGGCTTCGCATAAGTGCGGGAAAATAGGCAACCCGGCATGGGAAGCAAACATCCACATCCGATTCCTCCACATGACGTCGTACACCGAGCGACTCCTGGGTAGAGGTACGTGTCTTGCAGTTCGGGAATCTCCGAATTTCTGCTCATATGAGAACAAGTTTGAGAGTTGCACGATCCGGCTAATTCACACCGCTTTGCTGACTCAGTGAGAATCTCTGCTTCTCGTGTATAAAATAGCACGACCGGGTTACATGTCAGCATCACGTGTAGTAGCTGTACTTCCATGGTTCCGACAGTATTGTTTCCGATGCGGATGCAGAAGCAGGCTTGTGATTTCCTCTCGCTCAGTGTTATTGTGCTTTCCAGAACTTCTTGGCAGTCAGTCAGCCGATTTGTACGCATGCATACAGTATTATTCACGGTAATTGTGTGCGTATATTGGCATGCGCTTGACGCTGCAGTAAGGCACGTGAGTACGGCGATGAAGGTGATCATCCTTGAGCTGGGAAGTTGAGCAGGCATATTTGCTAACGCAATGCTGCGCTCTTCTAGATGTTCTGCAGCTTGATGCTGTCTCCGTCTTCATTGCAGTAGTGGGCGACACCTTTTTAACGTTCTGCATTGTACAGCCAGGCAACATATGATGACGAGGAAACCAAGAATTAAAGAAATAAGCATTGCTAATACATTGATTGCTAGGTGTGGATAGCAGTGAGGATTGGTGATCAACTCTATGCAGAATGTGCAGTTTATGCTGGCACAAATTTCTCGAGCTGGACAAACGACGGTCTGAACGTGCTGCTTGGTGTCCACAATTGTGCGCCATAATACCGTATGGCGGATTATGCGGTATTTGAAAGGCAACGCAAATTCTTCCATGGTGTCTTTCGGCTCTACTACGAAGCATTCCTTGTAGTTAACACAAAGTTCCGCTCGAACATGTAGGCCTTTATTGATCATTATCCCCTGGTTTGAACAGGATATTGCAGACGCGGAAACCGTTCTGGTTCCTAGTAGTGTCATGGCGCACATAGCAACAAAAATAAGGTTGCACGAGCTTGTTGTTCGCCTTATACTCTTTACGGTTGTACTGTTCTCATTGTACGATACCGTATTTTTGGCAGCTCGAGGTGGCTGTCGTCGAGGTGCCACCACAGCAGATTTTCCTGTTCTGATAGCTTTAGATGCGACATCGACATCACCACATATTTGTGGATCAACGAATGGTTGTCGATTAGGGGTTTCTATGCTGGACTGGATCTCCAGTGGGATAAGGCGATTGATCGGTCTCCTTACGATCCTTCCTGAAGCGGTTTGCAGCATTGCACTTCGAATTTCACTGTCTCTGCTGGCGATCAAGTCTACTATGACAGCCATTGGCCACTGTCCTCTTGGTTGGTGAGAGTCTTTGTCGAGAAGTACAACGTCTCCTATCCGTGGAATTTGAAGCGATGATCTTGAGTTCTTTCCCACTATCGTGTGACGATCTCTCAGTTCCATTAGATACTCATTTCTCCAGATTGTCCAGAACTTCCTCGTTAGTTTTTCTGAATCCAATATAGCTTGTTTGGCCGATTTTTGAGAAAGGGGCACAGGAGTTATCTCGAATTCTGGGTCCCCACTGTTGTCAACAGTTAGTTGAGTTGTCCCATGGCGAATGTCTTTGTAGATAAAGTCTATTGGACGAAGTGTGGCACAGGGTGAGTCTTGATCTCCGATCACTGTTATTGGCCTTGAATTGACTACGCTTTCTACCTCACATAGCGTCGTATGAAGAAGCTCGTCGGTGAGCTTGCGTCGGCCTATTGTCTTCTGCAGCGATCTTTTTACGGTACCAACCATTCGCTCCCAGACACCGCCCATCCATGGTGATGAAGGTGGAATGAAATTCCATAAAATGCGATGCTCAGCGAGGAACAACGACATGTGAGAGTCTTCTTCCGTGCTCCAGTTGCTGCTCAAGAGGCTTTCTGTCAACTGGAAGTTTGATCCGTTGTCACTCAGTATTTTTTGCGGAACTCCTCTTCGTGCAATAAAACGCTTCAAGGTGAAGATGAAGCTTTTAGCTGACAAGTCCGTTGCTACTTCCAGATGTACCAACCTCGTCACTAGGCAGGTAAATAAGGCAACGTATCGTTTATAGTCTTCTCCAGAAGCTGACTTAATGCTAATCGGTCCCATGAAGTCTATTCCTGTATGTGCAAATGGTGGTGATTCCTTTACCCTTTCGGAGGGAAGTGGGCCCATATTCGGATACTTGTATGGGGCACCATTGAATCTCCTGCAAACAGTACAATGCTTTAGCGTGCGCTTGCAAAGTGATCTGTCCGATGGAATCCAAAACCTTCGCCTTATATTGTAAAGCAGTTGGTTTATTCCGCAGTGAACAAAGATTTTGTGCAGATGACTAGCGATTAATACTCCTAGCTTGCTTTGCTTAGGTATATGAATTGGATTAACGGCTGAGAAATCGAGATCGGCATTCTGTAGCCTTCCAAACCTTCTGTATAATCCGTTTATGTCAGTTTTGACATTCAACTGCTTGTTTTGCATTAGCAGCTGGGATTTGAAAATGGCTTGCTGTTCGCGTATGACGAGAATTTCAGCGTCCATAACTTCTCTGGTTGAGGGTGTTATAGTTTGCAGCTCCTTTCCTTTCAAAGGAAGGTATTTGTCCTTGCTCGTTTTACGAATGAAACGAGCACTGTATGCTACAATCCGGAGGAGCTTCGAGTAGTTGCTCACTTTGTCAGTAGGCCAGATTGGGTTAGTTGCAACCTCAGAAATGTTTGATGCGTAGGATTCAACCTCTTCCACTTCTGAGTCAGCGTTCTGCTTGCATAAGATACTTGCATCCTTGACCGGCCAACTTTTGCATGGGATGTTTAGCCAAATCGGGCCGCTCCACCATCGATGGTTGATGAAGTCGTCTTTCCCGATCCCTCTTGTTGCGCAATCTGCCACGTTTTCCTGCGTGGGGACGTGGAAGAATGTAACGTCGATGAATTCGCGAAGTCTCTTTGTGATAAGGGAGATCTTCTGTACAAGCGTAGAAACAATAGGTGGTAGAGGCCTATTTCCTTGTATCCAGCACAGAGCAATGGTAGAGTCGCTGAATATGCTGATTTTCTCGAACTTCACGTTTATCTTCTGAATTGTTGACTCAACAAGACTTAATCCAATGAAGATAGATAGCAGCTCGAGACGAGGTATCGTTTGCTCCTTGTTTATAGGTGCTATCTTGGATTTTGCATTGAATAATCGCGATTCCTTAACACCATGGCATGATGTAGTTGTCACATAGATGCTACATGCATATGCTCGTTTGGAGCTATCGACGAACACTGATAATGCATGAGATGTGGAACTGTTGTTCTCCACAACTTTCCTTGGCAGCGTAACCTCAAAGCCCATTATTTTCGACTTTATGGCTCTCCATGACAATTCGTCTTCTTCAGAGAGAGCGGAATCCCATCCATACTTCTTTTTGTGAAGATCTTGGAGGAAGATTTTTGCAGGTGTCATAAGCGGCGTCACCAGCCCAAGAGGATCGAAACAACATCCATTTATCTGGCTCAATACCGTCCTTTTTGAGATTTTGCTCGCTGGCTTCTCGCAGCATTTCAGAGATATAGTGTCTTCCATAGCATTCCACAGTATTCCAAGCACTTTGATTTCCTTCGAGCTAGCTCTGTCCGACTCTGGTATCTCCATGTTCACATGAGCCGAATTCGAGAGGTAGTATCTGAGATTCATTCCTATAGAGGAGAATAGGCCTTTCGATTCGGTGTATTTGTGCAGGAGATCATCGGGACTTTTTCCTTCCAAGAACACGTTATCTACGTAGAGTGAGTTAGATAGTTCTTGGGAAATTTTGGATCGTGACCCTTCGATGTATTTTAGTATGCACTCATTCAGGATTGCAGGACTAGCATTGATACCAAAAGGCACTCTGCAGAACCGAAAGTGCTTTACGTTACTTCCTGTTGCAGGTTGTGAAGCGTCGTTCACCCAGAGAAACCTTGTGACATCACGGTGGCTTTCTGGCAGTCTGATTTGCAGAAAGGCCTTTTGTATGTCAGCTACCATTGTGTAGAGATGGGTTCGGAACTGCAGCAGTACCTCGTGTATAAGAGGTGTTAGTGAGTGTCCTTCATAAATCACGTCATTGAGACTAAGTTCGTCTTTTGCGTGAGATGAAGCATCGAAGACCACTCGGAGTTGAGCAGATTTTGATGGTGTCCACACATGCCTGTGAGGTAGGTAGAATGTCGCTACTCTATTCGAGTTGTCCTTTGCTTCTTCTATTATCCCTTCGCGTAGATAGCTGAGGAATGTCTCATTGTACATACTGTACTTCTCCTTGTCTCCCTGCAGGCTGCGCAGAAGGTTTTGAAGCCTCCGAAATGCGATGTTGAAGTTGTCCTTCAGATTACTAACTTCGTCAGTGAATGGAAATCCTGCGGTAATCTTTCCATTTTCTATACTGATCGTCTTTCTGTACGCATCCATGAATTTGATAACAGCTGCCTCGTCGGTGTCGTTGTTAGTGCTGACACCGAGTGACTCCAACTCGTAGAGGTGTTTTATTTCCTTCTTGTAGTCGTCTCGCGATGAAGTGACCGGTGTAGCGACTATAAGTGAGCTGCATTGAGGGCTTGATGCCGTTGTTTCCTTGGTATGCGCTTCACTTGCACCGGAAATAGTATAACCGAAGATGGTAGAAGTGAGTAGCAAACCAGACGGCAGTTTAATAGCTGCTACGTCATGCTCGATCACTTAGTTCAGAAGATCTTGCCCAATGAGTAGGTCAGGAGATACCTCTGAAGATGATAGGCTGGTTTGGGCTACTGTGATTCGCCTCGTTTTGATGAATTTCTTATCTGCTTCTGATAATTCTGCGGTTCTTGTTGACAACTTGTCCTTTGTGAAAATGGACAAACGTTGTAACTTCTTGGCGCTGTGTCGGCTTTTCAGTGTGACATGAACTTCGTTGGAGTTGAAGGTTTCGTGTAGTTCTCCCATTCCTATCGTTGTGAATGAAGTTGAACTTACTACTGACAGCTTCAGTGAAGCTCCAATTTGCGTTTTAATGAAGCTTCTTTGAGCTCCCGAATCAAGCAAGATTGTCACGGGTTGATAATCCATTTCAGCTTCGTTGAAGATCAGTGCTGATGCCATTTGTAGCACGCACTGCCCAAGGAGCGGTCGTTCATATGTAACCGTATCTTCTAATGGCGTTGAATTGTGAAGTGCTTGAACATGATTATTATCGCGTGGTGGTCGTTGGACGTTAGCTTGTTGCGGCTTATATTTACTGGCATTCCACGGCTGCGATATGCGAGTCGGCAGGTTTGCCGAGCTGGGATGTGCGCTTTGTCTACTTGCGTGATTGGCATGATCAGTTTCCTTAAAGGACTGAATGCAAAGTGAGAAGTGGTGCTCTTCTCCACATTTTGGGCACTTTCCGACATTAGTACAGTATTTCGAACTGTGCGAATCGTCGAAGCATCTCCAGCAAACTCGTTGTCGTTTTGCTTCCATCCGTCATGCCTGAGGCGTGGTGAAGTTCGTGCAGCGTTGCGCTGGATGCGGTGCTCCACATAAACATTTGCTCGTCATCCTTTGAGTGCTAAAGGCTTTAGCCTGTGTTGGCTTATCGCCTGGCCTCCTGAAGTTGGTTGATCTGTGGTTCTCGGTTGGCCCTCTGAAGCTGCTTGCTCTTTGAGTTTCACTTCCAAATAAAGTCTTCGTTGTGAGCTCCGTTGTTTCTTGGAGAGTGATGATCTCGTCAATGGCTTCCGTAATATCTTTAACTTCGAAGGATATGTCGGCAACGCTTTCTTTCCTTATCACAGTGCTACAGATGTGCTCCGTAAATTTTGAGAGGATCATGCGGCGCCATACTCGGTCCGCATTAAGCGATACACCGGTCTGTTCCAGGTGTATGATCCGTGAGGTAATGGCAGACAGGGTGTCACGACAACTCCTGGGTGTATCGTGAGCACGCGGGATTTTTTCGATCTCATTTATGAGAATATCAGCTATACTTGCCGATCTGTCGTATTGTTTCTTGAGGATGTTGACGGCTACGTAGTATTTGTCCCCAATTACTGGGACGCAACTTATGGAAGCTGCGGCTTTCCCTTTAAGAGCCTGCTTCAAGAACAGGAATTTCTCTTGGTCGCTTAGATCTACGTCGTTATGTATAAGCGACTCAAAGACAGACCAGAATGTGGAGAAATCTCTGAAGCTCCCAGTGAATGTTGGAACTTCAAGAAGTGGACGCCTGAGTGTGGCACTGCGTTCCTGCGAAGGTGCGACCCCATTTGTCGATGTGCAATGACTGCCACTGTTGCCAGTGACAGTACGGTTGCTGCCTTCCTGACAGCTGGCAATTAAAACTGTTTGCTGGGACAGTTCATCCTTTCTGAAGTCCACTTTGTTCTGCCAGCGGATGACCGTAATGTCAAGTTCGTTTGACTCTGCTTGCAAGTGCTCGTTTAAATCCGTCATGAGCTGTTCACGTTTTTTCTCATCAGGACGTGAATTTATTATTTCTATAGCTTCCTTTAAGCAGTTGTCGTGGTACTGCTTGTTGCCCAACACCGTTCTCATCAGGTGGTTCAGCTGTGCCGTCTTTTCCCTTATGTATGCTTCACAATCCTTCCTTTCTTCTGGGAACGCGAATGGCTGGTCCAGACGATTGATTTCTGCCTCGCTTGACTTGATAAGTTCGCAAGCATTCGTTAGTTTTGTTTTGTAAACTTGAATTTCGGCCATCTTTGTTGCTTCTGGCGCGTCGTCCCAAAGTTTATCAGTAAACTTTGAATTTTACTTCGTTAGGTCCGAAGTAGAATCTCTTCCTGCCACGCGGGACCTTTCGCTGCTCTTCTGGCTTCCTCAGGTGGGGTAGGCGCAGTTGGCGAACGTTTCGCTAAGTTCTCTCGGCTCCTCAGGTGAGGTATAACCAATGAAAACTGTTTATCTTTTTTATCTTTTTTCAATGAAATGGAAAAAAGAATTTATTTGCTTCCTGGTTTCTCGCGAGAGAAAGCTAAAGGAAGGCTTTCAAAGTACCCCTGATTCCCTGAAGGAACGCTTAATGGAGTTCTTTTTTGACGAATTTGTTTCCCTAGCGGTGGAAACAAAATTCAATCGCTTCCTGGATTCTCCTGAAGAGAAGCCGTAGGAAGACTTGAAAAGATTTCCTGGTTCCCTGAAGGAACGCTTATGGAATTCTTTTTAAAGAGAAACCTGTTTCCCTAGCGGTGGAAACAAAATTCAATCGCTTCCTGGATTCCCCTGAAGAGAAGCCGTAGGAAGACTTGAAAAGATTTCCTGGTTCCCTGAAGGAACGCTTATGGAATTCTTTTTTGACGAATTTGTTTCCCTAGCGGTGGAAACAAAATTCAATCGCTTCCTGGATTCTCCTGAAGAGAAGCCGTAGGAAGACTTGAAAAGATTTCCTGGTTCCCTGAAGGAACGCTTATGGAATTCTTTTTAAAGAGAAAACCTGTTTCCCTAGCGGTGGAAACAAAGGTTGATTGCTTCCTGGGTTCTCCTGAAGAGAACGCCGGGGGAAGTCTTCTAAGATCTCCTGGTTCCCTGAAGGAACGCTTAGTAGAGCTCTTATTTGCCGTCTGTCTCTCACTGGGAGAGCTAGCGCAGAGGCAATTTAGCGTGAGTTTGAAACCACGGTCGATGCACCAATTTGGTGGTTCACCAACGGATGCGTCTGTAGCGAATTGTAATAAGTGTTTATTACTTTACAACTATCAGAGCACAACCCAAACAATAATTCACAGCAGTTTATATAGGGAATTTCTAGGGGAGGAGCATAGAAGCATGACATATATGGCTCAGCTCAGGTTGATAACCGCTAGACTTAAAAGGGTGTACCGCGGCTAGAGTGTAGTATTTGTGCATTATCTTATTTACCTACTTGCGGGTCATTCTTATGGGAGCTTATTTGGTTGATTCTTATCTAATATTGACCGTCGAAGGCCCTCATACGTATCAATCGAGCATCTTACACTAAGCTATATGCATATCGATTTACATATGGAGTTATTTAGTTGTGTATTCACAACAACATATTTATAGTTATTTGCACTAAAATTGTGCGCTAAAAATTGGCTATAAAACACCAGACCTTCAGCAGCCTACCCACAGCCAAACTGATTGGGAACTCTCCCCCTCCCCCCCCCCCCACCCTCAAAGCCCGGGTATAGAGAACCTTGGCCGCAGAAATTCTTGTCTTCTTCTTAATGCCTTCCCACCTCCATTACAGTAAAGAAACTGGCGCATATAGTGCAGAATAGGACAGTTGGATATGGTAGGGCAGGGTCTTCAAAACGGTCTGAAGCCTATTATAATGGATCATGTGATTTCCACTCCAAAGCGTCTAATTCGCGGAAAAGTAGGCGAGGTCAGTTGATATTGGTGGACCGATCGATACTGCTTACTGTCTGATGGCAATCAGGGGCCGTATTCATCAACGACTTACAGCAATTTAACAGAGAAAATTACAGCCGAAACCTGATAGCGCGGCTTATCAAGCGATAGGTGAGCGCTAAGCCGCGTTATCTGAGTTTTCCGCTGAGAGTTTGCTGTTGAAGTTATGTAAGTCGTTTATGAATCTGACCCCAGTTCGACTGATTCCTGTAGTAGTAATTTTCTCACTTTCTCTCTCTTCCGCATGTACCGCCATACAAGCGGAATGACTGCCATACATACTCAATGCGTTCCCCTACTTATATAGGATAGTGGGTGACTTTTGTGACACGTTTTCTGAATCTGGACGCTCGCTCCACTATCACCATCTTGTGCCAGAAATTCAATGATATCGGCCAAGGCTACAAATGCGGCGATAATCGTCCATGGTAAAGTTCCAAGAAGGAACAGCGTGACATACACTACTACGTCCAATGTACCCTCTGAAAAATTCAATGTTTTGCGGCGCGCCACGCATTCTAGTTAATCAGGACGTCGTGGAGGCGATTTGAATAAATATTTGGCCTACACAATGAGTTGTGGTGGCAGTCGATGGACAAGTCAGTGCTTTATTCTTCCTAGACAACTCTGAAACAGGTGCATGGGACGTGTGTGATCCATCATCTCAGTTTGATCACTCATTGCTCGATGTCAGTCACCCGTCACCTAATTCGGACACTCGTGGCACGATGTTTGTGACGTCTTCTAAATTTTGCCTCTCGGCGATCGACGTCTGTGACCCGTCACCTTAGTTTGGCTGCTTCTGGCATGAATTCTGTGATATGACTTCTGAATCAGGACGCTTGTTGCGCACTCTCCGTCCGCCTTCACTTTGGGCCAAAATACAGTGATCGGCTATCAATTCTGGTCATTGCAGCGGTTAAGTTTAAAGACACAACCGACTGGCACAGTCCGGCATCGCACGGCGTAGTATTCCTTGGCCCTCCTCGGTGTGCGTCAGCACATGAAGCACGGATTAACCGTCTTATACGTAGTTGGATTGGTCTCGAGGGTGACGCTGAAGAACTTCTGGAGTGCGATGTCCCTTGCCGATCCCCTATCTCCACGTTGATGGCGACGCCGTTGCACAATGGTGAGATCTTGATCGCGAAACCGCTGCATAGCTCCCAAAGTACTCTGATCTATTGGCTAGGAACACCCTGAATGACCAGGGCCCCTATTACCGCTCTAGGACAAGGTCTATTGCCCCCCTCCCTCCGTTTAGCCAGTTGAACAAAAGAAAGAGGGAAATCTTGTGCTTTTACGATAGTTCGCCGAGCATTTTTCCGGAGTGTATGTGGTCAATCGAGGTGGACCTCACATGGGATTTTGTTCGCATGCTGAGGCTCATCTAAGCTTTTGCGGATCCCATTCCCAGCCTTATAGCTAACCAGTACTGAGATGTTCGCGCCGCACTGCTTTGCAGAATAGCCACTTCTCCAGCACAAAGTATCACTGGTACTAAGACACGCCCCTTGCAGGAATGGAGAACACCGTCACAGAACCGTCGCCAGCAGTCAGCTCCAACGTCACTCGCACCGCTAGTGCGAATCACACATCGACACCAGTGACTCCTCCACCCACCGAGCTCGGAGCACCTCCGCCGCAGCCTTCGAGCAATTCACGCAGTCGTCCCTCGTGACGTTCAGATACTACAGCCACAACACAGTAACATATAACAAGTTCACGGCATTTCTTTACACAGATAAACATTTCCTGTGAAAACTGCACATTGCCGTCCTATCTGGCTTTAGACGCCATCTGTTCACGCCTGTAAATGGTGCTAAGCACAGAAGTTCACCCGCATGTCTGCAATACCGAACACGAAGCCTGAGCGCGACGTGGATCTCACACGAGAAATCTTCAGCAACCCTTCCGAAAACGCAGCTCCAAACTCATCAACAGTTGGCATTTCATTTGTTAACCGTGAGTAGCCTACGTTGTTCATCCACTCCCTTCCAATCCATGAAGAAGAAACATGAGAAAGAAAGCAAACGGAGTGTGCTGTGTAGAACCTTAGGAAGTTCTATGCGGGACACTCCACTCGCCCGAACGGACGACAAAAACAGTATCGAACAGTGTCCCCATACCTGCAACGATGCTGCTGCTTGTTCGCCTAGCGGAATGATGCTGTATGTAGAGATGACTTTTTCACATACGAGAGAAGCGTAACTTCACAAATGTTTTCATGCAGCACACCAAAAAATAGGCTCTGCTGGAACGTTTTGGTGGACCGTGTACTTTCTGTCGTTCTCATTCCCAACAAAGCTTAGTTTTTTTTAAACAGTAAGTTTTGCCTTGAGATTAATTTTCTGCCAAGCCGGCGAGCACACTACGCCTAGTCACATGTGAAAAACATTTGGATCCTTCTCAGCTTCTTTGGAGAGTTCAGCCACAGAAAGCTCTTGACTAACGTTCCACTGTGAAAAGTCCTATTGCTTTACCTCGTTGTTCGGCGATCTCTTAACTCTCCCAGCTCCATCCATTGTTAGTAAATAAAAAGCAGGTGCCTCCCCATAACCGACTTGACCGCTCAGAGCTGTTTTTGGATGCTACTCTTGAAACACTCGGTAGCGCTTGTTGCTCTCGTTATATTCCTCCACACGGCTTGAACGGTGTTGGCGTGGAGGTGAACCAGTTAGGATATCGCTAATTATTACTATTCCCACTCAAAAAAACTTTTTCTTAGTATTTAATTAACTTTATAAGTGATGTCTTATCATTTCAGTGATAAACAAAAACATAACAGACCACAAGGACATAACCAGTCGACATATCATTCTGCTTATTTCATACTGCATGTTTCATCAGTCACTCCAGCGATTGCTGATCGGATTTCGAGTGAGCGCCGACAACTTCTCTATCCGTTCCAGTGACGGGGCAGCTCGCTTGACCATTCGAGGGGCATGAAGAGCGTCATATCTCTTGTTCGACTTAGCCTAGCGGTGGTGTACCTCATCTAGTAACCTTAGTGGAGCTCAAAACTTCGGAGCGCTCTCATATGCGTGAGCCGGGCTTCTGCCTGCGAGCATCGTCCACTCGATCCTTCGATGTGCGCTGCTGATCCAAAGTTCATCCTCTTTCAGTAGTGCCGAGATTTTTGAGCAGTAGTTCATTAGTGCAGCAAGGTCAGTGGAGTGACATAGGTGGGTACAGAGTCTGACATTCTTCATCATCATCGTTATCATCACTTCTCCAGCGCTTTTAAATGCCCCCAAAACCGCTCGTTTCTTCCTATCAATTTTAACAATTGCGTAGTTCTCAGATCTGAGTTGACTTCTGCGCACGAACAGAGCCGTATTCGAGACAAACATTTTCTTCTCAGGATCAGAGTTTTGCAAAAGGAGCTGGACATGTATGAGTGACGGACGCAAGTTTGTCATGACAGTTCCAATGCGTTTACGAGTCAGCATTTCGTGTTGCTCTATGAACAGTCACGGGCAGTGAATAAATTCTTGGTCTGCTAAGGACCTTCTTGCACATAGGTGTTTAAAAGAATGTTAGTGCTCTGGAGATCTGTACCGAGGCGATGTCATTTGTTTGGAAAACTACTGTACAAAGTGAAGCGAATTAGGAATATAAACTCTGGTGTAACAAGTAATACCCCACAACCCTTTGCACAGCGTTAGAGCATTTCGCAAGTGTCTCTCAAACCACACACAATAGGGCGAAATAGGCTGAGGCATGCGAACAGTGGCGAATAAGCCTTCTCCCATTTAGCAACTTTAAGAGGTACGTTTCTTGTTCGTGGACTATTAATCGAATGAATCACCTTATTTGTAATTATACCTAAATTATCTATCTTTACAGTGATCCTTGCCTGTAATCTGAATGTGATAGGTAAGATCCTCTATCTCTTGTACCTCCTCGTCAGCTGCAACACTCAAAGACTAACGTTTCACAACAGGTTCCCCGTATGATGGCTGTAAAAGTGTGCTGGTAAGTAATGTTGCATACTTCAGATATCAAGATCGCCTAGAATCTCTAAGTCCTTATTAATAGTTTATTAATTTTAGTCAATTTAGAAGTGGAAGGAATTTATATAAACCCTACATGTAAGGCCTATCACAACTTTTTTGGCATACGAGAGCATTTGTTATTCGAAAAATGCATCCTTGGATAAAATAGATAGCTCAGAATGTGTCGCCGCCAACGACGACGGTAGGGGCGGGGCCTGTCCCCAACCCACCATAAGGTACTTACCATGAGATAAACACGTCTCTCCCTTCCCTTCGTTACGCATTCGCACAAATCCACTGAACCGCACATTTTGGTGCATCGGCCTAAACAGCCAAAAAGCCGGACAAATAAAGTTCGCACTTCCAAGTTTGGGAATAAGTCTCCCGTACACATAAGTACCTGGAGCAAATCTTCTCCTCGTGAGAACCCAAGTCTTCTGTGCACATCTCAGCTCAGAATGATCTTCCAAAATTTTCTGTTTTTGGCTCTTTAGATTTTCTGACGAACGCAATTTTTTCGCAGTTTTCTTCGCAATGTTCCAAAATCTCCGTCAAAATAACCCTGATCACCAGTAAAATTCGTCTCGTGTTATCGTCTTTCAGAGCGCGATCAACAGCTGTAATTCTGCATCTCCACTATTTCGATGGTAAGGAATCCAGCCATGGTGGTCGTTCTCTTCTGCCAAGAAGGCCGCTCCGCCAGATCCTTAGTCAGTTGTTGTCAGCCTCCAAGCTGCTGCACAGCTCATTCCAATCCGACCATAAGCACGTTAACGTTGCTATCATGAAAGAATTGGGCACCTCTGAGTTCCTTGTTCAGTTGCGCAGTCCATTAGTCGCGTCCATGGCGATGTTCTGACGACAGCGGAATGACGTTTCGCCCGGGGGCTTCTAAAGGGTGCTATTGAGTTGTGAGCGATGCCTTCCAATCTACGTCCTCGACCAAGGAAGGGACACACCATCTTGATGTTGAGTTGCACTTTTCAAAACAAGCTGTCCATTTCCCTAATCAAGATGAGCGTCTTCCACAGCGGGCTAGACTTTTTCTGAGAAGATCAAGGTAGATGGTCCTAAAAAAATTACTGTGACTTTACTTGAAATTTTACAAATCACTTGCAGTGTAGCAAACGCAGTGTCTATAGCAAAAAAATCCTTTTTTCCGGAAAAAACAGACTAAAATGCGCATTGAGATACATGGATACATGTGATCACCAAGCGCTCGCCTGCCCCGTCGCACCTTCATAATTGATAGTGTAAATAATGAAAAACCTGGACGTGGTACAACGAAATTGTGGATGTAATCACACGAACCATACTTTACAGACAAATAAATCCTTAATGAATAATTAAAAGATGAACCTCTTCATAGCGACAGACCGATGTGACCGCAGGAAACCACAGAGTAAAATTGCAGCTTTGAACCCCAGACCCAATTCGGGACTAATAAATAGCAATTTACCCTTTCTGCGCTCAAAACGCCAGTTCAGCAGATGCATCCAGCAATTTCGAAAACCACAAGCGCTTGATCGAATGGGCGTAAATACCATCACAACTTGAGGATCAACAGCTTATTTCGCCAATACTGCTGCTGCACCCAGAAGTAATAGAACTGGAGATGCGTTCGGTTGATCGCTTGTTTATGCTTTCCGACCCTCTCCACATAATCCGCAGAACCAAAGCCACGAACAAACGAAACGAAATCTGATTGTGACGCCACGTTTTATTAAAGAGATCGACAACACAATCGTGGAAGATACAGAATTAGATCCAGCGATTCATGCTAGGAGCACTATCGCAATATACCGACTCGCGTACTTCTGATTCATCTTATGGTTAGTTCGAAAGCAACACTCAACTGCCACGCCCCTCACGCAAGGTCTGCGTGTCAGTCGAGTTCGGCCATTAGAAGTACGGGACATGTAGGTTGAGTGGTACAACCGACACCAGGAAGACAATACTGCTCAGGGATCCGACCGGCAGCGCACAAAACATGTAATACTAAACAGAGGATACCACCGCCCACACGCCCCGTTTGGAGAGTAACACTGACGAATAACAGCATGTGTGAGATATCGAGAGAAATAACATCCACAGTGAAGACATCAATGATCAACTTGAAACGTTTTCTTTACAACTTGAATTCTTTCACGAAATATTCACAACAGTACGTCTAGAACAAAGTATAACGTAGAACGAAGACACCAAAATGTTCACGTGCAAATGCCACCGTTATGAAGGAACTTCTGATGGGCGTTCACATCGGGCAAACGATCCATGATGATCCCCTGCAACAGACATCTATCACAACAATACCTGTGTCTGAGTAGTTGCTGCGTTTTTTACGATAGTCACTTTTCAAGGTTGCTCAGTATGTGGTCGCCGATCAATTGCATAGAACCTTTTTCGAGCAGGATTTTCCACAGGAACTAGTTAAACATCAAAGCATGGAACCAACCATTTGTCACGATGTATTGCCTCTCACGTAAGAAGCAAAAGGTTTCAACTTCACTCTCGGAAGCGAGACACCATGACATTAGGGGCACGGAAACAGAACTATAGAAAGCGTACGGCCAGATGCAAAGTGGGTGCGAATAAATTCGAGTGCGGTGGAAAGCAGATCTGTGGAACACACTGGGACCGGTATATTCTACAAGTTTTCGTTAAGAGCATGAGGTGGTGGAATGTGAAAGAGGTTTACAATCTGCTCCTGCGGATATACCAGCGACGGCATCAGGCCGGTATCCGGCACCGAACTGCGGTGTCCGGTCAGGCCACGGTAGGCACGCCCTCCTGGGACCAGAATCGTCAACCGCTTACCGCCCCCTAACGATGAAAATACCACCACATCCCTTGATATGACATTGATTAGCATCAGGTTTGGCGGTATTTTTCACAATTACCGGCCGATACGCGGTTGATGAATCTGGCATAAAAGGTCAGATCTAGGAATTTAGTTCAGCCTTGGCTTAGCACTCCTGCAGTCTCCTTTCGCTCCTTCTTTTTGTCTTATTTGAACCACAAGAACGTGGAGCAAAGAAAGTCAGCAAGAGAGCAAATCATTTCTGAACCGTTTTTCGACCTGAGGGCATTTATTGACCAGGACGGGCCTACCGTGGGTTGCTCGAACACTCCTTCCGGTACGGTTTCACGGCTCTGGGGTGTTGCAGGCATTTCCACAGGAATATGTTGTAAACCTCCTTGGATACGTTTCCCCAGCTCACGCTCTTAACGGACACTTGGAGGATATATCGGTCTCGATATATTCCACAGAATCGAAGCACACCGTTCACAGCAGTCGGCCAGATTAGGAGTCGGCATTATCTTATTAGATTGTTAACTGATTATTAGAAATGTAATTAATCTCGAGACAGGAACTAGAAACAAAACTCTGTCAAAAGGTGCTTAACTAGCTGAACTACCTTTTCCATCTCTTTCCGGCAATGCAAGAGCATTACCTCGTACGGCAGAGATGATATAAAAAATACAAGGTTGGGCGGAAACTGTCGAAACCCCTGCGGGATGCGGGCTTTCTCTTCAAAGGCCGCAGCGTTTCAACGCCTCAAATTTAATAATTTCACGGCGATCACTGGTTACGGTCGCAGAAATCTCGGCGGACTGTAGCGATTGAATTAGTGAACCGTAGCCTCACTCGTCACTTGCTGCTAATAATCGACTGTACACGCTCCTCGATGTACGCCACTATACCATCGAATGGATTCTCTTCCTCTGGTGGCTCGTGTTCATCAAAACAGACAGTTCTCGCCTGCATGTGGAAGGTCCAAGTCAGCGTTTAAGCGCTTACTGCTTTCTAGGTTAAACGAAAGTTTTTGCCAGAAGGCGTTGCTGACCGAAGCGCCTGTGAAAGATCCCTGAATCCATAATAGTTTCTGACAGCCGTAGGACAGTTGAAACATAAGGGAGCTTTTCATTTGTGTGAGAACGACCGTCTACCTCCAGCTCGTTATTGTGTTGGATTAAAATGGAATTCATAACAGCGCACTCCCAAAAGTAGCAAACACATCAAACGGCCCCATCAATCCTTCACTCAGATGACTGTCCCCGATATGGCTTCTGTTATACTCCCACGGGAGCATCCGCGGAAGGGCAGAAATCGCGCCGAGATCCCTCACCTGGCCAATCGCCGCGCCCCGCCACGCCCGCCATCCGCGGTGCACCCTTAGTCCGCGGACGTTCCGCGGATACTCCCGCGGGAGTATAACAGCGCCCTATGATTTGCTACCTTAGTCCCATTTTTAACTGTTCTCTACAGATAGTATCGCAAGACCCTCCCTATCGGAAAATTTGGAAAATCGGGCACTTCGGAAAATCCATACCATCACTACCGAACTTTATATATCTCAATACTTCAGGCGAAAAGATACCATACCTGAATCAGCCATTCCGATGACACTACAATACATCCAATTTTTCGCGCCTTTTCCACTATGCTTGGAGTAGCGGAATGGTCCGTTAGGAGGATGTCGAGTTGGCCTTCTGAAGGAGAAAACACGATAACGCTAGCAAAGGATGGGTTCATATCAAATCTTTCTTACCTTCGTTAGGCATATCGGTGACAATCTCCCCACCAAGTTGCGGGACCATTGGGACCCATATCTGCTCAAAAGACATGGACTTTTTGCTTGGAGGAGTTACATTTGAATGGACCATGACCCTCTTGTTCCGTAGAAGCAGGCCACGTTCAGTAGGTCTGTAAGAGAATCGTCCCACATACTTAAAACGGCAAAGGTTGAATGAGCACGAAAATCTATAACCCGACTCACAAAGGATATTCTTGTTCATCGAGTATTGAGACACCGGAAGGTAATAAGAATGGCTTGTAGTCAACGAGTTTCTTCTGAAAATAAGCCAGAATGGAATATGACCGATTATGGCCGTAATGTCTACCAAGAACAGGAGCTGAACCTACCTCGTTTAGGCAGGTATAAATCCATTCGTGAGATACACAAGGCATGGCGCGAACCAGCGCGGCTAGGTACTTGTGAGTGCGGTAGTGGGTGTCAGAGATAAGGAACCGTTCCATCTCTGGATGCTCATCGACTTCCTAAACATCCTGCTATACAATCGAGCAAACCCGTCAGCAGGTGTGACACACAGTGTATAGGCATGTCACATTGGGAGCCACGTGAGTACAACGCCATCGAGCGGGCTTCAAGTAAACAACACTGCCGGGCTCCGCGGACCAACATCTGAACAGTTTTGAGGATTTCGCACTATCCTATCACACTATCACGTAGCAGCTTTTTTCCTACTGCATGTGGGCGATAAGATCTGATCGAGAAATCAAGAACCGTTGCGATCAAGCAATTCTATTTTCGCGGTGTGACTGAGCCTCCAAACAGTCATTTGGCTGTCGCCAAGCCGCTCTACGTCTGGTGAATAAATACAGGAAGAAACAAGGCATTACAGAGCTAGATATAAGCGTGTACTCTGCACTAACTCCCCACGACAGTAAGCGTTGAGTAATTTTAACAACCTAAGCAACGACAGGAATTCAGGTTTGACCTAGGCTAGCACGAAACCTAATCTTGGTTGAAATTTCGGTGCTGACACCATTAATTCAAACAGGATACCGCTACTCAACTCGATAGAACCCGTAACAAGATTTATTGAGAACCGCAAGCTCCTGGCAAAACCTACACAGTCGAGTTCGTTCATCTGTTCAGAGATTAGAGGCTTGAAATCGGCCTCTAAGTATTCCCCTTTAATTTTAGCGCCCATCACCTTTCATGTATTTCAAAAAATTCGAAAGGTTCTCAAAAACCGGATGAATACGTTCCAGGCCTACATAATTTGCGAAGCAAGGAAGCAAACTTCAACAAACAACTGTGGCAATGAGTGTATCACTTTCGAGTGTGTCTAAAAAAGTGTGTCACTTTCGTCTAATAAATAAGTCACCTTCATATCATCCACAACGAGACCTCCATGAGATGAGATGAAATCCGTCATGAACTTCTTCTTGAATCCAGTGTCAGTGTTTGGTCGGTTTGCAGAAGTCAGAATGAACAGCTTCCCGGTGAATATTTGCTCGTTTTGGGCTTCCGTCGTACCTTCAGCCTCTTCTAAACATCAAGACATGAGACGACTTGTGCAGACACGGTTCAAAGAATGTTGGTTTACTCTTTGCC
This sequence comes from Heligmosomoides polygyrus bakeri, assembly GCA_947359475.1. Classification (NCBI taxonomy): domain Eukaryota; kingdom Metazoa; phylum Nematoda; class Chromadorea; order Rhabditida; family Heligmosomidae; genus Heligmosomoides; species Heligmosomoides polygyrus. The sequence continues at coordinate 67,740,831 of OX375869.1, forward strand.
AGAAAGCACAGAACTTTACCTTCTGCTGCCGACTTCTCCTTAGAAGGCGCTGTTTTTTGAGCTCCCTTCTTCTGCCGGCCGCCTAAAATCCAAGAATGATACTATGCCACAATCTCATTTCGTTCAGCAAGTGTACCTCTTCCAGGAGTTTTCGCAGGTGCAGAAGACGAGGTCTCTTCTGCTGCTGCCTTCGGTGTGGACTTGCCCCTCCGCATAGCCGGCTGACTAGGAGTAGCGGTTTTTGATCGTCGAAGTTGCCTGTCTTCGGTACTCTCGATGTTGTCTATAAAAACATCTTACGCTAAGGCAGCTGATATGTACGTATGTGTACAAATAGTTTTCACGTATGCTTGCCTGCAATCACGTCCGTTGCTTCCCGAGACTTTTTGTTGATATAATCCTTCCAGTCGTCTTTAGACAAAGCAAGTTGCGTCCAGACAGCTCTAAAATGCGCTTTTAGAAACACGCTAACGATATATTCTACGGCCTTTTAAGCTTTCGATAACTGTACGCTGAAGAACACTCGACTCTCGATATAACGTAGATTTTCTCTGGTCCCGGCCAGCTTACCTTTACGCCAGTACAAAACAACTCCGCTTAAGACGCGTCGGATACAACGCTACTCCCGTTATAGCTCGGTTTTAGGAGGAACTCTGCGTTCAAAATGACTCCCGTTATAACGCGACATGGGCTCAAATTCGGTCCCACACGGAAAACGAAGAGGAGCAAGATGCTGACCGCGTCTACGATCAGACATATCCTTATGTTGCCTCGTTCGCAGTCGCCAACAGCACCTGTGCGACGATGAACTATTATAGATGCATGTAGATGTTTTCATGCGTGTTCATAGTTCCCAAAAGTATTCATAGTCAGCAATATGTCGAGAACAGCATAAAAGTGTGGGGCCTCCCACACTTTTGCGGCAACGCGGCAGCCATATCTTTAAGCAAAGGCAAAGAAGAAGAGTTTGCCGCTGATGTGCCGCCGACGCGGCAGCTACAATACATAATGATTCTAGGCATTATTGCCGCTGCAGTCGCTTTGTTGCCGACAACTTCTGTCTGGGTTCCAGCTGATCGTGGCGGGATCTAGAACGGAAGCTGATAATGATAATGACAATGACACCGCGTCGGCGATGGGTGGGGAGGCGAAGCTGAGGATGTGTGCCGCCTACTCGGAAGTTTTGCCTTCTCCGAGACAGTTTTGCTGCCTCCCAAGTCAGAAGTCGAGGATTTAAGACTCACGGTAGTCGTTAGAAGCTGCAGTAAATTGGAGGGTTTCTTCTATCAGAAACGATAGAAGGTGTGGATTAAAGCTCAGATTATTCAAAAGAATATCCTACGCATTTGTTCTAAGCCTAGACCAGCTGGTACAGAGGCTATATGCCGCCATATGATATTTTGTTGCGATCAGAACTCTCGCGCCATGCAGAACCTATGCCTCTACCCTCTTCTTTGTACAGGATAACGGAGTAACAACGCAGTTTGATCACGCGCAACATCCTGATATCGTGGAGGAGTGCTGAGAGGTAGCTGCACCGAGCGTGGCAGATGCGGCGCTCGATTTAACAGCGTTGATAGCGTAATGGGCTAATATCCTGCCTGGAAGGTAGAGAGTGCAGGTGTTGGGTTGGGCTCACTTCGCTACAGTAATCCATGCTGTTGACGGTGCCCACGGTGGAATGACCGGCGGATACACTACCGTCGGGAGAGGTCATCGCCTGCCCCACCGTCTTCCACTCTTCCATTTGAATTTAGCCACGCCCTGATGAACGGATGTGCATATAAGGAGCAGATTCGAGCGAAAAGCATCTCACACACGACTCCAGCAGCTCTACTGTTTGCCTCACCATTGATTTTGTGTTCACCATAAACTTGCTATCTAAGTTGTGTCCCTCGTACCGCGGAATAGTCAACGGCCAGTCTCTACTTCGAAGAGACACTGGGAATACCAGTAGCTAATTGGGTGTCAATGGCCTCACAGGTCCATGTCCCGCTCGTTTTGATGGCGGCAAAAGATATTGTAACACCAGATTACAAAGTTTTGTTGCTGATCACTGCTAACTTTCTTCTGGAACTCGATATTCCTCACACATATCTGTCACACTCTTGCATTAAGCAGAGAGTTTCGCTGAAGACAAGACTTCATTAATCATCTGTGTAAAGGCGTTCTTTGCCTTCATACTCTACTCTTGGTCACATAATTCATTACTATGGCTATATTTAGCCACTGGTATGCGATACTAAATAAATCTACACGTATGAGGTTAGGGCGAGCAGGACCTTAAAAACGCATGACCCCTGTCCGATGAGTGCAGCTGCATTACTGATGTCTATTCCTCGTACTAACGTAAACCCTTCAACAAAGGGAACTGCTTCAACGGCACGCAAGAACGCATGGAAAATCTTCGACCTCTAAATAGTAGCAATTCATATTTTGGCCGAGTTGGAGGCAAACAAAGAGGCAAAAAGGCATTGAAATCTCATTTGGTCAACAACGGTAACACCCTTAACAAAGTTTGATCGAATTGCCTGACTTAAGAACTTTGTGGACGTGACGACTAGGGAAACATTACCACTCTGGCACTATTTGACACTCTACTCGACTAGCAGATTTCAATAAGGAAAGGTTCATGATCAGGACAAGAATTTTTAACATGGACAAAACAGTAAAGAATAAGCAGGACGCTATTTGCAAGAAAACTGAGCACTGAACTCAGTGAACAAAATTCACCCGAACTTTGTTAAGGGTGTTACTGGAGATGAGCTGCTGTTGAATCTAGTATTCGGTCCTAAAAGTTTGACCGACTACAGGACTACGACAGATTATAGGTAGCTATGGAAAGTAGGACTAGCGAAGTAGGACAATCGATTTCGCCAAAAAGTGCCTTTAGACAACAGTTGAGCTCGTATAGTACAGTTCCAGATGCAAAGCATCGGTGCACCATAGAACGTTCTACCTAGTCATGGTTACAGAATAAGCATAAAGGCACATTACCACTTACTTCAGCTTCTTTCCTGTTGGATTCCCCTCATCGTCTAGCCTTTCAAGTTCGAAGTCAGCCTCGAACCAAGCGGACGCAGATTTGGCATTGGGCTCACTTAGCACTTTCACAGCCACGCGATCTTTCTCTGCCGATGCAGCATAATAGCACTGGAACGGAACAAAACAATAACACAATAATAGTGAGAACAATCACCCGCAATGCATCTCAGAAGGGAATGTGTTGAGTTTCCCGGAAGTTTGGAAGCTTCAAGGTGACCCTAGATTGCGCAAAATAACATGACAGGCTGGTTGCAATCAGGCAGACCTAATTTGCTGTGTCGATCTCCCAAGCGAGATTTGGCCGGTCAAAGATCGCTTTGTCGACTGCATGTCGAGCGCGTTGATGTAGCGATGTTAATGTCTTTGAATTTCCAATTTGTCCTTAGACAGTCCTCATTCCCATTTCCAATTCATTTTTGAAAAAATGCTCGGTAGCAATCGTAATCCACGTTTTCTGAACACCTTGAAGGTTGAAAGGTAACAAATTTCCATGTTCACGGCGAACCAGATTAGTGATCAGCGCCCCAAATAACCCATGCACCAAGCTTGGCAAGATCGGTTCCTTTGACCTTTACAAAATTGGTCTACACAATTGTAATCATCGTATCGAGCTCTTTCACAAAACAAGTTTCTGTCCGAAGTCCCATGGTAAACTGAAAACATTCCCTGGTCTGCAGCCACATTTAGGAAAGGACACCTACCTCTTTCTCAGCATCCAGAGCTCGAAGTGGGATAACACCTGCGGGAGGCACATCCTTCACGACGTTGTCCTCGATGAAGTGCACTTTAAACCGTCCGAGACCGTCACGGCTATAAAATATCAAGATCTACTGGCTCTCCCAGGAATGCGTAAAGGCCTGCTCACCTGACAACAATCGCAGGGTAGAACAACCCGTCGAACATAGCATACACACGAGCACCAGCCTCGTAAGGAGCGTGTTCGTCATGAGGATGATCAACAGCCAGCAGTTCATCTGGACCCAGCTGAGGAACTTCAACGAGGGATCGTTTTGAAGGCACCGCAGGAGTTTCAACAGCTCCTCTGCAACTTGACGCACTTTGATGAGAAAAACCAGGACAACTGAACTCAGGAAGCTCACCGCCTCTTTCGGCCAGATGCCTGCGCAGAGTTGGAAGGTGTCGGCTCACCCTTCCCCTTTCGCTTCGGTGTGGTTTTCTCCTGCGTCTCGCCATCAACCTCCATTGCCTCTTCCGTCTCTTCGCTGTCCGCTTCTTCTTTCACACCCTTTCGGGAACGCCTATAAGAAACAGGTGTGAACAGGATGACCAGAGAGGAGGATTCAAGGACATTTTACCGTGAAGTCTGCGGAGCAGTACTGCCGCCACTGGCCGTGGCCTTCTTTCGTCCAGGAGTCAGGTCAGCTAGGGACTTTCGCTGTTTCGCACGCGGCGTCATTTCAGCGAGGTTACCAACCCTCTGCTCAGCGGTTTTCTCAGTTCTTTCATACTTCCCAGAACCGACCTTTGCATATTTGACTTCACCAAACGACTGCACCTCCATCTAAATCGTCATGCTTGTCTGATTACCAGATAGCAAACTAAATACTTTGACCGTGCTTCAGCTGCTCCTTCCCTAACCTGGATGTTCTTCAGTGGTTCCGGATGGCGTTCCATCTCGGTATCTATATCATACGGATCATGTTCCTCGTCGCCTTGTTCCTTTTTTGCCTGTGACCTCGGTGTTTTAGCAGCCTTAGCGGGTTTAACTGGAGTAGCCGCAGGAGCTGAAGATATAACACATAAGCCACCACACATTATTCGCTCCTCCGCCTGACTTTGCAAAACAGACCAGACCATGAATGAAAGAATGTCTCACATTTTCGGCCTCTGCGCGGTGTCGCCTCCTCCGCCACTTTGGTTTCTTTCTTCGACTCCTTCTCGGCGGTGAACGCCTCCTTTTCACTGTTTCGCGACCGACCACGTCGCGTTGCACTAGCCTTGGGAGTGGCTTCCATTCTAAATATTTTTCATACAACTGAGCAGGTATTTTCGTGTAATAGAAGATCGGGAGCAATTTTATCCTTTAAACGTATTTCAAGGCCATACCGCAGTATAAGTTGGATCCGAATGAATCATTTTCAGATATACGAACGGATAGATCCAATCCTAATCATCCAGAAATCCGGAGTTCGCAAAATCGCCCTCATCCAAATTATCAGAAGATTTGTGACCGAACCCAATGTGTACCGAGCAGACGCTCCATAGTGAAGGACTAAGGAGGTGACCGCACAACATAAATGAGAATGAAATGCTATGCATCTCAGACATTCCTGATCAACTTAGCATCAGCTCTTGATCCGCCGCTGCTGTGACTTCTCCGCATTATACGATTTGCATACTCTATTCGTCACTGCCACGGACTAAGAATACGAAGGATGCCCTCGCGTCTAAGCCCTTGTTTATACTTGCGCCGCCACGCGGCACCACAATGCCATAGATATCGATTTTTCGCGCCGCCCGGTCGATATCTACCTCGACCATCGTGCGCGCTACGCAGCGGCGCAAGCATAAACTGGGGCTAAAGCGACATAGCGGTGACGAGTTTTCGAACAGTATGCAGGCGATCGTTGCGGGACCCAAGTGCTTCAATCAGTCACTAAGACCCGACGAACGCCTGCCAACCTTCATTTCGCTGGTGGGCATTGCTTGATGCCATGCGCAATTCTTACGACTAGGCTCCAGGAATCTATGAAAGCTGCATTGAAAAAGGAGACGAAAGCTAGGAATGGGCGGTAACTACAATACGAGCATCGAGGTGGAAGCAATAGAAAGCCTCTTATTCCCAAAAAAATGTTTGCAAATGTTTGCACTGTTGGGATAAGCATGAGCCTTTCTTTTCTCTTCCACTAGAGAAGTACCTATGGCTCACATGATATATTTGTTTTGAGGAACTGCCTGCCACACACACACATGTCCACATTGTTCATTGATGGTGGAAATTCCATTTAAGCGGAGTTCTGCATTCGATGGTTGGACGATTTTCTTAGTCTGCTATAACAAACTTTGGCGGTATAGTAGTTGTGTTTGTATGGTGGGCCAACTTATGAAAAAAGTTACTAACACGAAAAAAGAAACGATGGCACAAATATAATAAAGAAACCAAACAGAAGGTATACGAGTACGGTGTAATATCTCGCATATCAACTGCACCTCTCAGAAAAAAAAAACATGTTGCGGGCAAGAATACCCTTGGTGACTTGAAGCGAGCCAGAAAGGCGATCCCAGTCGAATTCACGGTCTTCTGCTATCGGAGTAGAATGAAACAGTAGCCGGATACCAATCAGAATATTGAACAATTGACTTTCACAAAATCAATAATAGAACACCACATTTCTAATAGAACTTCGGCCTCCCAGCTGTTCAGAACTGCCGCCGCACTGTTTAACGCAAGATAAGAGAAGCTTTGATTCCTTCTGGAAAGGCATCCTACTCACTTCTGTTCCTCCTTTCTTTCCTTTGCCGGTCTTCCACGCATTCGACCAACACTTTTCTGGTCAGGCTCGGGTTCGTTCTCGTCATCTGCTTCCGTGACGGCATCTTTCTTTGCGGACTTTCTACCTCTCTGCGTTGGTGTCGCAGGGGTAGCTGGCGTCTTCTTAAGTGTCAAATTTGAAATTATTGCGATGCGCACTACAAACTCCGGAGATCGATAGAATATAGGGGGATAGATCTCTGACCATTGCTTCCTCAGCAACAGACCGACGACCTCGTTTCAACGGAGTTTTTGACTCCACTACGTTCTCTTCATTTTTCTTGGTGTCCATTGACTTCCTTCTTTTTGGCGTCACCTCAGGCTTCTGAAACGTGACACAGAACCGATGATTCCACATAACACAGTGAGGCTAGCGCTGCTAACCTCTTCGTCATCCGCTTTCTCCTCCTCTTCATGGCGTCTTCTAGATGCTGTCCTTGGGGCACTTCTTGGCACCTGAACTATGAAATCGAACGATGATGTTGATATTACTACATCTGAATTCCGTGTGGTCCTAGTGCGATTAACTTGAGGTGTTACACTTCTTCTCCTTACAAAATTACCACCCCTCCATCAGAGCCAATTGGCGTCGAGATTGAAGTATTTGGAATTTATGATGACCAATGCTTATTCTATATAGCAATTAAATATAAAGCGATACGTCTCATGGTTAACATGCAACCTTAATCCCCCTCCCCGCTAACCCATTAACCTCTTATATCAATAGTCATTTTGAAGGACAGCCGAGATAAAAACGGAAACAAATTAAGCTGAGACCTAAAAAGTGGGACCCTCCCTAATTTCCCTTCACAAAGTCCCAGAATGTTACCCAAAAATCTGTGAAACGAAGGGGAAATACAATATAAGTTTTGGAAAATACGCGGTGGGGCACTCTTTAGACTTGTACCGCAAATTACCTAATCCTGACTTGAAAACCTGAGCTTGGCCATATGAAGCCTGTATGCATCCCACTGTATGCATCCCAGCCTGTATGCATCCCACTGTTTCGCTTTCTTATCTGTGATCCACACCTCCCCTATGCACTAGAATAGTGAACTTTACTAAGGTAAGAAAAACTCATCTTCATAAGTGCCCCCAAACCATAATGCGTTCCATGTCATCCAAATAAATGTTGTTCAGATCATAACAGATCATATAATACAGATTGCACTGACCGGAGTCGACTTAGGAGCTTTGACAGTGGATGCTGCTTTAGCGGCAGGAGTCGACTTCGCCGTCGAAGTTGCCTTGGTGACCGGAGTAGCTTTTGGAGCAGGAGAAGCCTTAGCAGCAGCAGCCTTGGCAGGAGCAGCCTTGGCAGGAGCAGCTTTGGCAGGAGTAGCCTTAGCAGGGGTCGCCTTAACAGCAGTAGCCTTAGAAGCAGAAGTTGCCTTTGCCCTCGCTGATGCTCTCGGCGTAGATTTCTTCACTGCTGATGCAGGAGTAGTAGGAGCGCGACGAGATGAGCTTCGCCTAAACGGTTTGTGGATCCACGGAATTTCGACATATCCTGCAGCAAACGGCAAGCAGATAATGTAAAAGAAGTTACCGCCTCGGAGCTGAACTCCCTTCTGTCTCTTCTTCTTCTTCTTCGCCTTCGTCGCCGGCCTCTTTTGTTTCCTCGGCTGGTTTTCTAAAATAGAAACGGTTTGGTGAAGAAAGTAGCAGAAGCATAAGCATAGAGGACCGACCCTTGCTCAGGCTTGTCATCAATTTGCTCACTCTCTTCAGCGTCAGCGACCGTTGCTTCTTCATTTTCAGATATAGCCTGTGCCTCTCTAGAAAAAGGATGTTCAATTCAAGTGCAACTACAAAAAGACACACTTTAAACTCACGAACGGAGAAAAATGCATAATAGAGCCATGAATTGGCAAACTGAGGAGAACTCTAAACTAGTCGTGCTCCAATATTTGCTCTGACTCATCCACTTCACCAAGACAACCCCTACCCGACAAAGTGGATAAAGGGAATGGAAAACAATGGCTGATCCACACTTCTAAAGTGCAATGTAAACCTATAAGAATAAACGTACTCAGTCGTTGTGCATTCCGCTTGATCGTTGTCCTCAGCATCAGCGCTCTCGACTAAGCAGCTTTCATCTGTTTCCTTGGTCTTCTCGGATTCTTCTTCTCTCCTTTCTTCTTCTGGTTCGTTCTCTTGTTCTTGCTCTTCCTCCTCTTCCCCTTCCTCTTCCTCTTCATGCTTCTCTTCTTTACGTGACTGGGCCTCATCTTTGTGCACATCTTCCTGCTCTGGCGCTTTGTCTTCCACTTCTTTCTCTTCCTTTTCATCGTCGCCCTCCTCTTCTTCATCTTGTTCCACATCATGTTCTGCCTTCTCTCCTACACGAACTGTTTCACTTTCCTGAATGGTCACTGCCTCTTGCTCATCCACCGTCTCCTCTTCCTTGCCCTGTCCCTCTTCTTTCTCTTCTTCATCTTCTTCCTCCTCCTTCTCGTCTTCGTCTTCCTCTGGTTGCTCCTCGAAAGCTGCTTCCACCTGCTCCTTTGACACTTCTTCTGCAATATCTTCACTGGTCGGTCTGGGTTCAACATCCTCGTCCTCATCTGTTGAAGGAGCAACGGCGGATTCAGAAGGAAGCTGGATTCCTGCGACCTGCAAATATGGGTTAAGGTTACGTACATCTCAGCTCCTGACGCACGACAAATAGCAACATACGTCATCAGTGTCGTCCGTATCCATAGAAATGATCTTCTTCACAAACACTTCTTCCACTATCTCCGCCTCCTCAACCCTGTCCTCTGATGGCTCGGGAGAGGACACATGAGCTTTCGGTGCGTCGGGTTCCTCACCGCTGTCCTCGTCCATATGATCTCCTCCTGCATCTGCATGCGGATCATCTTCTTTGCTGTGTCCTTTCCCCTCTTCCTCTTCCACTTCCTCCTCCTCTTTTCTACCTTCATTGGCTTCTTTAGGCTCATCTAAACAGGGGTTTTTTTAAAGCGGTTATTCATACCAAATAGTATGGTCACCCACCTTCACTGCACGTCGATGCCTGAGGAGCGTCGGCTTCTGTGGCATCAGGTTTCTCATCGGCTTCCATGGGACATGGGACGTCGCCTTCCGCCATCTTCAAAATTCAGGTGTTGTTTCACCGAACTCCTTACTTACAAAGCAAGCGGCTCACATCATCATTAAACCACTCTACTGTCCGATTTTTGAGGCCACGTTAAACTTGAAGAAAATATTCTCCTTGAGGAAGGACAGAAGAACCCACCTCTAAAACGTCGCCAGATTCATTCGCGTTCGAATGTTCGCTATCATGCGTGAGTTCGTCATCCTGTGAGATATTCTGCTCCTCTGGAGAGAGTTCGGGAGCGCTGGGTTCCATGCTCGAGGTGTTCTCTAAATCAAAACTTATAAGACCCCAATCGTCTGATCACTGACACATCCCCAGTAGATGGATGGAAAAGCTAACTTCTCAGAAAGTACTAGTAGCTTTACTAACTGATGCGAAACTGAGACGCGCACGAGGCGACAAATAATGAACCATCGCTTCGAGTCACAAACCAGAACCTCGTAACCGTTTGATACTGACTCCCTGACTAAAGGAAAAACATGGCGTCGTTGCTCAAACCTGTAGATTTGTGAAATGTTAAACATTGAGAATTGCTGTAAAGAGTGTTGTTTACATGGCTGAAGGTTTACTTCACCTCACTTTGTTTTTTTTTCAGTTTGTTCTCTCACACTCTATGCTATACATGTGTCTATCCCTTCAGCAAATAAGTAAATGTTCCACTGAAAACGCCATCGACGAGGTCGTTTCTCCAATTCACGTGACTGTTTGTCGCGCGCTAAACAAAATCAACGCCAAAATCGAGATATGATCTTGTTTTAGGAGCCGTACAAATCTTTCCCGCGAGCTGGATTTACAGATATAGATAAGTTGCTTCGATTACTGCCCTCCTAAATAGTACTGCTGGAGCATTACTTGTCAGCAACACGCTGTGAGTGGATTAGTGTGGATTACCGCGTGCCAGTATGCCGGGATTGCGAACCCCTTCAGTAGTCTAGTCCTCTTTCAGTTCATTGTTATTGTTCACCTAGTTGCATGATTGCAGCTCTACTTAGTCGTTCTATTGGGTCTTCGTTCGACGACTTCTCGCGATTCCCTTGGGCCCACCCTTCTACCCCAGCAGCAAGCTTTCCTCTAAACAGTCTTCGTCGTCTTCTCTTGGAACTCTCGTGCGTACTATTCGGCGACCAATGGTTACGGCGTTAGCGCATACATACTTTCGAGCGGAGCTTTTGAATCGCATCGCTTGCCCTAACTAAGACGCTACAATACCCGCATCTGAGCAGATAATTCACGCCAGACCAGAATTGTTACATACCACCTTGTCCCTGAGCACGACTTCTTTGGATTACCAAACCGCTGAACTCACGTTCGCCAAGCTCCATAGTTGAGGGCTCGTCGGCATCCATCTTTGCCTTAGCGTGTTCCAACTTCGAAGGATCCTGATGTATTGCAATAGACGCGTCCAAATTTTGATTCTAAAAGTGGACTTCAAACCGTTGAAGAACAAACTCCAAGAGAAGCTCGAAATGTTACCAAAACTCCTGATTTTCCAAACAGGCCTTTTCTTGAAAGAAGAGCAGTGCCGCTAGCGGCTGAGTCGGAAGACCTAAACAAGCCATCTTTCTGCTACGAGACGTTTTAATGATGAAGCAGTACTTTAAAAATGTACAAATATCAAATGTTTAGGAGAAGCATTAATGTAGACGGAAAACAAACCCACCCATTAGAGATATCTGTATCCATGTCTTCAGTGAGTTCTGTAAAAGCAAAACGATAGTATTGCCCTGGTAAAACAAAAACTCCACTATACCTGTTAATACTGGGCTTGAGAACAGGTCAACTTGAAGAGTGGTGTCTTCTTTCAGGAGCCGTATTTAAATGAACGACTTTTCTAGAACTGTTGCTTTTAGCGAACGATAAACAAACGGGAAACACAGACGTATTACGATTCCATAACACCCTGAAGCGAGTTAAATCGCTGAAGTCAAACGAACAAACAAGGAAACATCTGATCGTATATTCTAACACGTTTCTTCTGATCTAGTTAGTGAAATGCGGGCCCGTGCGCTTACAGGCGATGCTTCGGTTCCTTTTTTCGATCTCTTCCGGCGAAAAGAGCACAAAGTAAAGTGAAGAGACTCCAGGATGGGGCCAACTTTGACACAAATGATCTAGATGGGTTACAATCTAGCACGGCTCCAGCATCCCGCAAAGAACCAACGTAGTAAGGACTATCTTCCGCGCACTCGCGAAGATCTCACCTCGACCACCACGTAAAACTCCATTTCTTAAGCGAGCGTCAAAATAATTCACTCTGAGCATCCACGATACCTATCTTCGTCGCCATTCGAACATCAGATACGTCACCACCTCAACCAATTCATCATCAAAAAGCGAATAGCTCAATTAATGCACCTCGCTGTAACGCGCCGGACGCTGAGCTGCAGCAGCAGGTAACAGTAGCGAATGAAGACGTCGGTGCCTGCTTGGGCAGGCCGAGAATAAACACGGCTCGTAAGGCCCGTCCGTCAAGTACGTAGATAATGCAGCGCATTTGATTTAGACCGCTTCGCCACTTAACCAATTTGATCAGCGCTTCTCCGCTCAGTTATTTGCGACCTAAAATTTGGATTGTAAACTCAGTCCAGTCAGAGGGTAGTCTGCCACAAACCTTACTAGCGGTATCTATACATAGCATACATACATTGGATCAAAATGAATCATTTTAGGATACTCCAATCCAAATCATCCAAAAATCAGAGGCCCGTGAAATTCCCATACCAGAACAATTCAAAAATCCGGTTTCCGAAAATCGCCGTTATCAGAATCATCCAAAAATCCAGGCCCGTTATCCCAATCCCAAAATTATCCCAAAATTAGCGTTATCCTAATCAATCAATCAATTATTTTGACGATTTGAAGATTTTTGATCGGATCTAATGTATCATACTCTATAATAACGCGCTGGACGCTGAATCATACTATCGATCGGCCCCGCTGCAGAAATTGGTCATAAAATAGGGGAAAGTGGGAGGAAAATTGCGACACGAAAATAGCGAAAAATACCCAGATATCTTCACCCTGCCTGGGAACTTCAGCCCGGGGCAATCGAGGTCGCCGAACACGAATCTGAAGTTTTTTTTTGAAGTACCGATCACCATCAATTGACATTGATCAAATTACGGTCCGGGAAAATAGCGGAAAATGCCTAGACGTCTTCTATCTCCCTGGAAACTAGCACTGGGGTAGCCGAGGTTGCCGAACGAGAATCTGATTTTTTTTTGAAGCATCGATCGTCATTGTTCAAATTACGGTCCGGGAAAATGGCGGAAAATACCCAGACGTCTTCTCCCTGCCTGGGAACTTCAGCTCTGGGGCAATCAAGGTCGCTGAACACGAATCTGATTTTTTTTTTTGAAGTAGCAATCACCAACAATCGACATTGATCCAACTATATCGATTTTTGTGGATGTCCAGGCGATCCGAAACTTTAGCCCTGGGAGTAGTCGAGGCCGCTGAACACGAATCTGAAGTTCGTTTTTGTAGTATTGATCACCGTAAATCGATACGGAACAAACTACGGGGCGCGAAAATAGTGGAAAAAACCCAGACGTCTTCTACGTGCCAGGAGATTCAGAAGATGTGCGGAACACGTCGCATGACGTGCCTGGGACTCAGAAGACGTGCCAAAGACGTCGCTCAACGTGTTTGGGGATACAGGTAGACGTGCCGAAGACATCGTGTGCTAAGGGGAGATCATTGAGGAAGTACCAGTAATGGAGGACGGTTTCATTAAGAGAGGATCAGTAGTGAGAAACCAATAGATCGTCCTATCATACTATATACTGTACGTACTGCGAGCCTTTTGTTCTCCTAGGTAGGGGAAGAAGCTGTACAAGTAGAGCAGCTAGCTTGATGTGATTCTCCTTAGCTTGGTGATACTGCAACATCGCGCGAAGCTCGCAAGTGCGAGGCACGCCGATAGGCGTGACGTAGCACTTGTAATACGTAACCACGGGGTCGCATTAGTCATTAGTAAGGAGCTCCCGTAAACGTAATACGAACGAAGCAAATCCAAGATAGACTTGACAGGCGTAACCACCGGATGCAGAGCCGGGCAGAAGATACCGAGCCATCATAAACTTACAAATTCATTCAATTGCATTTACTAAGCAAAGTGAGCTCCGGAAGAGTACCGTAGGTTAGGAGACCTCGACACTATAGTACTTTACGGACTCCAGTGGACGAGGAGAGGTCGAAAAAAATTTTCGCCCAAACTTCGTCTAGGGGGTATTTGGGGTGCTGATCACGAATCTGACATCAGTTTTTCGTTCTACGCTGGAGTACGGTAGGGTACGGTAGGTGCGGATGACTAAGGCTGCCAAGGTCATGGTCACCGATTGCGAGCAATCCCATCCTTCTATACCATTCCTCGAAATCGGCTGCGTCCATGTTTACCTTGTCAAAGACGTCATTCAGCTTGAAGTCGCGCAGTTCCTGACGGCGGTTGTGGAACAGTGCCTAGAGGACCATGATGCTTAGACTGCTATCTCTTGATTAAGCCTTCGCCTATCGATGAGTTTCCCACAAAAATGGTTTCTCGCTGATTTGCGAATTTTCAGGCGATCGCTTCGGGACTGCCTACATGCTGTGCTCACCCGTAGCACCACAGATAACCCCTATAGCCGAAGTTTGGACGAAATCGGTGACCATGACCACAACCTTCTCAGACACTCGTTGCGTCCGAGCCGCGTCCCATAACAGCTGTTGCGTCCCATCCGCGTACCTATTAGCGGCGTTGCGTACTCGCCCCGTCCCACAAAGATAGTTTTCGTGGTGAGACCTCCTCTTGCGTCCCATTCTCGTCCCACAAGAGAAGTTTTCGGAAGTTACCGTCTCATCCGCGTCCCGTCTGCGCGTCCGGTCTGGCTTCTTGTGAAATGAACTCACCTCTAGCGGTTTCGGGTGTCCGACTTATCGATTTTTGAGGGGTTGGACGTTTTTGGTTTTTCATTTTCGAATTTTTCGGCTCGGAGGGGGGGGGGGGGGGAGGAGTCACCTTGTACGGCAGGCCTATACATCGTTCTGTATTGCACGAAATTAACGATTTTACACAGCACTGCTATGTTCTACCCTAGGGGTGAACTGAGGTTGGCCATTTCCAATGTAATTTGGCAATCATGTGTCTTCCTACCAAGACGGGATAACCACTCAGTTCCTCGTATATCAGCCGGTAACCTCAGATGTTCTCGGTGTAGTACACGTGAATTTTCACGATATGTACTACTATATAATTGAGATAGTTTTCGATGACATTTGAGTGGTCAAACCTGCGTGAGATACGCCTCATCGAACCCCACGCGAACAAAATGTGCCTTTCAACATGGGATGCTGCCGTAGCAGAGGAAGCGCAGCCTTTCTCACATAGCGGCCTTTGCGCGCGTTTCTGGGCGTCATTCCGAATACGTGTCATCGACGTCTGCCGTAAGCATGGAAGGACCACTAATGGTAAGGGGTGGTGGAGAAGGGAAGTAAGGGGAACCCATAGCGTGGACCAGGAGAGCTACCAGGAAGGAAAGGAACAACCTGAAAGAGGGAACAGGACGGGGAATCCATCAAGAAGAGACCATTAGGGGATCTACAGTGGAAACAAGGAAGTGGGGGAGGAGTTGGGACCAGGAAGGTGGGGCTGGGAAGGGGGAAGACCAGTAAAGGTGGACCAACAACTAGATCCAGTAAGAAGAAACGAGTGAGGGAGAACCTGGCGCCCGGATTCGGAAGGCGTTTCAATGATATCCGGAAGCGCAATCTGTTGGACATGCGGAGGAGCAACCTGAGGGCAGGAGAACTGCACAGCACAAGCCGATGGCGTTACTGTACAGTCCAGAGAGTGTTTAAGACTAACGCACCGAAGACAGCTTTATGCCAATAAAGTAGTTAGTGAATTTTAAGTTGTACAAAAACTACGCAATTGCGAGCGTTTGTTATTACAAAGGCAAGGCATCCATCTAGCCGGGAGTTAGTTTTCATGTCGAAGTGATAGCGATATCTCAGATAGATTTTGATCTGAACACCGTGCATACTTTATGCACGAGGAAACCTCGACGGACGAGGTCCGCACGTGGGTCAACAACTGCCGGGTTGACGCGTGCTTCGACGTTTTCGTCGCCTCCGATGGCTTCGGAATTCACCGTTAGAGCTACATGACGTCGGTACCAGCCCCACTGAGTATTATTGTGCGACAACAGTTTAATAGCACTTTCTTATATTGTTCTCTAGTGCTATACCACTAATACTGTTAATACTATTAAACACTCCAGCAAATTCATTGTTTTCCAGTGCTTAGTATACGTATATATTTTCACTTCATAGTGGACATTTTTCGTTTTAAACCGGACATTTTTCATGTTAAACTAGACACTCACTGAATTTAAAATTGGACAACTGTAGAATTAATTTGGATGTTTTGCTAATGAGTTGAGATGTATATTATTTGACCTCAAGGAATTGTTTTTGATTGCTTCTAACGTGCTGGAAAACAATAAATTTGCTGGAGTGTTTCATAGTATTAACTGTATTAGTGGTATAGCACTAGAGAACAATATAAGAAAGTGCTATTAAACTTGTCGCACAATAATACTCAATGGAGCTGGTACCGACGTCATGTCGCTCTAACGGTGAATTCCGGATCCACCGGAGGCGACAAAAACGTCGAAGCACGCGTTAAACCGGCAGTTGTTGACCCCACATGCGAACCTCGTCCGACACAAAAGCACATGGCACAGTGGGACGTGATTGGAAGCAACGAATCCCCGCGAGCTCATCCGCGTTTTGCTCATCCGCGTCCGACTAGCGTCCCGCCCGCGTTCCACTGGCGTCCCGTCCGCGTTGTAGGAAATTCACGAGACGGTAATGGGACGCGGCTCGGACGCAACAAGTGTCTGAGTTGGCAGCCTTAGTCACCGGTACCTACCGTAATCTACCGTACTCCGTGGAAAACAAAAAAAAAAAACGGATGTCAGATTCGTGATCAGCACCCCAAATAATCCCCCTAGGCGAAGTTTGGGCGAAATCGGTGATTATGACCTCGACAGCCTTAGTCACCGGTACCTATCGTAATCTACCGTAATCGGTCGAAATTTCAAAAACGGATGTCAGATTCGTGATCAGTACCTTAAATAATCCCCCTAGGCGAAATTTGGAAGAAGATTTTTTCAACCTCTCCTCGTCCTCTGGAGTCCGTAAAGTACAATAGTGCCGAGACCTCTTTCAATTTTTGACTTTGTGTCTTATAAACGCATTTTTAGCCTCCCTCCTAGTTCTCATCAGCACTCCAAGAACTCTAAACATTATAACAAGACCATTTTCCAACCGCTGTCTCAGTGATGACAGACAAAATCTCAAACCAGTTGGTGCGATATTATACGTCATCAAGAAAGACCTCGATTGACAGCTCTCTAGTGGAGCTGCTTTGATTTCCTCCAGAAGTTCGATATCCTTGGTAGGTTTAAATGAAAGTAACAGTTTCAGGAAAGTCCAAAGAAGAGCTAGTCGATGACACAGCAAAAAATTGGAGACATCGCACAACACGTGGTCATCGATTTGGCAAAGTATCGCCGAAGCGACAACAAACATATTTTTGCAATTTCCAAAATGGTTATTCCGACCCCAACAAAAATGATAGTAGTCAACATATTACTAAAAATACTGCCGCCTAGGAAAGTGAAAAAGCCTAGTTTTTAGTGAGAAATCCCTCAAGAGTTTTTATGATGCACTGGGCTGTCTAATAAGAAATGTCACACGAAATGAAAGTGCAATAAACATCAAACTAGTGACTATTATTAGACACATAATACCACAAGTAGAAAAGAAGTGTTTTGACGAATCTGTCGCCTAAGCGTTGTGCTTCGTCAAGGCGCATGATAAGATACACCGAAGGAACAGACCGCGACCGGATCCAGCGCGATACCCTTCTAATACGTATGTCCTTGGCGTAACCTTCACCTAATCCAACTGGTAAGGCAATACTTTAACGACATGTAACACCGATGGGACTTTAACCCTTTGCAACAATGTGTTTCGACGATGGTCAGTGCGCCCGTAATTCTTGCTGGTTAGTCTCTTGGTGGACGAAACTAAACCAAGAAACTACACCACCTGCTAAATAGTCTATCCATGGCATTGGAACGGAAAAGATTTCTTCTAAGAAAAACTGTTACGACTGTTACGCGTTACGATCGCAAGAAGTTGCCCGATGCTGCAAATAAGCGTCCGAGAATATTGTCGCGAAGGGGTTGAAGTGAGGTTACGCCGATCGCACCGCTGTCTTCGTAAAGAATCAGAAGAACATTTGTTTCTATACTCACAACAACAACATATCATCGGAATAGTTCATTTGTTTAGACTTTCCCTAAGCGTCCAGGTACTTTCACAGCTAGTCACACGTTCATGGTTCACTGAAGACAGCGCCAACCATTACTTTTCCGATAGTATGCCCCCGACTTCCACAAGCTTGCCGTTTTTAGCAGTGGCCGGCTATGGCCTAAACCATCGTTTTCCCATCGAACGTCCTTTCGAGACAAATTGGGTGAATGCTGCTCCCGACCGTAACCCCTCCAACAGTTCGAATTCACTTGACGACTCACATCGGTAACACCGTCGTTCGCTCCACAGTCAGTTGTTCTACTACAACACATGCCAAGCACCAGAAAAATAAAAGAACGAAGAAAATAACGAACACCGAGTGCGGGAACAAAGGAAGGGATGAACACTCGCACGTCTCACGCCTCTGTTCAAAAATGCCGCACGCGACCACAACGCGTGCCAAATTAAAGGGAGGTCCAGCATCGGGACGGGACCTACCGCGCCCCAACTGACTACGGTAGCGGATGTAAACGCATTTCATTTTTGGCCCAAATTTTTTGGCGTGCAATATTCACGCTTTTGTTTTCGTTTGGTCGCTTTCGATTCGCCTTGGTTGCGAAAGTCCCGGCATGGAGCTGTTTTCCGTTTATCGACTTCGTTTCGTGATGATTTTTATGCGTCTTGGGGACGATAATGGTGTGTAAACTCCAACTTGAAGTCATTCGAGTAGGGCTTTGTACTATTTTGGATTGTGAGATCACACCTAGGCTCATACTCTACAGTTTTTAATTATATGCCGAAATTTTTTCGCTGCGTGGCGTAACTTCTAAAGCGTTTTGCTTTCGCCATCATTGGGCAGACATTAATTTCACTCCAAAGTCTTGCATAGAATTACTCCACATGAATATATTCAGCTTGAGGCGCAATGTGACTATGGAGGGGTCGGATACATTAAAAAATATGGTTATGGTGTACTTCGGCACGTAGAGTGTAGTCGCAGGAAGCACCGGTTGTCGCGCCTGTTCCCAGGTTACCGGTTCAAATTTCTCGCTGAAGCTAACCACGCCATATATCTCTAGGGGTTCGGTGAATTGGTACCAGTTGCCTGGTAAGGGTAAAGCGCTGACGGCGCAAATAGGGTCCGGGGGGGGGGGGGTCGCCACAGCATGACGCGGCGGGCCGGCGTGGCGAGTAGCTACATACAGTGAATGTAAATGCTGTCTTACCTCTTCGTTTCGATTATACATCCGCGTCCTATGTGTTTCCTAATTGGACAAGGGAGGGAATACCAGGATGTAGGCGATTCTAACACGGATGCGTCACTTGAGCCACACCCTGGAGTCCCTTCCCCTGCCTAAATCTGTGCTCGCCGCGTGAGCTGAGGAGAGCACAGAAAACAGCATTATATGTTTGTTTTCTTTACTGTCAGTGTGCCTTGTCTCGTTTTCTTGGTGTTGGTGACACTTTTTATAAGGTGACCCCCGCCCAACCCCCCCCCCCCCACCGGACCCTATTTGCGCCGTGCTGACTTGTTCCTCGGCTGCCCGCCGCATCATTGTATGGCCCAATACGCATTCAAAGCCTCCACGATATCTCGTAGAAGGGGAATCCGTGGCGCGTCCCAGAAGGGATTGAGTAACGCCGTCCTTTATCCTTATAGTGTACTATACTATCAGACGAAATGAGGTTGTCTGCAATCCTAGTTGATGGTGGCCACTCTTAAACGATTTCATAAGAACTGAAAGTGTTCAGTATTGAAATATATCGAGTTTACTCGTTCTTTAGACAACAACTGCACTAACGAAGCAAAATAAACAATACAGAAAACAGAACGGATTTGTGGACTACGACGGGGGGTTTGCAGATGATTGAAGCGTGAAGTGCACTGCCTTTCCTCTGTCCAAAACGTAAATTGATGGTGTTTTGGCCCACCTTTATTTTATTTTACTAATGTTATCTGTTTTAGCTGCTTGGAGATGATTCGCTCTCTGTGCAAATCTAGAAAAGAGTCCTCCTTTACTAGAATTGCACCGATAATAGTTCTTTTTATGTTGCCCCCTCCCGACTAAGAACTCGGAAATTGAGTCTATCTAGGCAACAGGTTGGCGTAGTTCACCTATTTCTACATCTTGCTGCTCATTGTTTTTCGTTGTGTCGGGAAATCGTTTAAGAGTGGCCACCACCAACTAGGATTGCACCGAGATTTGTCTTATTAGCGATTGGTGACTTCTGGGGGTCACCTTGCAGGCACACGAAATCCATCCGCCTTCGCTAGAAGAAAAATGGATCCATGTCAGAGTGGACGTCCATCGTCTTTTTTCTCCACTTTTCACAACATTCACAGCGTTGGTAGAAAGTTGGTAAGTCTAGAATGGAGCCGCTTCCGTTTTCCTCCATAAACTGTTCGGTGCAGTCCTAGCTGGTGGTGACCGTTCTTAAACTAGTTTGAAAGAATTGGATGTTTTCAGCATTGAAATACATTGAACTCACTCATTCCACTTAAAAAATCTGCACTAACGAAACCAAAATAGAAAGCATGAGAGAATATAACATGAGCTAGGTTGCGAATGATTGGAAGTAAGTACATTGTTTTGTCTGCGTTAAAAACGTTGATTGATGAAGTCTTGGCTTGATTTTTTTATTTTACTAATGTTATCACTTTTGTCTGGTAGAAGATGATCCGTTCTCGTTCAAATCCAGGAAGGGAGTCCTCCGTATACAGGAAAACGGTCATTTTTAGGCTGATCTCATCAGACTAGGAAGTCGAAATCTGAAACTGTCTGGGCAACCAGGCTGGTATAGCTAGCCCATTTCTTTGTTGTGGCGCGTTTATTGTGTTTCGTTATGTTGACAAATCCCATAAGAGCGGCCAGCGCCAACTGCGATCACACCCTTAACTTTTCTAAAGATTTAAAAATGAGATCACTAAGCAACAACACATGAACTGTTGACTGTTGCCCCGCTTGTGTACCGTGAGACTGCGAGACGTAAAAAAGGTGCGAGGTGTACCCCTCACTAGATTTGTACCCAGAATTTTATGAAACGAAAACGTTGAACACGATTATGTATTGTAATTTTGGAAGGGCTCCCAAGTTTCCTGCTGCTGAGGTGAAGCTAGCGCTTATGGAATGGTACGGGTGAACTGCACCAAAAGATGAACATACTTCTTGGTTAAGAGTGGTCCAGCATCCTCTAGCGCGAATATACCACACTTCATTTCGGCTGGAAATGCCTGAATTTCGTGCTATTTATGTCGTCTTTACAATTACATCCCCGAGCTCTTAGCTCTGCTTTGTTCTGTCCTGTCTCCTTATGTTCGGTGAATAACCGGAATTCCATTACATTGAACCAATGTCATAACACGGCCCGGTACAATCCCTATCGGGGGAGGGGGGGGGGGGTGTCCATTACGAATTGTTAATGGTAGCTACGCATCAGTACATACAACATGCAACATATGCATGTCTTAACTTACCTGATCCCCTCCCTTGGAGATGTCCAAGCGTCACGCTGAAACATTAAAAAGATTTCATTATGGGACTATGCACGGTGCAGGCAGGGGGGTGGAGGGGCACTTTGCACGACAGCACAAACTCTATTTGCTTTGGAAAGAAATCGCAAACCGCTCTCCACTAATTGATTAAGGTAGTAGCGTTGCTTTAACGAGTTTTCGTGGTTTTGTAGTACTGTGACTGTTCCAGGGTTCTGTTCAATTTACTGTGTTTCCATTACTTCCTTCTCCTCCCCCCCCCCCAGATTAGGAAAGCAAATTTGAAATCCGATTTTGGTATTGGAAGGATAGCATTTTATAAGGTAAGCATATTTATACATATTTATATGTTGCCGTGCATGTTGCATTACTTCAGAAATTGAAATGGACTCCCCCCCCCCGATAGGGATTGCACCCACGCCCTTGCACGTAAATTTGCGTGTAGCTGGTGCAGTTGCACAGAAATGATTTTCTGCACTGTAATCTTGCTGTCTGCGCCCTCCTAGCTTAGAGATCGCGTGTCGGCGTCCACGTTGCCACGTTCGGTCGATGTCTTATGCGCCCGCGATGGCCCTCGCGGCAAGCAGGTCATGGTGCAGTGGGTAGTGGTGTCGCTTCTGCGAGGGAGGTAGGTCTTCGGCTCTCCTGCGTAGTTGCTTACTTGCATTTCAACTGGCTGCTTGGTTTTTGAGGGGCTTTGACGTGTAAGCAGTTTTGAGGCTTTTTTTTTTGCGTATTTTTCCACCCGTATGCGCTTCGCCACTCGAGGAGCGCAGAACCCAGGCTCGGACTCCCCTTGAGCGACGGAAGCAGTTTCCACACGAGCAGCTTGCATGGCACACACCCTAGAGTCCCTTCCCTAGTCAGGTCCTGGAGACAAATGATGTGTGATGCTTCGTTTCCATTCCACTAGGTTCAGTTCGAGACCAAAACCCATGTAGCAAGTCGAAATTCTAGACACAAGTGATCTGTGAAGCTCTGTTTCCAGCTCTTTTCGTAACCAACTCGACATGTGATGAGGCGTGAGGGAAAAAAGACAACACCAGTCTCACGCAAATTTACGCGCCAGGGCCGTGTTATGACATTGGTGCAATGTAATGGAATTCGTTGTTGAGTAAATCATCATTGGGTAAGGTTCCCCTTTATATTCGCCGTCTTTATTATTTTACTGTTATTTAGACTAGTTAACATTTAATGAGCGAACGGAACGGTGTGGGTTGTCCTTCTACCTCTCCTGGACAAGAGTATTACGGAATACAACCTACGGGAGGGAGCGGAATGGAGCGTTTTTGTAGCCGCGGCCCACCTCCGAACCAAGACTGCTTTAGAGTAGTGTAGTCTAGTCTATAGAAAACCCTACCCCCGTAAGACTGCCTATCCCTCCCCAACCCGTTTTTCACCGAATGGAGGGGAATTGGGGGCGCAAATAAAACACGGATATGTAATCGAAACAAGGAGACAAGACTGCATTTACAATTTACATTCTCTGTATGTAGCTACTCGCCGGGGCTGCCCGCCGCATGACCCGGATTGGGGACTACCTGACATTCTCATTTAAAGAAGAACAATATTTCTTCGTACTCCTTTGCGTCATCACATTCATTGCTGTAACGTCATGTGCTTACGCGTCTTCAGACAACACGAGCGCTCGTCGACTGACTGAGTGTGGCGGTAGACAGAGTTGTTCAGATTTATTCCAAGTATCGTTTTATTCTGTTCAGTGTCCAATGTCATTAATAGCTCAAAATGGATGGTTCCCTGAGCTTCATATTCTCTCTTCGATTTATACGAAGAGAGAATATCAAGCTATAGCTTGTCATTAATAGCGCTGTAATTCTGCGTACTTCTTGGCCGTCTTTACTCGACCTCCCGGACCTAGTGGTCTCATCAATTGGATTCTGTTTTTCTCCTTTCTGCCCTTAACTAGGAATGTTCCTTTCGGATCCATTCGACCAATCATCACGTTGCCGGAGAACTGGTCCGCTTGGCATAGTGCCGAGGCGGCGCGCGGTTTTTCGTCGTGTCGTCTCGTGCACTCCACGCCTCCCTGTTCGCCACACCCCGGAGTCCCTTCCCTAGCCCAATCTGGAGACTACTCTGCTCGTCTGACCCTCGCCGCTCGCGCGTGACGGAACTTTTCGGGGACCAGTTCACATGTAATCCAATTATCAGGGCTACAGTACATAAGGTTGGCATGGTTGTGCTTTGTTTTTTTTTTATATATTCCTACCATGATTTTCATGAATATCAGGTGGACTCCTCCACCCCTCCCCTTCCACCTCAGGTGTCTCTGGGTTACGGTAGCGTGGCGGGGCTGTCCAGTCCGCCTCAGGCGGGGTATGACAGATGAAGAGAGCAGACTATGCGCCGCGGAGCAGAATATTGTCGTATGTGGCGACTGAGCACTTTGTTTTTTGCCCTTCTTTCTCTTCCCCCTTCTAGTTTTCACATCCTTTGGGGCGCTGAGTGACTCCTGGTCGAATTAGCCGCATCCACATGGCATTGAAGAGTGTACTCAGCTAAGAAACTATAAAACAACTATACTATATATAACTGTCTGAGAAAGCACATAGGGAAAGTTGACAAGAGAACATGGCCTGATCGAACTCTGTGAAACTGCCGCAGACTAAGGAAGTGTAGAAAAGCAAAGGACTTGATGTGTTGCTCGTCCTTCTATACACGCATTTAAATAACAGTTGAAGTGGAAACACATGCAACATAATGTACAGCGTAAGGCAGCCTCTAGACTGTCGAGGAAGCCCTGGCTGTTGAGGGTGGACGCGCCAAGAGAACGAGCGGTAGAACGCATGTCCCATTATAGGATAGTTACCCCTTATTGGGGTTGCACCGTGAATTAGTGTAGAAATCGGCCGCGACAGCAGAGGCATTGGTTTCGTGTCTGAGAAATTTTTAACAAATCCTACTATTATACCACGGTATGTAGACATGCCTTTTGTGATGTTTTAACAAACCTTTCTCAGGACAGATGCATTCATTTGAATGTCGTGACTCAAATCCGACTTCTGAACCAAAATAAAAGGTACGTGACTGATTCCTTAATAGCTGCAAATCTTCACCTTTATTCTTTATTTTTAGTGGTGTTTCTGTTACTTTCAGAGGTGGTTTCCTAAACGTTTGGTTGTGTTTAATTCAGCACATAGGAAGCAAGTTGTCTAGTACGAGAAGTATTAACGTAATTTCAGCATTACATGCAACATGATTATACAAAGGTCGACATTTATTCATTTTTTTAAATATATCGCTAATGCTATCCACGCGTTCTGTGAGAAAAATGTGGTTATGAGAATGTTGCTTCAAGCATTGAAAGACTCGCAGGAGGGGAGCTATATGGAAATTAAGAGCGAAATGTTGGCAAAAAATGGGTGAGCCCCGTAACCCCGGGGCTATTTGAGAGCGAAAATTTTGGAAATGTTCGCACAGTAGAAGTGGCTTATGGATATGATGTAATAGAGGAAGGAAGCAAACCATTTAGATTATCAATTAGGTACGTTTAACCTCTACCAACAGACTTACTCGTATTACGCTGAAGCGCCTAGATCATTGGAGGGATTCAATGCTGTTTTGGTCGGAAGACATGTTCCGGATTATTTGACTGTTTAGCAGCCGTTTGTATGATGATGCTTTGTTACACAGACGTTCTTTTTCTTCACCTAAAAACCGAGGGTGTACAGAAATAATAATTCCTAAGATACTTTGTTTTCCAGTGGTTCCAGTTGTGCTTTCTACTTCACCCTTTTGCTTTCTGTGATATAGAGAGGATATCGGGGTTGTGTGATTTATTTATTCTAGTGGAGAGATTTTCTGCTTTTTTATTTGCTCACATATAGGACTAGCTACTAATGAGAATTTCTCTAGAGTTGGAGGCGTTTCTCTGTTTCTCTTTGTTTTTTTTTTACTAAGTAGTTCGAATGAACAATGATTGCGGGAGAACTTGCGAGGTGTCATATTTTTGCCCGCTGCCATTCTGTTTCTAGTAATGTTAGTAATTTGGAATGTCCTTCAACAGCTGTGGTAAACAACTGTTCGTCTGATTATCGAAAGCTCTCGCTGATTTTCTCTTACAAATTCTATGAATGTTCTAAAGTGAGAGAGTCCGATTGGGTAGTGAACGGGTAGGCACTTATCACAAGGCGTTTTAGCTAGGGTACCGTTTTAATCATGGTTTTCAAATTACCGAAAAAGCATTTGTGGCGGAACTACCACGTCACTGCGCCAATGCATCAAGGTAATTCCACGCGGAGCAGTGACGGCCCCGTAGAACAACAGAGTAGTTCTTTATTCCTTTGAAACATTTCTGTAAGGAGTATTTCGGGTATACGTGGTACATGACACGTCGTGTACACGTCGTATTGCTAATATCCACTGTGCCAGCAGCGATGTTTGACGGCATGGTATTGTCAGAACACTTCATCACTAGGTTGAATCGGAATTCAAACCATTGAAAAGGAATGTGGTTGAATGCACCTATCTTCAGCATATGTCTGCATTTGAGCGGTGTTTTCATCCTCATCACGCATTTATTTTCCATTTATCAACCCTGCAAGGCGACTGTTGGCATTGCTCAACGCTGAGGAAAACAACAACAACGCATTTGTACTGGTTTCCTGGACATCATAAAGCTAAGATCGCCCATCCCCTATGATCAATACGCACGTCGACTGGTATTATTATGCTTGAGAACGCAACGACACTGTTAAGTACTTAAAACCAGGATATCTGCAAAGCTAATTTACAGTTGTTCAGAATATCTTTCAAACGCTATACTCGGTAATTTAATCGAATAAAAGGAGCTGTTTCGTCGATTGCTTGTTGGATCTCCTTGCCCTGTGTTGAGAACCTTCGGCTATGCTCTTAACCAAATCCGCCGAAGGTCGAGTGAGGCAAGAAAATCGTTCGACAAAACATTCTCGTCCCTTCTGGCAGCGACTGGCTGGCAACGCGACGTACACATACATCGCGGCGCACTCGGGATTGAGTAAACCTGCCGTCCTCCGAGATCAAGGCAGTGCCGTTTTTGTTCACCTTCTCAAATGGTTGTTTATTCTGTGCTTTTCAATGTCTCCATTGACGCTCAGTTAGCTACTGGTATTTCCAGTGTATCTTTGAAGTGGAGACTAATGGACACTATTCTGCGATAACAATGAACACTACTTGGAGAGCAGTTTATTAACAAAAGAGCATAAGGAAGTGTAGAATTAGAGAGCTCCTGGAGAGTTGTGCAGAGAGGTTCTCGTTGTTGGAATCAGTTTCTTACATGAATAATCCTACCGGGCTACATTGCCGTCGTTGGAGCGTGACCTGCCTATCCGAAGAACACGGCAGATCCGTTTACTTCTAGCACTAGTCCGCCTTCCAGCAGTAGTGCGGTGTAATTACGTAGTCCACACTCCGTTCGTCGCCCCAGTCGCTCCCGGCGCCGGCGCGAAGTATGAACAGGTAACAAGAGCGACTGGAGCGACGGCGCTCGAGGGTGAACGCTTTTCGGCGGCGCGCGCTCAGTTTTAATCGATATGCATGTTTGGCACGGGCGACGAGTCGCTCTTGTCGCGAAGTATGAATAGGCCCTAAAACAGCGCGCTCTGCCGAAAAGTGTTCATATTCGAGCGCCGGCGTTGTCGTTCCACCGCTTTTGTCGCTCTAGTCGCTGCTGTCGCCTGTTCATACTTCCACGCGCTGCGCTGGCCGCGATGCTGTCGCGAAGTATGAAAAGACCCTACGGCTGGGTCCGTCTGCATGTTTCATCGCGGTGTCTGACTCTATGCCATCGTTCAACACTGGACAGCCTGCGGCCTAGCTGTCACGCTTACATCACTTGCAGCATTGTCGTCGAATTCTGAATGCAGATCGAGCGGCGTTTAGTTTGGTTTTTTATTGCGTGCCGGAGTCACTCAGTTTGTCCTCGTCGCTTGTAGGATAGGGAATCCGATAATGTGATGTTTGAGAGTGCACTTCAACCTAGCCTAGTGCTCTCCTTTTGTGCTATTATTCCCTTATTGGATGGGTTACATTTCTATGGTGTGCTTCAGGTTTTCGCCTTTAGAAGAGGGGGAGAACGACAATATAAGGAGGCCTTCACTCACGTTAGGATTATAGTGCCGTAAGGCGATCACGTTCCAGTAATGAACGAATTTGTTGAAAATACGGCCTTCGCCTTCTGTTCACGCGTATGTCTAGAGAAGTCTGGACAATCCGGACGTATTACTTTACCTCTTATCCTTCCCTGCTTGTCAGCTGACAGGTAACGCCACCTTTTATTCCTTTTGCAGTTACTGAATTGTCTCGTGTCTTGAGAGCACAAGACATTGGCTGCTCCATGGGCCTTTGCCGACATGCTTTTGTTCTCTACTGCTTGGCACGTCTGATCCATTGCTTTTGTTTTGTGCCGTCGTCTGCCAGTATGTGGCAGCTTTTTTCAGTTCTGCTGTTGTTACAGGTAATATGGTCAAGGCCACCAGTGTCAAAGACGTGGATCAGCACGAGGCTGTGAAGCAGATTGCCCACTTCCTCAAAAAGAGCGGCAAGGTTAAGGTTCCTGAGTGGGCCGATATTGTCAAGCTCGGCTCCAACAGACAGCTAGCACCCGTCGATCCCGACTGGTATTACATTCGCACGGCCAGCATTGCCAGACGTCTGTACATTCGATCTCCTGCTGGTAAGAGCGTCTAAACAGTAACTCTTACGTTTTTTTTTCAACATGCCGACACAATGGAATGTGGGCATCCTCAGATCATTGGAAACGGTGAAAAATGTGATGATAGGCAGATGCGAAATCAAATAGTAGAAATCTTAAGCTGACTGAGAAAGTTAGGGTACTTGCAGCTTCAGGTGCAATCCCAATAAGGTGTGGGAAGGGGGTCCATCTTATACACACATTTAAATAATAGTTGAACATAATGTACAACGTGGTGCAGCCACGAGTCTCGAGAAAGATTTATATTTTTTTTTTGGTGAGGAGGGCAGCATTTTAGCCAAACGAGTCTAGGAAAGGAGCACTAGGCATCCACGGAATTCCTTTTTTTTGTCTAAAGTGAGTTCATGGAGGCAAGGTGCCCATCGTGTTCTCATCATAGTTCCAGCGCACTTGCGCCCTCTTTTTATCTTGCTTTACCTGTAGCCACTTTTTCAGAACCTGCCATGTGGGGCTACTCGAAGCTTACTATGATTGCCCCTAGTTTTGTTTTATTAGACTGCGATTTCTTTCAAACAAAAAGATTCTCTTAAGGAGTTGGCGCTCTGCGAACTGTCTTCGGAGGAAAGAACGGTCGTGGATCTCGACCAAACCACTTCAAGAAGGGCTCCGGATCCGTTGTCCGCAAGGCTCTACAGACCCTCGAGGCGATCAAGTGGGTAGAGAAACACGCTGACGGAAAGGGACGTGTCCTCTCGAAGCAGGTAGATTCCATCTACTGATTAATATTTGCTGAGTATTACTGCTCCATAGTTTTTCACTCCAACTTCATTCCAATTCTAATCGTGTTGGTTTTATGAGGCAGTCACTAGCGTACACGGCGGTGTGTATGTGAATGAGAAGATTCTATGGTTGTATAGGCACCATCGCTTCACAGCTTTCATTGTGTGTGCTAGAAATGCTCGCTTAAAGATTCTTGCTTGGCGTGCCTTCGTCATGTGACATGTATACTTTAACGGTAGGATTTGAAGAGCTCACAAGTAACTTTGTTTTCAGGGAAGGAAGGATTTGGACCGAATCGCCACAGAACTCCGCCAGCATGTCAAGCCTGTCGAGCTCTAAACTGTTTTTGGTTCACGTTGTTTCGTTATAAATGTTATAAGAATCTTCTTTGAAACCACTTAAGACGCTTTTTTGTGTTTAGGGACGATCAGAGTTATGAATATATCAGAGGTATGGTATGGGACAGTCTCCTTTAATGATTGGTTGGTTAGTTACGGTGCTGTGCAGCACTTGTTCCGGTTGACGAGCAGTGTTGGATTTGAAATCACGGCTAAACTCATCTGTGCATGTACCTATGGAAAACCCACGTACCTTCACCACTTTTATGGAACCGTCGTTATATTCCACAGGCTAACAAACTACTAAAAAATGTGTTAGGAGCGGTACTGACTGCTGCTTGGCAACTACCCGCCTTGTTTAAACAATCCAGACCTATTATACGAGGCCGAATAATAAGCCAGAGGCGCTTTGGTAGACGGTTTTGAATGATCATCAATAGTTAGCGAAGGTTAGTGAGGAGTTCTTTTTAAGAAATCACGTTCCTTGGTCCAAATGCCAATATTCCATGCACCTTGATACAGAACCGTACCGGACAAGGAGAACGAAACTCGAAGGACCTCAAGTGTGGAGGTATCGCCAAGTGGCACACGAAACATTTTTCCAAGTCTTTCCGGTCAGGTGGAAACAGAGCACAATTTTCGGCGCAAAGGAGCTCGGGGGGGGGGGGGGGTAGTGGCACCAGGTACAGAGTATACTTATGCTCGAGTGACCTATTCGAATAGGTATTCGAATGATTTTCATTCGAATTTGAATATTCGAATTCCGTTCGAATGTTCAAAATTTCTGGGAAGCCAAAATTATTCGACTACTCGAAAAGTGTCATTCGAATGTCCAACGAGAATTTGTGTAGCGACGTATTCTAAACAGGCTTGTTAGGTTTTTCGAGTAATTAGGGTCTTGAAAACGGTTCTTTCTGTGAATCAAATCTCTGTTACGATAGCGCCTCGTCGATTCTGATCATCGCCTGTGCAAAGAGGTCGAGGAAGAGTAGGAATTCTTAACTGCAATTAAAACTTGGAAATTACGTCCGCGGGAGCCGACGCGCACTCGCAGAGCCCGGCGAGTGTGGAAAGTATGCGAGGGTCCCTGATGCGAGGACGGCATCGGGGGGCAACTGAGCTAGTCCGAAAGTCCCGTAACGTAGGCAGGACCCGCGTAGCAACGCTGAATGTGGGTACGTTGACGGGCCGCTCGTGCGAGTTGGTTGAAGCACTGGAGCGTAGAAGAGTTGATTTCTGTGCGGTGCAGGAGACGAGGTGGTCCTGCAGCAAGTCAAGGGACATAGGACGTGGCTTCAAGGCCGTTCTATGTGGAAGTCCCAGGACCACCAGTGGTGTCGGAATAATCGTCTCCGAACGATTTCGTGACTCGATTGTAAGCGTTGAACGCTATGACGATCGGTTGATGAAGATCGTTGTCGTCGCGAAGGAGCGACTCTATCACTTCTTCTCTGCGTATGCTCCGCAGAGTGGCTGCTCC
Source organism: Heligmosomoides polygyrus bakeri (assembly GCA_947359475.1). NCBI lineage: Eukaryota > Metazoa > Nematoda > Chromadorea > Rhabditida > Heligmosomidae > Heligmosomoides > Heligmosomoides polygyrus. The sequence continues at coordinate 67,771,513 of OX375869.1, forward strand.
GATCAAGCCAAGGAAGAGTTTTGGAGCCTGCTTGATGAGAAGACAGCAGAGGTACCGTCGAAAGATGTCATCATAGTCGCTGGTGACCTTAATGGGCACGTAGGTGCTGCGAAGGACGGGTACAGCTGTCATGGTGGTTTCGGATACGGGTCTCGTAACGCCGATGGTGAGCGCATTCTTGTGTATGCGGAATCGCATAATCTCACCATTGTGAACACCGTTTTCCGAAAACGCGACTCCCACCTCATCTCATATTATAGTGGGAGCTCCAAGTCTCAGATTGACTTTGTCCTTGTGAAGGATCGCGACCGAAGCATTGTCACAGACGCGAAGGTCGTGCCGTATGAGACGGTCGCCCCACAGCATCGACCGCTGGTGTGCACCTTTAAGATCACCCCTCCGAGGGTGCAGCGGGTTGAGCGATGCGGTGCTGCAAGAATCAAGTGGTGGCGAATGAAAGAGAAGGAAGTAGCTGTGGTTTCCCGCGTACGGTGGCCGACAGTCACGACTGTCGACGAAACTTGGAAGAAAGCAACCGACGCGATACGCCAAGCTGCAAGGTTGGAACTCGGCATAACGAAGCCTGGGCGACGCAAGGTCGACAAGCAGACATGGCTGTGGACAGACGATGTGAAAGCGAAGGTTCGAGAGAAGAAGTCGCTTTATCATGTGTTTCTCAGCGATAAAACAGCCGACAACTGGCAGAAGTATCAGAAGGCGAAGAAGGCTGCAAAGAAAGCCGTGGCTGTTGCGAAAGCCACTCATTATAGTGATGTCAACGAAAAGCTCGCGTCGCGCGATGGTGAGCGGTATTTGTATCGACTTGCTAAGACCCGCCATCGCCAAACCGAGGACATTGAAAAGTTTGTTGGCATCAATGATGAGAGCGGCCATCTTCTGACAGACCGCAAAAAGGCGCTGAAGCGATGGCGTGATTACTTTGGGGAAATTTCCACCACAGAATTTCCTCATTCGGCCATCCCTTCTGTGGCTTCTGTTCACGGTCCCGTTCACAAGATCACCGTGGAGGAAACAGAAGCGGCTCTGAAGAAGATGAAGCCCGGTAAGGCGACAGGGCCGGATGATCTGGCAGCCGATGTTTGGAAGTCGAAGCTCTGGTATCCTGCTGAGTGGTTGGCTAAATTCTTCAACCAGGTAGTAATGGAGAAGAAAGTACCGGAGTGTTGGCACAACAGTACGACGATCCCGATTTGGAAGAAGAAAGGCAGTCCTGCAGACTGCTCCAATTATCGTCCGATTCGCTTGCTTTCGCACAGCATGAAGATCTTCGAGCGAATCCTCGATAGACGAATTCGTGAGATCGTCAAGCTCTCGGAAAACCAGTGCGGCTTCGTAGCTGGTTGTGGAACCATTGATGCTATACACGCCGCCCGCCTCCTGGTGGAGAAGCATCGCGAGAAACAGAAGCCGGTGCATATCGCCTTTCTCGACTTGGAGAAGGCCTTCGACCGCGTACCGCGTGAGGTTATATGGTACGCCTTGCGACAACACAACGTACCTGAGGAACTTATAGAGTGGGTGCGGATACTCTACTCTTGCCCAAGGAGTAGAGTGCAAGCTGCAGCTGGAACCTCAATGGAGTTTCCCATCTCTGTTGGGGTGCACCAAGGTTCTGCGCTTTCTCCATTCCTCTTTGTTGTCGTCATGGATGCCATTACGCGAGATCTTCAGAAGCCTGTCCCATGGACATTGCTCTATGCTGATGACGTGATGCTCGCTTGCGAAGATAAAGATGATCTCGAGCGGCAGGTGCAAGCTTGGTGTGACCGCCTGGCGATGTTCGGACTCAAATTGAACGTCAAGAAGACCGAGTACCTAACGACTGACGTAAGCGAGTCCGGCTCCATTAAGATTAACGGTACTGAGCTTGCTCGCACTTCGGTGTTTAAATACCTGGGATCAGCAATAGCATCTGACGGGGGTCTGATGGTTGAAGTGAACTCACGCGTGAGTGCAGCCAGGTCCAAGTAGCGTTCGCTGACTGGTGTGCTCTGCGACAGGAAGATACCAGAGCACCTGAAGTCAAAGGTCTACAGAACAGTCGTACGGCCGGTAGCAATATACGGCGCTGAGTGTTGGCCTGCGACTAAAGAAGTTGAAACGCGCCTCAGCGTGATGGAAACCAAGATGCTGCGCTGGATGGCTGGAGTCACGCGCCTGGACCGCATTCGAAACGAAGCTATTCGGCAGAAGTTCGGTGTCGCGCCGATAGCGGACAAGATGCGCGAAGCTCGCTTACGATGGTACGGCCACGTTCTGCGTGGAAAGGAAGACAGCGTCCGCAAGATAGGCCTTGAGTTGGAAGTGTTAGGAAAGCGGCCTAGAGGACGCCCGAAGCAGTGTTGGTCGGATACGTTACACACGGACATGAAAGTAACTGGCGTCCACCCTGATCAAGCGCATGACCGGGAAAGGTGGCGTCATGACACCAGAAGAGCGGACCCCGCGGCGAAGCGGGACAAACGCTGAAGAAGAAGAAGAAGAAGAATTAAAACTTGGAAATTATGATTCTTACGGTGCTTCAAACGGGCGCTACTTGTCCTTCACGCTGCAGTTAGGAGTCTGAGACCATAGGCCAACAAATGTCTGCAGGATGAGAGTGAGGGTCAACAGGGATGCGCTTCAGTCTAATACCACGTCCGATGTATTCTCGTGCAGAGCAGTGCCTTATGGAGTCTGCTTTGTGGTTTTCCTCTCGCTGCTCGTTATGCTCTTCTGTTCCTCCGTGGTCGCTGAATGCTATTCTGTTTTTCGTTTCTACAACTACGGGTCCGCAAAAGCTATATGATTAGGTTGTATGGAAACTCCCCCGGGTGCTTACGGTCGGTATGGGTAACGAACGCTTCAAAAGGGTTTTTTTCAGCGTTTTGAGTGCTTCACTTTGAACTACGATAACTTTCTCAAAGCTTATCGGATTTAGTTGAGATAAACACCGTTCGAATCAACAGACTTTTGCCAACGGGCGACCAATGAACTTATTCCGTTTGCGAAAAAATGAGGCGGTCGAGATTCGACAGAATCCACGGAAGCTGTTTTGGCTTCGTCCTGACTGTGGAATGTTTCACCAGCGAGAAAGTTCTGAAGGTTGTTGAAAAGGTGGTGGTCGTTTGGTGAGAGGTCTGGAGAATATGACAGGTGAGGCAGAACTTCAAAATTCGTTCAATTTTTGAAGTGATTTGTGAAAAGTGTGGGCGGGCGTTATCGTGCAAAACAGACGGGCCTCTTCCGTTGACCAATAATGGCTGAAGTTGGCGCAATTTCTGGTCATTTCGTCGATTTCTTTACAGTAGGACTCTGCGATCGTTTGGCTTCGTGCCAAAAAGTTGTAATGGATTACACTAGGCGCCGATCCCCACACAGTGACCGTTACCCTTTTTTGGTGGAGGTCCGCCTTTGGAAAATGCCGAGGGGGTTCGTCGGCGTCCATCCACTGTCTGGAACGTTCGCTTTTATCATACATCACAAGTGATGATTCGATCCAAAAACGGGTCAGTTTGTTGCGTAAAAGTAGAGAAGATCAAATCCCGAAACGTGACAATTCTTCCGCTCCCTCAACTCGTAGGGCACCCCCTCTTCGAGCTTTTTCACCTTCCCAAGGCGTTTCAATGCATCCGCAACCGCAGTTTCCCTGACATCTAGCTCTTCCGCGATCCCGCGAACTGTTTGGGATTTTTCACCTTCCACTAATTCCCTTAACGCGTCGTCCAGGATTGCTCTAGGTCGACAGCTACGGGAGTCATCTTCGAGGCTGAAATCTCCGGTCCGAAATTTACTGAACCACTGGCGCACAATGCTTTCTCCAACACTATTAGACCCTCACACTTGATTGAAGTGTGTAGAGCTGTCTCGGCCGCGGATTGTCCCAATTTGGAGTTAAAATAAAATATCGTTCGAATTGTTCCTTCGACATAGTTCAGTAAGTCCTTCAGGAACAGAAATGTAAAACGACGCTGAAACGTAAATTATTTGGTCAGATGGAGCGATAAATTCTGAGAGAAATTAGCATTAATGCGAACAAGTTCTTCGCAAATAAGAAATATCTGCTTCTACCACTTATTTGTGCGAATCACCAGAAAGAATTGAGACTGGCCCTCATGGCTGGCCTATTCCTAGCTGTTCGAAAATTTTCGGTATTCGAAGCCATTCGAATATTCGAAATTTTGGAGAGAGCATAAGTATAGTACAGAGTGGTCATCCGCTCATCCGTCTTGGTAGGAACGCACGTGAATGCCCAATTACATCAGAAATGGCCTACCTCAGTTCCCCTTTGGGTAGAACGAACCAGTGCTGTGAATTTTTTAAAGTTTTGTGCAATACAGAACGGACTGCACTTCACGGTGACCCCATCCCGAGCCGCTTAACGCACAATCTTCTCCCGTGTGTTACTGGAATCAATTAGCACAGTGACTGTAGAAACAATTTTGCGCTGACCTTACCAGGGAGTGATGGTAAAGCACTCTTCAATGGCGCTGATATCGACCTCAATTGTCGGTCTGCTCAGAGGAGCAGTTTAAGTAACGAAGTACTGCAAAATGGGACCCAGCTGTAAAAAAATGTCTAATATGACCTTTGAACAAATAGCAGGCTGGCATCCTTATTTCTGTTTTGCATTCCAAAACCATTCTTGAGCTATCACGTTTCCCTTTTTGAAGAAAAATCTTAACACATCCCTGGCGGAGTGGCGTTCTACCCCCCGCCCTTTAAACAGAGGCGTAGCAAATGCCTGCGTCTCCACTATCTCGTAAGGCAGCCACTGGACTCTCGAGCAAGCCCAGGGGGTAGAACGCTCGACCCCCCACATCCCTCATTGGGATGGATATATGAACGCTTACAAGGGTCCAAGCCGTCTATTATGTTCAAGCAGTGAAATCATTTATAGCGCAGCATAGCAACGTCTGAACAACAATATCACAGGTCTACCTGAAGCTGTACCCGATTTGGAAGTTGGAGTCCAACAAAGGCAATGCTTATATGTAAAGAGATCCATCGGCCGGACGAATATACCCAGTTGCTATCAACACGACGTCGATTATTGTCCAGATGCCGAGCCCTCCGAAGCTGAACAATTTGCCGATTGCGGACTTCCAGAGACCGAGATAAAATCGGTCAGCGCCAAAACCACCTGAAACGACAGAACACTAAAATTGGTAGAAAATACGAAACAAGTAGTGTACCTAGTGTGACGGACAGAAACATTGCCTTTGCCCAGCTTATGCCTGACGACCAGTTACATCTGTAAATTGCAGAATTTCATGAGTACCTGAACTGCAGATCTAAGGGAGCATACGGTCCCAGGATTTAGTACGAGATACAGTTAAAGTATGAAAGATACCTCACACGCCTGTTGAATGACCTGCGACCCTTACAGATGACGTTTGGGTGAACCTAAATTTATCGGAATGGATTATTCGTCCTATACAGAACTATCTTGAAAGCTAATCCTACAGTGCATTCGGTGAGTACCAGCTTCGAGCTTGTTGTAGAACAATTTGACTGTGGCAGACAGTCATAGTCCGCTGGTGACGATTGCCAGCAATACCTAAACAGGATAATGTCACGACCGCAGAGGAGGCCAATAACAATTGTCTTCGCCAAAATTTACTAGAAGAAGGGAACAATTCTTATCTAATACTGCTTTCTTTCAATTGCACATACCAACGCTACTTATTTACTTTGATTTCCATCCCCCTAATCAACCCATCGGCAAGCTTAAACTAGTTATATGCGGTTTCACCTTTCACTACCTTGCTTAAGTTTTTCCGATAATCATTTTCCGATAAATGAAAACATCGCTCTGAAAACGTAAAAAGGAAAGATGAGAATGGATACTTCGTTGTGGTGAAAGAGGATAAAACACTGTTGCCTAGCTGAACATAACACACAGCCCAGCGTTGGGTCTAGTAGAGAATCCCATCCTGAACGGACGCAAGAAAAATTATGGCCGGCCTGTCCCGTCGGTAGCTCTGTCCGAGAGCATTGTCTATCTCGTTTAGCCAAATCGAGTTCCTGTCAATTCTACCTAGTCCTCGGACTTTACCTCACGATATCGCCTTCCTGATATGTAAAGCTACACCACTACGCTTAACTGAATGAACCTCGAGAGTAGCAGCAAATGAAATCCAAAGAAAATCTCTCACAACAAGAAAGCCTACCGACAAAACGTCTCCCTCTTCGTACTTATTTGGTTTGATCCACACTCCTTAACCGACGTACAGTTCACTTGAACTGGCTCGTCCAGTTCGCAGCCAATGGGAAACTTGCAGGACAAACACGAAGCGTCCAGCTGACAATCCACCCGAGAACAGCTGAAACGACGAGACAAATGCCTTCTCCTCGTATACAAGTCAAACAATTTTATTTCTTTCCTAAGAAACCAATTCATCCTGATGAAAACTCGCGACTAAACAGTCAAAGGTACCGGCGAGATGTCCGACAAGAATTGGAAGAGTTCTTCCACAGAACCCGGACGGCCGTTGCGTTAATATCGTGGTTGATGTACTTTACAGCATCAATGGAAAGGACCGTGAGCTGTCAAAATCACAATTCTTTTTGAAAGCATACTCACCCAAGGGTGAAAACAATTTGCTGCAAAGTGCTACAGTAGATTTTCTTGCGTATTATTGGGATTAGGATTGAAACTCATCTCCATCCATGGTTGCTACTTGCGTTCGGCATGCGTAATTCGACTGCAGTTCATGTAAGGGAATAAATATACGCCTTCTCCTTCATCCGGTAGTAGTGATCATGCTTCGGTCACGTTTCAGTTAGATTTGAAGCGTAAAAGCAAAGAAATTAGATGGGTTCGCGATTACAAATGTGAGGATTAGTACCAAATCGATACATACCTGGTAGGGATTGATTGGGTAGGAATTACGAACACTGGCGGTACAGTCAATCAATTGTATGAAACGTTGCTTGCAGTTCTTCATCATACAATTCAATTATATGTGCCTTTACGAAAACTCAACGTAGAGAAGAAGGGCCTTCCTGAGCATCTGAGAAGACTAAGCCGTCATCGTGACAACTGCTAGAAGAAGGCATCTGCTACTGGAAGTCAACGAGACTGGTCTTTATAAGAGTACTTGTTATCTAAACTTGGCAAGGCACTTCATCCAACTTGTATCTCGAAAGGAATATAATTTTATCTAGGAACAAAATGGATTCGTATTAAGGTAAGGACAATGTAATTCCTATCTTACTCGTTTCTAATGCAGAGCTTATCTAAACGGACAAGGATAAAGCTGACCTAATGGCTGAAGCGTTTCAGAAGGTTCACAACAGGAATCAGATTGATGGGGACAGCACATTAGTCAATGACACTAATGAATTGTCTCATTTCCCCCAAATGAGCTCTAGTCCATGGTTCCATAAGGATGAGATTGCTGAGACTTTGTCCAACGGGGAAAACTGTTTCTCAGTATCATCAGACTTCATTCCTATCAGTTTCATAAAGAAGATTGTTCACCACATAGCTTATCCTCTAGCACACGTTTTCAATCTCAGCTATATGAGATCCGAATTCCAGTTAGGTGGAAGCATACGTTTGTAACTCCCATTTCAAAGAAACCTCCACTAAATGAAATGATGAACTACAGACCCGTTAGCATCACCTCAGTATTTGCATAGGTTTTCGAAAAGATCCTGAAGAAGCAAATACTGTCGCATCTTGAAACCCACAGTGTGATCTCCAACGACCAGCATGGCTTTATGAAAGATCGATCGGTGGAGACAGCTGTGCTAACGTCACTGAATGACTGGTCGAAGGCAGCTGAAGAGAAAAAACGCACTGATGTTGTCTATTTTAACTTTTCAAGGGCTTTCGATAAGGTACCGGTCGAGAAATTAATGATCAAAATGAAGGCAGTGGGAATTCATCCCTTAATCATTGATTGGCTTCGACAGTTTTTATCAGGGGAACGTATCAGGTAAAGGTGAGGAGTCAATACTCTGACGTCCTTCCTGCATTCAGCGGTGTACCTCAAGGTGGTTGTCTTCGATCTTATTCCTGTTGCACATCTATGAGCTCCCAAGCTACGTTAATAATTTGGGGCTTACGTGCAAAATGCACGCCGATGATGTCAAAATTTACAAGAAAATTTAGCAAGCCGGAGATTCAAACTGCCTTCAATCAGCAATTGATTTTATCAGTTGTTGGGCAGTAAAATGGGAACTGTCAATCGCCTCTGAGAAGACTCACTTCCCGACGAATGGGTCTAGAAGCCACACTACGGTGCCGTCATATAGGATCAATGACAAAGCTTTAAAGGAAGTCCAAGAAGCTCGTGATTTAGGCTTGCTCATCACGAGTAACCTGTCCTTCTCCAATCATTGAAGGGTCTTGGTGAATAAGCCAACTGTCCCATCTGCAATCTTTTCAAAGTTCTGAAATCAAATCTACCAGAGGTTTAATTACGAGCTTACAAAACCTATGTTCGTCCAGTTGTGGAATCTGGAGTAACCGTGTTCAATTCTACGAAAAAGAGGGACATCGACCTTTTAGAGAGCGTACGAAAAAATCTTACTAGAAAACTTATGATGAGGTGTTTCTCGGTGGATTATAGCCTGATACCGCCTGGTCCGGAACATTCTGTTCGCTTTCATCTTCCTTCACTGGAAAATAGGGGGAAAATCTCAGATCTGGTCATTATGTACAAAATACTTCTTGGTAAGGTGCCCATCGACCCAATCATCTTTTTTGGTGGTGTACTGACGAGGACCGTTAGAGGGAAGCTTAAGCTTCGAGTTCCGGTTGCTTAATCACGAATAAGATCTGACTTTCTGACTTACAGGATTCTCAAGGGATTCAATTTGTTGTTTGGGAAGTATGATGACCTGGAGAAGCTGTTTGTGCAAGCCTGTAAACGTCCTATTGCTGGTTGAACTCCAGGAATATGATATAGCGATTTCTCTGTTGACGGATGCTTAATTGTCATTACAATTCCTATTTTTAAACAAAAGTTTGCTCGTTTGCTCTCTTTGTATTGCTTTGTTCGCTTACGCTAGACTATGATCTATGCCTTGAAATAAATAAATAAATAAATAAATCCCTATATCAATTTCCAAGTTTCCTCGATAGTCTGCACTTTTTGTTAGTTGACTTTCAAACTTATTTCCACTACGATCATGCTGACGTACATGGAATGAAGATACGTTGTTGATAGCCGTTTTCTTAAAACAGTAAAAGTCTAGTTTTTGGACCTAGAAGCATTATGCGTCTTCAAGTGAGAATCCACTTTGCGCAGCGGCGTAATTCTTAGTGAATGCATCGAGGTGCGGTGTCACGCTGCCATCTAGGTACTTCTCTTCTTCAGGTACAACAGTAAAACTTTGTGGACGTATAGATACTGATGTTCAGTCCGAATACTGTTGTTTTGCTGCTTCCTTCGCATTTATTACGTTTTAGGATCGACAAGTTCGGACTTGAAGAGAAGCGCCAAAAACACAAAAGACGCGAAAGGGAAGATAAAATTTGAATGAATGACGACGGCGTATTCAACACAACCGCCCGTACATTTTACTGGGGGACTTTCACATGGCCCCGCGGCGATCGTCCGTGGCAAACTCGTCTAATTCTCGTCGAACAACTCGTCGCTATTCCTGATTGTTTAGACATATGTTGTACTTTTGCGGCCTGTCGGCGACGCGGCAACCCGTCGCAACCTGCAGTACGTGGCAACCCTCGACAGTTTGCGCTGGTTGCCACGCACTGCGGCACTTTAACAAAGAAATATGTTATGTTATGTTTATTACACAGGTGGTTCCCACCCATGTGAGAATTCTGAACAGAAACAAAAAAAAAATCAGATTATGCAGCGCAATCACCACATACGGCAACTTCTGTGGACAGTGCAAGCAATACTTCAGGAAAATATGTGCCATTCATTCCAATTGTAGGACGGAGCGTCTAGTGTGCACGCGACGTAATGATAAGCTCCCATATTGGTCGCGCGGCGCGATGAATCGACAGGCCTTGTTTAGTGTGCGCGTGACGCGCGACGCGATGCCATGCGTAGTGACCGAATTGATCAATCGCGTCGCTCAATCAATTTGTCCACTACAAATGCATCGCGTCGCGCGTCGCGTGCACACTAAACAAGGCCTATGGCCTTGTTATGGACGCTTATCATTACATCGCGTCGCGTGCACACTAAACGCTTCTAAAGACTGGCAACTTTTCAGGTAGAGTTCAGTCCGGAGGTGGGATTTACTTCTCGCAGCACTCAGCACCTAATGGAGTGCAGAAAGAGCGCCTCCTGCAACCAGTGACTTCACCAAATTAAAAGGGAATTGATGATGAGAGGCCAAAGCCAATAACATAGCATCGTGAAACATTTCGACCGTCGAAGTCAAATACGGACCAGTTTTGTCGCTGTCATGAAGCAAGTTGCAGATGCGTGAAACCAAGTTGTCCATATAGCGCGACATCTAAAAGATCGCGTGCTTACAAAGCTCATGCAGAGACCGATGAGCTCTCAAAATTACAGTTTGTTCAAAGCACGGTCAGCTTTAGGTGAAAATAGAATTTGATGTAAGGTGTGAATAGATTTCCTTCGCCGTCTTGTACTTCTCAAAACTAATCTGTGCCCGCAGCATGCGTTTTGCACCTGTAATTCGGCAGTAATTCAGGCATGGGAACAGCTATGCGCTTTTTCTTCCATCCCTTCTTCAGTGGTCTATGGAGAAAATGACCGAATCTCACGGCGCGCGTTGCGTGCTGAGAAAATGCCCGCGATCAGGGGAGAAAATTCCCGGGTCGACGAGAAGAATCTATAGCACACCATCATGTGGTGAATAGCAAAAGCGCCGTAGTAAAGAAAACAACTTTTAGCGATAATCACCACTTAGGAAACTAAGCAAACTTTGAAACTGTGGAAAAACCGTACATTAGGGGAGCCTTAACCGGACGTATCGTTATTATTATACAATGGTCTATTTCCGCAACGTTTCATTCGTATCACAGCTCTAATAAGAAGTTGATCGCAAAATTTCATGTTCGAAAAACACTCTATATTTCGAGAAGATGCCTTGAGAGATTTTTGGCGAGGTGCTACACCGTAGGTTCTGGTATTTTAATAACGTTTTTGGTAAAACTTATGTTGCAACTAACCATTGCCCGCGACCAGGAGAGAAAATTCCCGGGTTGACGAGAAGAATCCTTTATTCAGATATGTGGAAATATCAGAAAAACAGCAACAAAGCGAATCAAAATAGATGTCCTATACTGAGAAAAACTTTGATAAAAAGAGCACAACAAGTATTTACGATACCAGCGGTGTATCAGATGAAAATCACTTGAAAAGCAATGAATGTTGAAATATCTATGTTCGGCACTATTGTACTTTCGGGACTCCAGAGGACGAGGAGAGGTCGAAAAAAAATTTTTCGCCCAAACCTCGTCCAGGGGGTTATTTGGGGTGCTGATCACGAATCTGACATCCGTTTTTGAAATTTCGGCCGATTACGGTAGGTTCCGGTGACTAAGGCTGTCGAGGTCATAATCACCGATTTCGCCCAAACTTCGCCTATTTGGGTTATTCGGGGTGCTGATCACGAATCTAACATCCGTTATTCGTTTTACGCTGGAGTTTGGGCGCAATCGGTGACCATTACCTTACTCACCGGTACCTATCGTAATCTACCGTACTCCAGCGTAGAACGAAAAACGGATGTCAGATTCGTGATCAGCACCCCAAATAACCCCCCTGGACGAGGTTTGGGCGAAAAATTTTTTTCGACCTCTGCTCGTCCTCTGGAGTCCCGAAAGTACAATAGTGCCCTATGTTCAAATCCTGTTTTAGTGAAGAAGGAAATGATTGCTCAAAAATGAAGACTTCATCAGAAAGACTCAGCAAAACCTCAGTAAAACCTAAAAACCAATTTGTAAATAAATTTCCAAACAAGTTCTGCCATTTTTTCATTTTCTACTTCTCATGACTTTGAAGTGCATGTATCCTACTGTTCACTCCATGTGGCGTTCATGTGGCTCAAAAACAAACTCAAAATTTGAGGTGGCCTACAGCTCCGCAGCTCAATGCTTCGATAAGTGATTCTAAGTTACCAGGTTCCGTTGATGTGCTCGTTTTCTAGTTTTACTTTCTAGAAATTGAGATCTGGCGAAAACGCTTCTTTCGCTCCTTCCAGTGTTTTCAAGTGTTCTTTTCACATAAAACACCGTTGGTACTAATTTAACCGTTGAGCATGCCCGTTATAACGAGAATCTTCCCTCATATTCTCCAAAGCTTCTCTATCCCGGTAAGGCCATCAATTCTGCTAGGGAATCCAAGTGGTGTGCCACAGTTTCAGTTGCCACGCCCACGATTTCTCATGCCCTCTACTCGACGTCATGAGAAAAATACCGTAACCCTGTCCACGAGATTACCATGTGTTTTGTCGTAGTGATTGTTGTAGTGGACCCTATCGAAAACCGTTCAATGGCCACAGATATTTTCTCCCCTGGCTGTGGACATTTTCTCCCCTGGTCGCGAGCATTTTCTCGCATCGAAACACGGTCCGGGCATTTTCTCTCGTAATCTTCTTCAGTTTCCTCGATATTCTCTGTTCTCTGTTTATTTCCACCGCGCTTATTCTGCTTTTCGTTCAACGGACTCGAAAGACCTGAAGAAAGTGGGCGAAGAATACAAAACAAGAAGGTTAAAAGGTACTTAACGGGCTGGTGCCCGTTCGCACCGTCAACGTGTCTTAAAACGGGCACGTCAGATTAGCCAGATCCGTAGTTCCTTCCCTTATTAGTTCTGTGGTCTCTTCATTGTCAGCGAAGGAACGAAAAAACCGTGTTGCGTTCCACGGGCAAACGCAATCTTGATATGGGCACCAGCATTCTAAGTACTGGAAAAAAGACCATTTGGAGGAAGAACGGTGTATTCAACAGCAGCGTTTCTATAATTCAAACATCTATTAATAGGACTGGGACCAGCGTCCCGAATGAAAATATGGAGGACTGGACTCACTGGGCGCGACTGTTCGACCTCGCTGTGTTGACGACAGAGCTCATCCGATTCGTGCATACTGCCTGCACGAGGAAGATCAGCAAAACCACAGCTACCTCGGTCATGTTGCTCTACAAAGCGGACCACCTTCGGCGATTCATCGGTCGATGCCCGCAAGTCGCCTGCGGTCAAATTAGTCGCGACGTGTTTTGCAGTGTGTCGTACGCGATTTGCATGGATACACATTGATTGACGAAGTCGCTTTTTGTGGCTTTCTTCATTTTCTCCCTAAATTAATCAGTGCTGCTCATAGACAGGTGGCTTATTCGTCCACGTTGCTGCAGGATGTACTAAGTGCTCCCTTTATTTGCTTCTTACGAGCTTATGACGGTGCTACAGTGTAGTATGCCAAGATGAGTGTGTAATGCCTATTCTAGGTTGCGAAATGAGGCCGCTGTCACTGAAAGGTCACGATCGTGCTCTAACACGTGTACGATTCAATCGCGAAGGAGATCTGTTGATCAGCGCCGCAAAGAACAAGCAGCCATGCCTGTGGTACACTGAGAATGGCGAACGCATTGGTAAGACCGCAGGTTTTCCCTTTTCTTTGCTGCACGTTCTAGTACGAAGTTTGACGTTATGAGAGGCTTTGGGGACGTTTTGTTTTTCATTCAAATTCATCACTTGCTTGGTCACGCTTACCATACTGGAGTGCTAGATCACCCTCGGTAGACTGCATATCGCATCTGAAGGCGAATCACTAGTGTTTAGTATTAGCAGTGGCACACGAGGTTTTTAGGTGCACGCTTTATTCAGCAGAGACCGACGTTTCGACGTTTCGTTGTCTTCAGAGGTGTGATGGTCTAAGCTTCTACTCCACTGCCTTAACCACTCTAGCATTTTCGACCCACAACAATATGACTTCAATTCGCAGCAATCGCAAGGAAATAAAATTACACGCACACACATACAAAAATAGTGTCATACATGCGTCTGGAATCCACACAATGAATGTCCCGTCCGTAGAATAGTGAGACGTTCCTGAGGAGACTAGTAACAAAATAGTGGGAGGACGAAGAAAAATATTAGTCGAATATAATAGTAGTTCATCGTAACACATCAACGGTTACACTCTGAACATAAGCTCATACTCAGACTCGGTGCCGTTACAGCAAGCATTCGTAGAACACTTGAAGCATCATCTGCTACAAGAACTGGAAAGAACTTGGGCTTTCGTAGAGGACGCGGTGGGATGTGAGAGAGAGTGGGATGAGAAGGAAATATATAATAGTTAAATTCAAAGCCTGAAACACAGTAAGAGTTCGAGTTTCTGCACGCCTGTTCTTCTCAGAATCGCTGCACAGTAGCGGAAAGAGTCGCTGCCGTGGAAGTTTTCCTGTTACCCTAAATCTTTGCTCTAATGAATGAATCACCACCGACGCCACACTTCTTGATCATAATTCATCGTTCCTTCGTAATAGGCAGTGCCTAAGCGACAAAATTAGCTGTTCCGTAGTGTTCGAGGGACCACTTTTAGAGCGGCGGGATCCCTTACAAAGGCAATTTAGGTCGTAGATGGAACTGTGTATTACGTTAGATTAACCGATGGATAAGGAATATGAGGTGGAAAAACGATAACAGTGTAGCGCAGAGAGTGGGCTCGCCTAATTGCTGTTCTATAGTTTTAGGAGGCAAAAGAATAAGTGAATATAGGTAGGGAAATACCCTCCCAAATAAAATGGCTGAAGCGAGATCACCAACTTCATTCGCTTACGTCGTCTTCCAGCGCCTAGAACACACCAACACCCTTTTTCGATGGTACTTTTTTGTAGCAATCGTCGTCGTTGCATTCCGATTATGCACGTCGATGACAGGACTCTACTTAGAATACACTTTTCTGATTTGAAGCACGATCAAAACGATCTGATGTCAGAACTGGGACTGGAAAGACACAGGGAGAATTATCATACAGTAGCCAGCTACATTTTCATCTTAAGGTACCTACGACGGACACAATGGAGTAGTATGGGATGTTGATGTCTCATGGGATACAACGAAGTTAGGAACAGCTTCAGGAGACAACTCAATTAGGGTTAGTTTTTTTATTGTCAAAAAGCTCCAGTATGTTTAACTGATTTTCTTTCTAGATAAGTCTTTATTTTCATTGTTTTATCAGAGGTTGAGAATTTTTCCCCATTATTATAGATTTCTTAGTCATCACTGCGTTGCTTTTCTCAGCACGTTTCAGTTTATGCGCTTTTAAAAGCACTCTGACATTATTCAGACCGTTTTCAGTTGGAAGGCTTTTAAGAGGGTTATTTTTTCAACTAAGCGAGTTTACATATGAACGGAGGGGCACTAGAGAGGAACCGCTTTTCAACAAATAAAATTTGATTAGAATGTTTACGGCAGGAATAACGACAGTGAACTCAGTGGTGACAGACTCACACTGCTGGACGAAAGATGGGATTCGGAGCAGGGGTGTGCGCTTAACGGTTAACGATTTAGGTTTAACGGATTTACCGGCATTTTCGCGATAAATCCTTTTTACGAAAATTTCCTGTAAATTCCCAAATTTACCGGAAAGTTTAACGACTTTTTTTCATATAAAGTCATGTTTCTATCTTTCGAATGGAAAAGGAAACATACTACCGATCTTAGCTTCGAAGTGATTGCTTCTAACTTCTCTGATAATTTGCTATTGGCGTTCGTGGTCCTCAACCTCATTAAAACATCCATGTCCACATCACGAGGCGGAGATGGCGCGCTCGAGTGTTAAAAACGCGCTCCACTGGGATAGTACCTCGCGCTATGATTCCCACACGACATGAGACAGGTTATATAGAAGCTCTCAGAATAGATGATCGCAAGAGGAATAGGGAGGAGATACGCTCATGTCTTGTTCCCGTAATTTAGTCCAAGATGTAAGGCATAGGAATGTACTCTGCTAGTCTACTTGATCTCCTTGTGGGCTCTTAAGCTGTTTTCCGGTGTAAGAAAAGAAAGAAGTTCGTTATCATGTCACATTCCGTTGTTATTCTGAAGTGTCTGGCTTTGCTCCAAAGTATAGCTTAATAGTTCAAAAAAGAGTAGTGTAAGGTGTAAATCATTCTTTCTTCGAATGAAAAGATGATAATTGTAATAATTTCAAAAACAGTTAGACAGCTAATCCAAGAGAAATATAGCAATATTCGATTGAATGTCGGATCTTCCATAAATGTTTTTGCAGAGTTTCAATTAAGTTTTCATATTTTTTAAAGCACACACAATATAGATCGTTATACTTGTGCGTTATTAGGCTTCCGCTTGCTTTGTTTGTTGTAGGATGCACATTGTTTTCAGGGCGTCGCTTGCTTTAGGATGAAGTATGCATGATAAAATGAAGGTGATATGGTTTTTCTGAACGTGATGATTTTTTGGTGAAAAGCTTTACGCTTTTTTACATCACCACCGCTTAAGACTAGTTACTTTTGGGGAATATTAAATTTTAAGAAATTATAGGATTTACCGAGTTTACCGGAATTTACCGGCGAATTTTCCGCGTTAAAAATGTGCGGTAAAAAAGTTACCGGTGGCAAGCAAGTCAGCGCACACCCCTGATTCGGAGGCGATGCATATACACGAGTTTCCTGAAACACCAGCATACCATACAAAGCATACAAAGCACAGTTTGCGGTTGCGCGAAGTGTGACCACCACGACCACGTTACGCCGTAGAGCTAAAAATATACTTGTAGCAAAAGTTCCTCATCAAAATAGTGGAAATTATTTAGTTCGTGGACGATTTTTTCTTCAAGTATTCTCTTTCAGTTCTGGGATTGTGAGACCGGTGTTTCACTTCACACCATCAATACTCCAACTCCCGCGAAATCGGTCAATATCTCATTTTCTGGTACGTTTTGTAGAGGCAGTACAGACTAGAACAATCCCTTCATCAATTGTTCATCCAAAACTGCTTTTTTTCAGCTATTTGCTAAATTCGCTCATTTTCTATGACGAAATTCTTCACCGAGAAAAATTAAACGACCAGTTTGGTCCAGCTATTTGGAGGTGTCAACTTTACATTGGGTCGATGTAGAATCTTTATTCGTGAATCTTACTAGTTCAGGAGGACGAGTGACTACACTTAAAAGTAACTTTTTAAAGGAGATAAAGAACATTATAAGCTCTCATCTTTGCTGAATTTGGCATGCCGTTCAAGATGTGATCTATCCTGGCGTCTCCTGTCCTGCCTTCTAAGCTGTTCAATTGGTTTAAGGCTATTGCTTTAGGTCACTTGTTAGCCTACACCACGCAGAAGATGACGAAAAATCCATCAGTGCTATGTGTTATTGACACACGTGACGATCAACAGATTGCCGCCGATAATCCGCTGTTCCGGACTCACTTCGAGTTCGATAACTCAGCAACGACCTGTGTTTTCAGCGGTGCTTCCGATTGCGTAAGCGCTCGTTGGGCTGTTTTTGTCTTATTTTCTTCATTTCCTCATTCATCAAAAAATCGTGTACATGAGTTGTTTTGAGCTAGAATTAATTCGTCTACTCCATTTTACATTGAAATTTGATTCCTTCCTGTGATTCCATCCATTTAAAGACTGAATTTCTGTGAGTTTTAGGTCACTGTTGGTTTCGAGAATGGTCATATACAGCAGTACGATCTCAAGAGCAATGAAGAACCAATTCTTTCCAATGATAAGGTTCACAGGGTGAGTTTTTCTTATTGCTATTAATGTCTTAACGATTCTGTTCTTCTAGTGCCACATGTTTAGTACGCCATAACGGATCTGCAATTGTCGCCGGATGGAGCTTTCGTCATTTCGTCTTCAAAGGACAAGACCGCTGCGCTTCTTGACGTCTACACGCTGGAGAACTTGAAGCAGTATCGGTGCGCGCGCTGAGATTCTCAACGACGTTCAGATATGCTGAGCGCAAGGAAATTGTGGAGCTTTTAGATCGGAGCGACCTGTTAACTCTGCATGTGTTTCGCCAATTCGTGACCACATCTGTCTTGGAGGAGGAGAGGATGCTATGCAAGTCACACAAACTTCTGTTTCCGCCGGTCACTTCGAGGCGAAACTCTACCACATGGTGTTTGAGGAGGAGTTTGCGCGGTTTAAGGTCGGTCATTCAGTCGACATCTGTAGTGAGAACATCTTCTAGAAAGTTCTATGAAAGAAGAAAATGCGAGGTAGACTGGGACTAAGGGTAAATTAAGAGGAAGGAGGTTGAAAGGGAAATCAAAATTTCCTTCTGTCAGCTTTCTTCTTCGCGGACATAGCCAACAATGTTGTGGAACTATTCAGACTGTAGCGGTTGGCTTCCAGGTGCTTTTTCAAAGAAAATTAAAAGTAAAATGCTACTCTTATGGTCCGCTTATTTGTTTACATTGTTTACCCATTCCATCTGTGCCGTAAAGATTATTCAAGCTCAAGCAAACACTTCCCGAAGAATACGAAAAGACTCGGAAGAACATCTTCGTGATTAAACAATGCTTAGCGGAGGTCCGTGAGTGTATAGAACATTCATAATGAAAAGGACATATGTGATAAGGTGGTAGCAAAGTCTTGGGGTGTCCAACATTTTTTGTTCAAAGAGCGCCGATGGTGTGATGGCATAGAGCATTCTCGCCCGGTCAGCAGGAGGTGCGGGTCCGAGTGCGGCCTGGGGCTAGAGTTTTGGTTGCAACAAAACATCGTTATGACAGATTGGAATGTCAGTACCAGGCACTTCCGGCTTAAAGGAAATGAAGCATCGTTAGTCAGTGCAGTGAGTATATGTCGGGAAGACGGACCGCAGGGGGGGGGGGGGGGGGGGGGCAGTAACGTGCGGAACCGCCGTTGCTCCTACGTTATAATATACCACCTAATAGACAAGTCAACTATTTCATTCTCGAAACTTGGAGAGACTGGGAGTCAAAGAATTCGCTGACCGCCCTTTAAACATCTTCAATGTTGGTGATTTTGTTCTTCGCTAGGAATGTCTGAAGGAGGTGAAATCCCACCATATATATATAAGTGATACTCAGAGGGGCCATATCAAGGGAATAAAGTCGGTGGGGAATCGTGTCCAACCCAAGCTCGGCCAATTTTTCACGTCTCTTTAGCTACATGCGGCCTAGCTTCTCGCGAGAGAGGTGGACAAAAGCACGTGTTGGCCGTCTTCCTCGAGCAGTGTTCCTCAGTTTCTAAAGTTGATTTGCGTAAATACTTCTGGTGACTGTGTGTCCTTGCGGGGCAAGTCGTGGTACAACACTATTAGGATCGGCCAAAAGTAATGAGACAAATTCAACAAATTTCTTTATCTCTTTATAACTCAATTAAAACTCAACGGTGCTGAGGATAGTATTGGCCATTAAGGTCAATGACCTTGCTGCCATCGATCAACCAACTTCCTGATCCCATCCTTCCAGAACTGTTTGGGCCTGGTGTTGATCAACTGCTCGATATGGTTGTCAAGGACTGCTTGGGTTCTTGTGTCCCTTCTGGCCAGGGGGTCCCGTAGGCCGAAGAAGTGGTGGTAGTCGCATGGAGAGATGTCCGGCGAATATGGTGGGTGAAGCCCAGCCGGGCTAGCTTATCCGTGGTCACTTGTTCCCGATGGGGTGCGGCGTTGTCGAAGAGGAGGACCTTCTTGAAGCGCTGCGACTGAATAAGTTCGAGTCGCAGGTCCATCTCTTCTATTTCGTTCACCATGGCCTTGGAGTCCATCGTCGCCCTTTTGGAAAACAGCTTCCAATACACCGGTCCATGGGCGCAGACTCAAAAGCTCACAAGGTGCTTCTCGCCGTGAACATCCGGCGAACGAAGGTCGGCAACAGGTCACCAGGCCTCACCCATGCTCGCTGCTTGGCAGGGTTAAGGTAGAAGAGGTACTTCTCAAGTAGCAAACAAACCTACAAATACGAGAAGCACGGAACCGGATTCCAGTCACGACATATACACGACATACGGCATGAAGAGTCTCATTAATTTGGCCCATCCTAATATTCGCGAGTCCCAGAGGCAGCAAAGGAGACACTTCTTGAGATGAAGGCCCATTTTGGCTTGCGTTGGCGGGTCTTCTCGACGGAAACACACCGCCCATGCGTGTTAGAATCGTAGTGGACCCATCTTTCATCTTCAGTTATCAGGTGTTCCAGAAGTTCGTTTCGGTGCGAGCGCAGAATGAGCGACCGACAAATGGATGCCCGGGTGAACCGCGTGCTATCGTCCGAGACATGGGGGATCCATCGAGTCAGCAATTTTCTGTAGCCGAGGGACTGGAGGTGACTGAAGGCTGTAGGATGGTTGCACCCGAGTCTTGCCGCAAGACTGCGGCTGCTAACCTCCGGATCTTCTGACAGTGTTGAGAACGACGGAGTTTTCCACTGTGTGGGGCGTCCCGACCGACACTTGAAGTCCGTGTCTCCTCTGAATCGAGTGATCCAGCGCTTGACAGTGTTGATGAAAGCGGTGTCCTCTCCCTTGATGATTCGAACGGTTACCGTCTCTGCGGTGCTACGACACCATGCATAAAAGACTAGCGCAGTCGTAGTCGTAGTCTTGTGGAATTGACATCGTGATTAAAGTCGTGGAAGGCAACATTCCTATATATTCCTATCATGGAGAAGTTGCGAGAATGGTCTTCAAGTGGCGTGCGTTAGGTCATGGGTACCGATCAATAATGGAGAGTTGAGGATTTTCGGAAAATCATATGAAGTCTTTTTTACCATCCTAATATAAGTTTGAGGTTTTGATGGTACTTGACTATCGAATTGGACGTAGGTTTCAGTCAAAACGGGGTTCGGGTTGGTTTTATATTATTTATTTATTTATTTATTTATTTATCAGACATGAACATAGTCATGCATTACATAAGTAATGACAGAAAAACAAATACTAGGTCACACAAACTACAACAAACATAAAATTAAACACAGCACGTTTAACATAACTTTTTACGTACCATTAAGGACTTGAACGAACTCACGGACATGTTTATGATATTCTCATCCTCACCTAATAATAAATTGAAGTCCTTAAGATTTCTGTAAGTAAGGAAGTTTGATCTCGCCTGCGATTTTGGAACAGGAAGGTAAGGCCTTAGGTTCCCTCTCCTATTCGGAGTCAGAGGTGCACCAAAAATATCGTGGGATCTATTGAAATTTTATTTGTAAGAATCTTAAACACCATGATCATGTCGATCATCTTCCTTCGACTGCGGAGGCAAGGTAACTTAAGCTGTTTGGCCCTGTCTGGACCTCTAGGTATGTTGTCATAGTTGGTTCCAAAACATCTTAAAAGTAATTTTCGGGTGAAGTTGTTCTGGACGCTTTCCAGAAGAGCAATATCTTTCTTTTTGAACGGATTGAACACTGAAGTACCGCTCTCTAAAACAGGCCTAATATACGTCTTATATGCACGAAGAAGTGCAAGAGAATCATTGGTTTTGAGCTGTTTGAACAAGTTGTACTATATACGATAATTCGCCTTTTCAACAATTGCCTTATAATGAGAATCGAAGCTTAGATCACTAGATATATGGAAACCCAAATCACGGGTGTTTTCTACGTGTCTTAATTCTGTGTCCTTGAGTTTATAAGTTGGTGAATTGTGCTGATGCTTTGACTGAATGACAAGACAATGCGATTTTTCTGCGGCCAAAGGAAGTTCCCAAGTTGTAGCCCATTTCTCAATAAAATTAATTGCGGCTTGGATTTCATGAGAAGGCTCCTCTCCGTTCACTTCAGCATAAACTTTCACATCGTCAGCATACATTTTTCAGCTGACCCCTAGGCTGGTGATAGCTTCAGGAAGTTCGTAGGTATACAGGAGAAATAGTAAAGGTGACAAGATACTCCCCTGTGGAACACCACTGGGAGAAGAAAAAACATATTTCTAGGAATTCTTATATTTTCGGTTGGTCTTGGGCGAGGTCATCGCTCCAAGTTTGCAGGGTCATTTCGGTCCAATCAACACAATGGCATGGCATCCATCTGGAAACATCATCGCTACAGGAGGAGAGGACGGCTACATTCGAGTGCAGGAGTTTGATGACGACTACCTGGAGTTTAAGTATGACTACTGATGTTAAATTTTCTTGACCAGCATTGTTTCTCAAACTTCGTTACGTTTCGGTGATTTGGACAGTACTTGGGTTCATGCACGAATGCTTTGTCGTCTCGTCTATGTTGTTCCACATCTTTGTTTGGAGTTTTTAAACCGTCCAAATCCTGTTTGGGGAAGGCAAGCCATGATGTGTAGTCAGTGTGTGGTTACTCTGTTATGGTTTGGGAGATTGTTCGCAAGTGGAGTAGAGATAAATTGTTGCTGTTATGACTGTGTTATGCCACAGATATTTAGCCCTGGTTTTGAGGTTTTGACTTTTGCTCTCTAAAAGACGAAGTGTAGGAGTAGACGTTCATCACTCGGAACATATATTTAGAAGGCGTGAAGACCGATGTCATGCTAAATGTCACAGGAAAGGAAACTAAGTGCAAAGCCACATGTGCGAAGGTGACTCTAACCGCACACTTGGTTTTCATGTATCGTGTTCCTCCTTTCACACCATCAGAACTATGGAAAGAGGACATCCACGGATTGAATATTGGAAACGCTCTGCTGCCGTAAGGCCTTTCGAAATGCGACAGTATAGTTCATAAGATGTGGCAAAGAAGGGAGTACTATCTAGTAGGTAGCTCATGCGCTATAACGGATCTCTTTAGAGAGTCTTCGGGCTCTCTTGTTAGAGGGACCACTGCTCGCTTGTCGCACGGTTACGTGTAGTTCCCGAGAGGTGGATAGGGAACGATTCGAGAACCGAATGTGACCGCGTACAGCTCAGAAACGCAGGTGGAATGCACGGAGAATTGAGCTTTTTGAACCTTTATAACGAACAAATGAAACGAAATCGATTTTAAAACTCCGATTAACCAAGCGAACGATTAGGTCGACTTCTTATACTTTCGAGAAACTAAGCAAATGAATACATTCGTCCAGAAGTGACATCGAACGAACGACTTTCGAGACTTCGACAGAGTTTATGGTTTGGGGACTTCTCTAACCTCTCTTGATATCAAGTGAATATGCTTGGCATCACAAGTAGTCTTTTGATCGGACAAGAATTTGACATGAGAGTCACGTGAGCGTGTTGTTCTGTGGATAGACTTCACAAGGAATGATCAACATCGAGAGATTACCACCAATTACTGTGAAAAGAGCAAGGCGAAAGGCTGTCTGAGTTCATCATGTCAACCTAGACCATCCATGGAATCTAGCAGTCCCAGAAGCCTTGCGCCCTACGATGGACCGGGAATCCTATGGTGGCAACTTCCACAACGAGATCGACCACAACAATTTCAACCGCAAGTACTGCCTAAACGACGTATCCATTGTTCCCAAGTTCCACACGGATCACCGCTCCTTCACATGAAAGGGGGGGGGGGCGACCGCAAAATTCAAGAAGGGAATGTTTTGTTTGAAACCATGGAACCAAACACTAGCGCCAAAATGGACTCCAACGCACACCTGCTGACCGTGGGAAGGAATGCTTTTCGCCACCTGTGCTGTTTGATCGAACGCAACATCCACACCTCGTGGTGCTTGTCAGCACTCACCGTGTACCGGGATAAGCCGACCGCTGATATCAGCATGGAACCAATTAAGCTGAGGGCTTGATAGAAATGACAAGTCAGCTTCCTCAAGCCTCAAGAGGCGGCACGCCTGCGCTAGAGGTTTGATCGCAACAAAATATCGTTATAACAGCTTATAGCTGAGAGCTCGCAGACCGCCAAAAACGCCAGCCTTCGGAAACTCTCGAGGTGATAAGCCGCGCGGAGCACCACGGCCTTCTGGCAACCACGAAATGAATTGCGAAGCTATGCAGATGGGCGATATAGGAGATTTTCAGCAGGGAAAAGCGCGATAATTAGCGGAAGCTGTGAAGGCTGGTATGAGCGTCCTCAACGCACCCATTAGCCAACTTCAAGATCAAGACAACTGTTCACTTACGTCCTGATAGAAAGGCTATTTCTTCCAAAATGGCAATGCAAAAAGTCGTCCGTGACTTCTACCTTGATCTCTTCGTGAGCCACGTCCACCTAGGCCATCTTCCACAGGATGGATGCATGTGCCCTCTGTTCTCCTTTCCGAGATCCGACACGCCATCTCGTCGGTGAAGAAACGAACAGCACCCGGATCGGACCTGAACACCTAAGAACCTTCCGCCAGTGCTCATCAACAAGGTTTCATCTGAGTGGAAGACCAGCGGGACCGTCTTGTTGTACAAGAAGGGAAACGTGCACAACATCGACAACTATTTTCCGGTCTGCCTGCTGTGCGTAGTCAACATGCCGTTCACTCTAGTCATCCGAAATAGGATCAACCGAACGCAGGACGAAGGACAGCGATGTGAACAAGCAGGATTCCGGAGAGAATTCAGAACGATGGACCACATGCACACTGTAACGAAGCTCGTCGAAGTATCACGAGAGAACAAGCCGTTGTGCTTTACGATCGCCGACCATCGTCAACCTCAACTTGATGCTTTAACAAGAGGTATGACGCTCTTCTCTTACTGGAAGAACGTTCGCCCGCTACTATTCAAGCGAATGAAGATGTCGGTGGTCATTCTTTTGATTTACTAACTTCTCTCTTCTTCATCTTTTTTTATTCGTAAAACATCATGGTGGCAGTGGAATTCTCTCGAAAATGTCCGCATGCCCTCACTTTTCCAGGTGCCTTTTTAAGAGCAGAATGAATATCTTCTTTCTCCCTGGAATGGGTCGCAGAAACAAGCATTCAACCTAATGCTCATGTCACTACTGTCCACATGTCACCACTCGGTTACTAACAGAAGCGGTAGCGACGTTGCTCTGCATAAACGGTGGTTCAATGGGCCAATGAAGACGACGAGCGGGTTGGAACGTTAGGCCGCTCAATGAAGTGATGTACCTCACAACGTCGTTTGGCACAGCAAGATTGGCATCCAACTTGTTTTTCCGTTTTCGGAATGTCTTGCGCTGAACAACTATTACTAAGGAACGAAAAACGTAGGGTCGAATAGGTGTAGGTCTTTGCTTAATCAACTAGCGGGAAACTCACGGCCTTCATTATGTTCTCGACCTGAACCCAAAGGTGTTAATAAATAATTCGCAGATTGAAAGAGGCTGGAGGAGAGATATAACGAGCTTGGTCTGAGCACGGGCCCAAAATTAATCGGTTTACAAACGCGCAGGGGATGTGTTGTGCTACTGTCGGTGATAAATAGGAATGTTTTATTGTAAGTAGTACTTTATAGAATAAGCAATAGTAAGCACACTGCTTGCCACCGTCAACAGGAGGATGAGATGTCGAGGATATGACAACAGCGTGGTCCCTGTGTCCGTCATCAGCCTGGTGGAGCTGGCCAGGGCAACGCCGATGGCTATCTGAAGGTTAGACAGCAAATTAGAAATACGCCTTGCAATCCGTCGTGTCACAAACAACTACCGGCAGTAGATTTCTGGCCTCCCACAGTTCCAAACCGCCAGCATCCTCGGCGCTGTGAAATGTCCATGCGAGGAAGAGCATGAGAGCGGCGCCTCCCACGACGGCGACGGACGAGAGGAATCGCCACAGCCAAAGCGAGGGCACTGGCATGATGCAGACGACACTGGCAAGGCCATACGCCGGCGCGTACATCCACCAGTAAGGGTCGGTCTGGAAACAGCCTCATTGCGCAATGGTTGCTTGGTTTTGCGACCATCCTTTCCTTAACGTGGAAAGGAAGGCGCTGCCGCGCACAGCGACGCATTTGTTCCCTCACTAAAAGCTGAAAACGACTTCATACCAAGGCAGCCGTATTCCAATCACCTGTGAGGTGCTGCGTGGCGGAGACTTTTTTGAGATCCGTCTCGCAAGTGCTGACGGCAGCTTTTTTCTAAAGAGGCCTTCGGTTTCTATAACAATTCCAACAGTGTGCTCTCAATTATGCGTAATTTTCTTAGTGTTAGACTGAAAGGAAGTTCTGTTAGCTTTCGCATACATTGGGCATCTTGTTGGATGACCTTTTGCCATCTTTCGGTAAGTTGAGCGTTCGAGTTGAAGTTTTTGGAAGCGAAGAATTGGTGCAACTCATTTTTAAAGCTTGATCGGAATCAAAAGTTTTGCCATTCCAGAGGTTTTAAAGGGAGAGAGACTAACGGTAATTTGATGGCGCTGAGTCAGTGCTATACAATGGATGTGGCACCAGTTCCCAATTGAGCATTGTGAATTTTTGATGGGCCATCCAAGAGGAGTGGTGTCTGGCGTTATCATGAAGGAACATCACGCCTTTGTGATTGACTAGTTCAAGGCGTCTTTTCTTGATTTCTTCGTTCAATTTCGATAGTTTACATAAGTAGACATTCGAATCAACAGCTTGTTTTCTTGCAAACAGCTCGAAGTAGACTATATCCTTCTAATTCCACCATACAGAAAGGGTCACGATCCAGCAATGAATTGCATGTGCTAATGCGTCTGGTAAGGTGGATTTCTTTCAGTTAGGTGATGAACCCAAACATACAGTTAGACTACGTAACCAAGCTGTCGCAAGTGCAAGTAAACGGCTAAATTCAATATGTCAAGCTTCTCCAATGACGCTCAGGGTTTGACTGAAAATAGTCTTAAGTCTAACGTTCAAGACGGTATATTATAATATAACAAGTGCTCCGTCGCGTCTATCGGCGTGCCTCGCACTTGCGCGCTTCGCGCGATGTTGCAGTA
The DNA here is from genome assembly GCA_947359475.1 of Heligmosomoides polygyrus bakeri. Classification (NCBI taxonomy): domain Eukaryota; kingdom Metazoa; phylum Nematoda; class Chromadorea; order Rhabditida; family Heligmosomidae; genus Heligmosomoides; species Heligmosomoides polygyrus. The sequence continues at coordinate 67,798,200 of OX375869.1, forward strand.
TCACTAAGCTAAGGACAATCGCATCATGTTAGCTGGTCTACCTGTACAGCTTTTTTTCCTACCTAGGAGTACAAAAGGCTCTCAGTACGTACAGTGTATAGTATGATAGGGCGATCTATTGGTTCCCCACTACTGGTCCTCCCTCAGTGAAACGGCCCTTCATTAGCGGTACTCGTCCCCCTCAATGATCCCCCATTAGCGGACGACGTCTTCGGCACGTCTACCTAAATCCCAGAACACGTTGAGCGAAGTCTTTGGCACATCCTTTGAGTCCGAGGCACGCCATGCGACGTATTCCGCACGTCTTTTGAATCCCCTGGAACGTAGAAGATGTGTGTGTATTTTCCGCTATTTTCGCGCCCCGTAACTTGATCAGTATCGATTGATGGTAATCGATACTTCAAAAACGAATTTCAGATTCGTGTTGAGCGACCTCGACTACCTTTAGAGCTAATGTTTTGACCGCTTAGACGACATACACGAAAAATCGATAGTTTGATTAATACCGATTGATGGCGATCGATACTTTACAAACGAACTTCAGATTCGTGTTCAGCGACCTCGACTACCTTTAGAGCTAATGTTTTGACCGCTTAGACGACATACACGAAAAATCGATAGTTTGATTAATACCGATTGATGGCGATCGATACTTTACAAACGAACTTCAGATTCGTGTTCAGCGACCTCGATTACCCCCAGGGATGAAGTTTCGGACCGCTTAGACGACATCCATAAAAAATCGATAATTTGATCGATATCGATCGATGGTGATCTACACTTCAAAAACGAACTTTATAGTCATGTTCAGTGACCTTGATTACCCCCAGTGCTGAAGTTTCGGACTGCTTGGACGACATCCATAAAAATCGATAATTTGATCGGTGTCGATCGATGGTGATCTACACTTCAAAAACGAACTTTATAGTCATGTTCAGTGACCTTGATTACCCCCAGTGCTGAAGTTTCGGACTGCTTGGACGACATCCATAAAAATCGATAATTTGATCGGTGTCGATCGATGGTGATCTACACTTCAAAAACGAACTTCATAATCGTGTTCAGCGACCTCGATTACCCCCTGGGCTGAAATTGGCGGCGTGTTGGGCACGTCTACTGCATCGCCAGGCACGTTTGGCGACGTGTTCAGCTCGTCTACCGAGTCGCCAGGCACGTAGAAGGCGTCTTGGTATTTTCCGCTATTTTCTTGCCTTAATTTGTGTCCCGTAATTTCCCCTATTTTATGACTCATCGCGTCGATCGATAGTGTGACTCATGGCGTCGATCGATAGTGTGACTCATCGCCTAGCAGATTATTATATAGTATGATATAAAACATAAGAAAATGTAAAATTCAAAGAAGTGAAGAAAGGTGTAAAATACAGGGTGCGCCATAAATATGGTCACTCAATAAAAAGCGAATTACTCACGGGGAATTTGTCAGGGAATAGCGAAACTTCCTCAACAATTTTTTAACAATCTAGTTAACAAGCAAAATGGATATCATCTAATATGATCTTCCTTGGCACGAATGACAACCTTCAGACGCTTAGGGTAGGACTCAATGGCGGCACGCAAGGTTGCCTTCCATGCTTTTTCCCGTGAAGATTTCAATCCTCGAATCGTAGTGCGCCTTTTAGCGCAGGCTTCACCCTCTAGAATGAACCAGCGCAGTAATCCATAACACTCAAACCTTACGAGTTTGTCGGCCATTCAAAAACAGGGATGAAGTTGGGAAGATTCCTTGCGCACCACTCCTGAGTCTTCTTGGACTTATGAGCGGGTGCGCCGTTCTGTTGAAAGGTCCATGTTGTATTTCCAGAGTGTTCTTGAGCCTAGGGAAGCAACTCCTTCATCACAATGTCGTTCACGTAGACGTTGGTGTTGACCTTGGCTCCTTTTTCAACGAAAACCAATCGTGTCCATCTTGTGGCGCAAACTCCGGCCCAAACCATCAGGAAAGCTGCATGAGAGTTTCTGTTAACGGTGTCTGCATCTTCACCACTTTTAGCCAATAACCGCGAGTTTCGGCGGTCAAAACGCTGCTCAATTGAGAAAAGTTTCTTATCAGTGAAGAGCGTCGTGCAGTGGTCGTGCCGCTCGAAGAGTCTTGGACATTTTTTCTTCTTCCTTCCATCTGTGCAGGCGTTTGTCCGTGCAGTTGACGGAACTTGTAGGGGTATAGTCCAAGTTCATTCTTAGCAACTCGCTTCATCGTCGTAACCGATACGTTGAGCTCGGATGCCATCTTTCTCATGCCGTGGCCTGGATTCCGCTTGAATTGTTCTTTCACGATTTTCCAGAGACTGCTTGTAGCTACGGATACCGGGCAGCCAGGTCGGGAACGATAAACGAGAGAGTTACGTTCCACACAGCGATAGACTGTCATCTTGTGCAGCTTCAACAGACGAGCGATGTTGGGAACAGAAAGTCCTGCCCTTCTCGGATCCAAGATTGCGCCTCTTTGACAACAAGACTTTACCACTTCTGATAGAAGCAGTGTGGAGATGCAAAAAACACTATATACGGTTAAGATGACAAGTAGAATCCGAAGAAACGATGGAAACATATAAAAGTTCGCAAACAAATACAAAAAATGACGCGCGAAAAAGTGACCATATTTATGGCGCACCCTGTAATAGAATTTTTAAAATTATAATTAATTAAAAGAATGATATGTCACAAAATATAAACCATAAAAAGGTTCGTTTCGCTACTGCCTTCAGACGAACCTTTGTGTAATGCTCCTCCCATGCCTCTTCAGTGAAGAAGAGGGACATATTTTAAGATATCTTTGAAATTTGTTTGTGTGAGGAGAGATAGGAAAATGGAAAGGAGGATAGATTAGATGTAGAATAGAAGAGAAAGAATGAATGTGAAAAGATAAAGAATTAGGCTTTATATGAGAAAATTGATTTCAAAGGAGAAAACAAAGGAGGAGTAGAAAAATTTAAAGAATTAAATGAAAGGATATAACTTAAAGAAGTTGCAATAGATGTTCATATAAGTTAAAAGGGATTAATTAAAAGGTTTATTTATATACAATTATTATTTTTAAATATAATTTTTAAGCTACGCAATCAGCACTGCATAAATATAACCTTCATCCCCAGTCCTTGCATCTAGCTCTCCCAGTGAATGACTCCTTTGCAATTCCTCCAGACACTGAGCACTACCTTTTCTTGGGTGAATTTCCGCTCTTGGCGTGGAAATTCCTTCTTCGCCGCGACTGAGCCACTGATGTCTTCGCGTTTCGTTGACGTAGAATACCCACTTTCCGTCACCAGTGACCAGGTTCTCGAGCCAAGAAAAATTCCCACGCATGCTGACGCACCTGCAGATGGTGGCCGCTAACTTCGTGCGGTATCCATGCACCAAATCCATATGTCTTCTCCTTGCCACGCAGGTGTTGAGCTATGGTGGCGTGACTGCACTCGAGTTCCTCTGGGGGTGCAACGCTGGAGTTCCTCCTGATCCAGTTCCAGATGGCGCTCCTCATTCATTGCGACTGTCCTTCCAAGACATGGTTGGTTATCCAAGCAAAAGCTCCGTTTTTGAACTTAAGGGAACCGTACTTTCGCATTGTTGTGAGAAACAGTGGTAGGACCATCATTCCACATCTGTTATCCACCTGACTTTTGCACTGCTTTGCTTTTTGAAGTCATAAAGCAGTCGGACTTGCTTGCAGTCGAGAACGATTTTCTCTGCCATAGTCGGAACGGAATATGACGACAGTAGCGGTAAATGTAGATCGTAGTTCAGCCTATATATGCGTTAATGGGAGAAGGTCTTTTCAAAAATTTGGTGGAACGCCACAGTGGCGAGAAACCTCCCCTACAAGCTAATAGATGATTTCGAATGCGGTTCTCCGTACCGTGGCGTATAAGAGAAGTTTCGAGAAGATGCTGAGGTGCTTACCAGCAGTTAGTCACTGGTACTATCGTAAAATGTTAACCCTAGTCAGAAGTTGCTGCAAATTGGCGCCGCTGTTGATGGTCTCGAGCTCAAGATGGTCAGAAGAAAACGATATCCCCCTCAGCTACTCTGTTCAACGTTCAACACAATGTTCATCCAGGGTGAACTTATAAGGGTGAACCAGTTTTTAGCCGGCCGATGGTAATAATTTGGTCAATAGAAAACGTAGTGAATTTTGCAATGATCTTGAACGGCCTGGATTGTACCAATTATTATTTTCGTTTTTAAATCTTGGCTATTGTTGCTTTCGATGAAGAAAGATTAGTTCATTTAAAGAAGAGCTATAGCTGTGACATGGTCAAAACGTATTGACACAAATTTTTAAAAATTACTGCGAGCCTTAACTGCCTCTAAATGATGTGTACCGAGCTTTCCAGCGAGATGTATGATGATCCAACGAAAAGTTTGAAAAGTCTAACCATAAAATAAGCTTCGATTGGCTAACTTTAGGGTGGAGCTACAGTGATGAAACAGTTTAATTATGGTCATTTAGAGCACGCATGTAGTGTTGCTCTGGATTAGGCTACCGAAATACGCCCTGGTTCTATACGAAGAATGGTTGACTTACCTGATACTGGTATACAGCGTGTGCTGAAAGAGCCACTGCCGTCAAAGTGACCATGCCATTAGCTATCATGTCTGTCTGCAACATGAAGAACTGTGCACTAATGTTAAATCTCCGAAAACAGAGAAAGACGCGAGAGCAGACTATTTATGTGAGAGCTGTGCCATAAGCGTCAAAAAGAAAGAGAATAGCAGAAAACAGCTGCAGTCAGGCTGACCCTCAGTCGGTCTAACAAGGAAAGCTCAACAACTTTCCCTAAAGATTCTCAACGAGACCTATATGGTCTTGTAGGGCATCAGACAAGGATTACAAACTCTCAGAGCAGGCTGACAAGGCTTAGTTATGAGTACAACAGGGCCATAACAGGTGACACCTGGAATGGCCCAGTTGTACTCAGAACCAATCCTACGAAAGTTTTAGAGCTCAAATCAAGGTTTGATTATAGTAATATGATAATTTACGACGTTTCGCAGACGAAGCTGCAGGGTACATTTAAGTGATTCATTCGCATGGATGGCGTTAGCGACTGAGTGGATGAGTGGGTAGCGATGCGGACTTACGGGGGGAGGGGTCCAGGGTTCGATTCCGGTGGTGGTAGTGAGATTTGCTAGGTGGTCTATTCTTCTTTTTATAAAAGGAGAGTGCATTTTAGCATCGTTAGGATACGGTATTCGCTTCCTAAACCTGCCTTCAGCCTGCTGTCGTCGAGGAAGGTGGTTTTGTCGTAGAGTGATGTCGCGCATTCATTAAACCACGCCTTTCTCGCTGAGGAAGCTCTCGTCAGCCCCATATAACCTCTTTGGAATGTTCTCAATCCATTTTGAAAGTGTTTTTCGCTTTCACCTCATTTGCGAACACGATCGACAATTATTGATTTGACCTATGATCAGGACGCTTTTGTCCATTTGAGTTACGCCATGCTTTCCAATTCCACCTCGATTTTTCTGTGCATTCGAAGGCACGGAGCGTGAGTAGCGACTTCAATATTAAGTCATTGAGATACCCGTTCAGGCAAGTCTGTCACTTGTTCCGAAGCAAACTTCTCGTGATCATATGATGTTCTACCCTAAGCTTCATACTGCCTCCCTGATCACTCTAAACCGACTTCCTGGATGCTGAGGTTGCTGATGTAGAAGAATTATCGCGCATCCACTATGTGAGTGATCATACTCTCAACATTTTCTTAAGCGGACCATGATAGTAAAATGCTATACAACTACGAAAATGAGCGGTATAAAGGTCGTGTGAGCTTGCGAAAGCGCAATGGAGGCTACTCAGCAGAGTAAAGGACACCGCACTAGGTAGCGCTTGTGCACAGGTAGCGGCACCGTCGAAGCAGTGGTCACAACAAGCAGTGTACGGCTTGAATGGGCACCTGGCGTGTTATCTAATCAATGTATTGAGGGGACGGTGCGGTCGGTGCGAGAACCGGTATCGCGAAGTGGTGTCGCCGTCGTACACACTTGATGTCCTTCGTTTGACTCGGTCGACCGGGAACTCACTGGCTGCACCGCCCCTAGCTCTGCTAACGAAGCACGCCGACCTGCTGCGCCATCTTTTGAAGCGGTTGGTGACCAGAGATGTGCCGTCTTGTTCACATGACCTCGGCTGACCATTAGGCAACTGACTACTCCGGAATTTCTGCTCCTCCAGGAAGGAAAGCTTTATTCCAGTTGAATAGTTTAGCGAGGAGGTATGCGCATTTCCCCCGTTAACCAACGTTTTTAAACATTTGAAGTCACCTGCGGCGCCACAAAGCACTAATCTTCGCTATTGCAAGCATTCCGATGTGGATCGTAGGTCACCCCAAGTTGCCAATTTATACACTAATAACGGCATTGATTTCAAATAATTGTTTAGTGTTGGTTCACTAGAGGTGGCCTGCTCAATTCCATATCAAGCCGTTCGGTATCGACGCTATTTCGCCAATTATACATATGTAGATCAGGTAGCACACGCTCGAGGTCGCCTCATTATATTTCAAATGTGTAATTTCAAGCAGTTGTTAGCCAAACACTGCTTAAATGTGATGCTTCCTGAGGCCAGTTGTCAACTGACAGCGACTATCTGCTTCAGCGCGTGACAGCCCAGTTGGGAGAGGCGCCGACAGTCATTGTATTTGTATATTTCATGCCGTCACATTTTTGCTGCTCGATTTAGTCTCATCAACTTTCATTCCCTGAGAATCCTTTGTTTTGTGGTACTATATGAATTCAAGCGTTTTCTCCTCACCGAAGTACTGTGACAGCCATTTTTGAGATAACGCACTCCCAATAACTCAAGCGCTGAACATCAAATGTCTAACGGCGGTGAGCTTCTGAGCAAACTATAACATATAACTGCATCAAATACGGCAGCCTTTCAGCATGTCGCTCTTTCATCTGGATGTCCGCTCAGATGATGGCATCGCCTATCGAACGGACATCAGCCCTATCACATTGATGTTTTTTGACACGGTCATGGCTGAGCTGTCGTGCAACTGTGGCGCCTTCGAGTACTTCGAGTGTAGGTTTTCTGAAGATTTCAGCGTTTCTGGTATCGCATCTTATTTAGAACTCATCGCATGTCGATAACATGTAGAGCGGACGACAAAAGCTCTGCTCCCGTAAACGCTGAAGTATGATAGTCTGTTCTTGGAACAACTTTTCTGTTTTGGGAATAAGCCTCCTGGTGGTCCTCCTTTATGTTCGTCATTAAGCTGCCTCCCTTTCCTGCGTGCTTCTCGCTTTGTACCAGCCTGTGGTGTTCAGATGAAGACGAGGACGGCGATCGGATAGCCATACGAAGTGACGATGATATGTCTGCCTTTGTGACGTTCTTGGAAAAAGAACAAGCCGCTATTATCTGGCTAGGTGAGGTAGTTACGTCATCAAGCATGTGGTGTATTCTAAAGGAAATATGAGCTTTTGAACATTATGGCATCGACTGTCGTGCAATCGACTTTTCCTCGAAGTTTGTGCTTACAAGGTCTCACGTGTATGTCGTATCGGCGGAAATGGATAGCACCGCGAGAATCCCCACCCTCCAAGTAGTGAAAGAGTGTGTTTATTTTTTGCCGAGTCCTTGAACCCGAAGAGCTAGGGGCCGTCGAAGTTTAGTATGGGATCGCATCGTCAGCGCTTGCACACGCGCATACGTGCTACTTGTTGATTTAAAAGAGGCTACTGCAAGTTGATCTGTGGCTCAGGGATGAGCGGTGCTGCTTTATATAGGTGAGAGGTCAGGTGGTTGACCACGTCTCCAGTCAAAGCTTTGCATTTCTAGCGTTGATTCCTTACCTTCTCAGCTTTTCGATGGAATAAATTCCGCTAAATGCTCCCAAGTGCGTGCTCAGTAAAAGCCTTTAATGAGTTTCCGCCCTCCCTATATACGACACCTTGCATTTTTTTGGAAGTTTTTGGCAGCACCCTTAACTAAATCGACTGCTAACCCTCCCAACTATCGACATAAGAAAACAGCCCACGAGAAAGAGTGTCCTTTCGTCGCCACCTGATATGTGCCGCACATGCCCAAGAAGGGACAACCGACTGTTGCGCACGTCCAGTGGTACTACGAGACATAAAACGTGAACTTCGAAGGTCCCTAGCTCCTTGAGTCCAAGGTCTCAGCAAAAATCGTACTTTTCTACCATTTGGAGAGTGGAAATTTTACCAGTGGCATTCATTTCCGCCGTTCAGACATACACTTGAGACTCTTCTCTGGTTAGATTACATTTAGCTGTTTGAAATATGGCTCATTACCGTTTTGTCATATGTCCATAAGTGCTCTTGTCTTTTAAAGGTTGCTAGAGATTACACGGGATGTGGTGCTTTCAGACACCGGCTTTCCTAGTTAGATACCGTGCTACCTGAAGAAGTACACTGACTCGTGCCACCTACCATTCCACATTCGGTGCAAAAAGACTTACTATGAAGGCGGCCATTTCTTGTCAATAAATTCAATGCAAATACTTTCAGTTTTTAGTTAGAGCACCACCAGTGATACTCGATGACATACCAGTAATTCTTCCTACGGATCTCAAGCGCCTAAATCTGATATCTCATGGACAAATGGGCAGCGTCTACAGGTACATATTGCCGAAATTCTACAAGTACATACCGCTGTGTCCGCTATAACTTATCCTAGAAAGCCCATCTCTCCCGTAATGTAAGCTCATTGATATCGGCTATTTTTATCTTGTGTCTTGCCTTGATTCTTCTGTGTTATATGAGAACTCCATAGTGGAGCACGTTGTGCTTTGTTCATCTATTACATACCATTTTCACGTCAAACTGGACACTCTTCTAAGCTAGCCTTAGATTTTTGAAATCAAAACGAACTCTTCTAAATTGAAATGACCCTTAAGCAGGTCACTAAGATGGTTAGAATAATTTTTTGTCCAAGAAAAATTTGGCAAAACTTTTTTTGAAACTTTTTAGCTCATCTGCTCCACGATGTGTAATAATTTTATAAAAATTTTGTTTTTTTAAGAAAAACTAATAATAAATTAAATTTCGTTTTTAAGCGCAGCAGGGCAGCAATCATGTAATGCATTAAAAGACTGGATCACGCCATGCACTCGAAAACCAAGTCGTAACGTTTATTTGATTGATATTGTAAATACTGCTTGCATGCTGCAAGAAATCTGTGTGTTTTTACACTTGTTTATGTTGCACCGTTTACAATGAAACCCCATGCATACAGCAATTTAGCTATCAATCGAATAAAAACAGTGAAGTCTTCGACGGGTGCATGGCGCATTTTTCCACTGAAAAATGACGTCGTTCTGCTCTTTAAAGCAGCCTATAAACCATTGTTTTTCCACAAAAAATTGAGAATTTTGTACAATTTCAAACAAAGCGTTCATTTATTGGTTAAGTGAATTAAAACTTGAAAGAAATCGTACTAAAATTTTGCTAGTACAAAAAATTATTCCGACCATTTTGGATAGCCTTTAATTTAATGGTGAAGAAGCTCGCTTCGATTTGGAAGAGTTCGTTTTGATTCCAAAAGTCTTTGTCTAGAATCTGTGGTGATTCTAGCTGTGACTTGCTAAGTCTACGAATGTGTGAGTGTATGTGAGTGTGAGTATATGATTGCTGGAACTATATTTATTGGCTACGATTACATCATGTTATTTGTTACCTTAGTTACGAATGCCAGACATTGTAGGGCCAGCGCGTGAGTTGGATTCTGAGGGATCCGCGGGGTGCCGCTCGTCCTCGGAGTGGTGCGGAGCTGGAGCAGACGACTGCGTCCTTGAGGTGGAGAAGAGTCCGGAGGAGACGACTGCCGAGCAAGTGCCCCGGAGGCGCTGGGTGGCGGCTTTTATAGAGCCGACACGCCCCCCGTGCGCTGGTGGCGCTGGCGGCTCCGCCTCAAGAACCTCGTTCTTATGCGCGGTCGCGACAGTCTTAGGCTAGCTTAGAAAAGTGTCCAATGTGACGTGAAAGGTGTCCAGCTTCGTTTGAAAAGTATCCAATTCACCTGAAAGTGGTATATCTACCTGCCAGTACATTTAAAGCAACCGTTCAAGGAGTATTCACACGCCTACCGATCGTGTTCTTGCCGTGAAATGCATATCTCTGGATGAGTACGACGAGCAGCGGGATAGCGTATTTAAGGAACTGGCTCTTATGAAGAAGGTTCGGTTTGCCTTCCCAGCTTACGAGTATAGAATTTGACGGCGAAAAACAGAAACGTCTTCGCGATAATTAGTCGACGTACATAATGGGTAGTCTTCAGTACCGCCTTTAATAACGTTTACTTTTTAAGCTATCTTGAAATTCAAGTCCTTGAAGTACTTTCAGTGCTCCGCTTGTGAATCTGTCGTTGCGCTTCTAGGAGCATGTATGGACTCACAGGTTCTGTACATCTGCCTGGAATACATGGATGGAGGCACCATTGGGCAGTATGGTATGCTTTCTGTGATTCTCACTCACCGGGAAAATAGAATAAGATTACACTTTCACGGGCACTTTTGTTGAGGAACGTAGTCCAAATTCAAAGAATCCTCATTGGTTTCAGATATTGCCTTGTTTTGGCGCGGTGCTGTAGGGGTGAGTTGTCAGATGGGGGATGCCATTTGGATGTTAGAACTGCACAGTTTTACGGAAAAAAGTCCTGATACAATTTACGTCAACTCCTTTGTAACACCGTATGCCCAACAAAAACGACACAGGTGCTCCTCTCATAGCAGTTTCTCTGCGCTGGTACTCATTGGCTAGAAAACGCGTATTCGTTGCTGTCACAGTATTGTAACCCCCTCCGATTCCAATTTGGACTGGATAATCAATCGATAAAGAATTCGTGGTACATGGCGGATCGGCTAGCAGTACGGAGCGAAAGCACCACTGAAAAAAGCACCAAACCGGATTCATTAACGACTTACAGCAATTTAGCAAAGAAAATTACAGCCGAAATCCCCGATAGTGCAGCTTATCAAGCTGCATGGTGAGCCGCGTTACCTGGGTAATCCGCGGTGAATTTTCTGTTAAAGTTTTGTAAGTCGTTGGTGAATCCGACCCCTGACGCAATAATAGCGCTATCAGCGTACGACTAGCATCAGTATACAAGATTCTGCGAGATTTTTCCTTTTCTCAGAAACACTGGTATTATTGTACAGAAACCTGCGTCAGATACGCCTCATCGAACCCCGCGCGGACAAAATGTGCCGTTCAACATGGGATGCTGCTGCAGCAGAGAAAGCGCAGCCTCCTGCTGCTTGACACAGCGGTAACTGCGCGGGTTTCTCAGTGTCTGGATATAAAAGACGATTCCTTAAGTTGCGCAACAAGCGCATGGAGTCAGAAGAGGTGACACCGTCGTCGTACGATGAGCGGCCGCATTCAGAATTCAACATGGAGTGTGCTGCACTCGAGGAAGCGCAGCTTCCTCCTGCTTGACACAGCGGCGATTGCGCGCGCTTCTGAGCGTCCTGATTCCGAATACGTGTCGCGGACGTCTGCCGTGAGCATGGGAGGACCACTAAGGGGTGGTGGAGAAGGGAAGTAAGGAGGACCCCTAGGGTGGACCAGGAGAGCTACCAGGGGCCGGATTCATCAACGACTTACGTAACTTTAACGGAGAATTGTAAGCTTATCAAGCGATATGGAGCCGGATTCGTCAAAGTTACTGCAGTAACTTTAACGGAGAATTGTAAGCGAAAACTCAGAAAGCGCGGCTTTGTTATGGTTTCTTACGTGGCTGGTGGTTGACTTCATCTCGTTTCATGTTGTTTCCTTTGTTTTTTTGTGTTTCTTTACAATTTGTGGGCTAGACAATTGTCTATGCCTTGAATAAAAATAAATAAATAAATAGGCGATTTCCCACAAGATGAAGCTTGAAGGAGAACTTATACTGAGAGTAAGCAAAACTTATGTCGATAAATGGCAGGTTTTTTCAGCTCCAGTACCTGCTGAAGTACTGAAGTTCGTAAGTCACAGCATCCTCGATGGACTAACCTATCTGTGGAGCCTTAAGATTATTCATCGAGTTGAGTGACCTATTTAAGGCTTTTAATAAGCCGTCCAGTTGCCTTTATTACAACCATTTCATATTTGAAGCCCAACAACATCCTTGTGAACTCCTCGGGATACGTGAAGCTTTCTGACTTCGGTCTGTCTAAGGTTATGGAACATTCCATAACGCGGACCTACGTCGGTACCACGAGATATATGGCACCTGAGCGAATCCGTGGAGGCGTCTATAGGTGAGGGTTCGTTGTCGTCCGTTGTGATCGAGGAAAGTGGTCCTCCATTTCCGCTCGGTTACAGTTCAACTCAGGATCGAATCGGACATATGGAGCTTCGGGCTGTCGCTATGGGAACTGGCACTGGGGCGTTTCCCATTTCCAACCGTCAGTGCTGATGAGCTGTCCACAGCAGCCTTCTCAGATGTGCCGGACGTTCGAAGCTGTCCCACCAGAATTACTGATCTGCCGAAGGAGCTTCAAGAATTGATCTATGGGTGGTGAGTCTCTCGCGCTAAAGATATACCTTATCGCTTAACGCAGTGATGTGAACCCTGCGCGGCTATACCCAGCTGGGAGGAGAGGTCGTAGTTCGTGGCCACCATCATGGCCATCTTTTGCCCTTGAATCAATCATACATACGTTCACGCCAATGATACATGAATCAAAAAATCCCGTTTTAGTCTCCAACACGATGTGCAGCAGCGGTGGAAAGCAAACGACTTGATGAGCTCGGACTACATCAAAGCAGCGTACCCGATGGACCGTTGTGTTATAAAGGAATTCATAGCAAGAAATATGCCTATTTAGGCTACTTGTGCGAAATATGAAATAAAGCCGGGTATCATTCAATGTCGGACAAATAAGAATTGGGATCTTTGTAAAGAAAAAATGACAGTCATAACGACTAATTCTGCAAGAGACATGGCTAAGCAATACTGATGAAGTTAGTAATGTTTCCTATTAGTTTTAGAAGTGTGTCTCGTAGCAACTTCACTGCGAACATGATCGCAACTATTGCTCTGATCCATCACCAAGATGTGCTCGTCGTCCCTCGGATTTCTATGGAGAGCGTTTTTCTTCTGACTTTTAATTCTACTTACTGTGACCAAAACTGTAATCTCATCCGCCTTGCGTTGCTGGTCAAGTTGCTGCCTCTTCTTGTCTCGAGCACTCTACCCTACTCTAGGGAAGGGGTCGTTACAGATACAGGCACAAGTACTCTCAGACTACATGGGTCGGAATTTTTTCCGCCAAAAGTTCGTGGGGGAGGGGGTATTTAAGACCCTGATCACGAACCTGTCCTCCGTTTTTCGTGCTACTACAGATTACAGTACGCTACGATGTAGGTAGGGTACGGGTAAGTGAAAGGTTGGAGACAGGATAGCAGCATCCACCACATTCGTCTATAATACCGCTCGCGCCGCACGGTCAAAAGTGGGCGAAAAAAACGCCAACATAGCGTCGCAAAGCGTCGCACGCTCATAACTCCTTCAGATTTAGGTTTCTTGAGTAAAGGTTGGTACCATTCGATTCGCCTCTTTGAGATCTACACAAAAAGTGTAAAACTTTACCGGAACACCCGTATTTTCGCCGTGGGTGGTCCAAAATTGGCTGGACGGACGATTAGAGCAGCTTATTTCCCAGGATATGCGTGCTTTCGGAGTATCTCCAAGATGGCGTACGTCGCCAGTGCTCTGTCATGCCAGGAATGCCCCAAGAGTGCGCTGTGCACAATGCACACAGAACCTAACCTATCAATCGAGTGGGCGAGCGCATGTCCCCTGCGCTTCTATTTTCTCTCACTGGGAACTGCGACGTTTTCAAGACTATTTCGAGCCGTTTGGAGAATATTATCAGAAATTCCCCGCCACCACACTCAGGATTAGCTTCAATCTGTCCCAGCGAAACTTTGGTGTGCGCCGTGAACAATGCATACAGAATCGAACCTTTCAATCGAGGGGGGAGGGAGAGCTTGTAGACTGAGCGTTTGGGGAGTTTTATCAGAAATTTCTTGCCGCCCTACTCAGGAATTGCTCCAAGGCTGTCCAGCGAGCCTTTGGAGTGCGCCATGAACAATGCATACAGAATCGAACCTTTCAATCGAGGGGGGGGGGCGACCGCTCGCAAATTGCACGCGCGGGCGTCTTTGGAGCACAATAGCTCTGTCAAGTTGGAACCTTGCAGGTTGCAGCTTGTAGGTCTTGTAGGCAGTCGAACGTTCTGCTAGCACGCCAAAGCAGAATGGTTTCGCATAGGAGGGAGCAATGTTATAGGGGTGCGAAGATGCAGGTGAGGCTTGTGTGAAGCATTTTTTCC